>CM039136.1:5738609-6338609 GCA_022036555.1 Microstegium vimineum
TTTAATCTTTGATCAATTATTTTTAAAACTCCTTACAGTTTCACAATATAAGAATTATTATTAAGATAGTATTTCTCATATAAATTTAAAATATAAATCTTAATTTTTTAAAATCAATGATCAAAGATACACATGTTTGACTTGAGACAAACTCAATGTGACACTTAAAAACGGAGGGAGTATTAGGAAGATATTGTTGTCTTTTATTCAAATAATAAAAATATAAGTACATGCAATAATCAGTCCTCTAGCTACTACTAATTCAAATCGCTTGTTGGGCACTTTATGCATCAGTCCTCTTTATGCACGTTAGCCGGCTACTACAAAAGGTGTAAGAGCATTTTGAGCAGCATGTGAATTCGCATGCATTTAATTCAATTCTTATATTTTTGGCACAATTCGCATGTGAAAGAGCATTTCGTTGAGCAGCAGGACTATCTAGTGGGACGTTAGTCACCAAGGTTTGAGCTATGATGTTGTATTTTTTTCTAACATTTTGTTTAAAAAAAGTGTAGTACACGCACACTGGACATACTTGGGTGGCCTGGGTGTGCATGTGGGGTGAGAGTAGGCCAGCCGTAGGGTGCGTGGGTTGCCCTGAGTTGTGTGTCCCAGCTGCTATCTGCTGGTTAGCTTAATCGACGGTCTACTGGGCCGGCTGCTGGACTTGGGCGTCAATCAGGCTTTGCTGCATGCGTTTCCAACTTCACTTTTACCAGTCCTCAAAAGGGTTGGGAAAAAAAAAACAAGCTTTCCCTGGATGCTGAACGCCGACGACCACTTTATGCATCAGTCCTCTAGCTAGCTACTACTAATTCATGGTCAAAAGTTGCGTTGCGCCTGATAAGAATATAGTCGTCGAGCTGCATGTGCAATACAATGCACGTTAGCCGGCTGCTTCAATTCTTGGCAGGCATGCACAGCACATTGAACTGCATGCTGGACGCCCGGACAGTACCGTAACTGATGACGTACCAACCAACACACAACATGTACAGGTAACAACGGTCTTCAATTCGTATGTTCATGATTCACAAACGACCGCTGACTATATATGTACTATACACATATACTCTCGATCAACCGCGAAATTTCTCACCGATTGAAAAAAAAAAGCACCTTTTTACTAGCTAGCTGCAACTACAAGCATGCCGGTCGATCGTCAAAGGTAGGTAGGTAGTATAGCAAAAGCAAAAGGTAAAAAAAAAACGCGTGATGGAGCCAAGTCGTCGTCGATCGTCGTTGGATTAACTAGAGACGTGGTCGATTTTTTTAGCGCAGGTAGTGTATGTGAATATGACCGGGGAAAATTACGGTTCCCGTTCACACAACACAACAAGCGCAGTGCGCAGATGCGTGCACACACCACCGATTATATTATTCAGACTAATTGACTTGAGCCTTGACCCCCCATATATAGGCCAGTTAGCTAATTTGCTGGCCAATTTGGATTATATATAGTTTAGTTGGTTGGTTTCATGAGACTTGAGCCTTGTGATAGGCTAGGGTTTTAAATTTCGACGAATTTCGGGGGTGACTAAGAGAACCATCTGAAGTCTCTTATCACACTAATGCATGTGCTTTGTTGTGAATATATAACTCTACTCATTTTCTATTGTACGTTTATGTTGCATATATATTATTCTATTCAATAGATGTGTAGCCATAAATCATGGTAATAATCTTTTGTTTAAACCTAAGAATTTAAGAAAATCATTTCTCTTGAATTCGGGGGTGATCGAAAAAAAATGAATACCAACATAATTGAAAACATTATATCATGATATACAACTATACTAAGCATGAAATCCTCACTACCACCAAATCTCTCTCTCTCTCTCTGCAACCGGCCGGGTGTCTTGATTTGTCTTTTGATTGATGCAGACAAAATTTGGACCGCTACACTCGCTTCACGATTCGTGGTCATCCTGTGGCCTTTTTAGCTGTTAGCAACATTATGGGTCACTTTCTGCCATGGCCAGCCTGCTTTGTTTCATGGGCTTGTTTCTCTTTGCTAACTGGCGTACGTCCTTTTCATTTCGTTTTCTTTTCTTATTTCTTATTATTTTGTTGGTTTTGGTTCCTCTAATAATTTGCATTCTAAGTTTAATTCATATAAGTTACATTTCATCTACATTAAGACTAATTTAATTAATATTTATTTGTGAACTATAACTTATTATTATTTATCCAAAGCAATCCTTTATTTTATATTTTTTGAGCTTATATGGAGATTCTAAATTATAAGATGTTTTGACTTTTCTAGATTCGTAGTTTTTACTATCTACATAGGTATATATTTATATCTAGATATATAATAAAATCTATCAATTAAAAATATCAAAATATCTTATAATTCATGATAGAGAAAGTACATGTTTTTTTTATAAATAAGAAAAGGTGCACGATCTCGAAGAATTACTTCTGAATAACTTCAGAAATCATATGGAAGAACCATAGCATTTCACGATTCATTGGTAAATTTACTTTGATTCTCTATAGACCAATAATGTGAGATCATTAACACGGTTAAAGCTAAACTACTTGAAGTCCAGGCAAAAAGGGGTAGTAGTCTCAAAATGTTATTATGACCCCTCTTCCTTATATCTCTGTCTATCTACAATTAATTAAAAACCTCAAATGCAATTGCCCAACAACCGACAAAACATAGGGTCCCCACGATAAAATTAAATGTTTTATCTACTAATCACATTGCATATTGCTAATGAGAAGAGAGGATACCTCTGAAATGTACGAACGGAATAAGTCGTAGGGAAGCATATGACTATCATAATTGATGTGTTCTCGTCCTCATCTAGATTTCAGAAGTTTTCATGTTGCTCTCTCATGCAGCATGTATTGTTCTTCATCCTTATCTAGATTTCCAGAATTTAACTTCATGTTTGCGCATGCAGCACACCGTTCAAAAAGCCATCGATCGAATTATAAGGCAGGGCACGGCCAATGGGGCAGCAAAAATGCATTTCTGCTGCTGCTGCACTATGTACTACTGTACAGTATATATAGGCATCCATGCATCCCCCAATATGTCACTCCGATCCTAGTACTCTTGCGAGAGCTAGCGAAAGTTCGCCTTGCTTGGCCTCGCATTGGGATCGATAGGGGGGCTGGAGGAAGATGACGACTCCTACTAGTACTAGTAGCCTGCTCAAAATCAGATGCACAGTCCTTGACTCTGCTCAAGCTCTGTTCGCCTGTTTCTTTGGTGGCTGATAAGCCGGCTGATGTTGTTTTTAGCTGTTTTGTTGTCAGAGAAAAATACTGTTTCGATGGCTGATAAGCCAAGCGAAAAGGACATGCATCATCCGCGATTATTTAAGTGATGTTGTTTACTGATTTGATTATTGACTTAATGATTTACTATGATTTTTTAAAGTCTCAACCAAAATAAATAAATAAGACAAGAACATTATTATTGTAACAAAATCATTGTCTAAACCAATCAGAGAAGTAAAACGAATAATTTTTAATGTTGAAGGAGGAAAGATTTCTGATTTCATAGTTTGAGGAGTGTAGTCCAAAATTGAGTATGAAAAATTAGACTTTTTTCATTCAACTAGACATATAGAAATAGCATACGATCTTCTGAAAGGCTGTAGATACAATAGATGTGAGAGGAAGAATGATAAAGGGGTAGAAATGTAGCCAATGCTAGCCTCGACTCGCCATCGCCTAGTTCTTGTTCTGGTCTTGGACAACCCCGTTCTTCCTCGACTGCAGCTGCGTTCCTTGGGTTTGAAGTCCAACAATCCAGCCCATGTCTGGCTGAGCCTAACAGGTCCATGACAAGTGTGTTGGGCTTATTTCTCGGCCGTTTAACAACATGGGCTATATCTATATGTGACCGAACTGGGCTGGGATAGAGCGGAAGGCCAACTGTTGTGCTGCGTGCGTATGTGAAACGAGAAATAGACAGTTCAAACTGTTACTGCAATGAGTCCATGAGTCGCCCGGCACAGCACCATGCGGTGTGGTGCGGGCGGAAGCCACCGGTGCCTGCGCGCGGCCGCCGCCACCCGGCCCCGACGCAGACGCAGACGCGGCCCCGATTGAACACAGGGACAACGGAGCGGGAAGGGGCGAGGGCGGTCCCTGGAGCGGCAGCCCTAGCCTCCTCTCTGGGACGGGCAGGCCCCAGCGCCGGCGTACGTGCGCCAGCCCACCAGCGCGACCAGATGCAGGTGATGGCACCTCTCCCTTTTTCCTCCTCCACTTCCCTTCCCTTGTCGGCGTCGGGTGTCCGTTCATCTGCTTTTGCCACGTCGCTACGGGAGAAATGTGCTGCTCATGGACTCATGGAGCACGATGTAGCCTTGCCTGCTCCGTCTAAAATTTGCTCGGCCGCTCCATGTCAGGTTGCAGCGCAGCAGACCTGAACAGCAAATGCAAATGGTGCAGTGGTGGCACGTCTGATGATCGAGAAGATGAAGCAAGGTATGATCAGTGAACCCCGATCTGTTGTTGTAAATGTTTAGATGAAACAACAAATATTTCATCTCCAGTTAGATACTTTCTAAGGATGAAGTGAGTCATGTTGTAGAATCAAAGTCATCAACTGTTGCAATGCGCTTAGAATCGATATGATTATTCTGTTACAGTTCGCTTACTTTTCATCTTTTCCCCTCTCCTATATGAAGTTAAATAATACATTAATGACATCTTACACGGGTTGGACTCATTCGGACATGGCAATGAGCACATTCCTAGACCTGGGCCTTGAGCTCCAACGTCGCGGATGAGGCATGGGTCTTGATCCTCTGGATTCAGCAGTATGGTGTCTGTCCAACGCTGGTGTTTCTTCAGTAGTAGTGGTAATACTCGTGCCTGAACAAATTTAAGACTGTACAATATTTAGCTTATGCTGAGACTGAATGACAGCTTAAGCATTGAATTTGTATTATTTCTGTTTACATCCATTTTTTCGTGTTCAGTATTTGAAGCATCCATTCATGCAAATATATGTACACTTGATTCAGTTCATCTTGCCGATTTCAGCCGTGAATGATGTCATACTGTGGTTGTTTCAGACCAGTGCATAAGAATGAGAATATATATAGTATTTATTTTTCCAAATTCTTCCTTGGTGGAGGATTTTTATCCAAGTTTCACTACCTGCAAGCTGATGATTGATTGTTGAGAATATAATTAGATGGTCCCATGTAGATATATGTTGTGATATCTATCTATATATGCACACTCGTAGCAACGCACGGACACTCAGCTAGTAATATATAAAAATGGGGAAAACACCTTTCAGTAATAAGCATACATAAATAAAATTACCAGGAGTTAAGTTAGTAATGTTAAAGCTGCTGGAAGGCTGTCAAGTCAAGTTACGAGAATGCCCACGCGCACTGGCCGGTCCGGTGTGCAGGATCGGAGGCGGTCAATGTCCTGTTGTGCATGCAAGGCCACTAGTTATGCCACGTTTAGATCCAAAATTATTTGGAATTTTAAAACTGTAGTACTTTCATTTGTATGTGGTAATTATTGTCCAATTATGAAGTAACTAGGCTTAAAAGATTTATCTCGTAAATTACAGATAAACTGTGTAATTAGTTATATTTTTTATCTATATTTAATACTATATCTATACGTTCAAAGATTCGATGTGATGAAGATATGACAGAAAATTTAGAATTTTGAAAGTATAAGGTGTTGAGCCAGCGACCCAGCAGCTAGCGTGCATACGACAAAGACGTGGGTGTGTGTGGTAGTGGTAGTGGAACGCATTGTCCATTGACCCAGTGGCAGTTGCTGTCTGGATGGTCCATGCGGACCTGGTTTTCAGTGCGTTCCGCCGGAGAAAAAAAAACACGGAGACCTGACTACGGAATCTTTTATAATACTCACACCCTTTGTCAGAAAAAAAAAGACAAAAGGATTGAAGTAAAACTAGCGTTTCTTGTGAACTCAAACAATCGTAAATTTGACTAAATATTTAAAAAGATTAGTATGTCTATAATATGCATGTAATATAGGTGTCAATAGATTAATCAGATCATGCACCAACTTTATAGCACTAATAATATGTTGTGACCAAATATTTACTATAAAAGTGGTTAAAATTTGTAACTTATTTTAAGTTACATAGTGGTGAAGCGGATCTTCAATAGTTGAAGTCATACTAAAGGAACCCACCACCTCCGAGCGCCTTCCTTAGGCGGCTCGAGGGGGACCTCCCCGGCGACCCACCTCCCCCTCCATTCTGGCTCCCTCTCTGGCCGCCGCTGTCGCCCTCCAGCACGCGGCGGCGGCCAGCGGCGGCGTTCCCAAAAAAGAGGCGGTCGCTTGCGCTCCTCCTCCCTTCCCACATCTGTTTTAAGTGGTATACATATGATATGTGCTTATGAAATCTTATAGTGCAAAATAATGCCAAACTAACTAATAAGTGCATCTTTACAGTCTAGGTGAAATATGGGATCTGCACTAATATGACAATTAATCTTTTAATTTGTGATAAAATGATATAGTCTAGCTGAGAATTAATGAATCGACTGATGCACAATTTTCTCTTGGTATATCTTATACGCACACTCAACAAGTGCATCTCTGAATATTTTTGTCTTTTGAGTTCTGTTTCTATTTTGATAGTAGAATGAAGGATTCAAATAATAACTAGCTAATAAGTGCAATGGCTTTTCTATGTACTCAGATATTACAATGTTATCAGCTTATTTGCTGACAAAGATAAAGAAAAAGAGTGTATTCCACTACTACAAAAACGATTTACCGCAGTGTCACATTTTTGACCTCTGTGGCGGGCGTCTTTTTTTGTCCGTCACGGTAAATCCGACGATTTACCGCGGCGGACAGTTTGCATTTACCGTGACGGACATCATAAGGTGTCCGTCACGGAAAATGACCTATTTACCGCGGCGTGCATCCTATGAGCCCCGTCACGGTTAAGGCTGAAGCCCATTAGGCCCAAGGCGAGACCCAATATCTAGTCCAAGTATAAAACTACATACTTAGGGTTTCAGAAGTCACTCCCTCTATCCCTCCCTCCACTCTCTCTACGACACCGGCGGCGGCTTAGGCGGGACGCGACCCCGCGCGTCGGCTTAGGCGGGACGCGACCCCTGCATCGGCGAAGGAGGGACGCGACCCCCGCGTCGGGCCGCTCCGTGCCTCCGCGTCCTCCGGCAGCGTCGTTGCAGGCGTGACGCGCCCCCAGCACGCGGCCGCGGATCGACGCGCCCCAGCGGCGAATGCTGGACGCGCCCCCTGCAGCGGGCCGCTCCACGCCTCTACGCCCTCCGGCGGCGTGGGTGAAGGCGCCCTCCGACGACCACGGATCGACGCGCCACTGCGCGGATCAAGGCAGGACGCGCCCCCCGGCGGCCGCGGATCGACGCGCCACGGCGTGGGTGAAGGCGTCCCTGCGCGGATCAAGGCGGCCCGATCGAGACGGGCTGTACCCCTGCGTGGAGCTCGGCGATGACGACCTCCAAGTGTAGATCGACGACCTCCAAGGGCGGGTCGAGGCCTCCCGACGACGGATGGATGCGTCCCGACGGCGGATCGGCTAGGTCGTCCTCCACCGGTGGCGGATCCAGCGAGGAGGAGACCCTAGCTGCGGATCTGGCCTGGATAACCAGGTGCGGCGGCGCCGGTATTGGGCTAGGAACGGGCTCGTCGGTAGGCTCAAGAATGGGCTCACCAGTGGGCTCCTGTTTTTTTTGTTTTTTTTAAACGATTAACCGCGGCGGACATCCTAATACGCCCGCCGCGATTAATCGATTAACCGCAGCGGGCAGAGCAGCCCGCTGCGGGAAATCCACGATTTATCGTGACCATTCCACGGTTGCGGACGTGTTTGCCCTCCGCGCAAAAACAAATTCGCCCGCCGCGGAAAACATTTCTATAGTAGTGTTCAAATAGAAGAAAATCATGAGGATAATTGGCTATGTTGTACAGACTAGGAAATTGCTCTTTTAGGGGTGAAGAGCCTACCCATGTGTCTTCCCAAAATCTGGTTTGTGAGCCATATTTTATTTTGAAAGACCTAGAACACAGAAAATCCTCCTTGACCTTTAGCAAACCTTTCCAAAATTGTGGGTCCCTGGGTTTATACTGAACCTGAGTATGGCATTTTGAGCTCAAATATTTGTTTCTGTGCAGCAAGGTTTGCCATGTTTCATCTTCATTCAACAATTCGGAAAGCCATTTGCTTAGAAGACATTTATTTATGATCCAAAGATCATGTATTCCCATCCCACCTTGATCTTTTGGACGACAAATGATGTTCCTTTTGATGAGCAAATATTTTTGTTTAGCATTATTGCCTTACCCAAAAATCTAATATTTTAAGAACACCTTTTGGGGGTTTCAAAGAAAGACATCATCAACATAGGTAGGCCACTTAGAACTGAATTTCAACAACAGTAGTCTACCCCCATAAGATAAATGCTTAGTCTCAGTTTTCGTTTAAATATTTCTTGTATATATAGCACCCCACTCCAATTTTTTCATAGTTTTATTTGGTGGTGCATTGGAATTCCTAAGTACCTAAAAGGGAACATGCCTATGTCACAGCCGAACATGTTAGTATAATCTTGTTTGTACTGTTTGGTCTCTCCAAAACAAAAAAAAAAATCTCGCTTTTGTGGAAGTTAATTTTAGACCTAATAATTGATAAAAACACAGAGCAGTATATTATTCTTAGCCTGCTCAAAGTCATGGTCCATATATAAAAAAGGATTGTATCATCCACATATTATTGCAAGATAGACAATTATCCACATCATCCACAAGGTGAGTAATGACTCCTTTAATTTGATCGACCATCATCCTTTGCCCTTTTAATTAATATTGAGAGCATGTCAGCTACGGTATTAAAAACTATAGGTGACAAAGGATCTCATTGTCTAAGTCATTTTTCTGTTTTGAAGTTGTGTCCTATATCATCATTTATCTTGATGCCTACACTTCCTCCCGATACATAGTTTCCAATCCACCTGCACCATATTTATGGCTAAAAAAACCCCCCTTAATATCTGTATTGAGTTGATATACATGGTACAACGGTTATCTATGATATATAGCCTTATGTGTACTGAGTGTCTGAGTTAATCTATGATTTGCTACAATGGTAATCTAATCTGTTATCTATGATCTACAAATTGATCGAGTTGATCACCTTTTTATCTTATTACTTCTGTGGAACCTGTGAATTAACTTGTTGCTGTCTATCTTAAATGATTTCGTAATTAGTGTGAACATGCATGTGTAAACAAGGAAGACTTTTGACTTGCTCTCTGCTAGTTATGAATCATCCAGTATGTGACGATGAAAAACTGTTGGTTTACACTGTGCTAGTGTGGGAGCGATGACGTCTGGTACGGTGTGAATAAGAGTAATACTTTTGGCTTGCATGCTCTATTAGTACGAATCAAATATGGTGTGGACATGTGTGGTATCTCTATAATTGCTGTCATATGTGTCAATCACGGAGCTGCCAATTCTCTTCGCCATATTCCACATGTCGCAGCTACCAGTGCGTCACGGACCTATGTTGAAGAAGCTGGTGGCAATAAGAAGTTGACGACTTTGATCTTATGAAGGTATAGAAGCAAGATTGGAGACGAATTGAGAAATGAGAAGAAGGCCACTCTCCAGGGAGGAAAATTTGCCAACGGAGTGATTGAATGTTTCGGTCCCCTCCTGATTGCCAAGCATTGGTTGCCATCATGTTCACACATGGTGATCGACCAAGGTGTGCCTACTATATATAATCCTCAAAGAGCACCATGAGACCCAGCATCTTTTCTTTGGTACTGCTAGGCCCACAATGACATCAAGGTCCTAAACAAGTCACCACTGTTCATTCAAGCAATAAAAAGGAGGAAAAGCTCTTTGAGTATAATAATATATAATGTACTTAAATGGGAGATAGCTAGTATGACACAGGCTACTATATCACTGATAAAATATATCTAGAGAGGGTGGTCTTATGAATAGAGTATTGGCTATTCAAACCAGAAAGATAAATATTTCTCTTAAAATAAATGTTTTATCTATTGATTATATTGCATATTGCTAATGAGAGGAGAGGAGAGACCTGAAAGATATGCACGGACGTTGTAGTGAAGCATGTCATATGTTTTGATGTGTTTTCGTACTCAATCTATAGATTTCATAATTTTCATGATGCATGCACTGTTCCAAAGGCATCGAGTTAAGGCACGACCAATGGGGCAGCAAAACGTGGTATCCACCTTAGCAAGGAAAACATCATTCATTCATTATTGACGCCCTAGCCCCTAGTGAGAGTAGTCACGATCTATATAAGCAACAAGAGTTTGGAACAAGGAACTCTCCTGAAAAAGGATCTATAAGCATTTTAAAGCAATTTTCATAAATGGATAGAAATACATTTAAGTACTGAAAAAGGATAAAAATAATAAATTAAATCATTTACACAGACAAAAATACGGAATTCTAGGAAACTAAGGACAACAATAAAGATATATAAATAATAAAGTCATGAAATGCTAGAGCGTGGTTTTAGAAAAAAAATAGGGAAAATGATGAAGAAGTCATTAATTTGGAGCTGGCATGAGGAAGAAATACTAAATCAAAGTTTAAACTGTAGATTTAAAAGAAAAAAGAGTTCGGCAAAATATATTGCTATAAGTCAGCGGTCTCATACTTTATCTCATGTAGTGTTACTTAGAAAAAAAAATTCTTATGTGGAGGAAAGGGATGGGTGAAAGAGAAAGAGATTATTATTCCACCAAACAACCACCTCGACTAGTAGAGAAAAGACTTTCGGTTCGCACTTTTAGTCTCGGTTTTGTTGGAGTTCTAAATTTCACAGGCTCCAAAAACCCTTTTATTCCGGTTTATACTTTACTCTCTCTAACCTTTAATCCTAGTTGTCATGAACCGGGATTAAAGGTCTTCCACTCGTTTGATTAAAACCTATTTTCAATCCTGAATAAAGCCTACTTGTCTACCGGGGTGCTCAGACTATAAGACAATTATTGTACCATGGTCCGACGAATTGCTATACAGAGACAACGAAGAGGCACGTACCTTTGATACGAGCTGTGGCAGGCATGGCATAGCAATTTCTTCCGGGGCCGTGTTGTCAAATAAAGCTAGCTGGAAGATGTGGAGGACGACGACCACGAAAGTAAGCGACAGGATGAGATCAAAGACGTCAAACGGCGCCGTGCCTGCGTGTATGTGTAAACGCAAGGATTAGGATTAGGATTAGCTCAGGCCGAGGTGCCGTGCAAGTTGCTGCATACTCCTAGTTCCTATAATGTAGGAGTACAACCTGTTGGAACCACGCAGCGACGAACGCTCTCAGATTCTCTGGAGCCGACCCGGCCCGTCGTACGCGACCGGCGCCGCTCCGGCCCAGGTCCACCGGAGTCACAACATATACAGGCCTTGGGCCTAACTCAACCCAAAAGACTAGCCTGATAGGTGAGGACCGCCCCGCCTTATATGTTGTGCTCCCCCACCATCGCTTACCGATGTGGGACTAACCCCAACAATCTTCCCCGTAGTCACACATCGTTCCATACGCAGTGCCCCGCCATACGGGGCGAGACCCGTAGTCACACATCGTTCCATACGCAGTGCCCCCGCCATACGAGGTGTCCTCGCCAGTGTGTGACCCAGTGAGATTTGTTGTGGGTTGTTAGACTGGCTCCGATATCAATTGTTGGAACCACGCAGCGACGAACGCTCTCAGGTTCCCTGGAGCCGACCCGGCCCGTTGTATGCGACCGGCGCCGCTCCGGCCCAGGTCCACCAGAGTCACAACATATACAGGCCTTGTGCCTAACTCAACCCAAAAGACTAGCCTGATAGGTGAGGACCGTCCCGCCTTATATGTTGTGCTCCCTGCAACAACCCAAGTTTTTCTAACAACCAAAAATCCGAATTTTCAAAACTTTTTCATGTAATGTGTGGAGTATGTAGTCATTAGGTCTAACCAAGCTAACCTAACAAAGCTATTGACAATGTTGCATACATATAGAATTGTTTGTAGGCGTGTGCTCCTGTTTTCATGTTGGTTTCGGGTCTCGTGTTGCGTTTCGCTTTGGAGTGCACATCACATGGCCGTCCCCTATCGGTTGTCTGTGAATCTCTTTTAAAAATCCTCGGTCAATCCCACCATGGATCCATTTAAATCTATGTTCTCCTTTCCAATCCGTATCAAAGTTCCTCTTTTTGAATTCCCTCGCTAAAACTCGGTTTGATTCCATCTCTAATTCAATCTTAAAGGAAAACTCCACCTCTGTTACCCCAACTGGACAAGGCCTGGCCCAATCGGCCCTCTCTCTTCCTTCACTCCCTTGGCCCACTCGCACCTCCAAGCCCCCACCGCAGCTGGCCTAGCCGGCCACCCGCAGCCCAGCTCGCCTCTGCCCACTCCCCGCGGCCCAGACGAACCACAGGCCGTCCACGCCTCACCGGCCCACTCCGCACTCGCGGCCCAGCGCTGGACGCCCCTCCCCCGAACCCTAAATCGAGCAGAGCCCCCAGCGCTCCCAGGGAGTCGCCGCCGCCGCCACGCTCCAGCGCGAGCGCGCACCCCGAGACCACCCGATCCGCCCTGCATCCACTGCCGCGCGTCCCGACCGATGCACGGACGACGAGGATCCCCTGCTTGCCCTTGGAACCCTAGGCGCCACAGCTATAAAGACCGGAGCCGCTAACACTCGGCTTCTTCCCCAAGCCGTTGTCATGCTCCTCCCTCCTCTGCTTCCACTCCAAGCAGCCGCCGCCGCTCTGCACCTTCGCCGAGCCAGCCGCGTAGCGCCGCGCCATGACGTGCGGTCGGACCCCGCCACCGCCTCGCCTCGGCCGTGTCATC
Organism: Microstegium vimineum; assembly: GCA_022036555.1. NCBI lineage: Eukaryota > Viridiplantae > Streptophyta > Magnoliopsida > Poales > Poaceae > Microstegium > Microstegium vimineum. Next base: position 5,751,469 of record CM039136.1, read on the forward strand.
GCTGCCGAGCCGCGACGCGAGCGACGATGCGACGACCTCGCCCAGCACCTTGCACCACCATCGGCGTCACCACCGACCGCGACGCCATCCCCTTCGCCACGCCGAGCCGCAGCGCCACAAGGCCAAGCAGAACGACGCCGGGGAAGGACATTGGCCTCCTCTGCTCCGTCACGCCATGTGCTGCTCCGTCCTCCAGCACGTCGTCACCAGCCTCGCCGTCAAACCACGCCCTCGCCATGCCAACCACCCGCTCACGTTGGCCGCTGCGACGTCGTCATGGACTCGGACCTCGCCTCGCCCCTGCTGCGCCATGGCGACGAGCCGCGTCGTCCGCTACCGAAGAAGCCGCGCCGCGACACCCCCTCCATCCTCGCCACGGAACCGACGTCGAGCCGCGTCGACCTCGGCACTGCCGAGCCGCAGCCGCGACGTCGCCTCTAGCAGCTAGCTGCGGACGCGTCACTGCTTCTTGGGCCGCCCTGCCTCGACACCGGCCGATGCCGAAGCCGCGCCGTCCCGACGCCCCAGCCACGCCACTGCAGGCGTGTCGCGACCGTGACAGACCTGTCCACTGTCGGGGCCGTGCTGCAGCGTCCGCCCAGCCGGCACGCAGTCGCCTTCGTCGAGCTCCTGCCTTGCCCTCGGCGTGGTTGTGTCGACCGAAGCCGACTGCGCCAACCCCGAGTTCCTGCCTCCACCGTCCCTCTTCACGTTGAGCCTGCAGGGGCACCGTGGCCGACCATGGACATGCCCCGACCACAACGTGTGGTCGTCCCACTCCAGTGAGCATCACCAACCACAGCAGCTGCCGCTGGTGAGACTTACCACCTGCCAAAGTCCCCACCTTTCCCTTGTCACTATGGCCCGTCTCTGATACCGGCCTTCGTGCCGCGTTCTGCACTTTTGCAGGAAAGCCGTGGACGTGTTGCGTCGATTGGCGAAGCTCCGGCGTCCCCCCTGCCGTTCTGTCCGGCCTTCGTGCCGCTATTTTCCACTGTGCAGGGAAGTTGCGGCTTTGCCATGCCATCCGCCGAAGCTCTGCCACCTCCCGGTCACCTGCGGTCGCGTGCAGCCAGCTTCCGACCACTTGCAGCCATGCCCAGCTGGCACAGCTAGCTTACGGCTGCCCGCAGCAAGCTGCAGCCAGACGCAGCCAGCCCGTGGCCACCTGCAGCAAGCCACAGCCGGCCCGGAGTGACTGTAGCCGACCATGCTGACCCCTGATGCTTCGTCGAACCCATCGCAGCAACCCGGCACCTTCCCCGTCACTTCAAGGTCGAGTCTGTGAAACCCGTTGACGCCATCCTTGACGTCAGCAAAATTCCCCTTTTATTTCATATTGTTCATACTTGTCCACACTGTCATCTATACATGTCACACTTGTTATCTACACTTGATATTTATCTATCTATGCTTGCGCCGTGCCTTCGCACTGGTCTATCTATCTCTCTTGTGTTATGGAAATGTGCTACTCCATTTTGGGTGCGTTCTTGTTCTGATTTGTTCGTCTTTGAACCGAGCCTTCGAGCCGGGTGTGAGAGCGAGTGCTTGCACGTTGCGATCGCAAGTTCGTCTTGCCATGGTCATAACGCCTAGCATGCTCCTTTCTCTGGGTTTTCGTTTTCATCGTGGGGCTACGGTTTTTAGCTCCTAACCTTGTCCCTAGGATTCGGTCATTGTGGGCTCGATGTCGATATCGACGCGGTTCTTACCCGCATATTTCGAGCCCTCCATGACCTAGTCTAGCGGGAGGTGAGTTGGGAAATGATAATCATGGAACCGACGGGTGCCAACTCGTGTAGGTAGAGCTCATGGTCGCGAGTCATCTTGCAATGACCATCGAACTTTACCTCCTTTGCTTCTCTTTGTCTTACCCATCTCGTATGCTTGCACCACCTAGACCAAGGGATTACCTTGTGCTGTTTTAGTGCACGTAGGTCGTGGTGCCCTACGAGTTAGTGAAGTTCGAGGAACTGCGAGCTTGTGTCTCTATTCCTTCAACCTTCGTCCGTTTCCATGGCGTTGGTCGAGAGAATGTAGAGACTGTTCCTCTCTTATCGATCCTCGTCAATCTAGTAAGACGTGGATTGAGCCCTCTTGTTCCAACTTCGGTTCATGTCCTTTGCCATGACATGATGATCGAAGTGCCCAAGGAACCGAATCCTTTTTCACGTGTTTGTTCCCCTTGGTGTTTATTTATCGATCTCTTTGTTCCTTCCTTTGATTACCGTCGGATGTTATGGCGAGTGGATCAAAGGAAGGTGGATCCTTTTTCTCTCTCATTCCCTCTTTTGGCTCTTTCGTGCTCAAGTCCCTTGTATGCTTGTACCTATTTTAGACCGTGGCGCTTCTTAGGTCCTTGCGGTGACAACCGCACTGCAAAGGCCCTAGGGGTGTCTTGGTGCCATTTAGTGCACGTAGGTCGTGGTACCCTACAAGTGGATTTGGGTGTTGTATGTTCTCTTGTGCGTTGCTCCTTTCAATGCCTCGCCTTCTTCCATGGCGTGTGGATTGGGAGAAGTAGACCACTGTCATGTTTCTTTATTTCCCCATTCCAACCTCTCTTTTCGTTAGCGAAGCTGTGGTCTATGTCATGTCCTTGAAACCATGCGAGTTGACTCGATCGACCGTCAGAAAACCCTCTTTACTAAGGAAGTGATATGGACAGCCTAGCCAACCCTTCCACCGTCTCTTGTCCCATTCTCTTTTGCTTGTGCCAATTTCCATGGCGTGCAAGTCGAAGTCTGTGTGACCAAGTCACAACTCTTGCATCTTGCGGTGTTGTTCGTTCTTTCTTTAGTTGTGACTTGTGGGGTATAAGGCTACAAGGGTCGACCCCTGTTGTTCTTGTCTTTATTTCCTACTTGCGATCCTTTTGGTTCCTGTCAATTTCCATGACCCCCGGATCGAAAGACCACAAGTCGTGGTGTATGTCCAAGTTGAGCTAGGGTCTATGCCCCTTTCTCTTGAAGCCATACAGGTTGACACCATCAACCCGGGAAGTGTGGCTATTTCGGGGCCGTGACTTGAGCTTATGCTTAGCAGACAACCACTCGTGTTTTATTTTGAGCCCGAGGAAAGCGGACAACCCCATGAGGGCTAAGTCTTTGTCCTTTGTCGTTAACCGCTCTTTCTGTGTCTCACTATCTCTAGTTTGGATCTTGGTCAAGAATTGATTGTTTCCGCCTTGTTTGTCGCTTTGTTGAGGTAGTTGCATCGAGGTTGTTGTTGATCGGACCGGTGACCCGTTGGAGGCAGGAGACATGAGCAGCAACAGGATGTGGATGATTATGGATCTATCACAAACAGGTGCCACGTCCCACCCAACCTCGTAGAATCCTATTAGACATGCATATACATTAGATGCTAGTGCTTTACTTTTTGCAATTAAACTGATAGGTTTCATGGTAGATTGCTTGGAAATCCTTTACCTTGTCGCAACCTTACCCCTGCACACCCGCTGTTAGGATAGACACCCGCTTTACTTACTTGCTCGCTGCTTACTTCTACTTCGCATTATGTCATTGATGTGATGCTGAGTGGAGGATTGATTGTGAGTGGCTAGACATTGTGTGCTGTTTTAATGATAACAACTTGGGGAGATCTTGACGTGTGTTTTGGGTGTGTGGTGAGGGTTGAGTTGATCGGACAGGTCCTACGACGAGTCCGTGGGACGAGTCTTGCCGGAGGTGCGACCTGGGCATCCCCACGTGAGGTACCTGTGGCGGGTACATGTGTTTTGAGGAGATCCCGGGGCGAGCCCCGAGATAGAGGTGTTGTGATGGCACGGGGGAGGACCCCGATTGAGGAGATGACCTGTCTGATCCCACCTAGGACCTGTTTATCGAGTGGACCGGAACCTTGGGAACTTTCGTACACACCATTCGTCCCTGAATGGGCGGGGTACGGATGTCGATCGGTTTGGGCGATGCCATTACTGTCAGGTTGTTAGGTGATAAGGGTGGGTGGTGCCGGTGTTGAGACCCGTACCATCCTAGATGTGCAGTACCACGGTGGTCAGGTGCTGCGTATCCCAGTCTTAGTTTGCCGGTGCGCCGGGGAGCCCCAGGGCTGAGTGGCAGGATGGTATCATTCCGGATCGGGAGATAGCCCGTTGTCGGCCTAGGCGTTGTACAGCGTCGATGATGGCGATCTTGTGGGTACAGGTGTACACACTCTGCAGAGTTGATTGATCTATACGTATAGCCGTGTCCCCGGATATGGACATTCCCTTGACCTACGCTTCTCTTGAGTAGTGAGATGAGTCCTTTCTTCTCTCCCCTGGGTTTTGTAGGATCCGGCTATGAGCCGCTGAGACAAGGACAAGAGGGAGTTGTCCTTGTCGCCTAGAGAGTGTGAGAGTGTGTGGTGAGATGTGTGTGGATGGGATGGATGTGTGGGAAATGTCTTAAAACTTGATATACAACTTACTACTATATTATTATTACTTAATAATGGACTTGCATAGGAAAACCATAGCCAGAAATAGTTTCTCTTCTCTACCCCTTGCATACCACTTTCCACAAAGCAAAAGCAAAGCATAGGGTGGGAAACAATGGCCAGTACAAATCGTACTGAAAGTTATTTATCAGGTTTGGATGCTATCTTCGAGGACAACAGCAATGATCCGGAGGTTTAGGTGGTCTTGTCCTACGCTCAAGGTTGGCTGTGAAGGAGGAGCCTTCACCCGCTGGCGCGTTGCTTCTACTCTGATATCGATTCGCGTTCGTCTTCCGCTAGTATCGTGTTGTAATAGGGTATGAATCTCTAAGTTGTAATACTTGTAACTTGTATTTTACGATGTATGACTGTGGTATTAACTGTATATCGATAATGTGATAGTTTGGTACTCCTGAGACTATCACATTATGTTGTAATCTGTGGATTTTCCTTCGAGGAAATCGTGGATCGTTACACTCCCCCACCATCTCTTACCGATGTGGGACTAACCCCAACACAACCTAGTACATCTGTCCACGTCGCCGACGAAATCGCTGCTGGATGGATGCTGGATGTATGCATGCATATGCGCCGGCAATAATTCTGCTGCTACACTGTCTATCTATCCCTCTCTCTCTATATATATAGAGGCATGGATGTATCCCAAAATAAAACTAAGCTACTCTTGCGACTTGCGAGAGCTAAACATATATATTGGCCGGCCTCTTGTATTGGAGAAGATGACGACTCTGCCCAAATCAGGTGCGGCCAACGACGACTCTGCTCAAGAACATGGGTATGCATGGCACCAAAATTTGTTTTGAAGAAGGCCAGTTAATTAGTTTGTTCACTGATTTTTATTTATTTATTATTGACTTATATTATAATGCTATAATATAGGGCTATGAAAGACCATGCCATGCTGGCACCGTTCCAGGGGCGAAGGTACATGTATTATAGTGCCGTTCACAGCCGGATGGCAGACTACGGACTCGCCTCCCTTGGTTATCGAGAGATCTGAGGTCTTATATATAAATTCATTCATTCGCACTTTATAGCGCACAATTTTGGTTTATTTCTCTTAGAAATTTGGTATAGGAGATCTCTCTTTCAAAATTATAAGACGTTTTAGCTTTTCTAACTATTAGGAATAGGAAATAGTTAACGAACACCTTTTTCAATAAAAAGGAAGCGGTTTCCTTTCCAACTTTCATGGAAAAGTGGGTTATTAGGAGGGAGACAAGCGTCCTGGTTATTAACCGGGTATTATTTTATAGAGCCACCGCTCTTCAGGCAAGCCCCTGCCTGTTTAATCATTTTCAGAGACGAGGATTCTAATAAGACCATCATGTCTGTTAATCGACTACATTAATAGAGGAACATCCCATCCATCTCTGAAAATGACTATCAGCAGAGGTCGAAATTCCAAAGATCAGTCCTTAGAAATCAATTAATAGAAGCAACCATTCTATTAAAGTGTTGTCCCTATAAATAGTTATCTAAAGAAGTTATAACTTTTACATATAAACTTCGACGAGGACAAACTTTATATTAAAATTGTAAATCTCAGCATCATATATACCTTTAATTTGTAGATGACAAACTTTTTTATTAATTTGAAACGGTTAAGAATCCAACAATTCCTTTTAAGCTCTTAGGTTTTAAATTTTAAAATTTGGAAATTTCAAACAACGACCTCGTATGTTGACACGGTCTACACAAAAATTATAGCTCTCAATATGATCCAAAACTTTGTAGTCCGCAAATCTTTTATTTCAAGTCCACTAAATTCCTAAATACTAATTTGTTTTATGTTCCAAGATGTTGACATGCATAATAATCTCTACTAACGGTGAAGTTGTCAAATAATATATAACTTTGTAGCCAAAATATTTCAAAAAATAGAGTTCCAAATATTCATTTTAAAATGTTTTCATTTTATTAATATTCAAATTTATGAAATTTCCAAACTATCTTGGATGAAGGCACACCACATTCTATATCAAAATATGTCATGACAAGGTTTTAAAACTTTCTAGTAAATCTTTTTTCATTCGAAATCATTTAGAGGCTGAGATATTCAGTACAGGATTATGAAATATTGATACAAAAAAATATTCTCCTACATATACCCACCCCTAAATAAGTAGCACAATTGTAGAGAAGTGTTATGTAGGCTCGAATCATCAAAAACACTTAGGCAGAACAAAGGTTATATTTGACTGAGATGGTTAGTCTGTCCGTCTCTATTAATAAAAAAACACCCATCACTAAAAATGGTTTTGTGCTAGTACTAGTAGGGTAAAGAAAACTCATGCATGTCATGGTCATGTGTTAGTGGTGTTTTATTTCAAGGGCAACAAAACACTGAGGTGGAGTTATATTGTTATTCTTCAGTCTAGCAGCACGTACTATTTCTCTGTGACAAAAAAAAAATATTGGCTGGAAGCTATAATTGCAGGGGGGAAATGAATTTTTAGGATTTTGGGTGTGTAACACATATGTTTACCACTTCTTTGTGTAACCTTTCAAATTTATATAAATGTAAGGGGTATTTCCCCATTTTTACTTTTTTGCAATTTTTTCCAAAAGTTTTTCTAGTCTTGCCAAAAGGGAATAAATATTTTGTTAGGATAAAATTATTATAGTTCATAGACAAATTAGGGATATACTGGTATAGGAATATATCAATACTAACTTATTAAGTTATGGTTATGAACTTGATGCACTGCACATCTTATGATTTTTCACTTTAGTGATATAAATTATCTTTAAAATAAATTAATGGTTAAATTTAAATAAGGCTACCATCATATTTTACTATAGCATGTCTCTTAGATCGAAATGAAGATGGTACTTCCTTCATCTCAAATTATAAGTCAGCCTAACTTTTCTAGATACATAGTTTTCTATGCATTTAGACATAGTATAAATCTAGGTGCATATATAAAATTGTGCACCTAGAAAAACTAGAACGACTTATAATTTAGAATGGAGGGAGTAGTGCATTCTTTAAAATTCATTTGCCTCATTTCTTTTCTTATAATATATATGTCATATGCAACATTTATATGCAGAGTTGTTATGTTTATGATTCTAACGAGAATAGGTATCTAGATGCACTAGCAGGATTGTTTTCTACAGCTTTAGGTATGTCGATGCTTTTGAATGAGAAATTCTTTTACCTGGAACCAAAGCACCCTTGAACTTTTGGATTGAAATTAAGAAGAGGTTGTAATTCAAAAACAAAAAATTTGTGAATCCCTAATGTGGATAAGTCCACAAAAGATGTGTAGACTTGAGAAAGAGTGGGGATAAAATATCTAATTTAAAACTACTAAAAGCTTTGTTACTTGTGGATGTTGGCGAAATTCACTGTCACACCCGGTTTTAAGGACAAAACCAGATATACACCATATGTGAGCCTAGGAAGTCAAATCTCACATATAGTCATAGAACAAGGTAATATCAAAAGACAATACTTAAATATATAATGTATAAGCTCAAAGGATAACCTTGGGAAACAAACAGCGGAAAGACACTCCGATCTTCAAGCGAAGACTCCACTCCACAGGGACCAACTGACTGGTTGATCACAAGCCTAACTGCTCGAGACTCTTGCAATCTGGTACCCATCCAGAATTTTTATCCAAATATTGAAAAGTAAACAAGCGTAAGTACTTTCGTACTCAACAAGTATACATGGGGTTCATGAGGCTCAAAAGGTATAGCACTGGTTTAACTGCATAAGCTTTTAGGTTATCTCAATTTTAGCATTATAGTAGCATCAATGTTATCAATAGCCCAATAACCATATGATCAAGTGAACAAGATAGAATGCTTATATGAACAAGTAACAATAATCAATAACAAATAACAACTGATGAGCTATGACATAAGGACATCACACAGTAAGAAGCCCAAGCCACTCTTGACCGTGAGCACGGCTATTATAATAGTTTTACACTCTGCAGAGGTCGTACATCTTTACCCACAAGTCGTGATCCCCATATGCCATCACCTCTACCAAGGAAGTGGAGCAGGGTACACTACGAGACCCTTCACAGGTTCCACTGGTAGGTAACAACCCGCTACAAGTTCTCTCAATGGTTAGTGCTACCCCTCTTACGAGGGCACTAAGGTGAGCCCCTCTTGCGCCCTTTCGGGTAAGTTGCCACAAACCAGTAGAAGTCTAATACTGAGTCAAGCCAGAGCCATATAGCTTGTGGTTGCACTGTAAGTCCTGGGGTAATCTACTTACAGAAATATCCCTATGAGTAAGAACACAGGTTGAGGTGCCTGTTGTTCCACCTATAGTCCACGTTGCTAAAAAGTCATCTTTTATTGTCATTGCATATATCATTAATCAAGTTTACATGATCATAGTCATTTGCTTGGCACTAGCATCATACTACCCAAATGCATACGTTCCCAGGGTGACAAGGTATGAGGTACAATACTAGGATAAACCTTATAGGGTAACAAGGAAACTCATGCATATGATTAATGAGTGATTATCATGAATAGGGCAACAAGGATAATCCCATGTAATACTTGCCTTAAACTCAGATTCCTCTTCTAGTTCAAGTCTTCCAAGATCTCCAAAAATATCAACTTCTTCTCCTCGATCACCAACGCAAAACTCACCGATTGGACAATAATTAATAAATCACCACACAAGCATCTGATCATACAAAGCATACAAACATGGCTAAATTAGAACAATACACCAATCAATGAAAATGATTTAAAAAGAAATCTACGCAACTCTACGATCACACAGTCGCGAAGAACACACTAATCGATACATCTATCGAAAGGTTTGCTTATATAACAGAGAACTATGAGCTTTATTAGTTTTAACTATGTAAGAGAGTGTATAAAGGATTTCAGAGAAACACCTTGATTAGATTAGGTCAAACTTGTATTTGGATTTCGAAAACGAAAGTAAAAACTATCATTATTTTATGTATAAAACAAATTGCATAGTCTTTAATCAAGTTAGGAGTTAACCATGAAATTACAGAGCTATTAACATGGTATTAAAGATCATTGATGCAAAGATTATATTGATACGAAGCCAACGCAACTTGAACGAGTCGAATCGGATCTAAAACGGAGAAGTTACGGAGAAAACAAGATTTAGAGATTAAACTTGGATTTTAAAAGACATTAAATAAATCTATATTTTCAAAGTTTCAAAACATGAGTGATTAGGATTTCATCATGTAGATCTCGTCGTTGCGAATCTAATGCAATTTGAATGGATCAAAATGGAGTTGAAACGGAGATTTTAGAGCCAAAACAAATCTAGTGGCAATTTTGTAAATATAAGAAAACGTATTTAGCACTGAACCGAAAGGTTTTACGTTTTCAAAAAGTAAAAGCATATTTTATAAAGAGCGCTTTGGACCACGGGTTCAGCATTAAAAACCTCAGGGTTTCTTTTGAAAAAACGTGGGCCGAAGAGGTATGAAGGGATGTGGACCGTTGGATTGGATCTGGAGTCGGTGTAGGCAGAGACGACGGTGTAGCAGCTGGTGTAGGAGCTGGTGAAACCACCGGTGTAGGAGCTGGGGGTGGGGCTGGTGCTGCAAGGTGGACGTCCATCCACTCCTGCTCGTCCTCCGTGTTGACGTCCTCCACCAACACGTGCTCCTCCTCCGGGTCCTCCTCAGTCTCAGTCACCATCTCATCATCTGAGATGTCCACTACTTGCTGAGAGGTCTGGGAAGTGAACTGAGCCAAGTAGCTACTGGTGCTCAGACGGCGGGACCTCGTGACAGGCGGCATCTACAGAATTTTATTTAAACTCAATTAGAACAACATTTTAGATAATAGAATAAAGACATAGAAGCATATAAATTTTGTAAATAACAAGAGCAAGATGGAAAGCAGTAAAATATAGAAGCAAAGGATCCTAAAACGACCATTACTACCTAGGCTTGCGTCCTACAGTCAACTCAAGCTTTGATACCAATTTGTCACACCCAGATTTCAAGGACGAAATAGGATGCATAACATTATGTGTGCCCAGGAATAATCCACACATAAGTTCACAAATTACAGAGTACCATCACAGAGTTTAATACATATCGAACATATATCCATTACAAGAATAAATAAAACAAGTAAGATAAACTAGCTCTTGTGGCTCCATTCCACAGGGAAAGGTCAACTGGTTGACCAAGCCTAGAAGTCTTCGGGAAACTCCTCATAGCCTCCAGCTTCTGTTACCCATCCGGGATTTTCGTCCAAAATAGAAAAGAAAACAAGCGTGAGTACACTCGTACTCAGCAGTATAACATGGGGTTATGTAGGTCAAAAGGCTGACACTGGCTTACTGCATTTAGCACTTTTAGTTGGTCAAAGTTTTATTAGTAAGTATTGTCAGGTTATGCTTAAGCCCCAAATTATCCCACTTATACCACTGCCAAAGTTTAAAGAATCATAACCATCATCATAAAAAGTGGTGACAACAGGAACATAAATGTTGGTCGAGTTAATTAATTAATCCGTCGGTTTTCCGGGCCGCTCGTGACCGTGAGCACGGCTGATATATCAGTTTTAACACTCTGCAGAGGTTGTGCAACTTTACCCGTGAGTCGTGATGCCCCGATTGCCCGGGTTAATTACTCCCATAACACTGCCAAGGTGAATGGGCGGGGTTCACTATGAAACCTTTCATAGTATCTCGTCTAACAAGATTAGGGCCGCTAGGATTGGCAAGGGGCGATAGAGCTCCCCTTCCGAGTAGCATAACGACCCGCAGCCTACGCTCAAACTCGGACAGAGGCCGCACTATAACCAGCTCGGCAAGAGCCTAATGCGCCCTTACGGGTAACCGCTAACGAGCTAGAAAAGAGCCTACTACTAAGTTAAAGCCAGAGCCATGTAGCTCTCACGGAAGCACTGTCAGTCCCAGCTTTTGCCAACAGTGAGTTATTAAGAGGGTTATGTTCCAATTGCCATATCAGGATCACCAATTCATACATAGCATATTAACCTTTGGCAGGGATCAAGTATTTGCTTATGTAAAGCACTAGCCATCTATCCATATGCATAACCCATAGGAATCAAGGAAAAAAGGGTTTCAACTCTAGGGAAATAAACTACGGGTATCAAATTAACACATGCACATGAAATGATAATTATAGTGAATAGGATAACAAGGAAAGTCCCATGCTATACTTGCCTTGGTTCTCAAAGTCCTGCTGGTCAAAACACTCCTGGTCAAAGAATTCCTGATCACCAGGAAACTCCTCACTGCCTGAATTCGATCAAGACAATGCAACAACACGCATTCCAATTGCATACATACGAAGCACACAAGACTATCATTAGAACAGTACACCAATAAAAATAAACAGAGTTAAAAAGTTTATAAAAAGATACTACGCATTGCTACGATCATTTCAACACGAATTTCACGAAAATCGGATTTAAAACGCAAAAGATATGAATTTAACTTGTTCTCTAGGAGCATTTTTAGTATTTGAATTATCATGGAAATAAAATAATTCAAACATGAACAACAGATGGATTAACATGTAGAGAATTTCATTACGAACCTAATGCAACTCGAATCGTCCAAATCGGAGTTAAAATGAAGACTTTATAAACAAATTAATGCAGTGGCAAAATTGTAAATAGGAAATTTCCATTTTTAGAATAGCCCGAGAAAGAATACGTGTCTTGACTGGGAAAACGTATTCTCGGAAATACGCCAGCGTTGCGACGCGGGATCGGCAGAGCTGCCACGCGGCGGCTCGGGATAGGGCGGTCCACGGCACAGTGCGTGCACCCGAGCAAGCGCTGCGGTCCACCGGTCCACCGTGGACCGGGGCTCATACCCCTTCGCTGATCTAATCCTAACCGCAGATCGGGAAAAGGACGACTCAGAGCAGATCCAAGGGAGAGAGAGAGGGAAACGGCGGCCGGATCCGAAGACGGACGCGGCGGCGCCATGACTACCGAACGCCGAGCTCGCCGGAGTTCCACCGGAAAGGCTCGTCCGGCGTCCATTTCGAACGTCGATGGCATGGGAAGAGAGAGGGGGACGAGGCGAAACTCGTGGCATACTCGGTTGGACGCGGGGAGATAGACAGAGGCGGCGCCATGGTTCCCGGCGGCTCTGGCTCGCCGGTGAACGCGGGGAAGACTTTCCCTAGTGCCACGGGTTCAACCAACTACACCGAAACGACCTACAGACTCGAGCGAGTGCGAGGGTGGGTTCGGTTGAGACTGCGGATTGCCGGAGCAGGGCCGTCCGCGGCGGCGCCTAGATCGGACTTGATCTGAGTACGCGGCCGAGTCAATACGGCGTGCTAGAACCCAAATTGAGGGCCTAGAGACATGCGGCGTGACTGTGCGGTGCTAGTGAAGTGCTCGGACGCGTCGGAAAACGGCCGGTGTGTGCTGCCCGCGGTGGCGCCATGGCCGGCGGCACGGGTCACACGCGGCCAGTGCCACAGAGGCCATGAATCGCCGAATTAAGAGTTCAGGGAGGGAGAAGAGGTGAAGGCGAAGCTCACCACGACTTCAATTAGGACGGAGATGGCTCGGGGTGGCTTGACGACGAGGAGCGGCGGTCGGCGTCGCGGTGGCGTCCGAGAGCTCCGCGTTCGCGACACGTGTTCTGTGCCCATCGAAGAGATACAGAGAGAGAGATTAGGACGGGCAGATTGGCGGTGAGAAACCGAGCGACAAACGGCGCTCACCGAGGCGGTTTGGTCTCCGGTGTGGTCTCTTCAGCGTCGACGGCGACGGCGGCGGCGTTCGGCGCGTTTTTGAGTGCTCAGAGGGGAAAGGGGAGAGCAGGGGCGCGACACTTCGCTTTATAGCGAGCGAAGGAGCGTGCGGGGCGTGCGGTGCTGTTGCGGCTTCGTGACCGAGATGCGGGGGTGGGAGTGGGGCGTGCTGGCGGTTGCCGTTCGCGACGCATATGCGGCATCCGAACTCGGCGGAGGGAGGGCGACGGTGCTGACCCGTGGGGCCAAACAGCAGCGAGAGAGAGGGCGAGGAACGTGCGGCGGTTCCCAAACTCCACGCGTCCACGCGCGCACTCGGGCGAGCAGAACGGGCGTGCGTCGCGCGGCGGTTGCGGTGTTCCGCGCCGCGTGAGGCAGAGGGGATCGGGGGAGAAGAAACTGGCAAGTGGGGCCGTCCGGTCAGTGAGGGAGAGGGGGAACAGAGAGGGGGAAACGGCGCCGACAGAGGGGCCCCATCTGTCAGCGAGAGGGAGTGAGAGAGAGGTGTGGGAGCTGCTGGGCTGCGGTACTGGGCCGGTTCCCTGCTGGGCCGCGCCGAAGAAAGAGTGAGGGAGGGAGAAAGAGAGGCGGGCTGGGCCAGATTCAGAAGGGAGAATGTTTTCCTTTTTCTTTTATTTCCCCTTTTTCAAAACCATTTCAAAAACCATTTGAATTCATTTGAAAATTATGTTTTGTAAATTCAACAATCAAAGAAAATATGCAACTGCATGAATGCATCAACATGTTTCTAGACTAGAATAAGTTTTATTTGCAAGAATTTTAATAATCCACTAAATGAAATGCTCACACAATTCCATAATTAAATCATTTTCTATTATTTGAAATTCAAAGCAAAAATTTGGGTGTTACAATTCTACCCCCCTTAAAAGGAATCTCGTCCTCGAGATTCAGACGGACTTACTCAAACAACTGAGGATAAGACTTCCTCAGGTCTTCTTCTCTTTCCCAAGTTGCTTCATCTTCTGTGTACCGGTTCCACTGAACTTTGCACATCTTTATAACACGGCTCCTCGTAAACCTTTCTGCCATTTCCAAGATTTTTATTGGGTACTCTTCGTATGTGAGATCTTCCTTTACAGAAAGCTCTTCTAGAGGGATTTGCTCCTCTGGTACCCTTAAGCACTTCTTCAACTGAGATACGTGGAAAACATCATGTACCCCTGACAAATTCTCAGGTAACTCTAACTGGTAAGCAACCTCTCCACGTCTTACGAGAATCTTGAAAGGTCCAACATATCTGGGAGCTAACTTTCCTTTCATATTGAACCTCTTTACACTTCTCATTGGAGACACTTTCAGATACACATAATCTCCAATCTCGAATGACAGACCTCTTCTGCGGGTGTCTGCGTAACTCTTTTGACGGGATTGTGCAACTCTTAAGTTATCTCTTATTTTTCTTACTTGTTCTTCTGCATCTCGGAGAACATCTGGTCCAAACACCTGGGTCTCTCCGGTTTGGTTCCAGAACAAAGGAGTTCTGCACTTACGTCCATACAGAGCCTCATTTGGTGACATCTTCAGACTATTCTGATAGCTGTTGTTATATGAAAACTCAGCATAGGGTAAACTTTTATCCCAACTGGCACCATGTTGTAGAGCACATGCTCTCAACATGTCCTCTAGAATTTGATTTGTCCTTTCTGTTTGACCATCAGTCTGTGGATGATATGCTGTACTGAAAATCAGTTTTGTTCCCAAGGACTCATGTAACTTCTGCCAGAACTGTGATGTGAATTGAGTACCTCTGTCAGATACAATCTTCTTAGGAACTCCATGTAAGCATACTATCCTTTCCATATATAGTTCTGCTAGTCTTGCACCTGAGTAATTAGTCTTCACTGGTAGGAAGTGAGCAACTTTAGTCAAGCGGTCCACGATTACCCAGATCGAGTCATATCCTCTCTGTGTACGTGGTAATCCGACGATAAAGTCCATTCCTACTTCTTCCCATTTCCACTCAGGTATTTTCATTGGCTGGAGTAAACCGGCAGGTCTTTGGTGTTCTGCCTTTACTCTTTGACATGTGTCACACAAGGCCACATATTCTGCTACATCCCTTTTTAATCCATACCACCAATACTTTTCTTTTAGATCCAGGTACATCTTAGTACTTCCAGGATGTATAGAGTAGGATGAATCATGTGCTTCTCGAAGTATGGCATCACGGATAGACCTTACATCGGGAACACATATTCTCTTTCCAAACCACAAAGTTCCATCATTATCCATCCTGAAACCTGGTGCTTTTCCTAGCACGATATTCTCTGCAATTTCTTTCAGCCTCGGATCTTCCAACTGACCCTTGCGTATCTCTTGTTCCAGGGTGGGTTCTATAGTTATTTCCATGGTATTAAGGGTAAATCCCAAATTAAGAGATTCCATATCAGCACACAATTCAGCACGCATAAGTTTCATTCTTAAAGCATTAGCATAAGTCTTCCTGCTTAGTGCATCGGCCACTACATTGGCCTTACCTGGATGATAATGTACTTCCAACTCATAATCCTTGATCAGCTCGAGCCAACGACGCTGTCTCAGATTCAGATCTGACTGAGTGAAAATATATTTCAAACTCTTATGATCTGTATAGATATCACACTTATGCCCTATTAGATAATGTCTCCATATCTTTAGAGCATGGACCACTGCTGCCAATTCCAAGTCATGAGTGGGGTAATTCAGCTCGTGCTTCCTCAATTGCCTAGATGCATATGCCACAACTTTTCCTTCTTGCATAAGCACACATCCAAGACCAAGACGAGAGGCATCACAGTAGATTGAGAAACTCTTGCTCAGATCTGGTAAAGTCAGTACTGGGGTTGTGGTCAACCTTTTCTTCAACTCTTCAAAGTTGGTTTGACATTTATCAGACCACACAAACTTGGCACTTTTCTCTAGCAGAGCTGTCATTGGTTTTGCTAACTTTGAAAACCCTTCTATGAACCTCCTATAGTATCCTGCTAAACCCAGGAAACTACGGATTTCAGTAACATTGGTTGGAGGGTTCTAGTTTAGAACATCTCGCACCTTACTTGGGTCTACTGCTATACCTCCATTAGAGACCACGTGACCCAAGAAAGACACTTCTCTTAACCAAAACTCACATTTACTTCTCTTGGCATACAGCTGATTTTCTCTGAGCTTTTGCAAAACCATCCTCAGATGTTCAGCATGCTCTTCTTTAGTTTTAGAGAAGACTAGAATGTCATCTATGAACACTACCACAAACTTATCCAAAAACTCCATGAACACCTTGTTCATCATGTACATAAAGTACGCAGGTGCATTAGTCAACCCAAAAGACATAACTGTATACTCATATAGCCCATATCTTGTGGTAAAGGCTGTCTTAGGTATGTCTGCCGCTCGGATTTTTAATTGGTGATATCCAGAGCGGAGATCTATTTTAGAGAACACGCAAGCACCTTTCAACTGATCAAACAAATCATCTATTCTGGGTAAGGGATATTTATTCTTGATGGTGACTTCATTAATAGAACGGTAGTCCACACACATTCTCCTAGTACCATCTTTCTTATCCACAAATATAACTGGTGCTCCCCAAGGTGAAGAACTAGGGCGAATAAAACCCTTTTCTTGCAGTTCACTAATTTGTTTCTTAAGTTCTTCTAATTCTTTTACCCCCATTCTATATGGTCTTTTAGCTATGGGAGCAGTACCAGGTAGAAGTTCAATAAGAAACTCAACATCACGATCAGGTGGCATACCTGGTAACTCTTCGGGAAACACATCCGGAAATTCTTCCACCACTTGTTCCTCGTTAAAGGCATCTCCAGATAACTGGTTCAGGGTGACTTTTGGTGTTGCTTGCATCTCTACTTCAACACACATCTTATCCCCATTAGGTGATGTCACAACAACACATCTCTCTTGACACTGAATCACGGCTCGATGTTGTTTCATCCAATCCATTCCCACAATTAGATCTATTCCAGCTGTGGGTATCACCACTGGACTCACTTCAAAGTCTACCCCCCTTAGGGTAAGTCTAGTGGAAGGACTCCAAACAGAAGCTGGTATGCTACCCCCCGGTGAATTTACTTGCATACGATTTTTCATTGCACGCAAAGATATACTATGCATTCTAACAAAAGCTTCAGATATGAAAGAATGTGAAGCACCAGAATCAAAGAGTACGGTAGTGGGGAATGAGTTGACATTAAACGTACCCATCATAACCTCAGGTGCCTCCTGAGTGGTTTCAGCAGATACATGGTTCACTCTTCCCGTGTTTGGAGGTGGTTGGTACCTTCCTTTCTGCTGGTTGTTCTGGTTCTGGGGTGCTTGCTGGTTCTGCTTCTCAGGGCAATTGTAAGACATATGCCCCTCCTTCCCACAACGGAAACACTTGTTACTGTTACTGTTGTTGGGGTTGTTGTTCTTCAATGCCAGAGCATTTGGATTTCCCTGACGCTGAACTTGATTAGAGACCTGCTGAGGTGTGCGCTGGCCTCCATACTGCTGCTGACCTTGTGGGCGTTGCTGGAACTGATTGCGCTGAGGAAACTGACCTCTGTTCCACTGGTTGGACTGCCCTTGGCTTCTCTGCTGGAAACTCTGCTGCGGGTAGGGTCGAGGGCGAGTGTTGCTGCTCGAAGCCTGACCCTGAAGCTTCCTCTTCTTTGTTTCCATTTCCCGACGCTTATTGTCAATCACAATAGCGCGGTTCACCAAGGTCTGGTAATTGGGGTATTTGTTGGACATGAGCTGAAGCTGCAGACCATCATACAAACCCTTCAGGAATCTGCGTTGCTTGTCGCAATCCCTTGCCACTTCATGTGGAGCATAACGTGACAATTGAGCGAACTTGTCACGGTACTCAGCCACTGTCATAGAGCCTTGCTTGAGGGATCTGAACTCCTCTTGCTTCAACTCCATCATACCCTCTGGAATGTGGTATGATCTGAATTCCTCTCTGAATTCCTGCCAACTGATCCCAGGAGCATCATCAGGGCGTCCGTATTGGAAGGACTCCCACCAATCTTGGGCTGCTCCTTGCAACTGTCCAGAGGCATATAACACCTTTTCGGTGTCGTTGCACTGTGCTATGTTCAGCTGCTTTTCCACAGCTCGGAGCCAGTCATCTGCATCCAATGGGTCAGATGCGTGGGTGAAGACGGGAGGTCTTCCCTTCATGAACTCTCCTCTCTTGTCCCTCACTTGGACTGGAGGTAGAGCTCCAACGGGTTCGTTGTCCAGGCGATGCATCATAGCTTGCATCAACTGTGCCTGCATTCCCATCAGTTGTTCCACTGATACAGCAGGGACAATAGGCGGTGGTGTTGGCGGTGGTGGTGGCGGATTGACAGGAACTCCACGTCCACGGCCACGTCCACGACCACGAACTCTAGCACCCCTGCCGTCCATCTGTTTTTCAGCAAAGATGTAGGATTTAGTGACTTTGTAAAGCATATAACATGTCTGTGTCAAACTGAAATTTTCTGTGCATGATTTTACAGCAGTGCAGTAAACAGTTCATATCTCAAGCTTTGAAACTCAAACAGAAACTCTGCTTATATGACTGGAAAGATCAGAGGGTTTTCTACAGGTTTCATGTGCACAAGATTTTCAGATTCCATATCTTTATTTGTCAAAAACTCAAAACAACCAGATCTGTTCAGGTTCACAGACTGCGCTGAAAGACTGACTTGCAACAGCAAAATCTCTTAGCTTAGAACAGGTATGGGGTTGGTTCAGGTGGCGTTGGAAAGATACTGAAATCTACTTTCTGGTGTGGGAGTTCCATCAACATTGACTTTACTGATTTAGAGATATAGAGCAAAGAACAGAGACTGCTTCAGAAAAAACAGCACAGGAGAAGAGAGATAAGATCAACCCACTGATATATTAACAAACATTATCCTAATGTTTAAACCTGTGAGACTTGTGGACAGGCCCACACTCTCTCACACTAACAATCAACCAAAGATCCAAATCAAACAAGTTTCATCAACATAATCATTAAGACATCAAGTTCAAAGATCACCAAACTAAACAGACTCGCACTACTACGCTTATTTCAAAGGGGAAAGACTTCAACATCTATGGAGCTTCATCTGTCATGATGTGGTTGGGTGGCTTCTTCTCATACATTGGGGCCATGTTCAGCTGGGCCCTCAGATCATCTATCATCTTCTGGAAACGAGCCACTGACTGCTGCTCGCCATGCAACTCCTCTTGTAACCTCTCATTGACCCCTTGGAGCTCATTGAGGTGCCTGACTGTGGTGTCCAGGGTAGAGCCAGGGTCAAGGGGGTTCTGGATCGACCAAGTGTTGAACCTGGTGTCAAATCGAGGCAGGAACCTGTAGGCATCATTCTGCATGGCAGTGTAACGCCTCCCATGGTAGTAGATATAGGCGTTCTCCGCAGCATTCTCCATGCTGTCCTTGTCAATAGCCCTCCTGGCTATGTGACCATGGACAGTCTCCACCTTCAGACTGTCATGAGCCTCATTCCAGACTGAGACTACCACCTGGGCCTTCCAGTAGCTAGCTTCCTGAGGATGTGAGAACTCAGAAACTAGATACCTTACTGAGGTATCCATCTCCGGGTAGTACTCCTCCAACACCTTCAGCAGCAGGTTGTGGAAGTAAGCCGCTGGAGCAGGGTACTTGTAGTACTGCTCCTCAGTCCATCCAGGCTGCTCATCCTCTGGTGGAGTCGCCAGAGCAGGTGCTGGTGCTGGTGAGAGAAGTGGTGCAGGAGTCGGTGTAGGCAGAGGCGACGGTGTGTAGCAGCTGGTGTAGGAGCTGGTGAAACCACCGGTGTAGGAGCTGGGGGTGGGGCTGGTGCTGCAAGGTGGACGTCCATCCACTCCTGCTCGTCCTCCGTGTTGACGTCCTCCACCAACACGTGCTCCTCCTCCGGGTCCTCCTCAGTCTCAGTCACCATCTCATCATCTGAGATGTCCACTACTTGCTGAGAGGTCTGGGAAGTGAACTGAGCCAAGTAGCTACTGGTGCTCAGACGGCGGGACCTCGTGACAGGCGGCATCTACAGAATTTTATTTAAACTCAATTAGAACAACATTTTAGATAATAGAATAAAGACATAGAAGCATATAAATTTTGTAAATAACAAGAGCAAGATGGAAAGCAGTAAAATATAGAAGCAAAGGATCCTAAAACGACCATTACTACCTAGGCTTGCGTCCTACAGTCAACTCAAGCTTTGATACCAATTTGTCACACCAGATTTCAAGGACGAAATAGGATGCATAACATTATGTGTGCCCAGGAATAATCCACACATAAGTTCACAAATTACAGAGTACCATCACAGAGTTTAATACATATCGAACATATATCCATTACAAGAATAAATAAAACAAGTAAGATAAACTAGCTCTTGTGGCTCCATTCCACAGGGAAAGGTCAACTGGTTGACCAAGCCTAGAAGTCTTCGGGAAACTCCTCATAGCCTCCAGCTTCTGTTACCCATCCGGGATTTTCGTCCAAAATAGAAAAGAAAACAAGCGTGAGTACACTCGTACTCAGCAGTATAACATGGGGTTATGTAGGTCAAAAGGCTGACACTGGCTTACTGCATTTAGCACTTTTAGTTGGTCAAAGTTTTATTAGTAAGTATTGTCAGGTTATGCTTAAGCCCCAAATTATCCCACTTATACCACTGCCAAAGTTTAAAGAATCATAACCATCATCATAAAAAGTGGTGACAACAGGAACATAAATGTTGGTCGAGTTAATTAATTAATCCGTCGGTTTTCCGGGCCGCTCGTGACCGTGAGCACGGCTGATATATCAGTTTTAACACTCTGCAGAGGTTGTGCAACTTTACCCGTGAGTCGTGATGCCCCGATTGCCCGGGTTAATTACTCCCATAACACTGCCAAGGTGAATGGGCGGGGTTCACTATGAAACCTTTCATAGTATCTCGTCTAACAAGATTAGGGCCGCTAGGATTGGCAAGGGGCGATAGAGCTCCCCTTCCGAGTAGCATAACGACCCGCAGCCTACGCTCAAACTCGGACAGAGGCCGCACTATAACCAGCTCGGCAAGAGCCTAATGCGCCCTTACGGGTAACCGCTAACGAGCTAGAAAAGAGCCTACTACTAAGTTAAAGCCAGAGCCATGTAGCTCTCACGGAAGCACTGTCAGTCCCAGCTTTTGCCAACAGTGAGTTATTAAGAGGGTTATGTTCCAATTGCCATATCAGGATCACCAATTCATACATAGCATATTAACCTTTGGCAGGGATCAAGTATTTGCTTATGTAAAGCACTAGCCATCTATCCATATGCATAACCCATAGGAATCAAGGAAAAAAGGGTTTCAACTCTAGGGAAATAAACTACGGGTATCAAATTAACACATGCACATGAAATGATAATTATAGTGAATAGGATAACAAGGAAAGTCCCATGCTATACTTGCCTTGGTTCTCAAAGTCCTGCTGGTCAAAACACTCCTGGTCAAAGAATTCCTGATCACTAGGAAACTCCTCACTGCCTGAATTCGATCAAGACAATGCAACAACACGCATTCCAATTGCATACATACGAAGCACACAAGACTATCATTAGAACAGTACACCAATAAAAATAAACAGAGTTAAAAAGTTTATAAAAAGATACTACGCATTGCTACGATCATTTCAACACGAATTTCACGAAAATCGGATTTAAAACGCAAAAGATATGAATTTAACTTGTTCTCTAGGAGCATTTTTAGTATTTGAATTATCATGGAAATAAAATAATTCAAACATGAACAACAGATGGATTAACATGTAGAGAATTTCATTATGAACCTAATGCAACTCGAATCGTCCAAATCGGAGTTAAAATGAAGACTTTATAAACAAATTAATGCAGTGGCAAAATTGTAAATAGGAAATTTCCATTTTTAGAATAGCCCGAGAAAGAATACGTGTCTTGACTGGGAAAACGTATTCTCGGAAATACGCCAGCGTTGCGACGCGGGATCGGCAGAGCTGCCACGCGGCGGCTCGGGATAGGGCGGTCCACGGCACAGTGCGTGCACCCGAGCAAGCGCTGCGGTCCACCGGTCCACCGTGGACCGGGGCTCATACCCCTTCGCTGATCTAATCCTAACCGCAGATCGGGAAAAGGACGACTCAGAGCAGATCCAAGGGAGAGAGAGAGGGAAACGGCGGCCGGATCCGAAGACGGACGCGGCGGCGCCATGACTACCGAACGCCGAGCTCGCCGGAGTTCCACCGGAAAGGCTCGTCCGGCGTCCATTTCGAACGTCGATGGCATGGGAAGAGAGAGGGGGACGAGGCGAAACTCGTGGCATACTCGGTTGGACGCGGGGAGATAGACAGAGGCGGCGCCATGGTTCCCGGCGGCTCTGGCTCGCCGGTGAACGCGGGGAAGACTTTCCCTAGTGCCACGGGTTCAACCAACTACACCGAAACGACCTACAGACTCGAGCGAGTGCGAGGGTGGGTTCGGTTGAGACTACGGATTGCCGGAGCAGGGCCGTCCGCGGCGGCGCCTAGATCGGACTTGATCTGAGTACGCGGCCGAGTCAATACGGCGTGCTAGAACCCAAATTGAGGGCCTAGAGACATGCGGCGTGACTGTGCGGTGCTAGTGAAGTGCTCGGACGCGTCGGAAAACGGCCGGTGTGTGCTGCCCGCGGTGGCGCCATGGCCGGCGGCACGGGTCACACGCGGCCAGTGCCACAGAGGCCATGAATCGCCGAATTAAGAGTTCAGGGAGGGAGAAGAGGTGAAGGCGAAGCTCACCACGACTTCAATTAGGACGGAGATGGCTCGGGGTGGCTTGACGACGAGGAGCGGCGGTCGGCGTCGCGGTGGCGTCCGAGAGCTCCGCGTTCGCGACACGTGTTCTGTGCCCATCGAAGAGATACAGAGAGAGAGATTAGGACGGGCAGATTGGCGGTGAGAAACCGAGCGACAAACGGCGCTCACCGAGGCGGTTTGGTCTCCGGTGTGGTCTCTTCAGCGTCGACGGCGACGGCGGCGGCGTTCGGCGCGTTTTTGAGTGCTCAGAGGGGAAAGGGGAGAGCAGGGGCGCGACACTTCGCTTTATAGCGAGCGAAGGAGCGTGCGGGGCGTGCGGTGCTGTTGCGGCTTCGTGACCGAGATGCGGGGGTGGGAGTGGGGCGTGCTGGCGGTTGCCGTTCGCGACGCATATGCGGCATCCGAACTCGGCGGAGGGAGGGCGACGGTGCTGACCCGTGGGGCCAAACAGCAGCGAGAGAGAGGGCGAGGAACGTGCGGCGGTTCCCAAACTCCACGCGTCCACGCGCGCACTCGGGCGAGCAGAACGGGCGTGCGTCGCGCGGCGGTTGCGGTGTTCCGCGCCGCGTGAGGCAGAGGGGATCGGGGGAGAAGAAACTGGCAAGTGGGGCCGTCCGGTCAGTGAGGGAGAGGGGGAACAGAGAGGGGGAAACGGCGCCGACAGAGGGGCCCCATCTGTCAGCGAGAGGGAGTGAGAGAGAGGTGTGGGAGCTGCTGGGCTGCGGTACTGGGCCGGTTCCCTGCTGGGCCGCGCCGAAGAAAGAGTGAGGGAGGGAGAAAGAGAGGCGGGCTGGGCCAGATTCAGAAGGGAGAATGTTTTCCTTTTTCTTTTATTTCCCCTTTTTCAAAACCATTTCAAAAACCATTTGAATTCATTTGAAAATTATGTTTTGTAAATTCAACAATCAAAGAAAATATGCAACTGCATGAATGCATCAACATGTTTCTAGACTAGAATAAGTTTTATTTGCAAGAATTTTAATAATCCACTAAATGAAATGCTCACACAATTCCATAATTAAATCATTTTCTATTATTTGAAATTCAAAGCAAAAATTTGGGTGTTACATTGAAGCTCATGGCGGCGCTCTGGAGCTTTGCGGCTAGTGCGTGAGGGCAAGAAGGAGGCGGCGAGGGGGTTGCGGCTCGGCTTTATAGTCCGAGGGCGGTGTCATAGAAGGAAAGGCGGAATCGGGTAGGGGATTTGATCGGCTGCGAGAATGGAAGGTGAGGGCACCTTCTGTCTAGAGCAAGAAGACGGAGCTCCCGCTGACGTGCGGGTCTCGCTTGCCGGTGAGAGAAGGGAAACGACCCCGCGAGTCAGAGATAGAGAGGGAGAGGAGAAGCGCGTCCGCGCGCTGGGCCATCAGGCTGGGCTCGGCCCAAGAGAGAGAGAGAGAGAGAGAGAGAGAGAGAGAGAGAGAGAGAGAGGGAAAAGAGGTCGAGGAGGGGAGAGGGAGAGCTGGGCCTGCTAGTTTCGGTGCGCAGGTGGGCCGACAAGGTGGGGCTAGGCCTGTGGGGAGGGCAAAACTGGGCTGGGCTGAGCCGAGTGAGAGGCTTGGGCCTTCGAGCCAGATAGGAGAGAGGAGGGGTTTTCCATTTCTTTTCTTTTTATTTTCTCTTACTTCAAAGTAATTTCAAAACCCTTTTTGAAATCTCGTTTAGGATTTTGAAAGATCCACTCACCATCATGTATGTGCAAACATGTTACTACTCTCTAAAAACTTTTAATTGGTGAAAAGGTTTTTATTTTCCTACATTTTCATGAGCACAAGATTAATAAATAAATCAATTTAAACCCTATTTTCAAGAAAGGAAATTTTAGGGTGTTACATTCACTTTGACCTAACATGCTAGTTAATTAAAATTTGATGTGCTTAAACATGAGGATTTGTTGTGTTTGGGATTTTTATGGAAGAACCATCCTTATACGTTTGCAGTCTTAGCTAATATTTTTGTAACTATGATTGTTTTGTGTTTCATAGTCTTTTCTACTCTATAATCATATATAGAGTTAGAAAAAATAAATTGTTGAATGTCATCCATCAAATGTTTAGATCTTCCAATGTCTAACTTTGACAAATAAATATCTAATAGTATAAGTTTGTTATAGTTAGAAATCACAACTATAGAAAAATGCTTTTAAGTATGAATCCAAAGTATTACCTTGTACTAGAATACAATACACATGTTATTGAACTATTTGTCAAAAAGTAGTTCTCAGAAGGCATGGAAACCTTATATTATCCAACGGAAGGGATCGGTAAATAATTGGTGAACTGGGTTTTTTCATATATCATACCATGCGTGCTACTTTGCAGATGTACGATCTAGCCTTAATTAGCAAATCATCAACTAATTATTTAATATACCATACCATTTATGCTACCTTGCAGGTGGTAGCGAGCCTCATTTAGTCAAAGCAGCAACTAATCAATTAAACAAGTTGCCCTTCTACCATTCCTTTTGGAACCGTACAACTAGACCCTCTTTGGTACATATCCTACATCTTTCATCAATTGTTGATTCATTTGTATTCAGTTTTTCAAATATTAATAAAATATTGAATGATAGTTCTTCCTTAAATCTCAAAGAATTATGCAAATACTAATTACAAGAACCTTGCAGGATCTTGCGAAAGAACTTATTAGCATGTTTACTACTAGTGAAATGGCGAAAGTATTCTTTACATGCAGTGGTTCAGAAGCAAATGACCCTCAAGTAATGTTGAAGTATCGACCATTCTTTCTGTTCACACCAAAATGTTGAACTACAATTTGAAACATTTCAAGCTCAAATTTGAATATGTGTGAAAATTAATAAATATTATGAAACATGGAAGAAATAGTGATTGAAATGTAGATCTTTTATAAACAAATGATCAAAACCAAACATGAATTTAGGCCAAACTAAGTATTGTTAGTTAGCAAGTTAATATTCTTAGTCTTTCTACCTCACACATGTATTGCATGTGATCAATAACCTACATAACCACAAGTTGGTTTACCCATCATATTACCATTTTTAGGATTTAGTTCTTTTAAAAGTACTATGGATGGTAGATCTCGTACCATGTTCATATACGTAAGTTCAATTCGAGTTGTTGAAAGTTGTTTTCTATGTTTCATGAAATAGTAAATGTTACAAGACCTTGTGATCCCAAGAGTAGAGATACAAATAGATAAGGAAGAGTGTAATTTATACCATTTACATGATGGTTGCACATAGTTCAAACATCATGCTTTTGCATTATTTGTAGTATCTCTATATTTTTCACTACTACAGAAAGGCAAAACAGTGCCGGTTCGAAATCCCGCATCACTACCGGATTTTGAACCGGCACTGAGCTTTCGGCAGTGATGAGTGTTCACATCACTGCCGGTTCATTACGAACCGGCAGTGATGGATTCCAGAATAAAATCGTGTTTTTAAAATCGAAAAAAAAGAATTAAATTCTGGGACAAGCCCAGTATTAATTCGCCCGCCCGTCTCCGTCGCAAGTCGCGCATTTTTTCGCGAACACGCTCCGCCGGGGATTCGAACTGGAGACCTCACCCTCGCGCGGTACCTCCTCTACCACTCCACCCATGACTCACTTGTGTCTAGATTCGTTAGTACTTCTTCATATTCTATACTAAACCGAGTGTAAATTGATTGTTTGAGCCATTAAACGAATTCAAATAAAAAAGTTGTGAACTACAAAGTTTCATAACTTTTCGAGATCTACAACTTTTATGTAGCAAGTTTTTTCATCCGAGGCCGTTTACAAAAATTTGAATTTCAAATTTGACACATTCAAACATATTTTTCGGCCACTAAACGATTTCAAATGAAAAGGTTGTGAACTACAAAGTTTCATATCTTTTCGAGATTTACAACTTTCATGTACAAAGTTTTTCCATCAGAGGTCGTTTATAAAAATCAAAAAAGTAAACTCACAGGTATATCAGTGTCGGTTCCAGCCACGAACCGGCACTGAAGCTCCTCATCACTGCCGGTTCGTGGCTGGAACTGGCAGTGAAAGTGGCCATGATATCACTGCCGGTTCCAGCCACGAACCGGCAGTGATGAGGAGCTTCAGTGCCGGTTCGTGGTTGAACCGGCACTATATACCTGTAGAGTTGACTTTTTTATTTTTGTAAACGACCTTGGATGGAAAAACTTGCTACATGAAAGTTGTAGATCTCGAAAAGTTATGAAACTTTGTAGTTCGCAACTTTTTCATTTGAAATCGTTTAGTGGCCGAAAAATACGTTCGAATGTGTCAAATTTGAAATTCAAATTTTTGTAAACGACCTTGGATGAAAAAACTTGCTACATGAAATTTGTAGATCTCAAAAAGTTATGAAACTTTGTAGTTCACAACTTGTTCATTTAAATTCGTTTAGTGGCTCAAACAATCAATTTACAAATCTGATTTTTCAAATTACGAACCGGCAGTGATGAGGACCATCACTGCCGGTTCGTGGCTGGAACCGGCAGTGAAGATTCATCACTGCCGGTTTTGCCAGACCTGGCAGTGATGTTGAAATCTGTAGTAGTGTTTTGCATTCAAGGATTGCATGTTGTATCATATATTAAAGGAGTATATATTATGTTATTGCTTTATTTATTTGTTGTACCTTTTCTAGTTTATCATTTCTTATCTTGTTTCTCTCATTCATCATGTTTATGCCTTTTGTATACCTACGATGGATGAAATAGACATGATAGATATAGATATACTATTTAACTTTTATATCTTGTCCATTTCCTTCATTTGTAGCTTTCATAATGTTGGTTTCACATATTCATCTTCTTACTCTCATAATGTTGGTTTCTATATATTTATATTCAATTATTTTATAGGTAAAGCTAGTATGCTATTATAACAATGCATTGGGTAGGCCAAAGAAGAAAAAAGTCATTGCACGGTCACAATCGTAAGCTATAGATTATTTATCCACTTATGTGCCTCCACAATGAATGTACCTTTTTCTTTGTTGTATTTTCTTATACAATTTTTTATATAGCACATACATTGTCATTTATTTTACTTGATCCCCTCTAAATTTCCACTTTTATGGATGTTATTGTTAAGTTTTATGGAATCTTTTTAAATATCAAGCTTATATGTTTATTGTAGATATCATGGAACAACATTCATATCGGCTAGTCTATCTGGGTGAGTATTATTTTCTGTTAAATCTTAGCTTGAGATCAAAATATATCCAACATTAGGGATTTCACTAATGAAATTACTCTCGTATTTGAAATTGTTTTACTAATTCCTTCTACATGTTTAGTCTTCCTGCCTTGCACCAAGACTTTGATCTACCAGGACATTTTGTTCTGCACACAGACTGCCCTCACTACTGGCGTTTCCATCTCCCTGGTACTTCTAAAAAATTATGCTTTATGATTATCCCAACACATTCTTTGGATGAAATGATTTTTGTGGCAAACAGGTGAGAACGAAGAAGAATTTGCAAGTAGATTGGCTAAGAATTTGGAGAATCTTATCCTCAAAGAAGGACCCGAAACGGTAGAGCTCATTTGATGGGCCTCATAAGCTTAACTAATACCAGTTTTTCATATTTGATCTATCTTCTTTTTCCCTTAGATTTCTGCCTTCATTGCTGAACCAGTGATTGGTGCTGGTGGTGTCATCGTCCCTCCAAAGACATATTTTGAGAAGGTGATTGCACATGTTATAATTTAACGTTATATGGTGTATTTTTCTAAGTGACGCTAGTATAGAAATGGTTTTTGTCGACACTAGGGTCTTTTGTCCATTGTCAGTTCATAAAGGATAGACACAAGTAGAAATAGAACTATGTGTTCATCGGTATGAACTATCAATGGAGATACATTTCTACTAGTAGGTTTCCTAAGGATACCCCTATCACAAATCCACTATTTATGCCGGTAGTTTAATTTCTTAACCTACCGCTAGTATAAATTATTTGAAATTAACTTTTCTGAGTTTTCAGATGACCTTAGATCGAGAACTTACCTAAATCAAAGTTGTAGTACTAAAATAATCTACATATTTTTAATTGACTACTTTTTCACTTGAAAACATTTAAAGCTAGTAATTATGTTTTAAGATTAATGATTTTGAGAAAAAATACTTTATGAATTTTTTAATCAACTTCGGATGGAGAAATGTCCTAAATCAAAGTTATAGTACACTAAGGGATCTAAAACTTTTTGGATCAAATATGTTTTTTCATTTTAATTCATTTTGCATCTCAAATATACATAACAATATTCACCAAAGTGAATATAAAAGGAATCCGCACATGTGTGTATTTCGCATGAAAAATTATGTGACTTGTGTCCCAGGATGACCTGGTGGGCGTTCTTCCAGGTAAGTTTTTGTGCTATTTTTTTGCCTGATTTATGGATTCTATAAAACTATTTATGTTGGCGGTTTGTGTAAGCATGCTGCCTATATATGTAAATCAATTTACACTAACGATAGCTTTAACAGTTGCCAGACAGTTCTTAAGTGATGCTAGTAAAACGTCCCAATTTTCATTTGCCTCTCATACTAATTGTTTACGAAAACCACCAGTGGAAACTAAAAAAAGTGCCGCTAGTAGAGATGTTCTCTACTAGTATAGAAACCCATCTAGCTTATTCATTTATTTAATGTTGTACTAGTATGTTTTTGTTCTTCACTGCACCCTAGTGTGGCCGGTTCCATGAACTATTGATGTTTAAAGAGTCTCTAGCAATAGTGTCTTACGACACATAAAATTTGTATTCTACTTGTTCACTGTCTATTATTTTCTTGCCTTAATTTCAAGCAATAGTGTTTTACGGCACATAAAATTTCTATTCTGCTTGTTCATGGCCTATTATTTTCTTGCCTTAATTTCAATAGATTCAAGTCGTGGTTAAGAAGTATGACATCCTTTTTTGGTAGATGAGGTATGTTGACATTGTTTATTATAGAGTCCACATATATAAGAATGTGAAACAACATAGATTTTTATAACATCATCCATTCTAGGTAATTACTGGATTTGGAAGGTTGGGAACTATGTTTGGATCTGATTTGTATAACATCAAACCAGATCTTGTATCCTTGGCTTCTCTAGTACCAAACTGCTAGTACCATTGAAACATTTTTATCCAATATCCGACTCTTATTAATTCACCTTGATAGGCTCTTTCTTCAGCATATGCCCCTATTGGAGCAATAATTGGTAGCCGAGAAATAGCAGATGTGATTCATTCTCATATCAATAAGCTAGGTAAATTCCATTAATATATTATCTCATATGTGGTTTGTAGTATTAAGAACGAGGACATTGTAAGCTCTTGCCTTTGGCACAGGTATATTTGCTCATGGATTCACATACTCTGGCCATCCTGTTTCCTGTGCTGTGGCTTTAGAAGCACTAAAAATTTATCGGTACACTCATTTTTCTACTGTCGGGTACCTAATTTAACGGTACATTTTCAAAAATAATCAACAACCATCTAATGGGGAGCGAGGAGCCCATCGGAGGCAAACCGTCACGGTCCACCGGCCCGCAGGACGAAAAGCGCGGGGGTCGCCACCTAGTCGGCCCACGAAGGCAGACGTGCCCCGGGCAGACGTGCCTTGGGCGGGCTCAACTCCGCCTCGCCCGATGTCCCGAGGGAAGACATGTCCATATCTCTCTCAACGTTGGCATTCCCTGGCTTAAACCAACCCGTGCCTTCACGGAAAGGCCGTTGGTCCCAGGAGACGTGTCAACGGTAGAGGAAAGACCCCTTTACCCTATACGAAGGGATAAGGTCGCTAGTCCTTAGCTACTGACGTCGCGCTCTCTATAAGATAAGAACAGAGGTACAGAACCACGTAGAATCTTACACCCCGTATAATCCGGGGCTCATGATAACACCCTGGCTCCTGCCCAAACGAAGACATGTCAAGTTCCCCAATCGGGACGGGACGAAGCAAGGCACCTGGACAGGACGGAATCATGCCTCTCGCGAGGCGGAGACAGCCTCACACATCCCCGGGCCCTACAGGAGCTCATCGAACGAGAGTACAACGGGTACAGTGGGACCCTCTGAATAACGGAGTCCATTGGCCAAGCGTGGAGGAATCTCACCGTATGCAAAAAGAATTGGGGGAAGGTACAAACGGTGTACCGGCCGACAGAGCTGTAGGCATCCATGCCTCTATCCACTACGGGCTTAACCGGACCCCCCCCCCCCGTATTCTCCGGCGAAGCGGTGGAAGGCTGACACAACACCCAGCCTCCAACCAAGTACGAAGATAGTAAGAATATAGTATTATGGGTACTCCGCATCCTTCTCGGAGAAGGCAAAGGCACCGCCTCTTAGGAATATACTCCTCGGTGCACGCTTGTAACTCCCCCATCCTCCTTGCTGCTATAAAAGGAGGGTGAGGGGGGGACGACAACATGAATCAGACAATCGGACAATCGAAGAACAACAAGCATAGAGCTAGAACACACTCATACACCGATGCACACAGAGACTTTTGGGGCTCATACCCCCTCTCTCGACCAAGATTGTAACCCCCTCCAAGCAGAGATAAGGAACACGAGCAGCTACACACTGTACGTAGGGATTTCTTGCCCGAACCAGTATAATCCTCTTGCCATTCGGAACCCGACATGCGTACAAATTTACTTGTTGGTAGTTTCTAAATACCGACAACCACTTAGGTGCATATGTTTTATTTATTTATTATAAATGGTTTTTTGCAAAAAAAAAAATTACTAGTACTAGGGAAAGAGATATTCCGGGTCATGTGGCACATGTTTCTCAAAGGTTCCAGGAGGGAATCAAGGCCTTTGCACCTGGAAGTCCAATTGTTGGGGAGGTATTCAATTCTATGTCAGATTTTCAAACTCTTCCAAAATTGTGATGGTTATCATGTACCACAAGCATGGATTTATTTTCTAACCAAGTAAATAACATGGCTCATCTAATTGTGCTCTTGTATAATGTAGACACGTGGTGTAGGATTGCTGATAGCAACTGAGTTCACTGACAACAAATCACCATATGATTTGTTCCCTTCTGAGTGGGGTAAGTAATAGTAGTGGCCACATGCTCTTATTTAGTAAATTATTAGCTTTGTCTCCAATAATGTTGCTTGGAGTTCTATTAGCATGACCACAACCTAAGAATGACTGTCCATAATTAGGTTCATCAGAAACATGTGGTGTGTATTACCATAGACATTTGGCTCATACATGTGACATATTTAAACTAAAGTTTTACCATATAGCTAGAGACATTTGGCTCATACATGTCCATAATGATTTTGATGGCATTTCCAGGCGTTGGTGAAATATTTGGAGCAGAGTGTAAGAAACGTGGCATGATTGTTAAGGTTCTTGGAAACTTGATAGTAATGTCCCCAGCACTGATAATTTCCATGAAGAAATTGATGAAGTAAGAACAAAATCCATAGCATAACCCTTAATACCTATACCTCTCTTTTATGGCTCATTATTATTATTATTATTATTATTATTATTATTATTATTATTATTATTATTATTATTATTATTATTATTATTATTATTATTATTATTATTATTATTAATATTATATATATATATATAACTATATATATATATATATATATATATATATATATATACACCTCATGCATGTACTCAAACTGCTTTTCAGTTAGTGAGGATATATGGAGAAGCACTAAAGGCCACTGAGGAAAGAGTGGCAGAGTTAAAATCCAAGAAAAATTAGGTAGCATATGTAATGTATGATGATGGTGGCAAGGTGATGACATTAGTTCCTCCATGTAATAAATTCCTTGCTATTCATTCTTGTAATAATGTGTGTTGAGACACGGACCTTGTTTGGCCAAAAGACAATTATTGTTGCAATTAATCAACAAAACAGTCAACACTACCATTTGTCAAGTAGTATGGATAATTATTAGTTGTTGATGTTTTTTTACTGTTTTTTATCGTGAATAAAATGACTTCCTGAGATTCATGTGTTGCAGCTTTGGGCCATTTTTTTTTTTGGCTGGTCCATGTTTAGGTTCTCTTCCCTTTCTCAGTTTCTTTGGGCTTTTTTTTTATTGATATCACACTTTATAATTAAATTATCTAAGCTTATTACACGGCACTAGCAAAAAACATAATAACGACCAAGTTATCTGTAAGTAATTAACCATTTTTATTTATTTCAATTGAACC
This sequence comes from Microstegium vimineum, assembly GCA_022036555.1. Lineage (NCBI taxonomy): Eukaryota > Viridiplantae > Streptophyta > Magnoliopsida > Poales > Poaceae > Microstegium > Microstegium vimineum. Next base: position 5,784,644 of record CM039136.1, read on the forward strand.
AAAGAAATTTGAAAACATTTTTTTTCTTGGTTTGGATCTCAAAACCCACTAATAATTTAGTTTTTACTAAAGACCGGTGGCAATGAGAAATGCATTTGAGCACCTTCTTATAGTAGTCTCTTAACTGATAATGTTCTATATTGTTGTATGGCAGTTTTCTTCCGTTTAAATTGGACTACACTAGATTTGGCATTCTCATATTTGGATACAGCAAGGAGCCTATATCCGATATATAGCTAGGATGCATCGGATAGCAAACCAATAGAGAAACAACCGTTTGGAAAAGAGTGATATGTGATAACTTTGATGCAAATCTTGCTTTAATGACCTTCAAAAAAATCTTGCTTTAAGTTTGTACGGAGTATTCTAAGGTGAATAGCTGATGACTAATGGGCGAATGAGATAGATACTCCCTCTGTCTAAAAAAAAGTCATTCTTGCTTCCTCAAAAATCAACAAATTTTAACTTTAACCGACTATAATTTATAAAATATTAATATTTATGGTACTTAATTAACATCATTAGATCTTTGAATATACTTTCATAATAAACTTATTTACAGATATAAATATTGCATGTATTTTCTACAAACTTAGTTAAAGTTGAGAAAGTTTGACCGACACGATTCCTATAGCGACTCTTTTTTTTTGGGACGGAGGGATTAGTTTTAAAAACCTAGAGGTGAAAAAACAGGTGTACGTGCAATTATTAAATTTCTCACTTTTTTGTTTGCCCGTGTGTGGACGGACCCTTTCGGCCAATCATAGTGGGCTTACTACTTACTACTTTACTAGTATAGTGTGTTGGGCTTATTTCGGCCGTTTAACACCTTGGGCCATATATAGTCATTACGTACGTGGCCCAGCCTGTCACCGAACTGGGCTTGAAGAAGGCGGAAGGCAATATGGGATAGTTCAAATTGTTACTGTAAAAAAAAAATCTATGTATTGCTTATCCTACAGCAGAATATTTGGCTAGAAACGACTGTGGAGGTCTATTATTCAGCAGAAAACATATGTTTCTTCTAAATGATTTCTCCACACAAGCTATTGCCGAGGCAGAAAAGGCTACACCAAACAAGCCCTTATAAATAACTACTAACATTTATAACTATATGAGTAATAAAATTGCAGCAAAAGGAATAGATAAGATCAAAATAACTCTAAATAGAGCATTATGCTCCATACATTGTTTTCCTTTTCTTTCTTTTTTTAAAAAAAACAAAAGATCAAATTTTCTGATATAAAATAAACACGGTGGTGCCTTAAAAATGATGAAAACTATTTCATTAATCGTCTATAAAATTAGACATGTGTGAAGACGTGATAGATTTAAAAATAAAGTTTAAAAAATCCCAGCGTAAATACAAAGACATGTGTGTGCAATGATGGTACGCACTGAACATTTTTTTTTTATAGCAAGCAGACGCACTGGACATTGACTCGGCGCAGACTGCAGGCAGAGGCAGCGGCCGTCGCTGTCTGGATCGTCCATGCGCACGCAGACGCAGTTCAAACGTGAGTGGGTCCCACGGCTGGTTGGATTGGAGTTGGACCGGTCCGCTTCTCGTCGTAGACCGGGCCTGCAACTTTTCCGTGCGTTCCGCTCCAGCCAAAACACCCATGCAGTCTTTCATACTTTCACTCCCTTTGTCAAAAAATATATATATAAATATATAAAGAGTAAAGGCCACTACATGGTGGGATTATTTGATTGCTAGCCACACCTTATTACACTTCACTTTAGGCAAGTTTAACCATGATAAGTGTTTGATTGACGGACATGATTTTTTTTAGACTCTACATGAGTACAAAAGTGTGTTAAGATTCTCTTAGGCATGATAAAGTGTGGCAACCAATTTATTAGCCACACTTTACCACACTTGCCACACTTCTCTAAGTTTAGTTGTGGCAAACTATGGCTAAGAACCAAACAGCCCTCGTGTCATCTGAGTTGCTAAACTTACAAATCGATCATTTAGATGCTTATAAACTTGTTCATCGTATGTTAATAGTTAAATTTAAATAATTAAATGGATGCATACCTATTTATATGTTGTTCTATTTCCATAATTTTTATTTAACTCTACGGTTCAATAATCCCTCCATCCCCGCCAGAAAGTCGTCTAAACTTTCACTCGGTTTATAAATAATACAGTTTATAGATAATACATGTAATATTTATATCTTCAAATAATTTTATTAGATGATGATAATAATAATAATAATAATAATAATAATAATATATTCTTCTATAATTAGTCAATGTTAAAAAAAATACTCTCTATGTCCCACGTTTTCGTTTTCCAAAAAACATCTTTAATTAATTATATATTAAAAATATTGATATTTATAACATATGATTAGTATAATTGAAAAGATCTTGAATCTAGTTTTTTAATAAATTTATTTAGAGATCCAAATGTTACATGTATTTTCGACAAATTAAATTAAATTTGTGGTATGAATAAGTAAAACATCATCCTTTTTGGTATGGAGGGAGTATTAACTTATCCAGAAGTATGAGCATGTAATTTCTATAGGCCGGAGGCGGGAGGGAGGGACGTTGCTGTCGTCCAGCCGTGTAGTGCAGGTCAGGTCAGCTCCGACGTGCAGAAGCTGCCGCTGCTACAGCCCAACAGACGCGACTGCTGCACGGCACAGCCTCCCGGGCCGCTCGATTGACTTGCCAGCAGCCCTCCTGCGCCGCGTCTGGGGCCTGGCCCGTCTCTTCATTGCAGCGAGAACATGATACATGTTGGGGGTGTTATAGACGGTGAAAAGGGATGAAAAAAAATCTTGTAACAGTTGATAATTTTGTTTTTATTTGGTAATAATTATCTAAACATTGATTAATTAGGTTTAAAATGTTCGTCTCGCAAAGTATAACATAACTGTGCAATTAGTTTTTTATTTCATCTATATTTAGTACTCCATATATGTGCCAGTATTTTGATGTGACGGAGAATAGAAATTCAATGTGATAGAGAATCTTAGAATTTCGGATGAATTCCAAGGTTATGCTACTACTACAGTACGCTTTCCCCGTAGGCACTTTATGGTTAATGCTAAACTTTACATTAGATACTAATTATATGGAATAAGAATAATTTACAAGTGAATTTATTAAACTTAATTAGCCTATAATTTTAAGTAAACACGTGAATTAATCACGACTATCTATAATTAGTTTTAATAATTAGCTTAGTATCCAAACACTGATGTGACATCTTTTAAACTTTATTCCTGAATCCAAACACCTACCTCAATATGTTGGAAAATATAAACCGTTTTGATTTTTTCTAGATATGTACTAATAATATAAGTTATATAGAGCAAGATTAATACAATTAAAACGATTTACGTATAGTTTTAGAATGAAACTATACAGTATTAGTACTTTCCTCTGTCCCTGTCCTTCTCATATCTACACGAGTTAGCACTTTATACGTCCTTTTTTTCAAACTTTTGTAACAGCCTGATAGGGAAGGAAGACATGGCCCACATGTTCATAGATTATTATTTTATATTATTATTGTTCAGTAATGCGCACTATCATTCTATCCTATCGAGCTTCAGTCAAAAAAGAAAAGAAAAATAACACCACATCCACCCAGAGCAAAGGTGCCTGGACCCAAAAGAAAAAACAAAAGATTGCCTAACAAAAAATTTTTTTTGATAAAGTATACCTATATTAATTAATAAAAAAACATGTTTAAATATAAGTACACCAAAAAAATATATATATATAACAGCTGTCCAATCTATATTGTACGGAAAAAAATTGACTGTATTTCGCTGCCGACGAACATTTCTTAATAAGACTACAAGAGTATTGGCAGCTTTAAGTCTACGCGTGCTCACTGCTCACTGCTCACTGCTCACCGCTCACCGCTCAAGTCAATCCATTCATGCTACTGCTTCAGCTGTACATAAAGTTTTTATATTGTTTTTTATATTATTTTTTTCTGTGCCTAGACCTAGAGTGGGGCCAGGCATTGCATTAGGGATTAGTAGCAGCCTTCTCTATCGTCATAGTACTAGTAGATCATATCGCCCTGAAAGTGGAACTAGGCCTGCTTGCACATTTTCATACAAAGGGCATCATATCTACATTTCTTTTTCATTTAGCACTCCAACCCTCTACAAAAAATACAATACTTGCTTTTTAATAAGTTAAACATAAATAATTTTAAAATGGACCATCTATATAAAAAATAATAACATCTATGACATAAAATCAATCCTGTTGCATCGAAATATATGCTCCAGTTAATCGGTCAATGCATCTAGAGGTAAAAGGACGCCTGAAAAAAATAAAGAGTAAGGACATGGTTCCCTATGCAAATATAAAATAGTAAAAAATAAAATAGTTGATGTGATTTAAAATAATCTGGGATTTTTATGCAAAATTTTCTTCTATTTTTTATAAGATAGATTTTGAAAACAGTAGGAATAACCCAATATGATTGCAAATTTTTTTAGCCACTTGAAAAACTTATCGATTTAGCAATTGCTTTTCTAGGAACTATGTAGTTCATATATTTTAAGACATAAATATTGATACTATTTTAGATAAATTTCATTAAACTTAAAAAATAACTTGGTTTCATTCTAGAATTATATTTTTTTAGATGAGAGTGAACGAGTAAACACAAGGAGGTGAACGTTGGGTTCAACTTCAAGAGCTCTTTGTTTTTTTATCAAAACTTCGAGAGCTCGATGGACCCTCTGCCTTCCAAGCAGGAGCTCAGTCTCTACAGAGAGACGAAGAGAGACTAAACTATGGATACAGATGCCTTGTTCCACTTCCCTCTACCTTCTAGTATTCTCTTTAATTCCTATAAAAAAATAGTTTGTTCTCTTTAATTAGATCTATTGCTTAGGCAAAACATTCGTTAGTTTACGTCCACCCACAGCTCTGCTGATTTTTTTTTCTTAGCTTCGGTAAATTGATCACAACTTACATCCTCAAGTTTTTTGGGATCAAAAAGCAAAGCCAACATAGTCTGTGGGATAATAATGGCCACAAATTTTTAGCCCAAAAATTGCCAGGCATTTTGTTTGTCTGGTCCATCCCACAAAATGTTTAGGTCTTTATATGACGTGCACCTTAGTTTTGTTAGCGTGGTCCACCTTAACTAAACCACAAGAGTTATCTAATCTAGACCTAATCCTACTAACTAGTGTATGCAGTATGCTAATCCATGGAGGGAGGGCTGGGATCTGAGGGGCAGATGTCTTTTGGTAGGTTCAATGTTATACCACCCAAAAACAAATTGAATAGTGTTCTGTGAGAAAGAATAAGCTAGTTACAAAAGTCGGCTGATTCTGGCTGATTAAATAGTATTATGTGAGAGGGAATAAGTTAAAACAAGCTGGAAGTAGTTCAAGCGAATAGAGGATTTTTAAGGAATTATGAAGGGTTGGCGTTCCTATGGATTGTAGATGCGTTTAGAACAAAGGAACACAACTATTTGTTCCATAGGAAAGGAATACATCTATTGACGCAAAAAGTGTCAGGATCTACGAACACCTCGAGCTTATACCCGAATTCGATTTCCGAGGGGTGTGCCAGTCGATTTGACCAGTTAATCGACAAGGATGATAACTAGAACAAGATCTGAACGAGACAACGGTGATGCGCCCAGATGTCAAGGCTCAAACCTGATCAGGATAACTAGAACAATAGCAGAACGAGACGACAGCGATGCGCCCGGACGTCAAATCTCTGATTGCTCAAAACACGAAACTTGCAAGGGTTGACGGAGGTCGATAAGATGCAGCCCGTCGAAACTTGAAGAACTCGTAGATAGACTAGTACTAATACGGTAAAGGTAAATTACTGGTAAAGTAAATAAGAATGATAAATTTGTTTGATATGCTTGGATATGACTTTCTCACGACCCTAGGTACATATTTATACTCCGACAATGAGAGTTGTAGATAGACACGACTCGTACCTTTCCTAAACAAAACAAACTCCTATTTTAAAGGAAATAACTGACTCGCGCAGGAGTCGAACCCAAATAACAATAATATTAAACAAACTCTTCTATTTTAAAGGAAATAAATGACTCGTGCAAGAGTCGGACTCAAACTTCTATAACAATACTGATATAAGATCACCAGTTTCCTTATGTCTTCTCCCCGATGAAACTTTCCATCGACACATCCTTCCGATCTGCAATTTCCTTTTAGCGCCATCGGCAACTGTATGCTCACGTTAGTCATGTCATCCTTCATCGGCAACATCCGATAACACCTTCCATCGGCAGACTTCTCCTAATCTGCAATCTTCTATCGCCATCGACAGCTCTCTACTAACACCAGCCACTTCATCCTGCTTCCATCGGCAGCTTTCCGTCCTCATCGGCAACAGGTTTTGGTTCTCATTGGCAACGCTTTCTCCATCAGCACATTATTGCCTTCATCACATCGATAATGAGCCTCAATTTTCATCGACAATGTTCTTCCTGTCGGCAACATCCCTTGCCTTCATCAACAGTGTCTTCCTGCCTCAATCGGCAACAAGTCCCTGTCTGCATCAGCAACACTCTTGTCTTTATCGGCAATCATGACGGGTAATATCCCAATGCCGATAAGGAACGACAACTAGCCTTTTGCCGATCGGCACAATCCTTAGATCATATTGACACGTGTTAAAAAAACAGTGTCAACAACATCTCTCCACAAAATATAGGAATAAAAAAAATTCAGTCTAAATAGTTGGAACAAAGGAACACGGTTATCCGTTCCATAGGAAAGGAAGACATCTATCCACAAAATGTAGAAAATCGAAAAATCCAATCCGACCACAAGTTTTGGCTGAAGCCCGAGACAAACCAAAGAGAGAATGAGAGAAGTGGCATACAAACTCTGACTTGGGCACTCAGTGTAGTCTCCTAGCTTCCAGGTAGCTAGAATGAGTTCATTAATAAATGATGACACATGTATAAAATATAATATAGAATTAAAGTACCACGAATAAATAAAATAAATTAGTTTTAAATGCTAATTTTCTTTATAGTTGTTGGTTATATAATTCCTTGTGCTATGGATTTTGTGTTCCAAACACCACTCTATCTTGTTTTTCTTCGTTTTTCTTTTCCTCCGTTTGGCAACTACGTTCATTTCCCTTTCCTTTATTTTTGTCTATTCCTGCTTTTTCGATTCCTTTGTTTCAAATAGGGCAAGGGAATTACTCCTTGGGTACTTTGAGTATGGAAATTAAGTAGTTGTTATCTTTTTGATAAGGCTACCATGAAAAATATTTCAGTTGGCAAGGCTAGTAGAAGGTAACCAAACCACAGCAGAGGCTGAAGTGGAAGCACCCAACCACCACGCCACCAAACGAAACCGTTACTACTTATTGCTAAGAGCGAGTACAATAACTAGCTTAATAACGTTGTGAAGAGAAGAGTAGTAAGAGAGAAAAGTTTGACTCTCATGCAAACACTAAGTTGAGGGTACACATACATATATAGTAGTGGATCCATACTTAAAATTAAGTGAATGTAAGAAGTGCTATGAAAGAGAAGATGAGATAAGGTAGAAGCAATAATAATGATTTTTTTGTAGACAAAAAAAGAGACCACTATTATATAGTTTCGCTAAGAGCAACTCTAATAACTTGCTATTATTGTTGTGGAGGCTACTTCAGAATTTGTATATCAAAAAGTATGCTCAAATAAATCTATTATTTGACTTTGTAAAACAGAAAGCCGACTATCTCTTAATTTTTCTGTGGCCATAAATATCTAACCACGGTTGGTCGTTATTTGACTTTGTAAAATAACAACAATGGTACAAAAGTCGATTGATTTTGGAAAATTGAATAGTGTTATGTGAGAGAATAAGTTAAAATAAACTGAGACTAGTTCAAACGTCTTTTTTTTATAAAAGTTTTTTTTAAAAAAATGACTAAACAATAAAATTTGATTATTACAGTCAGTGAAGCTGTTGTAGGTGCTCTGATATGGACTCGCTGTCTTGCTTCATCTCACTAAGCACTAAGCAGTAATAAGCCACACAAATACGCATGGACACAACGCGAAAACAAGATATTGGCGCGGTAGGGCCCACCATTCATCCACTCAAGGCCCAGGCCAGCATATAAAAAGAGGATAGCCATTCATTTCATCCATTCACTCGCTCCCGTCCGTCGTCGCAATTGCTTGACGATTCCACCGCTTTTACATTTCCACACGCACGCCTTCCTCTTCCCTCTCCGGCTCTCCTCTCTCCTCTTTCTCCACCATCCCCTCCTCGTTCTTCTCTGTTCTCTCGAGAACCACCCCGAGCCATACGTCTTCGGGCGCCCGACGCGGACGGCGAGCCGCTACTGCTGCTGCTGCCGCCGCCGCCACCGGAGGAGGAGGAGGAGCATCAGCAGGGCGCCCGCCGCTTGGGGCTGTGCCACATGCCGCTCTGGGGGACCCCCGCGTCCGCGCCGGCGGCAGCCGAGGGCGAAGCTGCCCGCGCGCCGTCGTCAGGCTCCGGCGGCGGCGGCAGCGGCGGCGTCAAGGTGATCCGGTCGCTGCTTCCCACCCGGCGCCGCCTCCGCCTCGACCCGCCCGCCAAGCTTTACTTCCCATGTAAGCAATTTGCGCGCGCGCGGCGGGGCTCTGTTGTTAATTTCTTGGTCCCTCTCCCTCGACTGCTCCTTCTCCTCCTGGCTTGCTGGTGGTTTACTGCTTTTTTTTTTACTAGCAACTCTGTTAATTTCGACTAGCAACTGCTGGTGGCGATATGCCAGCCTTCCAATCGTTTCCGCCTCTGCTTGTAGCTTGTGCTCTGACTCCGGCAAGCTTCGTCTGTCTCCCGCTGCTATTCGAGTTCTTGATTCGATTGTGTCTGTCAAGGCATCGCCTTTCGTGTTGTTTGCTCAATTTTTCTGCTTCGGCAACTCTCCTCCCACTGCTTGTTCGGTGAAAGCTCATGTTCCTTTTCAACTTCCGTCGGACAGGGACTTTTTATTCCTCGAGATCGAGAAAAGGGATTTTTTTTTTCATGCAGAGGAAATTTATACGAGTGTTCATATATAAGTAGAGATGAAATCGATGGATAGTAATAAGACTAAAAGGCCATGGCAGATATGCGGTTTACTGGGAAAGAAAATTTTCCATTCAGCTGGGTTTGTTTGTTCGCCTAATTTTGGTCTCTAATTTTGACTTCTCGTACAGATGAACCCGGGAAGCAAGTCCGGAGCGCGGTCAGGATCAAGAACATCAGCAAGTCCCATGTGGCTTTCAAGGTAACTAACAACTGCCTCTTATTCAGTTACACTATTATAGCCAGATGCTTTTCTCTCAAGTGTTTTTTAGCAAAATTTCTAACCAGTCTCTTCGTAACTAGCTTATCACTAATTGCTGCAACTAGTAGAATTATTAAGCCCTCAGCTGCACAGTACACATCAGCAGACCACTGATTTTAAAGCATGTTTGTTTGTTATTCCAGTTCCAAACGACTGCACCAAAGAGTTGCTTCATGAGGCCTCCTGGCGGCGTACTTGCTCCAGGGGAAAGCATCATAGCAACAGGTAATTGAATTCGAGACCGATGAATGAATGAATATCATCGCTAGCTGTGGTGCTCGCAAGTTATAACCCGTGCATTCCATTACTTCAACTGCAGTTTTCAAGTTTGTGGAGCATCCGGAGAATAATGAGAAGCCGATGGACAAGTGCAAGGTTAAGTTCAAGATTGTCAGCCTCAAAGTCAAAGGGCCGGTGGAGTATGTCCCTGAATTGGTAAACCCTCTCTCCACCAGCCCACCCCGGCGAACTCAATTTAAATTTTGCAAAACTTTCTGTTGTTAGTCATTATGGAGCCTAAACTGAAGTTTTCGACCCTTCTGTTGCAGTTTGATGAGCAGAAGGACCAGGTTGCAGTCGAGCAAATTCTGCGGGTAGTATTCATGGATGCTGAGCGCCAAAGCCCAGTAAGTCTGAGCAAGACCTTTTCTTTTCTTTTGACTTTTCCTTTTAATGCAATGCGGTTAGTGAAGAATAGCAAGGTTGGCTTATGCAGCCATTTTGGCAACATTTGTTTTTGTAGCAAATGGAAAAACTTAAGCGCCAGCTTGCTGAAGCAGAAGCAGCGCTTGAGGCACGCAAGAAACCTCCGGAGGACAATGGTCCCCGTATTGTTGGTGAAGGCCTTGTGATTGACGAATGGGTAAGAAGATTATGGCTCTGTAGTTATTAATGACAGTGCCTAGTCTTTTAATATAATAGTGTCCAAGTATTTGAGATGCAGCTCTGCCTCATGTGCTCCAACGTTAATTTCTTGATTATATTATTACAGAAGGAACGAAGAGAGAGATACCTTGCTCGCCAGCAGATCGAAGGTGTTGATTCAGTGTAGACACGAGGCGCAGCCCTGTAAACTATGCCAGATTGAACATACCATTTTATGTTAAGGCATCGAACTCCAGTTGTCGTCGAATGGTTTTGGAGCTTAATTTTGTGAAGGTTCGAGGTGGAGCAATCAAGCAACAATGAGGCTTTGTGTAATTAGGATTTGAGCTTCACGAACTTCTGTCTTGGGCTGGATGTCTGTAGATAATCAGCCACTGCTTGATAATAATACCTCCTGTTCTAAGCCATGTAACTCGGTGTTGTGGAATGTGGGACTCAAAATTGTGAATGTGATACATTCTCTAGCTGCTGTCCTGACAATATTAAAAGTGTAATTGTAATGTCAAAAGGACACTCCAAGGTGATTTATTAGTGATAGTTCTGCAATGATGTTACAGTAATCCTGCCATCCAATTGTTTATATACTACAACTCATACTGCAGCTGGAAAATAACGTTAAGTCAGCTTAGTAGCAATCATCCATGGAATATTCTCTGCAGAGCTGCTATTAAAAACATGCCATGACATCCTGAGATTTATGTCATTCAGTTGTCAGTTGCTTTGGTCCCATGAAACATTCTGGGCTTAGGCTTAGCATCTTATAATCTCCTCACGTTCCTTTAATTTTGATGTGTGTGTGTGTGTGATCTGTGCTGTTCTGATATAATTGTTCTTGTTCCTTTGTGTTCATCTGATCTGTACTGATGCAGCTGTTGAGCTGGAGGAATTAGGTGCAAGTATACCTAACCCACCAACCAAAGAGGTGGATGATAATGGAACTTTATTTTTAGTCCTTTTTGTGGCCTGGACAAGCTGTTGCTTTCATGGAATTCGAGTATTGGATGATTTCTTTAATGCTTATTTCAGTTTCATAGCCAGATAGATGTGATCATACATCCTTGACTTTTGAGATTGAATATGTGCAAGTTGCCGCTTGTATATTGTATTAATTATTTCATTCACTTTCAAAGAGACAAACATGTATGCGTGAGAAAATTATTTTGTCCAATATGGACACTTGTTTAGTGAAGAGTTATATTCGTTTAACACCTTAAAACCGGTATTTTGCCGCCAAGCGGTGATGCGGTTGCCATAGGATTGCTGCATGTAGTGCGTGTTCTAGAACGGTTTGAAACATTCATTCAGATCCAAGTCTGTCAAACTTGGGTTCGTCTTTGAAAGAGAGACATGGAAAGATCAGCTTGACTTTGAATTTTCATCTCAGATGTTGAAGTTTACCAAAGATTATACCTCTCTTAAAAATTCTGGACCAATCTCTGTCTTGCCTTCCTGCTAATCGGGAATAGTACATCCCTATCTTAAATTGCGCATCTTACCCTGTGTTTGAGGGAACTGTCTGCCCCACTGACTCATAGTTCAATGGTGTCAACAAAAAGAAATTTATCGGTTAAGATATTTATGTACTCCGTACAAACAGAGTTGTTTTGCACAACATTATGAGGCAACTCAGCTCATAGCTGCTCCATAAACTTGCAAGAGCGTCAGTACTGAGTACTGACTACCAACTTTTGTCACCAACATTTTACCAAACGCCAGAAAACTCATGCAACCAACTGAACCACTAGTTCACTACCATGGGCAGGGCAGCCAAAACAGGATTTCACAAAACAAAATCAGGTCCAAAGTGGTCCATTTGCATTTCACATTTTAGTGGTAAAAAAAATAGCTATTAAAAGAATCTGAGTTACTCAGGCAGGCCGCAAAAGTGCAGTACAACTCTCCAAAAAAAAAGGTAGGTACAAAGGAATTTCTTCGTGGTGCACTATACAAAGTGCAAGGGAACTCACATTCTTCCCTTAACAAAAAAAGAACATTTATGTGAAATCAGAATAAAAAAGAGTGGGAAGAGGCTTTACTGCCCCCCCTTCATCTGAATATATATATATGTCACAGCAAAATCTTTTCCTCTTGACTATATGCAACTGGAGTCTCTTCCAAAAATGAATCGGCGCATCCAGTCAGATACCACCAGCATCCTCGTGCGCCAGCTGATTTGTTTCCTGAATCCATAGAACAGAGATCATCATCAGACATACTGCTGATGAATCACAAATATGGGCAGAAGAGTGGTACCACAATCTACTTTGTTATCATGGAAAGGGAAACACTTACGTTGCGTACACAGAGTACCAGAGCCACTGGCTGCTGTGGCCAATGGAGATCCAGTCCCCGGGAAGCTGTGCAGCAGTTTGCTCCCCTCCTAGTGGGGCGAATTGGCCCAGATGCCGGTACCTGGAGAGTCGGGGAAAGTAATAGCATTAGATGCTGTAAAGAAAAAGTGGATGCTTTTGGAGGGAAAAGCATGGTAAACAGCGTTTGGATCAGAGTGAAGGTCATGATCAGCCAACTATGTAAACATTGAGCAAATGAGTGGTGGAATAGGAACCTGAAAGGGCGGAAGCGATGGCGGCCTTCTCCCCTGATGCGGATTGGACCTTCAGGGTTTTCTTCAGCATCCTTCATCTTGTTAAAGCACCTAGCAAGATATTGGCCCTGCTGCGACGCGACCTGTCAGAGGAACAGGCAAAGTCAAAAATTGGGCAAGAGTGTGATCCTTCAATTTGATTCAGTTGCTTTGAAGCCATCAAGGCAGCTGTTGAAACTCTGGAGAAGAATAAAACGCCACCTGAGCAGTTGCAGGTAAGAATTTGACTTGCGAATCCACGAGTGCAAGAGCCTTCTTGAATTCCTCAATGTTCAGTTCCATGGATTCCTTTTCAGCGTCTCCTTTGGCACTCCTTACTAGATCCGCGATGCCATTCATCTGCTTGCTCTTAAGGTACAGCTGTACTTGTGGGTATCTCACGTAAATGTCATCCAGGATATCTTGAATTTCTTTCACAGTCAAGGTTCCAGACTTATCTTTATCTGCGACTTTGAATATTTCTGAAATGTCCTCCTGCAACCATTACACATCAAGATCATAAATACCTGAAGGCAGATAGCAGTTTAGCAAAACATTTACTACTACTAGTTAGTTTAAATCGTGTATTACAGATAATCAACACTGGACCACTGGATTGCCAATACGTTAAAGTTTCCTATGAAGTACTAACTGTATCTGATAGTACACATCAAGTGAACCAGTGGCTTTCATTGGATCTCCTATTGAGAAACATTGGCTTATGAGTTTCTTTTGAAGGAATACTTTCTCATGGCATTTCACTTCTTATGCTCGCCAACCGACCTGACGCTCAGTGGTGGTGGTGGTTGTTGTTGTGACCTTGCTTTACCTCTTAATGAAAAACGGGCTACGACCCGCTCGCGAAAAAAAAAATAGACAAAAACTTAGGAATATAGTACAGAAATTTCCTTATATAGGTCTGCATGCAAAAGATTGGTATAACCTTTCCCTGAACAGGAATAGTAATAATTCAGGCAAAACCTGAACAAATAAGCAACAATCTTCTGTTACATACCATTACTTTCCTTTGGTTTATTGTAGCACAGTCACCTATTGCATAGACACCATCACATTCACGGACCCTTAGCCATTCATCAGTAGCTAAGACACGCCGATTGACCTGTATATGCAGATAAATGTTCAGATAGCTAACTTAACTGCAGAAGAATACTAAATGAGCACTTGATTTTTATATCTACCTGGCCAATTTGTTTCATAAATTCCACAACGAATGGGCGAGTTCCAATACCAGTTGACCAGACAGCCATCCCATAAGGAACTGAAATATCCCCAGTGGCAGGATTTTGCATGGTAATAGCATCCTTAGAAACCTTAACAACTTTGTATCCAGTTTTCACATCAATGCCATCCCTTCCAAACTTATCCTCAGCAAAGTTAGTTATCCTCTTGTCAAACCTTTAGGAAATGCAAACAACCATCAGTCTAGGAAGTAATGTAACTTACGCCATGTAAACTTGCTGACTAAATTATTGGGGGCAACAGTTAACCATGATATGGAACAAAAACATAAAAGGTGAAACCCCATATAAAGCATCAAAAGTATGGGGAAAAAGAACAGATACACATATGCCTTACATGGTCAGTATGTGATCTGCAGCTTCAATCAGTGATATCTTGACAAGGTGCTGAGTCGAAGGATAAAGCTTGGATAAATCTTCGGTAACAAAATCATGCAAAGATGCTGCAAATTCCACTCCAGTAGGTCCACCACCCACAACCACGAAATGGAGATTTTTCTTCCTCTCTTCTTCATTCAGGAAGGGGAGGCTTGCTCTCTCAAAGCAGTCCATCACACTACGTCTGATCTTTTGAGCATCCTCTACTTCCTGCAATTAGAGGAGTACAAAATGGTAAAACAATAGGATGGTTTGAAGTTAAAAAAACATGCAAATGAAGTAAAATATTATCTTTAAAAAATTGTGTCTTAGATAAGTCAAGAGTTCAGATAATGTTCATTTCCATTTAGACAAGTTACAGCTATCGACCTAACAATATACATATACAATGAAATCATGTCCTGCACTCGTAGCATAGGGTTACCTTCAAGAAGTGGCAATTCTCTACCACGCCAGGAGTATTGAATGTATTTGTCCTAGCTCCAACTGCTACCACGAGATAGTCATAGTCAACCAGGAACTCGCCATTCCCCTCAAGATTTGTCCCAACATTTGAGCGGCAATGGATTTTTTTGCTTTTTGGATCAATCTTGAAGCACTCTGCTTCCCAAAATTTGATTTCTCCACCTTTCTGTTAGGAATAACAGAACAAAACGAATATTAGGCAATTGGCAACAAATGTAACCATCTAATTGAGATAGTGTACTAGTGTTCAATATTTTTTGAGTGATTCAAACATGAATAGGTTTGCTCCTTGTTTACAAAAGGAAAAAAAACGAAATGTCTGTTCCCAAATGAAATGAGTCATCCACTGATTGTATGTGACTGTGCGGGACTCAACTTGCCGAGGTGCAAGATGCAAGGTCAGAAAGATGCCGAACTTCATTGGTACATCATACTCCCTTCATCCCAAATTATAAGTCATTCCAACTATCTTGGAGGGTCAAAGTATCTCAAGTTTGACCAAATTTATACTATAAAACAAACATTTATGATATCAAATAAATATCATTAAATTCTTCATTAATTATATACCTATTTAATGTCATAAATTTTGTAATTCTCTTTATAATTTTGGTCAAACTTGACAGAAAGTTGAGATGACTTGTAGTTTTGAACGGAGGGAGTAGAAAACAAAACATTCTAAAGTTTTCAGTAAGCAGTGTTCAATGAGTTCAGAATAAAAGAATTCAAGCTGCTGCTAGACAAAACAAAAATCAAGCTACCACCATGCATAAACATTTAAGTTATGCAATGTAGGGATATATACAGCACTGATACAGTGGTACTTTTACTGCATACTGAACATTGTCAGCTGACCATTGTTCTATTGCTCTGGTTCATAAATAAATCCTAGGTTAAGGCAAAAGAACTGAATCCAAAACTGACAAATGGCTCTTTCAGAAGGATGACCGAAGCACAGATAATGTAAGTGCTAAAATCTACTCCTTAGCAATGAAAAAGAACCTGCATAAATTCTGGAAAAACAGCATACCTTCTCCAAGATCCTACGGATTGGCTCAACAATGCTCCTAGGCTCAACTGTTCCAGAAGTGACACTTGGGAGCAGTGGCGTAAACGCAAAGTAGTTCCGAGGTGATATGACCTGCACATCATACAATCTGCTATCCAGGTTCCTCAGGAATGTGGTGCCACCCCAACCAGTCCCAAGCACCACAACTTTTTTCCTTGGAGGAAATTGTGGCTGCTCAACAACAGCATCTGATCCAGAGTCAGCATAAGCGACGAGGCCTCCGCTACTGCAGATACAATACAGTAACTTATGAGCAAGGGAGCTGAAAATATGATAGCAGGGCATTTGACGTGATAGATTTATGAGGTTGCAGCAATGTTCAGACATCTTAGAGAACGTAATCTGTATATATTATACATTAAGGCTGCCTCATTATTGCCCCGTAGTATTCTAAGAAACGGGATAGCATGTAGCAGACTGCAGAACTTGGCAGAAAAATATATATAAAAAAAGTTTTTTTTTGAATAATTTTCTATACATTGCGATGTTTCATTTTGCATTTATACCCAACAAGAAAATCATGCAGATTGCTTTTCGTTGTCACATTAGGGAATCCGAAGAAGAAGGAAAAGCCTATAGTATACTTATAAAAGACAGCAGCATGTTCCAAGTTAGTTCGGCACATGGCTCCGAAGACACGGTACACACCAAACAATTGTTGTTGACATGTTGCTTCTACTAATCTGATCTGTGGCCGTACCATAACGACCTCGCCTTTTTAATTAATTAATTATTAAAAAGTAAAACTTGCAGTTAGGAAATGCTGAAACATCGTGGTGCATGCTACCGAACTGAGAAATGGAAGGCAACTTTTTTTTTTTGGATGTTGTTGTTGGTTTCATGGGTCATCCAGCGTTGAAAATTTAGAGTTGGAGTCTCACCTTAGTCACCACGACGTGGGGACTCACATAGCAATTCACATGTAGTAGTGGAGAAATCAAAGTAAGGTTTTTGTTCTTGGGCACATGGACCACTACGGAATATTCATATGCAGAGTAGAGAGACGTTCATCTTGCTCATCTTTTTTTTTAAGATTTCCATTTTTCTTTTTTTATTATTAGGTGTGGCAAAACAGGTTGTTTTTTTTTGTTCATCTTTGTTTGTTGAGAAACGTTATCTCGCTCATCTAACATCATCTGAGAGGGACTGGAGCTCCGTATGCGAAAGCAGAATCGAACAGGGCAAGCAAGATTTCAGAGGTTGCGAAGGCAAGAGAAGTCCAGGCAGTCACACAGGGCGGGGTGAATAACATCCACTGCCCTCCAAGATCCGCGGGGAACAGAACGCCAAGGTAGCAAGAAGGAAGAACTACGGCACAAGTCGATTGGGATCCTGACAGACAGGGAGCGGAAGATGCTAGCCGGCGGCGGCGAAATTGACCGCAGAAAGTCGCAAGATCCCAATGTATGCATGACCCCGGTTACGGTTTCATCAGGGGCTCCAAGGCAGAGCGCATGTACTAGTACTACTAGGACTACGAAACAGAGGCGGCTACGGAGGAGGAGGAGGAGAGGAAGGAGGCGGATGTATCGATCAGGTGTACCTGGCGGCTGCGACGAGGAGGAGGCCGGACGCCCGGGACGACGACGCGCCCTCCAACAGGAACGCCGCCCACCTCATCTCTGGGCTCTGGCTCCACTCCTCGGCTGCTTGGTCGCTCGCTCGCTCGCTCCGGTGATCTTGGAACAAAGTGACAAACAGCACACGAGCCCCCCACGCGGCGGCGAAAGAGGTGAGAAGGAAGGAAGGAAGGCTCGGAAGGAGAATGGACGGCACCGCAAAGGAAAGGAGGCTGCTTTATACTCGGAGGAGTCGGAGGAGGAACAGCTTCTCTTCAACGAACGACTACTCGGAGGCTCGGAGCCTACAACGAAGAAGAGATGACAGCTCCGCCGACTGCGAGCGATTTCCTGGTCCAACCTCGCCAACCCTTTTCTTTTCTTTTCTTTTTCTTTCTTTCTCTGCTCGTGGCTGGCGGGTGGCGGCGAAGCGAGGTTGGTCACTGACTGCCGTGTGGGCCCTCCGAGGTCCCGGCAAGCTGGACCTCTCGTTGCTTCTGCTCCTCCTCCTCCTCCTCCTTGCGCAAGGGAGAAGGGACACGTGGTCGGCATGCTAAAGCGAACCTTGTTCCTGTGCCGTTGTGTCATGTCATGTGCGAGAGTGGGCAGCTTCGCCCTTTGCGCCTTTTTTTTTTTGTTTTTTTTCCTAATCGGCGGCCAGAAGGTGCTCTGGAATCGCCAAGATTTGACGGGACAAATATAATAATTGGATACTCACTTTCTTATTCTTACTAATAAAGTATAAAACATATTTTTGACTTAGACACGGTCTCTAGCTAAAAGTATACTTTTTGGCTCCTATTTTTAGAGTAAAATTACTGTTAACACAAAAAACGTAGGATGTGCGAACACTTCGGGTTTATATCCGAAATTCGATATCCGGAGGCGTGCCAGTCGATTTGACCAGTTAATCGACAAGGACGATAATTAGAACAAGATTCAATCAAGACAACGGCGATGCGTCCAGATGCCAAGATTGGAACTTGATCAGGATAACTAGACCAGAGCTGAACGAGACAACAGTGATGCGCCCGGATGTCAAAGCTCAGTGATACTCCCACGCGAAACTTACAAGGATTTGACGGAGATCAAGGTGATGCAGCCCGTCGAAGCTTGAAGAACTCGTAGATAAACTATAGCTAATGGAAAAAAGGATAAATTACAATAAAAGTAGAATAAGAGTAAATTGATTTGATTTTTATTTGATTGATATTACACGCAGCCCTTGGGCACATATTTATACTCCTGCATGGAGAGTTGTACAGAGACACGACCCGTACCTTTTCTAAAACAAACTCCTAACTTTAAGGGAACTGACTCGCGCAAGAGTCGGATCTAAAATAACAATATTATTTTCCTAAACAACACACACCTATTTTAAAGGAAAACAAACGACTCATGTAAGAGTCGGACTCAAACTGCTATAATAATACTGGTATAAAATCACCAGTTTCCTTATGTCTTTCCCTCGATAAAAACTTTCCATCGGCAAATCCCTTCAATCCGCAACTTTCTTCTTTGGCCACCGGTAATCCTCTGCTGACATCAAACGCTAAGTCACCCTGTGCTCATCGGCACCCCATGCCCATCGGCATCGGTAATACTTCCCGATCGGCAACCTTGTACTGGTAACTTGTCTACCAATCAATCCCTATCAGCAATCGGCATCGGCAACATCGGCAATCGGCTTCTATAGTTCTGGTGACAGCCATTCAACTCCTATCGACAACATCCGAAACCTCCAGCTTCCATCGGCAATACACTTAGTTTTCTCACAGCATACTCTCTTATCGGCAAATTCAATTGACAATTTTCCGATGCCGATAGAAAACAGCCACAAGTCTTAATTCATTTGACAGGTGCCGAAAAATGGTGTCAACACATGCCCCCCAGTTTCGGAGCGTATAATACTTTACGCGCCAAAATTCTCTCTACTGTAGTCGTTACCTTCGAGATAACTGCATAACTTCCTCGATCTCCGCGCACAGAACCGTAATTGATTAATAAAATCCCTCGATTATAGCACAAACAGTTGCAAATCTGACAATATCTCCTTGATTATCGCGCACATCCACTGCAGACCTCTCCACATTCCTGCACAGTGTGAACCAAAATCCCAAAATACCCCTAAGTAAGCTTATAAAAGTTACCAGGATCCAATCTGCCTTTTTACCCTGAGTCCACTTTCACTTTCACATCTGCCTTCGTCTTCAACCTCCGGCGGCGCCTCCGAAGAACACCTGTTCGAGCTCGAGCGACAGTTCCTCCTTCAAGCCAAGCACAATCTGCAAGAACTCCTCAGCTCCAATGGCGATTCAAGTTGACATCCCTAAGGTAAATCCACTTTCCTCCTCATCCAATCTTCTGCTAATCCCTTTCCCGTATGAATCCATAATCTTCTCCTTTCCTTCTTTGATTCTTTCCTTTCTTTTCTTTTCGAACCCTAGGAACTGTACAACAAGGTAGTGATCCCTCTTGAGCAGTCCAGCTTTACCTGTCTAGGCCCCATGGGGAATCCGGATCCTAGTTACATGATCAACGCAGAAACCAACCGTATTCCTTTTAGATCTGAATGCTTCGGTTTAGGATTATGGAAGGACGCTTTCCAGTCATGGCCCAAGCCCACCAAAGGGTGGAAGAACTAGTACCTTAGGGTCGCTAGAACACAGCAAGTTTATTGGTCAGAGCGTAGTCTGGATCAGTGCATCAGGCTCTCCATTGCCAATATGGAGAAAAATGAGAATATGTTGATGGCGGCCTCCTACTTCTGGTCTGACACCATGAACGCCTTCCTATTCAGGCATGGACCAGCCACTCCCACACTTGTCGATGTGCACATGTTGATTGGTCTCGATGTCTCCTCTGCCGATACCTTTACCCTGTTCAACAGGAAAGCCGAGTACAAAGTGAACACTCGGAACATTGGCGGCTGGACTGGCTATATCCAGGAGTACCAGAAGACAGGATCGGTAAACCAGAGGGAGCATGCCATATTTCTGAATATGTGGTTGGAAAAATTCATCTTCTGCGGTAGAGCAGTTGGACCTACTACCATGCATCTTCCAGCAGCTGAGCTCCTTGCCGATGGGACAAGACTCCCTCTCGGCCGATATCTTCTCGGATCAGTGTACCGCCTTCTACACCAAGTATCCAGGAAGCTGTTATTAGGTGAGCCCATCGGTAACCTTGGAGGCCCCTGGTGGTTCATAAACATGTGGTTAAACGCACACATGTATAAAGCCCTCCAGTTTGACTTGTTTGCTCAGCAATTCCCAAGGGACATATCGGAAGATCACAAATATAGGGATGATGAATCGGCAACTCGCCCTCCACTCAACTTCAGAGAGGCCATCATAGTACTGCCAGGAACCGATGCCGATGCAGAGCAGTTTGGCCTATTCTTCCAAAAATTCTACAACGGAATCCCTGCTTCAGAACGGCTCTGGTGGCCATACATTGACGAGGACAACCGATTCCCGCTGCTGTTCAATCTTACCGATGGGAATGTGCCTCAAAATCAAATAATAATGAAGGCCAACATTGTTCCCCGAGCTATCCCAGTCAATATCTTCGGAACTGGGAAGAATGCCCCTCCATCCTTCGAGTTCTACTACCCATCAGCGGTGGCAAGACAACTGACATTTGGCCAACTGCCGATCAAGCTCTGCTACTCCAAGGTGGTGAAACCAAGGCAGACCATCTCCAGTGCCATAGATTGGAACAAAATTGTCAATCTTCCTCCCAATGCCGATACGTCAGATATTGATCTATCTTCCTGGGCACCAACATCCTTTATCACGAATGAATACAAATTTTGGTGGCAAAAATGGAGATATCAACTATTTACCAAGTCATCACACTACTACCGGAATATAATTGATGCCGATCACATCATTTCCGATGATGCAGTAAGTCTTTTTATTCCGATGCATTCTTTATTACTTTATTTTCATCATCGGCATCTAACCCTCTTATACTTAACAGGTTGACGATCCGATTCCCAAGATGAGCAGGAGTGGCAAGCCCTTCAACCTTCGAATGATGAGTCCTATATCACTCATTGGCAACAATGCCCCCACACTAGCTGCCTTCACCCCTCAGAAGGTACCCAAATCGACGCCTGCAAAAACCAAGACCACATCGGCTGCTGTTGCTGCCTTAACACGAGTTTTTGCAGTAAACTCTTCACTCATACCGATCACATACTGTTCATCGGCAATAATTTACTTTGTATAACTTGCACTAAATATTCAGGCAATGAGGTCATCGGCAGCTGCTCCAAGTACACAAACATCTCCAAGTCCTGATGCCGATGCCCCCAGGCTTCATCGAAACGGGATAGCTCTCCCGCTGCTGCACCAAGGAAGAAAATGCGCTTGAGGCTGGCTACCCCATCTTCGCCATCGACTCCAGTCGCATCATCAACCGCCGACGCGCCAACGGCAGAACCATCACTGGCTCCTACCCCTAATCATCCACTGGACGACATCCCCGATTAGGAGGTAACACCACCCGCTGCAACAACGGAGGCGACATCGGCATCGTCACCTTTACCAGCCGAAATCCCCGATGAGAGAACGGTGTCGCCACCACGGGAGCCAGCTACTACATCGGAAGCAACGCCAGCAACAACGCCACCAGCACCAACGACATCAGCTGCTTCCCCAACAGAAGCTCATTCATCGGCAACTGCTGCCGATCTCCAGGATGAGGCTGGACCATCCAACATGCCAAGTCCCAGGCAAGAAATTCGCTTCAAGATGGTAAGTTGGTTACCTAAAATTTCATAGTATAATCTTATGATCGGCACATTTTAACTGTTTCTTTTTCAGGCCCAAGACTCTCCAGACAGCTTATTCTCCTTCGGTGTCAACCCCCAGGACGAAGATGAGCACTAAGAAGGCCCCGCTCGAGCAGACAACCTATTCTCCTTCGCTATCAACATTCCCAACGAGGATGATGACGAATAAAGTTTTGCTCCAGCTCTATCGGCAGAGGTCAAATCCAAACTCGAAGCACTGCTTTCCTTGCTGCAACAAGATACATCCCAGCTCGTCCAGGATTCAACTGCAGCAAGGGCAGCCTTCAAAGACATCCAAGGCCAACTACCTGCCGATGCAGAAGAGATCCTCCTCCAAGCAGCCTTCTTTGAGAGTCGCCGACTTCAATACCAACGGGTCTCAAGCCGCATTGCCAACAGGAATGCTCAATCCAAACTCAAGGAAGAAATGCTTATGTTTAAGCAAATTGCCGATGAGAAGCACAAGAACATTGGCCAAGTGGAAGCTTCCGGCACTGATCTTGAACAGGAATTTATCCAACTATCGGCAAGAAAGGAAGAACTGCAAGCTGAGCTAAGAAAGGTTGAAGAAGCCTTGAATGCAGTCAGCCAGAAGAGAACCCAACTTCCCGATACCATCAAAGCTCTGCGAAAAGAGAGGGACAGCAACGCCCGACAAGCCATCGCTCTGAAGAGAAAGATCAAGTTGGTTGAAGGATTTGCCGATGAGGATGCTAGGGAGATGGAAGAGATAGAACAAATTCGCCTGCGTGCGATATCAGTTATCCAATCCCTGTTGTAACTTGTTAAATTTCATCACATCGGCAAATGCAATCAGTAATACTTGATTTTGGTTCTGTAATATAACGTCAGCACGCTTTTACTGATGCTTATACAATTTCTCTTTCATCGGCATTCAACTGAGTACTATGCGTCTACCCAAATACTAGGGTAATATTTTTTCAAGTATTTACCGTTGATTGCCCTAGAAAATGCAACTCCTTCGAGAGTCTCCAAAATATAGGCATTGCCAGGAGCAGACTGTTTTATCCGATAAGGACCTTCCCAATTAGGAGACCATTTTCCAAACTTAGAACTCTTAGTCCCAATCGATAAAATCAACTTCCACACCAAATCACCATCGGCAAATTCCTTTACCTTCACTTTCTTGTTATATCATCTGGCAACCCTCTTCTTATTCTCCTCAATGCTGATCAATGCCCTCAACCGATGACCTGCTAAGTCCTCTAACTCATCTTTCATCAGAGCAGCATAATCATCGGTCGTCAATTGATCTTGAAAAGATAATCGCCTAGAACCAGTTTTAATTTCCCAAGGCAGGACAACATCGTGTCCATAGACCAACTGATACGGCGAGACTTTGGTTGCACCATGACAAGCCATCCGATATGACCATAAGGCTTCATTTAACACCACATGCCACCTTCTAGGGTTTTCTTCAATTTTGCGCTTAATAAGCTTAATAACTCCTGTATTAGTAGCTTCAGCCTGACCGTTAGCTTGAGCATAATAAGGAGAAGAATTCAACACCTTGAACCCCATACTAGCAGCAAATTCATCAAACTCTCCCGATGTGAACATGGTTCCTTGATCGGTAGTAATAGTTTGAGGAATATCGAATCAGTGAACAATGTGTTCTTTAACAAAATCCACCATGTTTGCCGATGTCACCTTCTTCAAAGGAATCGCCTCAACCCATTTAGTGAAGTAATCGGTAGCAACAAGTATAAACTTATGCCCCTTACTCGATGGTGGATAAATTTGGCCGATGAGATCAATAGCCCATCCTCTAAACGGCCAAGGCTTGATTATAGGATTCATTGCTGATGCAGGTTCCCTCTGCACGTTACCAAACTTCTGACAATCCTGGCATCCTTTGAAATAGTTGAAGCAATCTTCAAGGATTGTCGGCCAATAATATCCATTCCGCCTGATCATCCACTTCATTTTAAATGCCGATTGATGTGCTCCACACACACCTTCATGAATTTCACCCATCAACTCCTTTGATTCCTCTTTATTAAGGCATCTGAGCAAAACTCCATCAATCGTCCGATAATACAATTCATCGTCAAGAAGCACATACTTAGTGGCTTGGAACCTTAGACGTCTTTTGACTTTCTTAGACGGATTCCTTAAATAATCGGCAATCTCGCTTTTCCAGTCATCGGTAACCATTACCGATGTCATGACTTCTTGAATCGGCTGATATCCTGAAGCATTCTGTGCTAACCGATTGGCCTCTTCGTTATGCAATCTAGGGATATGCTCAAGGCGGTACTCTTTGAATTCTTTTAATAATTGCAAACACTTCTCATGGGTTGCAATTAAAGCTTCACTTCGGCATTCATACGTTCCAATCAATTGGTTGATCACCAACATAGAATCACCAAAGATTTCAACAACATCGGCACGTACTTCCCTGAGTAATTCCAACCCCTTAAGTAAAGCTTGGTACTCAGCCTGATTGTTTGTCGAAGTAGCCACAATCGGCAACGAAATTTCATACTTCCGTCCTCGGGGTGAAATCAAGAGAATACCGATACCTGCTCCATCCTTGCACGTAGACCCATCAAAGAATAAAGTCCAAGGAGCAATCTCCATAGAGCTTACCACATTGCAATGCTGAGTAACAAAATCGGCCATCACCTGACCCTTAACAACCTTAGTCGATTCATACCTTAGGTCAAATTCTGAAAGTGCCAGAATCCACTTACCGATTCGTCCACTTAATATCGACATTGACAACATGTACTTAACCACATCATCTTTGCAGATAACAGTGCATTCAGCCGACAATAAATAATGCCTCAATTTAATGCAAGAGAAATATAGACATAAGCACAACCTCTCTATGGCTGAATACCTTGTTTTAGCATCCACCAGTCTTCTGCTTAAATAATATATCACACGCTCTTTCCCTTCAAATTCTTGAATTAAGGCCGACCCGATAACGCCGTCATCGGCAGACAAATACAATCTGAAAGGCTTCCCGTGTTGAGGCGGAACCAAGACTGGAGGGTTTACCAAATACTTCTTAATCTCCTCCAAGGCTAACTGCTGCTCTTCTTTCCATGCAAACTCTTGATCGGCTTTCAGCTTTAATAATGGACTAAAAGATTTAATCTTACCAGACAAGTTAGATATAAATCTTCTAATGAAATTAATCTTGCCGATCAAGGACTGTAGCTCAGTCTTGTTTGTAGGAGCAACCACTTTGTTAATTGGATCAATAGATTTTCTACCGATCTCGATGCCTCTTTGATGCACCATAAAGGCCAGAAACTGTCCTGCCGATACACCAAATGCACACTTATTAGGATTCATCTTCAACCCATGCTCCCTTGTGCATTCCAATATTTTTTGCAAATCAGCAAGATGCTTTTCAAAATTTCCAGACTTAACCACCACATCATCAATATAGATTTTGACTATTGTGCCGATATACTTATGAAAGATGAAATTCATTGCTCTCTGATAAGTAGCACCGGCATTCTTCAAGCCAAAAGTCATGACAACCCATTCAAATAAACCGACATGACCTGGACATCTGAAAGCAGTTTTGGATATGTCTTCTTCAGCCATGAATATTTGATTATATCCAGCATTGCCATCCATGAAGCTAATGACTTGATGTCCAGCAGCAGCATCAATCAGCAGATCGGCAACAGGTATCAGATAGCCATCCATCGGCGTAGCCTTGTTAAGATTCCTGAAATCAATACAAACACGAAGTTTTCTATTCTTTTTATACACAGGAACCACATTAGAAATCCATTCGGCGTATCGGCATTGCCGAATGAATCCAGCTTCGATTAACTTTGTAATCTCAGCCTTGATGTCGGGTAGAATAGTAGGATTGCATCGGCGCGCAGGTTGCCAATGTGGTTGGAAACCAGACTTGATGGGTAGCCGATGTTCAACTATCGATCGGTCTAAACCAGACATTTCTGTATAATCCCAAGCAAAACAATCTTTATATTCCTTTAATAAATCAGTTAACTGTTGTTTACATTGGGAATCTAACTTAGCACTAATAAAAGTAGGCTTAGGTTTACTACCATCGCCGATGTCGATCTCAAGTAAATCATCGGCGGATGTGAAACCCTGTCCCAGTTTTTCATCATCAGCGAACCGATCCATTAAAACTCTTCTTCAGGACCGACTGCTTGGATCGGTGTAATACGGTAATCGGCAACTTTGAGGAACTCTTTGTCCCAAGCTTCACCGGATATGCACCTGGTCTGCTCATAAGTTTCCAATTCTGCCGATGCAATAGTAGATGGGGCTTCACTTCGGACGACTTCAATTCTGTCCCCGATCCACTTTACAAGGTTTTGATGCATGGTGGAAGGAATACAGCAATTAGCGTGGATCCAATCCCTTCCTAGGAGCAAGTTATAGGTGTCTTTGCCACTGATTACAAAAAATGTTGTCGGTAAAGTTTTGCTGCCGATGGTCAATTCAACACATATGGCTCCCATGGATGTCGACACGTTGCCTTCGAAATCCTTGAGCTTCATGTCCATCTTGACTAAGTCTTGGTCGCCTTTCCCAAGCTTTCTGAACACGGCATACGGCATTATGTTTATTGATGCCCCACCGTCCACTAGCATCTTTGTTATAGGCTGTCCATCCACTTTGCCCTTAACGAACAGAGCCCTCAGGTGCTGCCTCTCATCATCGGTAGGCTTCTCAAATACAGCCGTCATTGGATCCAGCACCAATTGTGCCATCTCAGCAGTCTCCTCATCATCGCTGACGGGTGTCATGAACTCCATCGGCAACATAACAACCATATTAATTTCTGTCGATGGATCCCTGTCCTTACGCTTTGGCCTCCACTGCTTTTCCCTTGAGGGTTCTTCATTGTCATACAGGTCATTGCGGCGTTCGCGCTAAATCCTCCTTTTCTGAGTCTTCGTCAAACCCTTGGGGCACCACTGAGGAAGCTTAGTTTTTCAGACAGACTGGTGCTGCTTTCCACCGTTTGCATCGGCACTTCTTTCGATGTTGGGATCTCTGGAGAATATTTCTTCGTCAGACACTCTTGCATTTGCCATCTCCTCCAGCTCCTCCTGATCAACACGTCTGCCAAGCCTGTTATGGGCACTAAGCTTGCCCCCCAGTCGGTCATGCGCCGACCTTTTCTCTCTGAGCGGCTTGACATACCTGGGCATCCGATCATCAAAACAAGGTTTCTTACCTGACCGATCGGCAGTGCAATATCCATTGCACTCGGGGCAATTATCGGCAATAGGCAGTTTGATGCCTTCTTCCCAATAGTGAACGAAGAAGGGACACCTCCAGTGGTCCTTATGCCGAAGCCATTCCTGGTGCTCCTCTTCTTCTTGCCGATATTGCTCCTCACGCGATTGTCGATAGTCTCGCCTTGGCTGCTTATGCGTGATTATAACACCAGGAGCCCTATTGGCGCTGCTACCTTCATCGGCAACTCTCTTGCCTTTTCTGTCATCGGCAAACCTTTTTTCGTCGTGCTCAGCTACTTGATGTTTGGGGTCTACCGATGCCCTCTTCCTGGCAGCTTCCGATGTCAGCACTTTGGTTTTTCCACTGGTTTCCACCATATTATTTGGAAACAGGTGCTGATCAATCTTCATCGGTTTCTGGACTTTAGAATTTTCAAACTTGATTCGTCCAGATTCAATCTCTGACTGCAACTGCTGCCTGAATGCTTTGCAGTCATTGGTACTGTGCGAAGTTGCGTTATGCCACTTGCAGTACCTGATCTTCTTGAGTTCTTCGGCCGATGGAATTACTTGATTAGGTGCCAACTTGATCCGCCCTTCTTGAAGTAATAAGTCAAACATCCTATCGGCCTTGGTAATATCAAAGGTGAACCTTTCAGCTTCTTTCTGGCCGAACGGACAAGACACAGATTTCTTATCCTTTACCCATTCGGCCGTGTCGATGCTTAGCTCTTCATCTGACCTAGAGTCTTCTTCTTGCCCGATGAAGATCACCTTTTTGTTCCAAGTCTTCCTGGGTTCAAAGGTTTTGATATCTTGATCGGCAATCCTTTGCACCCGATGACTCAGGCTTTCAAATTCCTGAGACGCATACATGTCCTTGATGTGCGGCAGTAATCCTTGGAAGGCCAAATCTGCCAGTTGCCGATCATCAAGTACCAGGCTGTAGCACTTGTTCTTCACGTCCCGCAGCCTCTGAACAAAGTTCTCTACCGATTCGTCATTGCGTTGCCTCAGTTTGACCAGATCGGTAAGCTTCTTCTCATGTATGCCAGCGAAGAAGTATTTATGAAATTGTCTCTCTAGATCGACCCATGTGATCACAGAGTTTGGAGGCAATGATATAAACCATGTGAATGCCGATCCAGACAATGATGAAGAAAACAATCTCACTCTGAGTTCCTCTCTGCTGGCAGCTTCTCCGCACTGGATAATGAAGCGGTTGATGTGCTCCATTGTTGATGTGTCGTCTTGGCCGGAGAACTTGGTAAAATCAGGCACTTTGTACCAATTTGGGAGAGGAATCAAGTCGTATGCTGGAGGATACGGAGTCCGATAAGAATATGTATTGACTTTGGGTTTAATACCGAATTGTTCTTTCATAACTTCGGCGATCTTATCGGTCCAATACGCATCCTGCTCTTGCCGACTCATTAGCTGGTTGTTGACTGGTGGAGCCGGCTGATGCGCCTCTTGAAGATGATGCGGAGTAGTCACGGGCGCGGCACCAGTCATCTGAACACTATGCATCGGTTGATTTACCGATGGATAGTTTTGCACACTTAGCAGATTAGGTTGAGTCATCGTATTCATCGGTTGCTGAACCGATGGTCCGCTTTGAGTGTTTGCTAGGCCTCCATAATGATATATTGACACACCAAGCTGTTGAGCTGGCGGCTGGTTAGCCCATCCAGGATTATAAATCATCGGCATGTGACTTACCGATGGCTGATAGCTAACTGGAGCGTGTTGCTCTTGTATCCTGGAGCAATCAATCATCAGATTACCTTGGGGAACTAGCACTCCAACTTGAGGATTTGCAACCATAGGTTGGCTTCCAGCTGCTATAGCGTGTTGCATCGGCATAGAGCTTGCCGATGGTGGCATCAGAGGTATTTTAGGAATCACTTGAAAATCTTCTGATGACACTTGTACAGTTGGGGAGGGCGCAAAGTAATGCATCATAGGGGCCACCGGCTCTGATTGCGTTGCCGATGCCGTAGAGCCCTTCCAAGCTGAGCTATCTCCCTGCATCAGATTAGAGTCACCAGATAGATTTGGAGGCATACCGTATCCCCACCAGTTAGTGGGAGCTGGTTGACTCTGGATAGCAGGTCCTGAAATTGCCGACGCCACTGGATCTGTATGGAGCTTGGTGATGCTGTCAGGGCTCGACCTTGGCGGTGTAGCCACATCGGCAGACGGTTCCACAGGAGCGGAAGACGCCATTGGGGCTGCCGATGGGCTTACAGATGCCGATTCAGGTTGATGATACGCTGGACCAACAAACTGAGATGCATGTCCTTCTTTGAATGATTGCATGACAGCATTGTACACAGTATTGGACAGCATGCTAGAGTGGCTAATTAATGCTTGACTTAGAGCAGAATTAACCGTCTCTTGCAACTTACCAGGATTGGCATCATATGTGACCTGCCGTGGCAATGGCGGATCTTGCTTCTGGATTGCTTCGCCGCTCCTGCTTAGGCTGAAGGATTTCAGATACAACTGCTTGTACTCCTCCATAGCCCGCTCCATGGCCAGACTTCTGATCATCTTTTAGATCGGCCTCGGAGACTTCAATGACGTTCCTCTGGTTAACGTCGGCATTATCACCCATGATAGATGTATGATTTATATAATCGAGTCCCACCGAGCGTGCTAAAAGAGGCGTTGACACAAAAAGCGTCAGGATCTGCGAACACCTCGGGCTTATACCCGAAATTCGATATCCGGAGGCGTGCCAGTCGATTTGACCAGTTAATCGACAAGGACGATAATTAGAACAAGATTCAATCAAGACAACGGCGATGCGCCCAGATGCCAAGATTGGAACTTGATCAGGATAACCAGAGCAGAGCTGAACGAGACAACAACGATGCGCCCGGATGTCAAAGCTCAGAGATACTCCCATGCGGAACTTACAAGGATTTGACGGAGATCAAGGTGATGCAGCCCGTCGAAGCTTGAAGAACTCGTAGATAAACTATAGCTAATGCAAAAAGGGTAAATTACACGCAGCCCTTGGGCACATATTTATACTCCCGCATGGAGAGTTGTACAGAGACACGACCCGTACCTTTCCTAAAACAAACTCCTAACTTTAAGGGAACTGACTCGCGCAAGAGTCGGATCTAAAATAACAATATTATTTTCCTAAACAAACACACCTATTTTAAAGGAAAACAAACGACTCATATAAAAGTCGGACTCAAACTGCTATAATAATACTGGTATAAAATCACCAGTTTCCTTATGTCTTTCCTCGATGAAAATTTTTCATCGGTAAATCCCTTCAATCCGCGACTTCCTTCTTTGGCCACCGGTAATCCTCTGCTGACATCAAACGCTAAGTCACCCTGTGCTCATCGGCACCCCATGCCCATCGGCATCGGCAATACTTCCCAATCGGCAACCTTGTACTGGTAACTTGTCTACCAATCAATCCCTATCAGCAATCGGCATCGGCAACATCGGCAATCGACTTCTATAGTTCTGGTGACAGCCATTCAACTCCTATCGGCAACATCCAAAACCTCCAGCTTCCATCGGCAACACACTTAGTCTTCTCACAGCATACTCCCTTATCGGCAAATTCAATTGACAATTTTCCGATGCCGATAGAAAAAAGCCACAAATAAGTTATGCTACATCAATCTTAAAATTATAAGTTGCTCTAATTTTTTTTATCTATTTTACTATGTATTTTAGACATATTATTATATCTATATTTATAGTAAAATGGACATAACAAAAAAAATATAAAGCAACTTATAATATAATTGTGAGAGTAGTATTGAAAAAAGAAAAGGTATGGAAATGAAGGAGAGAATTTTTGCCAACCAATAATGTGGGCGTATTTTTTTATTTTATTTCCCGTCCAGCCGTATGGAGTGCTCGTGTAGCATATACGGAGTATTAATTTGGTTGCGCATGTGAGTCCGTAGCAAGCGTGACTTGTGACCCAAGAAGAAAGGGCGAGTATATTCCTCCATCAGATCGGAGGAGGAGAGGACAGCTAGCGAATCCAAAAGTGCAGTGCGGTCCTCCTGCGAAACCTTGGTGCAGTGTCGGTGGCCATGCGAATTGAATGCGTAGACTAGAGATAACCACCACGACTGCATCAGCTGCATCTGCACGTCGCGGTCAGCCGTCAGCGGCGGCCGGCCGGACCGGCTCCTCTCCTTCCATGCATGTGCCCCCTCGTTTGTTTTTTTTTTGATGGAAATGAATGAAATAGATTCGATCGCGTGTTAGTTCACCTCGACGACGTACGCGGCAAGAAAGAAAGAAACCGAACATTGTGGGTGGAGGCGGCCGGCCGGAGGTGCGTGGAGCCTGCCAGCAACCCATGGCTTGTAGACTATTAATCCAAGTTTGGTTTGGACGAGTAAATAGGCTATAGCACTAGACTCACTTTGGCCCATGAAAGAAGTCATACGATACGAGATGCAGTGTGATCAGCATACATAGTATACAGAAGCGAGCAGAGCCCTTGGGGACGAACGGACCAGAACCACGAACCGGCGGCGGCAAGCTCTGCTCGAGTCGAGGCTAACCAAACTACCAAAAAAAAAAAAAAAAAAACTAGTTCGACTTGCATGCTGTTGTGTGATTTTGATCTGTGAGTGAAATTGATTTGGGTCCGTTCGGTGTATATATGCTAGCTTATTGTATGCCAACCGCACCGCCGCCGCCACAGCTGCCATGGAGGAAGCCAAGCGCGCGTAGATGGCTCCGTTGCATTGACAGGCGTGGCGTGGCCGCGTGGGTTTACATAAGCACGCATCTTAATTAGCCTGGCCATCAGTCAGCTGGAGGTCATCATCTGCTGCTAGGTGCTTTCGATTCCTCTGAACTGAATATCCCTCGATCTCGATCTCCTCCGGTCGTCGTCTTGATCATCCTCCTCATGTCGAACTCGATGAATCAATACCTACCTACCTACGGTGGCGGATCCAAGATGTAATCAGAGAGGCTAAGTAATAAATATCATGATGACAATGAAGATTTTGGAGAATTTTATAGAGATTTAATGGAGAAATAAGTGATTTTTATATAGATTTAACGGAGAAATAAATAAATTTTTTAAAAAAATTAATGGAGAAAGAACTGATTTTTACATAGATTTAACGAAGAAAGGAAGCCATGCCTACCTACATCTGTAATCACCACGTACGTCCTGTCGTCATCTCGATCGATGACTTGATCCTCCTGCTGCGCGCTGCTGTATGATGACTGACAACGATTGAATAATGAAAATGTACAAATCCGTGTAAGCATTCCGCGTAAATCAAATTAAGTCAAATTTCAGCAAAAACAAAGATGTGCTCTGTAGTTGATCGAGCTTCCCGTCTTTCATTCGTCCGCACGTACTACAATCCCCGCGCTGCCATGTATCGATCCGTAGTACAACAGCGTTCCTCGTCAGGCCGGTAAGCAACTGAAAACTTGTTTGTTCAGGTCCATGACGGTCATCTCGATCTGTGTGCGGGGCCAACAACATCGAGATATGTACGTCCGGCGTCCAGGTCTCCTGGCAGTATATATCCCCAGTTCTCCTTGTATACGGCGCCCCATCGCGGTGGCTGCTCTCCTGCAAGATCAAAGCACGCCATACTCGACCTGCCGTTACCCTTTGCAGGCCATCTATCTTCTTCAGTGACGATTTTGCACGCCAAACACGTCGTGCAAACGCGCTGGCGAATACCAAGGGTTGCCGCCTCCGTGTCACCGACCAGGACCAAGCTACGGTGATCAAGGTGGCCGGTGATCAAGCTTCGTTGTCCGGTGACGACAAAGGAGCAGAGGAGCCGGGAGTTATAGAAGCCCAACAAGTTGTTTACTGGGCCGGAGTGGAAACTGTGAATGGCCCTACGTGGCCCATATCGAGAGGCAGCTACTCGCTCTTCTATGTAACGACCGAGAGAGAGGAGAGAGGCTTGAACTTGGTCACCAGACTGAACCGTACCCAGAGGGTGACGGCGGCGGCGGACGACCGGTGATCACCGGCGGCCGAGACCTTGTATCCACATTTATCTTGCTTAATCGATGCTTAGTAGTGAGACGGTAACAATTGGTATCAGATCTCTAACCACTCATCCCATCACCGCGTCCAATTTTTTCCCCACCAGAAATTTTGTCCCAATCGCCTGATCTTGTGGTTTCACTTTCCATCGATCGGAGTCGCAAACGTTTCGGGTTGGATTGAGATCATCGATCGGTAGCAAACCACTATCGCCGATGCTTTCTCTGTAATTCCCTGACACGCGAACCGATTTGTGGCGAAATCCTCGACTCTGGCGGCGCACACCTACGACACACGCATCCAGATGGCGAAGATCTCACCGGAGGAGCAGTATGGCCGCATCATGGCCATGCTCGAGGAGAACAATAAGGAGCAAGGTGCGATGCGATCTGATATGTTATCAGTGAAGACGGAGATTCTCACATGGAAGCCCGACGTCACGAATCGAGTGAACGAGTTGGAGAGCGCCGTACTCGAGATCGGTGCTCGCCTCAACAAGGTCTTCAACCAACCTCTTCCCCACGCACACGTCGTCGACCAATCTACTTCGGCGGATTCTGGTGTTGCGAGTGGACATGGCGCTGTTACGGTCGCCCACAACACTGCGTCGCTCTCTGTATCCTTGAAGGAGAATCACTTCACTCCTACGGGCGTCAAGCAAGGACAGCCGAGCTCCGCCCATCTGGAGCTTCAACCCAACGGGGCGGCGTCCGGGTCGTTAGACCGCAGCAAGCAGGCCTGCGGGGTGGTGTACATCACTGCCCCCGACCAGCATCATCCGTCAGGTGCTGTTCATATTACCCCACCTGTTACTGCTTTCAGTGGTGCCTCGGTTCATCAGTTTTTGCCATATCCACACCCGCCTTACTCAGCATATAGTGAGGTCGAGTTTCACAAGTTTGATGGTAACAATCCTAGATTGTGGATAAAACACTGTGAGAACTATTTTGATATCTGCCAAACTGATAAGTCCTTGTGGGTACCAAACCATGCAAGAGTCTTTGCATAGCATGACATGGGATCAGTTTGTGGTTTGTGTCTGTCATCGTTTTGATAAAGATGAACACAATCACCTCCTCCGACAGTTTTTCCACATGAAACAACTCACCACAGTCACTGATTTTGTAGAACAGTTCAGTGATGTAGTTCACCAACTTTTATCCCATGATCCCACTATCACACCATACACAATAGCAAAACGGTTTGTAGATGGTCTTAAGAAAGAGATTAGAGTTGTTGTTATGATGCACAAACCTGTCGACCTAGATACTGCTGTATCTTTGGCATTTTTACAGGAGGAGGCATTACAGGATGAGCCTGTCCGAAGACTTGAGTTGGGATCTCATTACAAGAAATCATCTGGTGATTCTACCAAGACTCCAGAAACATTCAAATCTTCTACTGATTTCAAGAAGCATGATGAAACAACCAAGCAGAAGACTACTGAAGGCACACTTCAAGCTCTGAGAAACCATCGAAGAGCCAAGGGTCTCTGTTTCAAATGTGGAGAAAAATGGAGCCACAACCATACATGCCCCAAACATATTTCTCTTCATGCCATGGAGGAAGATTGGCGTTGTATACCTGATGATGCTGATTCTACTCCTCAACTCTCTCCTGAAGACTCTGATTCTGGAGATGACTTGATGGCATTATCTGTATAGGCAATCCAAGGTGTTGAAGGCATTCAAACTATGAGGCTAAGGGGTCATATAGCTGGCAAAGAGATGACTATGCTGATTGACTCTGGAAGTACACACAGTTTTATCAGTCAAGATATGACACAAGGAGTCTCAGGGTGGTCTCTATTGAACCATCCAGTTTTGGTCAAAGTTGCTAATGGTGCAATGTACACATCATCTGTATCAGCAAGTCTGGGGCATTCAAGGGCATACATTCAAGACTAATTTCAAAATCCTGCAACTGCAATGATATGATGCCATTTTGGGTATGGATTGGCTGAAGTCTCACAATCCTATGACTATTGATTGGGAAGAAAAATGGTTGCAAATTCCAGTTCATAATTCGACTGTCAAGCTTTTGGGTATTCAAAATCAAACTGTTATGGGGCCACCAATTAGCTTTCCTCAGTTGCAAGCTCTACACAAGATCCACTCCATATTGTATATGGTACAATTACATGCTATTGATAAATCACCTGAAGCAAAATCACACAATATGTGTTCATTACCAGTAGACTTGCAGATCATGTTACATGAATTTGTTTCTGTCTTCTCTGCACCATCTGAACTACCACCATCACGAGCTGGTGACCATACTATACCTCTTCTACCAGGTGCTCAACCTTTCAGTCTCAGACCATATAGATATACACCAGCCCAGAAAACAGAGATAGAAAATCAAATCAAGGACATGTTAGAAAAAGGGTGGATTCAACCTAGTACAAGCCCTTATTCTTCCCCAGTGTTGTTAGTAAAAAAGAAGACAGGTGATTGGAGATTGTGTGTCGATTATAGAAAACTCAATGCTTTTACTATAAAAAACAAGTTCCCTTTACCTGTCATTGAGGAACTGTTGGAAGAGTTACATGGAGCTACTTGGTTCACATCTTTGGATTTATGCTCAGGTTTTCATCAGATAAGAATGCAAGCTGGTGAAGAGCACAAAACAGCTTTCCAAACACACATCTGGTCATTATGAGTACAAGGTCATGCCATATGGTGTCACTGGTGGACCACCTACATTCCAGTCCACCATGAATCAGATCTTACAGCCCTTACTGAGGATCTGTGTAGTGGTTTTCATTGATGATATATTGATATATAGCAGGTCTTGGACAGAACATTTGGCTCATATCAAAGCTGTGTTAACCCTGTTGCAACAACACCATTTCTATGTCAAGTTGCCCAAGTGTACCTTTGCTCAGAGACAGTTATCCTATCTTGGCCATGTAATCAGTAAAGAAGGTGTAGCAACTGATCCAAGCAAGATCCAGACTATCAAAAACTGGCCAACTCCAAACAGTGTCAAGGACTTGAGAAGTTTTCTGGGCTTGGCAGGCTATTATAGAAGGTTTGTTCCACAGTTTGGAGCAATCAGCAAACCTTTAACAGAGTTATTGAAGAAATATTCCTTGTTCATTTGGACTTCAGCTACTGAACAGTCCTTTCAAGCATTAAAACAAGCTCTAATATCAGCTCCAGTCTTAGCTTTACCAAATTTTGAGTTGTCATTCTATATTGAAACTGATGCATCAGCTTTTGGAATAGGGGCTGTTCTCCACCAGAAGGGTCACCCAATAGCTTATGTGAGCAAATCATTGGGACCTAAAGCAAGATGTTTGTTGATGTATGAAAAAGAGTGCTTGACAATTCTTATGGCTATTGATCATTGGAGAGCTTATTTACAAACCTCTCCTTTTATCACCTTAACCGATCAAAAAAGTCTCACTCATTTGGACGACCAAAGACTGTCAACGCCTTGACAACACAAGGCTCTGACCAAGCTCATGGGACTCCATTATAAAATCATGTACAAGAAGGGTGTTGATAATAAAGTGGCAGATGCACTCTCCAGAAAAGTATCCATTGAGACTTATGATATTTCTGCTTTGTCAGTAGTGAAACCAGTGTGGCAACAGAAAGTCCAAAACTCCTATATCTCTGATCCAAAGGCAAAACAACTGCTATCCCAGTTGTCAGTGACTCCTTCTCAAGGCCATTACAGTCTTACAGATGGGATCATCAGATACAAATAGAGAGTTTGGATTGGCTCTGACAACATTCTTCAGAACAAAATCTTGAACTCTCTTCATTCTAGTCCAATTGGGGGACACTCAGGCTATGAAGCTACTTATAACAAGATCAAAGGCATGTTTGCCTGGCACAAAATGAAGGTTGTGGTTAAACAGTTTGTGGCCCAGTGCACTGTCTGTCAGCAAGCAAAGAGTGACAGAGCTGCTTACCCTGGACTTCTAGCCCCATTACCAGTTCCTGAGGGTTCTTGACAAGTCATTACTATGGATTTTATAGAAGGTCTTCCAAAGTCTGCTGGTTACAATTGCATCTTGGTGGTCGTGGACAAATTCTCAAAGTATGCACACTTTATTCCACTATCACACCCATTTACTGCATCTCAAGTAGCACTGGCCTTCATGGACAATATATTCAAGTTACATGGTCTACCCATAGCTATAGTTTCTGATAGAGATAAGATCTTCACCGACAGTTTATGGCAAGAACTGTTTGACAAGCTTGACACTGATTTGAAACTGAGTACAGCATACCATCCTCAAACTGATGGTCAAACCGAAAGGGTTAATCAGTGTTTAGAGACTTACCTTAGATGTTTTGTTCATGCTTGCCCTACCAAATGGTCAAAATGGTTGTATATGGCAGAATTTTGGTACAACACATCATTTCATACATCCTTGGGCAGTACACCATTCAAAGTCCTTTATGGTCATGATCCTAAACATTTTGGATTGGATATATCTCAGTCTTGTCAATCAATTGATTTGGAGCAATGGTTATCTGACAGAGAACTGATGCAAGGCTTAGTCAGACAACACTTGCTTCGAGCACAAGCTAAGATGAAACTGCAAGCCGATAAACATCGTTCTGACTGACAGTTTCAAGTTGGTTATTCTGTATATCTCAAAGCTCAGCCTTACGTACAGTCCTCTTTGGTACCCAGATCCTCCAACAAATTGGCTTTCAAGTTCTTTGGACCATTTCTAGTACTGCAGAAAATTGAAGAATCTGCATATAAATTACAACTCCCTGTTGACTGTCTTATACATCCTGTCTTTCATACCTCCCAGCTGAAAAAGGCCATACCACCAGCTACAGAGGTGAGTACTCTCCCTAATGTGACTCACGAGTTTCAGGTCCCTCTGGAGATTCTTGATCGTCGTCTTCATCGAGACAAAGAAGTAGTGAAGCCCCAAGTTCTTGTCAAATGGTCTGACATGCCGACAAGTCTTGCCACATGGGAAGATGCCACATCTCTTCGTCAGGCGTTCCCTCGGGCACCAGCTTGGGGACAAGTTGGTTTTCAAGAACGGAGGAGTGTCACCGACCAGGACCAAGCTACGGTGATCAAGGTGGCCGGTGATCAAGCTTCGCTGTCCGGTGACGACAAAGGAGCAGAGGAGCCGGGAGTTACAGAAGCAAGAGGTCTGCGTACTTCTAGTCGAAGGAAGAAGCCCAACAAGTTGTTTACTGGGCCGGAGTGGAAACTGTGAATGACCCTGCGTGACCCATATCGAGAGGCAGCTACTCGCTCTTCTATGTAACGGCCGAGAGAGAGGAGAGAGGCTTGAACTTGGTCACCAGACTGAACCGTACCCAGAGGGTGACGGCGGCGACGGATGACCGGTGATCACCGGCGGCCGAGACCTTGTATCCACATTTATCTTGCTTAATCGATGCTTAGTAGTGAGACGGTAACACTCCGCCACCGCCGCAGCCAGGACCCAGCAGCCAGACGGCGGCTGGTGCCGAACTTTCTTCTGATGATGGATAGAAGAGGCCAGCGGCTGCGCGAGATGCACACACCAGACACAGCATCTCTGATCCGCCTCGATCGGTATCTTCTCCGAACTGAACGATGAGAGACTGGAAACTGGCTATTCGCACCGTCAGTTTTTTTTACGACTGGGCCGGGCCGGGCCGCCAACAATTTAGGCTTTCCACGTCTCATCTTTTCTCCTCGTGACTGCTATTACTGTACAATTATATGCTCTATCAACGCTGGGCTCTATCAACATGGAATCCGCCCCAGCGTCAGCTAACTTTCTTTCCTCCCCGTGACTTTTTTTCCTTGGCCCAATAGGCTGGCCTAGCGAAAATGCCCACACTCTAATTAGGCCCAGCAAAGGTTCTATGGTGGTAACCTTTTTTGTGGTTACATGTGCCAAAGGATTTTTTTTTTTGGTTTCCCCCATAAAAGAAAAAAAAACAAAGGGTTTTTAAGTTTGTCTTTGGTCCTGGCTGCCTGATGCCTTGCAGCTGAAACCTTGAGTGCTACAACAGAATCTTCTAACTTTTCACTGCTGCTAAAATTTAATCGAAATAGGTTCCTATAACAATTGGTTCTACATAAGGATTCGAGGAACTCTTTTAATGCCTTGTTGAAAGTTAAGTGAATTGTATATCCATCTTCTTTTATTAGTTTAAGATTTGAGTTTTAAGGGTGGCCGGTGTAGGTGAGAAGACAAATATAATACAAAAATGTTTTTGACAGCTAATGCCAAAAAAGACAGATTTTAGGAAAATGGAAAATTGTTTCTATTCAGGCCCTTTGAGTCGCCAAGTTAATCCAACAGGACACCAAATAAAATAAATGGTTTTAATATTTATAATATCGTCCAATATTTATTTAAGTTCTTGCAATTCTAGAGTATGGAAAATGTGATTTTATTAAATAATTTACAATTAAATATGTTTTTTTTTGCATTTCATGCCTCCACATTGACTTTAATGTGTGCAAAACGAATTTAGAAAACTAGAGCTACTTATAATTTAGTATGATTTGTTTCTTACATTTCATGGCTCCGCATTGTCTTTAGTGTGTGAAAAAATGAATTTAGTAAAAAATTTGAACTACTTACAATTTAATACGACTTGTTTCTTGCATTTCAGGCCTCCGCATTGACCTTAATGTGTGAAAAAAATTAAGTTAGAAAATTTGAGCTACTTACAATTTAAGATGATTTGTTTCTTGCATTTCATGCATCCACATTTACTTTAATGTGTGAAAAAAATTAATTTATAAAATTTGAGCTATTTACA
Organism: Microstegium vimineum; assembly: GCA_022036555.1. Taxonomy (NCBI): domain Eukaryota; kingdom Viridiplantae; phylum Streptophyta; class Magnoliopsida; order Poales; family Poaceae; genus Microstegium; species Microstegium vimineum. The sequence continues at coordinate 5,824,952 of CM039136.1, forward strand.
ATTTAATGCGATTTGTTTCTTGCATTTCATGCCTCCGCATTGACTTTAGTGTGTAAAAAAAAAGAATTTAGAAAATTTGATTAAGCCTCGAACAGATTTTGTTCTATTTAACAAAAAGTTAAAAACAATTATGATTCACAAATAAGTTTGTAAACCAAGTTTAAGATTGAATTAAAAGTTTATGTTTCAAAAAGATTAAAGTTGTAAAAAATTAAACGCATGTCTAAAAATTACTCTTAGTTATTCTTTGAAAATTTAGTTTCAAAAAGGTTTCAGAAATAAGCCTTAAATATTGTTGAAAATTGAGCTCCAAAAAGGATGTAAAAATAATTTGTATGTGATTTTATTAAAATGGCTTCAAATAAGATTGTTCTTAATATTCTCAAGTATACCTTCAAATGGTTTGCAAAATCACGGACCCTACATTATCATCTATTCCATCTACCCCTGCTCCTCTAACTAATTAAAAAACTAATATGGTTCCATTTTTAATATAGTTAGGCTCCAATTTGGTAATTTAATTTAGGGTTTTGCTAATTATTATGGAACAAGAGTCTTATGATTAAAATGTGATTTAAAGCAGTATTCACATTGGATTTACTCAAAAGTTGAATGTCCAGGCACCAAAGACTTGGGTTGTTGATTAGCGTATGACACAAAGGTTACTCCTAAAGAATAAGACCACAATAGACCTAATGTAAGATTGGTGCTTAGAGGGTATTCATTGTAATGTGTATACGGGATTTGCTTTTCATTTGGTCATAATACTAGTGTATGTGTGTGTGTGTGGGGGGGGGGGGGGGGGGGGGGGGGGGGGAGTCCAAGAGCTTCATCTTGAATGAGTTTAAGCAAGAGCATTGGAATGCACAAAGAGACTAGCTCTTCATCAAGATTTGGCTTTAAGTGGCCCAATTGAGGTGGTCTAAGGTCAAGGATCACAAAGAAGTTGAAATGGACAAGATCAAACTTAAAATAGATGTGAAAATGTATCAGAACATGCACTGGATGATATGGTTGAAACCAATAGATCATCTTGTGACATATGCCCACGATAGTGTAATGACTTACTTCTAGTGACAAAGTGGCCACCATAAGATTCATAGTGCCTTTGTGGAACTCTATGGATCATCTAGTTAGTGCTTGACTTTGGTCAAGTGGCCATCCCACTATTGTGTGTCGTCTGATAATGTGTGTGCATGTGTGGCACCCTACGGATCATTCTACGAGGATTCAACTTGACTTAGTGATAGGTAGCTTAAGTTTACGAAGTGTGTCATATGATCTAATGGAGACCATGTGACTACTTGGTGAATTGTCTAAGGGGACTAACTTGACTTCATGACAACTTAGCAAAGTCTCAGTATTGCACATAGGATCTAGTGGAGACTTGGTGACTCCTAGCAAATCATCCGGTGTGGAATATGCTAGTATATTCCTTTGTAACCATTAAAAATATAGGCAATCATAACACCATATGATTCGGGTGATGGTAATAGAGGTTGATGGATAAATCGGTGATGACTGTATCTGTCACTTTACTAGTTCTTGCCTTACTTGGTTGTGTGCGACCTCTTGAGTGACAACTAGGATTGCATGGCAGAGTGTCAACATATGTTTTTCTTGTTATTAAGGACCTATTATATCTTAGTGTGAAACTTTCTAAGGACTTGATTAGGTGTGATGCCCGTAAGAACTTTTTAGATTCCTTTTGTAGAAGAACTTCTTAGTGTTAAGGTGTTTGGGGGTTAGAACTTGCATAGGTCAAGATTATTGCTTTCACATGCTCACTCAATGAAATATGATATGGATGATCCCATTCCAAAAATCAAGGAGGAACCATCCTATCCCACCACATCCACTTGAATCAAACACACTCAATGTTAAAGTTGGATACTTTACAAACTGAAACTATTCCATGATCTTTTATTAGCGGAGAATGATCCATTCAACCATAGGTGGTTTAATTTCTTTTCAGACGGGAACTAGAGAAGCTATATTTTCCCCCAAGTACAGTGTCTAGTACAGTACAGAAAAGAATAGCCCTATCTACAATATATGTAAGTTCATACGAAAATGAACCATGCATTGAGGTATATATGTTTGGAGCTATAGCAAGATTACATATACTCGTGAGAGGTACACAATAAGACAACTTGATCTTGTGTATTATATTTAGGACCTTGGTGGTAAACTATATATACCCTTGACATTTGATGATCTTAGTTCGATTCACTGACGATGTTCTACGCCGAGAAGCCATACGTATCGTATGTACTTGGTGCCTGCTGGATGGGATCAGCAATAACTCAAACGACGAGCTTCGTGTACAATGAAGTTATAGTGTCCTTGAGGTTGGATGGGAGGGTGTAAGAATCTTCTCTCTTGTAAATGAAATCTAGTGATCGTCCAACGTTGACCACCTTGTGCAGAATCGCCATGGGATATTTCTGGTCGAGGCATCCTTGGACGATGTCCATCCATGCTTCCTCACATGTAAACTTGAGCTTCTCAATGGCTTCCTCAACCGTGACCCCGTACTGCTTCATGCAAGTTTGCACCGTGGATACCATATGGTCGGAAGCTTGTTCTCGCTGCAAAAAGAGTAATATATGAATCTTGAAGTCTCGTCGTTCAGTACGTGATGCATATGTATGTGTACCTCATATGACATGATATCGTTCAGTATACGAGCAATAGCAGTAACGGCCGTGACCATTTTAGGATAGGTGAAAGCCCAATCAATGATCTCCCTAGTGGTCACATCTCCCAGAGAAACCAAGGTAAGGACGACGACTTGCATAGTCATAATGCTTCCCAATGAAATCTGCAGATGTTCGTCAACATCGGCAGGCACGTACTGCTCATCACGCCATTTGACCTCAGCATGGTAGGATTTACCCACATGAAACATCTGACGAATACATAGTTAGATAGATCGCTTAGATAGATATACATTCGGTACGGTGTGATATATGTCTTTGGAGCTACTACAGCTGCCACTTACCACTTCTCTTACCACCTCCGAATTCTTGTTATTCTGAAGTTTCAACTCCGCCACCGCATCATCTGCAGTATGGATCACACTCCTGTAGAAGGGCCTCAGGTGTTCAGGGATTTGCGCCCCCTTGTCATCCCACCTATACATTGCCATTTTTCAAGCAAATAAAGTGAAATTCTATTTGTATAGTGCATGCCTAACCAATAGGTTTTGGACACACACATGACACATGCATATAAATCCACCCGTCGTGATAGATGTGATGATCAACTTTCAGTGAGCGAGATACACAGATCACTAACCTTTTCAAGGCTGTAGTAAAGATGTTGCTCTCATCTGTGGTGCTATAGTTGTCATAGATGTCATCCATCAAAGCCATGTATAGGACCAGCTTTGTAAGCATTATCCGTGAATACGAGTAATAAGGCTCACAAACAATTACAGTCATCCAAAAATACATCTCCACCAATCTATCCCTTGAAAACGTCACGTCCACCTGTGACCGGACATCCTTCCACCACCTGTACATGTGTGAATCGACGAACAAAGATAACAAATTATACATACGTGTAAATGTGTAAAAATCATCACAAACTGTTGTGCAAAAAGAAAAGAAAAAAAATGCAAATCATTCCAAATTAACTTGCATATACCAATGATTCCTCTCTCCTTAAGTACGTACATTGAGAGTTGTCTCAACTCGTCGCAGTAGATAGCTTGCACGATGTTGTAGTCCAGCTTTGCAAACTCCAGCAGTATGGTGTCATCTCGTGTTGCCTTCTTCTTCTTCTTCTCATACACCGAGATGAATCGCCTTGCCTCCACTCTCTCGGCTCTCCTGAAACGAGTCGTCTCCAGCGTGACCCGCACCTCCTCTGCCAGATCCGGGTCCAGAGTAGTGCTTGTCATCACGGTCTGGAGACGGCTCTTGTTGAAAGCGATGATGCTGTCAAGTATGTCCTCCCCACGAGTCCTCATATGCGCAGCATCGTACAACATCATCATTGTGTTCACATCGTCACTGGAAACGTTCCCTTGCTCGTCCCTAAATTTGACAAACACGTCTACACATGCATGCAAGTTAACTAAGAGCACTCATAGTAGTGGAGAAACTATCATAGTTTCTACGTGATAATTATTATCATGTCATCTAAGTATTTTGTTGATGTAGTGTACGATTCTAATGAGGTTGAGAAAATTATTTCTTAATATATAAGAAACCATGTCTACATAGTGTAGGGGATGGCAGTTGCGTCTACCCTTAAAAAGTCTAACGTTTAATACGTCCGAGGGGTAGGGAGGAAGATTGGCTCCTTCCACCGCTCTTAGGCCTTGTTTGGATGCGCATGTACCCTTAAACTACATGTGTTGGAGTGTATTTGAACTAATATACACTCCAATCCACTCCAATCCATGTGGTTTGAGCTAGATACATGCGCATCCAAACAAGGCCTTATAAATAGAACATGAGAGAGGCTCTCTTGGGCTGATCCCCAAACCCTAATCTTTGGACACTTACTCCCTTTTCTTTGTGGTCCTAGTTCCCGAGCTTTCCCCTCCCCGGAGAAGGCACCTTCGTTCTGGTCGGTGAAGGTATATGCAAAGGGCCACAACCCATCACACAAGAACCAGAACTGAGAGATGTGATTGGTAGATGAGACATGTGGTTGGACTATATAGAAATTATCCATTAAAAACTTAGTTTCTATATAAACGTTGTGTCTATCTAAGTAAATTATAGTTTGTGGTTTTTGCATTGTATAATTAAGTGCTATAATAATGCAAACTCAAGTACTCAATCATTATTATAAAAATAGTTTTAGGAGAAACAATAAACTCCCTAATTAATAGATGCGACCATTTGACAGAGTCGCTAGGCCTACCAACCTACGAAAAATCAAAAAATGACCTGACTCTGAAAGAAAGCTTATGAACATTGCATCACTACAGTACATATACTTTAATTACCATGACTAACTTATATTTTGCAACAAAAAATGGAAGTAAACACACACACAAACATAATGAAATAATAATAAACTTGTTACCGGAAGAGACTGCGTAACCGTGCTTCCTGAGCAGGTAGAACCTCAGCGAGGTGACATAGAGGTCATCCGACGAAGCTGAATAAGCTCCATGGTCATGGTGGTGGTCCTCGTGAACCGCACGCAGCAGCGCATGGATCTCCTCCTTGTAGTGGTAGTCCACTCCGAGCCGCTGCAGCACGTCGACGAGCTCCAGCTTCCGTGCAAGGCCGTCGTCGCTGCCGGAAGTGGCAGCGGCGTCCAACACGATCCGCCTCACCTCCTCCTTCTTGCCCCGCGCCTTCTCCTGCATGGACAGGAGCTGTTCCGGCGTGCACAGCTGGTGGGTGACGAAGAAGTCGCCCCACACGCTCGGAGCATACTGCCGGCGACAGTTCTGCTCAGCAGCATGCTCAGCTGCCGCTGACGATGACGGCGGGAGGCTAGGGCTGTTGACGGTGTTTCTGTTCATTAGCACTACTTTAGCACTATTTTTTCAGCAGACGAACAGTATTTATCTTTCACAACAAAATCAGCATATATGCATTTAACATAAGTCAACTTTCAGCAAAACCAAAAAAACCGGTGAGAGTGGTCGCCGCCATAGAAGCTGCTGGTGCTATGTACTACGCTGCTCCCGGTCTCTACAAGTGGGTTGCTAAAGTTAGACTAGTACGGAATGCTAGTGCAGTAGTAGCACTGGCAGTTGGGGCCTAAGGTATGGTGCCCTGCTTGATGGAGATCTCCGGCCCTTTTATATGCAGAAGAAAGAAGAAGAAGCACACGTACGTGCAGTACGTGCACGGGGAACATGCTTCATTGCACGCGTGTATCGTGTGTTTAGTCTAGAGAAAGATAGCCGGAGCATGCATCCCCATTCATGTGAAATGCAGTGTCGTAAGTATAAGCGCCCGTGAAGTCTATTGCGATGATCGATCTGGTTAGCTGCTTTTTCACATGGGACTCGCACGTTTAGTGCTTTGCTTGGTAACACATTGACATACTTTAATTTAGATTTCCATTCAACTATAGTTTCTATAATAATCTGAGGCAAACCTATCGTAAAAATTGAAAATTGGTTTAACAAAATGGTTTCAGTAGTGAACTAAAATTAGTTAAGAGTGACATAGTAGATTATGTTGCATAATAATGAACTAATAGAATACGGTTGTCCGTAAGAAATAATCTATTAAAAGCCTTGATTGAGTCCATTAACTTTTGGTGGTGTGTCATCTAGGTCCATCAATTTTTAAACTATATTTTTGGATCCATTAAGTTTTGGTAGTGTATCATTCAGGTCCGTCAATTTGGAAATTGTATTTTTGGGTCCATTAATTTTTGGTGGTGTGTCATCCAAGTCCATCAACTTTCAAATTACATTTTTAGGTCCATTAACTTTTTAACTGATTCATCGTAGGTCCATACTCCTTCAATTAGTGAAAATATCTAACGGTGGCTGCCATGATGCATAGAAAATATGGAAATATAAAACAAATAATAATATGTTATGAACATATATAATAAAATAAATAACTTAAATAGAAAATAAGTCAACAAAGAATAAACAAAACATAAAAGGAACACAAAACATTAAAAATAAAAATACACTAAATAAAGAAAAATAACAATCAAATGTTGATGAGTGAAAGGGAAAATGAAATAGAGTAATATGCAATGATACATAGGAAAGAACATGATATATTACATTTTACACATTTCTACTTCATGTTGGTCGTTTATTTGGCGTGTCATGTCAGATATATTCGCTAATTAATACTGTATGGATCTACAGTGAACTAGTTAAAAAGTTTATGGATCCAAAAGTTTAAAAGTTAATGGACCGGAATGTCAAACCACTAAAATTTAATGGACCCAAAAATGCAGTTTTAAAGTTAATGGATCTATATGACGCACCACCAAAAGTTAATTGACCCAAAAAGTATAATTTAAATGCTGATGGACCTAAATGACACACCACCAAAAGTTAATAGACCTACGGTGCATTTAACTCTTTTCTCTAACACCAAAAACAACATCAGCTGACTTATCATCAACCGCAGAAACTACCAGGTCATTTGTTCTGGCTTTTGTTGGAAACTAAGGTCACCCATTTTATTCAGAGATCTAATCTAATTACAGGAATATGTGTTCAATCACATGTTCACATTCAGATTATAAAATGTTTTCATTTCATTTCCAGCAAGAACAAGAGTATATAAGACAACAACTACCACTGACTGAACGACATGCATGCGTAGCAACTTCAGCGAAACGGCCAGCTTGAACCGGCCGGAAACAGCTAGCTCAGAAAGACTAGCTAGCAGCTAGGGGTTCATGGAGCTGCGCCAGGAGCTATGCCAAAGATCAAGGTGCCCAAATCATACGTGACCGTGGTCCGGTCTTTGTCCGCGGCGTTCAAGGCGGCAAGCGGCGTGCCGGCGGCCAGTCCTTTGCCGCAGGCCACCATGGCAGCCACGGCGGCCTCGAGCTGCTGCCCGGCGTGCGTGAAGTCGCACTGGGCGAGCTCGTCCATCACTCCCACCATCTGGATGCGCGCCGTGGCGTAGCCGTCGATGCACTGCTGGTACGACGCCCGCTGGTCGCCCGGCAGCGTCCCGCCGGCGATCAGCTGCTCCGCCCTGCCCACCGTGTCGTCGTACGACCACTTGGCCGTCCTCGCCGCCAGGATCACGTACGCCGTCAGCTCCGCCTCGTCCGGACCGTGCTCCAGCGTCTCCTGGCACACGTGGTATAGCTCCACCGTATCGCCCATCTTGTCGCACGCATCCGTCCACCGCATCTGGGGCACGTTGTCGCAGGCGTCGCCGGCGACGAACAAGAAGGCCGCAAGGACGACAAAGATGGTGGCTGTTGTCTTCATGGTTTTCTCCTCTTGGGTGGTGGTCGTGGACGTACGGACAGGTGGGTGACTTTCTTCTTTTGTTTCTTGTTTTTACTTTGGTATATGATATATATATACCACTGGTGAAAATGGTAATTTTTTCCTGACGGAGTGAAGAAGCTAGGTAGCAAAGTATTACGAGGACACTACACTATATATAGGACGACAGCATTTTCATTTAGTATATAGACATTTAAAATGTGGATGTAAGCATTAATAAGTTTATTTCTTCCAATACAATAAAAAGAGGCCAATTAGTTTGTGATGATTTCCAGGATCTCAGACATTTTTGTATTTCAATATAGGTCATCATGGGTGCTTTGTCCGTGGTTTATATATATCTTTGTTGACACTCAAGTCAATAGTGTAACTATATATAGAATGCGAGAATATGAAAGAAGATCAAAACTAAACTTATTATAGTCGGATTAGGTTTTATCACGGTAGTCGTAGCTGTGCTTCATATATATATTCACTTTATTTGCTCATTTTTTTTCTTGTTCACTATTAACCAGGATACACAATTTTTTTTGAGGAACCAAGGATTCACAAATTATAGTCGTCGTTGCTTGTATAGGTTTTACACAGTGTCCGCATTACGATCCAAAAAGTTACCCCCTACATTGCAAATTTATGTCATTATAGTTTAGCTTTACCCTAATTTAAACTCTTCTAGCCTTGACAAAGTTTATAGGAAAATGCATATCATTAAACACCTACAACATAAAACTAGACTTTTAGGTACACGTGGGTTTTCTAAAGAAAAGAATACATGAAAATAAGATTTCTTGGTTGATAGTGCAAGGATCCAAATGCTTATTACATTTTATATAAAAAAACTAAACCAAGATTTCATTATATTCTTTACTAAATATAAGCACTTCTAACAATTGTAGGATCACTTATAAGAAAGAAAGAGGATTTGTGACTCAAGAAATGAGATGAAGAGGAGGACAAAAGTGACAATTCACCAACCATCTCTCTCCTCAAATCAAAGTCATATAAATGAGTATTATAATATCTCCAATGTTCTAGAGGGCAAAGAACATTGTGGTTTGTGATTTCAAGGATATCAAAATTATTTGTATTTTTATAGGTCATGAAGAGTGATTTTCACTACTAGAGAATATGTCTTTGGTCGATGTCTAAAATGTACAATAGTCTCGTCAAATTTTGTGTCCGGGACTAATTGACGAATTAGTCCCGGTTCCAAGTTTTATAGGCTTCGAAGGACCTTTAGTCCCAGCCGCTAACGTCAACCCGGATTAAAAAGTCTCATTTAGTCCCGGTGGTGTTACGAACCAAGACTAAAGGTCCCTTGATGAGTTTGTTCTAAAGAAAAACGTTTCATTCATTATTAGATGTGTTTTGTAGGTGGGATGATAAGTTACGCGTGATGTGGTGCATGAGGTTTTGGGTTCGAATCTCATGGGGCGTTGAACATTATTATTATTTTTAAGTTAGTCTCGGTTGGGACAGTGGGACTGATCGATGTACTAGTGTTCTGTGTGGTGTATGTCTTTTTTGACACTCAAGTCAGTGTAGCTATATATAGATAGAAAGGGAATAACAAAGAAGATAAAAACTCAACATATCGTAGGATTTGTAGTGGTCAACTAAGGTTCAGCTTGTTTGTTTGATCATCGTTGAATTTGGTGTAGCCAGCGCGCCGGAGCCCGGGCATGCAGCTGCCCACATGCTCGCCGGGCCCTGGAAAGCGCCCCTGTGCTTAGGCTTTTCGACAACCATCTGATGATCTGAAGGCCGCGAATGTCTTGAGAGAGATTCCACACCTTGCCAGTCTAGGCCTCCATCTTAGCTCCTGACTAAGTCCTTGCCACACTCGTGGCCTGTTTGGAAGAATTGATGCCACCTGGAATTTCTTGTTCACAATAAAAAAAAACTTCTGCAAACTTTCCTTCTGTAACATCTCTCAGGTTTTGTGGGTACTTCGAAAAGTTTCAGCACAGTATGTCAGAGACAGAGATTTTCACTTCTCAGCAACCGAACACCCCACCAAGTCCTCAACTATCTGAAACGATTTTTTGCAGCGCTACTGCGCTACTACCTGTGCCTTATTTGATCCAAAAATCATCTCATATTTGATTTTGAGGCTGTCTGAATTTCATATGTACCAAGTATTTAGAGCTTTGAAAGTCAGATACAAAACTGAAGAACTTTCAGGTTACTAGACTACCAGATGTGGATGTGTCCGTGAAGAGATCATGAGGGGGTACGAGGGTGGTGCCATGTATCGAGGATTGAGGATTCAAGGACGACAGCAACGGCCATCGGGAAGTTTGTGAGTTGCGGTGCGGAGCTGTGGATGGAAGCCAGAATGACCTCGGCTTGAGACATCCGGATAATTTGGCCGATGAGCTCAGCAATATATAGCACCGGTGTGCTCGCCATGAGCTCCGCCGTTAAGGTCTAGTTGAGGACCACGCGGATGAGGAGGCCCTCGACAATTGTTGTTTTATTTTAACCTAACTCAGGTGATTATTTTCTCCAACGGTATTATGCCAAACCGGTTGTAAAATTTGTGCTAAACCATTCATCCAAACAAAATTTCAGAGGTTGCATTGGAAAATAATTAGGGTCTATAATGATAGGGGATTAGAGGCTTTAGTCTTAAAACATGCCTACTAAGAATATCCATTTTCTGGGAGGCCTATATGTCCGAAGCTAAGTAAACTGACGGTTTTGTTTTAGCCCTCAGTAAAATCTTTAGCACTTAACGTTATCCAGGATTGTGGTAATGTCTACTCATTGTGCCAAAAAAAAAATAACTCATCAAATTAATCACAAATATTATGAACCACCCATCTATCATCTTATTAAAAATAAAGCATAAGATCGTCGGCGCGCAATGCAAATAAAACCTGCTGCTGCTGTCTAGATCTAAACTCTCTAGAGTAGTAGAATCTACCTCCCAACAATGATAGCGCCTAGTAAATACGCGACCAAGGTGAAATCATGATCGGCAGAGACCTGGTTGAACAACGGCAAGAACTGGTACGGCTGCAATCCATCAAAGCAAGAACGGACGTACGTCGGCCTCGGCGTCGATGAACTCCTTACTGGCGAGCGAGAAGTCGCAGGCGGACAAGTGGTCGACGACGCCGGCGATCTTGATCGCCGCCACGCCGTACTTTACCTTGCAGTTGTCGATCGCCAGTCGCTCCGCGGTGGGGAGGTTCCCGGAGCCCAGCATCGCGTCCAGAGCGCCCAAGGTGTCCTCGTGCCTCAGCTTGGCCAGCCTCGTCGCGATGAGCGCGTACACCGTCACCTCGGCGGTGTCCGGCGCCGTGCTCTGGAGCGTCTGCTGGCACAGCTGCTCCCACTTGTTCGTCTGCTTGCACGCCTCGCCCCATGTCATGGACTGGACATTGTCGCAGGCCTCGCCGCCGGCGAGCAACGCCGTGAGAGACACTAGTGCTAACACTGCTGCTGTGACGACGACGTAGGCCATCTTGTTGGCTTCTTTTCTGTTTCTTTTTCTTTTGCTCAAGGCTTTGTTTGGGTTGATGTTGAAGCTAAGTACACTGAGGGACCTATAAATATATGTGTTGCTAACGGTGTGATTTCGCATGCATGATATGATTTTGAAAATGGTGCTATATGTATATGGAGAGTTATCTTGCCTTATACATTTATTAAGAAAGGAAACATTATTTGCCATTTCAGAGGATATGATGTGTTTAGGATAATGTCTTTCCTAGCTTGATTGATTCTAACCATTAAGAAAATAAACATTATTTTCCCTTGTAGAGGTATATTTTTCAGACCCACAATTCAAGGGAATAAAAACATGGATGCATGATTGCACTCCACTACCATGTATATTGGATTTAGTTTGCTAAGGTCATATGTCGAAATAAACCTGTATGCACTCCAAACAAGACAAGCGTCTATGACTTTGTACGTCCATCCCATTATACGGATAAGAAACTAGCGTCTTTGACTGACTTGTAACAAATAATAGGCAACTTATTATTAATGATATATATTATTTGGGTTGACACAAAAAGCGTCAAATCCGCGAACACCTCGTGCTTATACCCAAATTCGATATTCAAAGGTGTGCCAGTCGATTTGACCAACTAATTGACAAGAACGATAACTAGAACAAGATTGAACGAGATGACAGCGATACGCCCGGACGTCAAAGCTCAAATTGCTCAAAAACGCGGAACTCGCAAGGTTGACGGAGATCTTGTAGATGCAGCCCGTCAAGACTTGTAAAAACTCGTAGATAAACTAGAGCTAGTACGATAAAAGTAGAATTGCTGGAAAAAGTAGATAAAAATAATAGATGTATTTGATTGATTATATATATATGTTTACAACATCCCTGAGTACCTATTTATACTCCGACAAAAGGACTTATAGATAGATACGACTCAAACTTACCTAAACAAAACTCCTATTTTTAAGGAAATAAAATGACCCGTGCAAGAGTCGGACTCAACCATAACAGCGATACCTATTTTTAAGGAAATAAAATGACTCGTGCAAGAGTCAGACTCAAACTTATAAAATATTGGTGTAAAACCACCAGTTTCCATATCTATCTTCTCTTCGATGAAACTTTCCATCGGCAGACTTCTCCCAATCCGCAGCCTTCCCCTAACGCCATCGACAACTGTATGTTGACATCAGCTACGTCATCCTGCGCCCATCGGCAATATTTCCTTATCGGCAACATTCTCTAATCGGCAACACTTCATTCCCATTGGCAATTTTCTTTCATCAACCAACCCTTATCGGCAATAACTCTATGCCTCATCATTGACGTCCTAGTTTTACTTTCATCGGCAATCTTGACCGATGACTTTCCGATACTGATAGAACACGGCTACCGATTAGAGTGAGTCTTAACCCATTTGACAGATGTTGAAAAACGATGTCAACACATGCCCCCCAATTTCGGAGTGTGAAATATCTCGCGCGTCGAAATTCTCTTTACTGCAATCTTTCTCTCCAAGATACTTGCGCAACCTCTTCGATTACCGCGCGCAAAAACCGCAAGTTACCAACAGAACCCCGCAACTATAGTGCGAACAGTCACAATCGACTCTCACAATTCCTCGATTACCGCGCGAATCCACTACCATACCCTTCCATATCTTTACTCAGTGCAAAGAAAATTCCAAAAATGCCTCTGGTATCCCCAGGCCTATAAAAATCACCGTCATTCAATATGTTCTTTACCCCGAGCTCACATTTTCATTCACCTTCATTCCCTCATTTCACCGGCACCTCTGAAGAACACTCCGGCGATCTTCAAGCAGCAGCATCTCCTTCCCTCATCAAAGCACGAACCGCAAGAATCCTCCTGGCTTCAATGGCGATCAACTTCAATGTCCCTACGGTTAGCCTCTCCTCCATATCCTGTGATTTTTCCCCTTTTTCCGCACTAATTCATGATTTCTTTTCCCCTCTCCGTTCTCTCGAATCTAGGATATGCGCGACAGAATAATCATTCCTACCGATCACCCACACCTCTGCTGTTTGGGTCCAATGGGAGATGCCGATCCAATCAGAATCATCAATGCAGAAACTAATCGCATCCCCTTCAGATCAGCCCATTTTAGCCTAGGTTTATGGAAAGATGCATTCCGATCTTGGCCCAACCCTACCAATGGGTGGAAGAACTGGTACCTCCGGATGGCCAAGAGGCAGCAAGTCTATTGGGCAGAACGCAAACTAGACCAATGCATCAGATTGTCCATTGCCGATATGGCCAGGAACGAGAACATGGTGATTGCAGGTTCTTACTTCTGGTCCAACACAATGAATGCTTTCTTATTTTGACACGGACCAGCTACCCCTACGCTTGCCGATGTGCACATTCTCATTGGCCTCGACATTTCCTCTGCCGACGATGCTCTTCTCTTCAACAGGAAGCCCGAACACAAAGTGGTCACCCATAACATCGGCGGTTGGACTGGGTATGTTGCAGAATACCACAAGACTGGATCGGTAGGTCAAAGGGAGCATGCCACCTTCCTTAACATGTGTTTGGAGAAGTTCATCTTTTGCGGCAAGACAGTCGGACCGACCAACATGTACCTCCCAACAGCAGAGCTCTTGGCTAATGGTACAAGACTGCCTCTTGGCCGATACCTCCTCGGCTCTGTCTATCATCTCCTACACCAAGTGTCAGAGAAACTGTTGCGAGGTGAACCCATCGGTAACCTTGGAGGCCCCTGGTGGTTTATCAACATGTGGCTCAACGCCCATATGTATAAATGCCTCCAGTTCTATTAATTCAGCCAGCAATTTCCAAGGGACCTGGCTGAGGAGTATGAACCTGCCGATGATGAATCGGCAACCCGCTCCCCTCTCAACTTTGGAGAAGCAATAATAGTGTTGCCGGGAACCGATGCCAACACATGTCAATTCGGCCTATTCTTCCAGAGACTCTACTGTGGGATCCCTGCTACGGAATGGGTCTGGTGGCCTTACGTCGATGAGGACAACCGATTTCCGCTTTCTTTCAACCTCACCGACGGAAACATTCCACAGAATGAAAGAATCATGAAGGCTACCCTCATTCCCCAGGCCATTCCAGTCAACATCTTTGGGACCGGGAAGAACACTCGCCCGACCTACGAGTTCTATTATCCATCGGCAGCAGCCAGACAGTTAGCGTTCGGTCAGTTGCCGATCAAACTTTACTATGTCGATGCAATAAAGCCAAGGGAAACCATTACCAGCGTCATGGATTGGAACAAGATCGTCACTCTCCCCCCTCAAGCCGATACAGCTGACATCAACTTATCTTCTTGGGCGCCAACCTCGTTCATCACTGAATCGTACAAGTCTTGGTGGCGAGAATGGAAAGATCAGCTGTTCGTCAAGTCATCGCATTACTATCGGCATTTAATCGACGCCGATCACATTATTCCCGATGATGTAGTAAGTTCACTCTTCATTCTGATTCACTCTTTATAATTTATCTTTATTATCAGCCTCTGACCTTCTTTTACTAACAGGTCGACGATCCAATCCCTCGAAAGAGCAAGAGTGGCAAAGCCTTTAACCTACGACCGATGAATCCTTCATCGGTAGTTGGTAGCAAGGCTCCCTCACTAGCCTCTCTCATGCATTACAAGGCACCCAGGGTCACGCTCAAACCCCAGTCATCAACCGGAGCTACTGCTACTTCATCGGCTGCTGCTGCCGTCTTGGTGCAGGCTTTCGAGGTATCCATTTCCATTTCACCTATGTTGATTACGAACTTTGGTTAATAATACTCCTTTTAACTTTTAATTCGTACCAAACATTTTCTTTTGTAGCCAATGGGCCCATCGGCAACTGCTCCAGATGTACAGGCTTCTCCAATTCAATCTGTCGATGCCCCCCAAGCGCAAGCTCCGAAGCGCCAAGGCTCCCCAAGTGTCGCTCCTCGATGAAAACGCCTAAGGCCGTTATCGGCAGTATCTCCTCAACCTCCCATCGATGCACCAATACCAGAGCCGGTGTCAGCACCTGTCCCCGATCAATCACCGATCGAAACTTCTAACCAAGGGACAGTACAACCACTGCAGTATGTATCTGCAACAGCAGAAACAGCGCCGGTATCGGCACCAACATCACCTGTTCTTCCCGTTGAAGCAAGCTCATCGACACCTTTTGCCGATCCTCAGAACGCAGCCGAGCCATCTCCTCTGTCAAGTCAAAGACGAGAGATCCACCTCAAGATGGTAAACCGACTGTCATAAAACTCCAAAACTTGTAATCGGCAAATCTTAATCCTTTCCTTTTCAGGCCCAAGACTCCCCAAACAACCTGTTCTCTTTCGCCATCAACCTCCCGGACGATGTTGATGAAGAGGAAAGCTCCGTCCAAGCTTCAACCGCTATATCGGCAGAAGTAAAATCCAAGCTTGAAGCCCTGCTCTCCCTACTGCAACAAAGCATATCCCAACTAGTCCAAGATTCTAGTGCAGTAAGGGTAGCGTTTAGGGAAATTCAAGACCAACTGCCTGCCGATGTTGAAGAATTACTTTTTCAAGCGGCATTTCTTGAGAGCAGACAACTTCAATACCGAAAGGCTTCACGCCGTATTACCGATAGAGCTGCCCAGGCGGAACTCGAAGAGGAAATACTCAAGTTCAAATAAGTTGCAGACGAGAAGCACAAGGACATAGGCCTTCTAGAAGCTTCCAGCGTCGAGCTTGAACAAGAGGTCATTCGTCTATCGACACAAAAGGAAAAGCTGCTAGCCGAGTTAAAAGAAGTCGATGAAGCTTTAAACTCGGCCAACCAGAAAAAACTTCAACTTCCCAATGTTACCAAAGCCTTGCAACAAGAGAGGGATACTGCTGCCCGCGAGGCCCTCATGCGAAGGAAGAAGATCAAGCCAATTGAAGGCTCCACCGATGACGATGCTAGGGAAATAGAGGAAGCAAACCAGATTCGCCTGCGTGCGATTTCATCTATTCAATCCCTGTTGTAATTTGTTGTATTTTGCTGTATCAGCAGTCATGAACTTGATACTTGATTCTGCTTGTAATATAACGTTAATATGCTTCCTGCCGATGTTTTGCATGACTCTTATCCATCGGCACTTATATTTTGTATTGTTTCATGCATCTACCCAAATACTAGGATAATACTTCTTTAAATACTTACCGTTGATCGCTCTGGGAAATGCAACCCCTTCGAGGGTTTCCAAAAGATATGCATTACCAGGAACTGATTGACTTATCCGAAACGGACCCTCCCAATTAGGGGACCACTTACCAAATTTCGAACTCTTAGTTCCAATCGGTAAAATCAGCTTCCATACCATATCAACATCGGCAAATTTTTTCACCTTCACTTTCTTGTCATACCATCTGGCAACCATCTTCTTATTTTCTTCTATGCTAATCAGAGCTCTCAACCGATGACTTGCTAGATCCTCTAACTCATCCTTCATAAGAGTATCCTAGTCATCGACTGTTAATTGGTTCTGGGAAGTTAAACGTCTAGAACCAGTTTTAATCTCCCACGGTAAAACAACATCATGTCCATAAACCAATTGATACGACGAAACTTTAGTTGCACCATGACATGCCATCCGATATGACCATAAAGCTTCATTTAGTGCCATGTGCCACCGCCTAGGATTTTCCTCAATCTTGCGCTTGATAAGTTTAATTACTCCTTTATTGGTCGCTTCAGCTTGACCATTAGCTTGAGCATAATAAGGAGAAGAGTTCAAAACCTTAAACCCCATACTAACAGTAAACTCATCAAATTCTCCCGATGTAAACATCGTTCCTTGATCAGTTGTAATGGTTTGAGGAATACCAAATCGGTAAACAATATGCTCTTTCACAAAGTCTATCATGTTTGCCGATGTCACCTTTTTTAAAGGGATAGCCTCAACCCACTTCGTGAAATAATCGGTAGCAACAAGTATAAATTTATGCCCCTTACTGGATAGCGGATAAATCTGGCCGATGAGATCAATAGACCATCCCCTAAACGACCACGGCTTGATTATAGGATTCATTGTCGATGCATGTGCTCTCTGAACATTTCCAAACTTCTGACAATCTTGGCATCCTTTAAAGTAACTGAAGCAATCTTCAAGGATTGTCGACCAATAATATTCATCCCGCCTAATCATCCACTTCATCTTAAATGCCGATTGATGTGCTCCACACACTCCTTCATGGATCTCACCCATTAGTTATTTCGATTCCTCTTTACTAAGGCGTCTGAGCAAAACTCCATCAATTGTACGATAACACAATTCATTATCAAGGAGCACATACTTGGTGGCCTGAAACCTTAGACGTCTTTCAACCTTCCTAGATGGATCTCTTAAGTAATCGACAATTTCTTTTCTCCAATCATCGGCAACCATTATCGATGTCATTATTTCCTGAATCGGTTGATACCCCAAAGTGTATTGTGCTAACCGATTAGCCTCTTCGTTATGCAATCTGGGAATGTGTTCAAGGCGGTATTCTTTAAATTCTTTCAATAATTGCAAACACTTTTCATGGTGTACAATTAAAGCTTCACTTCGGCATTCATAAATTCCAATCAACTGATTGATCACCAACATAGAATCGCCAAAGATTTCAACAGCATCGGCACGCACATCCCTGAGTAATTCCAACCCCTTCAGCAAAGTCTGGTATTCAGCCTGATTGTTTGTTGAAGTAGCAACAATCGGCAATGGGATTTCATACTTCTGCCCTCTGGGTGAAATTAAAACAATACCGATACATGCTCCTTCCTTGCACGTGGATCCATCAAAAAACAAAGTCTAAGGAGCAATCTCTACGGAATTCACTGCACCGCAATGCTGAGTAACAAAATCGTCCATCACTTGACCCTTAACTGCCTTAGCCGATTCATACCTCAAGTCAAACTCTAACAGTGCCAAAATCCACTTGTCGATCCTTCCAATCAATATCGGCATCGACAACATGTACTTAACCACGTCATCTTTGCATATGACAGTACACTCGGCGGAAAACAAATAATGCCTTAATTTAGTACAAGAGAAGTACAAACATAGACATAATTTCTCGATGACCGAATATCTAGTCTCAGCATCCACCAATCTTCTACTCAAATAATAAATCACACGTTCCTTCCCTTCAAATTCTTGGATCAGGGCTGACTCGATAACATTGTCATCGGAAGACAAATATAACCTGAAAGACTTCCTGTGTTGAGGCGGAACCAGGACTGGAGGATTCACCAAATATCTTTTAATTTCTTCTAAGGATGATTGTTGTTCCTCTTTCCACGCAAATTCCTGATCGGCTTTTAGCTTCAGTAATGGGCTAAAAGATTTAATCTTGACAGAAAAGTTAGATATAAATCTTCTAATGAAATTAATTTTGCCGATCAATGATTGCAACTCAATCTTGTTTGTGGGAGCAACAACCTTATTAATTGCATCAATAGATTTTCTACCGATTTCTATACCTCTCTGATGCACCATGAAATCCAATTATTGGCCTGCCGATACACCAAATGCACACTTATTCGGATTCATCTTCAACCCGTGTTCTCTTGTGCACTCAAGAATCTTTCTCAAATTGGCAAGATGCTTTTCAAAATTTCTGGACTTGACTACCACATCATCAATATAGATTTCAACTATCGTGTCGATGTACTTATGAAAAATAAAATTCATTGCTCTTTGGTAGGTAGCACCAGCGTTCTTCAAATCAAAAGTCATCACGACCCACTCGAACAAACTAACATGACCTGGACATCTGAAAGCAGTCTTGGATATATCTTCTTCAGCCATGAATATCTGATTATATCCAGCATTACCATTCATAAAACTAATGATTTGATGTCCAGCAGCAGCATCAATTAATAGATCGGCAACTGGCATCGGATAACCATCCATCGGCGTGGCCTTGTTGAGATTCCTGAAATCAATGCAAACACGAAGTTTCTCATTTTTCTTATATACAGGAACCACATTAGAAATCCATTCGGCATATCGACATTTTCGAATAAACCCAGCCTCAATTAACTTTGTAATCTCAGCCTTAATATCAGGTAATACCATAGGATTGCATCGGCGCGCAGGTTGCCGATGTGGTTGGAAACCAGACTTAATAGGCAACCGATGTTCGACTATTGATCGGTCTAAACCAGGAATCTCTGTATAATCCCAAGCAAAACAATCTTTATATTCTTTTAATAAGTCAATCAATTGTTGCTTACATTGGGAATCTAACTTAGAACTAATAAAAGTAGGCCTATGCTTACTACCATCGCCGATATCTACTTCTAATAAATCATCGGCCGATGTGAACTCCTGCCCAAGTTTTCCATCATCGGCGAACTGATCCATTAAAACTCTTCTTCGGGACCGACTGCTTGGATCCGTGTAATTCTGTAGTCAGTAACCTTGAGGAACTCTGTATCCCAGACTTCTCCTGATATGCACCTGATTTGCTCATAGGTTTCTGATTCTGTCGACGCAACAATTGACGGGGTTTCACTTCGGACGACCTCAATCTTGTCTCCAACCCACTACACAAAGCTTTGGTGCATCAATTAGCATGAATCTAATCCCTTCCTAGGAGCAAGTTGTAGGTGCATTTGCGACTGATCACGAAAAATGTTGTTGGCAAAATTTTGCTGCCGACGGTTAATTCAACGCATACGGCTCCCATAGCTGGTGACACATTGCCTTCAAAATCCTTAAGCTTCATGTCTGTCTTGACTAAGTCTTGGTCATCTTTCCCAAGCTTCCTGAACATGACATATGGCATTATATTGATTGATGCCCACCATCTACCAACATTTTTGACATAGGTTGCCCATCTACTTTGCCTTTAACAAACAAAGCTCTCAAATGTTTCCTTTCATCGTCGGTAGGTTTCTCAAATACAGCTGTCATCGGATCCAACACCAACTGTGCCATTTCAGCAGCCTCTTCTTCAACATCAACAGGCGCCAGGAATGCAGAGTTTTCACTATAACATAGATCACTTTGGCGCTTGCGCTGAATCATCCTTCTCTGAGTCTTTGTCAGACCCTTAGGGCACCATTGAGGAAGCTTAGTTTTCCAAACAGGTTGATACAACTTTTCACCACTTGTATCTGCAACACTCCTTACGTTTGGATCCCTGGATAATATCTCTTCATCGGACACTCTTGCA
Source organism: Microstegium vimineum (assembly GCA_022036555.1). Lineage (NCBI taxonomy): Eukaryota > Viridiplantae > Streptophyta > Magnoliopsida > Poales > Poaceae > Microstegium > Microstegium vimineum. The sequence goes on from CM039136.1 coordinate 5,845,522, forward strand.
TTGGTCATCTGTTCAAGCTCTTCTTGATCAACACGCCTGCCAAGCCTGTCATGCGCGCTGAGTTTGTCCCCCAACCAATCATGTGCTGATCCCTTCTCTTCGATCGGCCTGCCATAGCTTGATGTTCGATCGTCAAAACAAGGCTTCTTTTCCAACCGATCGACAGGATAGTAACCATTACATTCCGGGCAATTATCGACAGTTGGCAGCTTGATGCCTTCTTCCCAGTAATGAACAAAGAAGGGGCACCTCCAATGATCCTTATGTCGATGCCACTCCTGGCGTTTTTCCTCTTCCTGTTGCCGATATTGCTCTTCCTGCGTCCGCCGATATTTTTGCGGTGGCTGTCTATGCGTGATTATGATGCCCTGAGATCTCCTAGTATTGCCACTTTCATCGGCAAATCTCTTACCCTTTCTGTCATCGGCAGATCCTCTTCCCTTCACTTCATGCGCAGCTATTTGATGTTTCGGATCTACCGATGCACTTTTCTTGGCAGGTTCTGACGTGAGCACTTTAGTCTTTCCACTAGTTTCCACCATGTTGTTTGGGAACGGGTTCTGGTCGATCTTCATTTGTTTCTGGGCTTTAGAATTCTCAAACTTAATCCGCCCAGACTCAATTTCTGACTGCAACTGCTGCCTAAAGACTTTGCAGTCATTGGTACTGTGCGAAGTTGCATTGTGCCACTTGCAATACCTGACCCTTTTGAGCTCTTCGACCGATGGAATTACTTGATTAGGCGCCAACTTAATCCATCCTTCTTGAAGTAATAGATCAAATATCCTATCGGCCTTGGTAATATCAAAGGTGAACCTTTCAGCTTCTTTCTGGCCAAACGAATAAGATACCGATTTCTTGTCTTTCACCCATTCAGCAGCGGCGACATTTAGCTCTCCATCTGAATCGGAATCTTCCTCTTGCCCAAGGTAGGACACTTTTTTATTCCAAGTTTTCCTTGGTTCGACAGTTTTAACGTCCTGATCGACAATCCTCTACACGAGATGGCTCAAACTTTCAAACTCTTGAGACGCATACTTGTCCTTGACGTGCGGCAGTAATCCCTGGAATGCCAAATCTGCCAATTGCCGATCATCAAGCACTAATCTATAGCACTTATTCTTCACGTCTCGCAGCCTCTGGACAAAGTTTTCCACTGATTCATCATTACGCTGCCTCAGCTTGACCAAATCGGTAATCTTCTTCTCATGCACACCAGCGAAGAAGTATTTGTGAAATTGCTTCTCCAGATCGGCCCAAGTAATCATAGAATTCGGCGGAAGTGAAATGAACCATGTAAATGCCGATCCAGATAATGATGATGAGAACAATCTTACCCTCAGTTTATCTCTGCTGGCTGCTTCTCCACATTGAATAATGAAGCGGTTGATGTGCTCCATTGTTGAAGTGTCATCTTGGCCAGAGAACTTAGTAAAATCCGGCACCTTGTACCGATTTGGAAGAGGAATCAAATCATAAGCCAGAGGGTATGTCGTTCGATAGGAATATGTATTGACTTTAGGCTTGATGCCGAATTGTTCCTTCATCACTTCGGCAATCTTATTGGCCCAGTACGCCTCCTGATCATGTCGATGCATCGGCCGACCGTTGTTTGGCTGGGTTGGCAGATACATATCCTCATATCTCGGTAGCAAATATCCTGGGCAATTTGGCGCAATTGCAGCACTAGCTTGCTGGGTGTTAGGCATCGGCTGATTTGCCGATGGATAGCTTTGAGCGCCTACTGGAATATGTTGCGGCATTACATTCATCGGTCGATGTGCCGATGCTCCACTCTGAGTGTTTTCCAGGTATTGATATCCAGGTTGCGCCATCTGTTGTTGGCTCGGGTTTTGACTAGTCCACCCATAATTATAAGTCATCGGCATATAATTTACAGATGGCTGATGGTTGGCTGGCGCCCGTTGCTCTTGTGCTTTGGAGTAGTCAACAAATTGGCCACCTTGTTGTGCTGGTACTCCAGCCTGAGGATTTACCATTGTCATGGGTTGATTTACAGTTGTCATGCCTTGCTGCATCGGTAAAGTACTCGCCAATGGTGGCATAAGAGGCACTTTGGGTATCACCACCTGGAAATCTACCACTAGCATTTGCACAGTTGGAGAAGAAGTAGAATAATGTATCATAGGGATCATCGACTGCGATTGCATGGCCGATGCCTCGGAGCCCTTCCATGTTGTATTATCTCCTTGAACCAGACTAGAACCAGCGGATGGATTTGGAGGCATACCGTATCCCCACCAATTGGCAGGAGCCGAATGATTCTGGATAGCGGGTCCCGACATCGCCGACGCCACTGGAGGGCTCGATCTTGGCGGCGTAACCTCATCGTCAGATGGGCCCACAGGTTGGGAAGATGTTGTTAGAGCCGCCGATGGGTTTGCAATAGATGCCGATCCAGGTTGATGATACGCTGGACCGACATACTGGGGTGCTTGTCCTTCCTTGAAAGATTGTATAACAGCATTGTATACAATATTGGACAACACACTGGAGTGGGTAATTAATGCCTGATTTAGTGCAAAATTAACCATCTCCTGTAATTTATCCGGATTGGCGTCGAAAGTGACCTGCCGTGGCAACGACGGATCTTGCTTCTGGATAGCTTCGCCACTCCTGTTTAGGCTGAAGGATTTCAGATACAACTGCTTGTACTCCTCCATAGCCTGCTTCTGATCATCTTTCAGATTCGCTTCGGAGACTTCGATGACATTGCTTGGATTGATCCCAGTATTCTCCATGAGATTGAATCTGTCCCACCGGGTGTGCCAAAAGAGGTGTTGACATAAAAAGCGTCAGATCCGCGAACACCTCGGGCTTATACCCAAATTCGATATCCAAAGGTGTGCCAGTCGATTTGACCAATTAATCAACAAGGACGATAACTAGAACAAGATTGAACGAGACGACAGCGATACGCCCGGACGTCAAAGGTCAAATTACTCAAAAACGCGGAACTCGCAAGGTTGACGGAGATCTTGTAGATGCAGCCCGTCGAGACTTGTAAGAACTCGTAGATAAACTAGAGCTAGTACGATAAAAGTAGAATTGCTGGAAAAAGTAGATGAAAATAATAGATGTATTTGATTGATTATATATATGTTTACAACATCCCTGGGTATCTATTTATACTCCAGCAAAGGGAGTTGTAGATAGATACGACTCAAACCTACCTAAACAAAACTCCTATTTTTAAGGAAATAAAATGACCCGTGCAAAAGTCGGACTCAACTATAACAACGATACCTATTTTTATGGAAATAAAATGACTCGTGCAAGAGTCAGACTCAAACTTATAAAATATTGGCGTAAAACCACCAGTTTCCATATCTATCTTCTCTTCGATGAAACTTTCCATCGGCAGACTTCTCCCAATCCGCAGCCTTCCCCTAACGCCATCGACAACTGTATGCTGACATCAGCTACGTCATCCTGCGCCCATCGGCAATATTTCCTTATCGGCAACATCCTCTAATCGGCAACACTTCATTTCCATTAGCAATTTTCTTTCATCAACCAACCCTTATCGGCAATAACTTTATCCCTCATCATTGACGCCCTAGTTTTACTTTCATCGACAATCTTGACCGATGACTTTCTGATACCGATAGAACACGGCTACCGATTAGAGTGAGTCTTAACCCATTTGACACATGCTGAAAAACGATGTTAACAATTTGATATATACATAATGTGATCATTAATAAATCAATAAAATGTATTTTCTAGCTAGGCCATATATAAATGGTGCTATATATATGGAGTACTATATCTTTGCTTCAGAGAAACCAACTATAATTGACGCATTTGTGGTTCACTCTCACAAGATACACGATTCCCATCTTTTCTAGCTAGATTATAAATTATAAATAATACTTATACATGTATTAGCTAGATATACCGTTGTTCACGCGGATCATGCACTGCCGGTTCATTGGGGGAAATAAAGTGATGTGTTGCTCACTGTCGGTTTTCCTATAACACCACCGCCTACTAGCACTTAATTGAAGTCTATTACTAGTACGTGTTAATAGATGATTTGTACTAGTGGTAATCTTAGAAAATCTGCCAATAGAAAAACCGATCATTGAGCGGGGAGCAGCATTGGAGGAATGAGCTCCCCTCCCACCTCCCCTCGCAGCCTGCCGGTCGCCACCCCGGAACCGGCAGCCACCGCCCATCCCCTCCCCGGCGCCTCAGGTAAGGGTTCAGGCCCAACCCTCTCCCCCGACGCCGTCCCCTTCCATCCTCGCCGGCAATCGGTCGGCCGGGGCAAGGCTCTGCGCTGGGCCGTGGAAAGCCACGACCGCGATGACGACTTCGCCAGCGACCGCGAGCTCTCCCCCACACCCTCCTTCCTCGAAGCAGCCCGCGGCGCGCACCCGGTGACCTCGACGGCCGCGCCGGCCGCCCCTGCCTCGGCCGCTATGTCGGGCTCGCCCCCACCCGCACCCCACGCCCGCGCCAAGCGTCGCCGACCCCGCCACCGCCGTCGTGAGCGGGCTCAGGGAGCCATTCTGATCCCTCCGCGCTCTCACCCGCAGCGGGTGGCCGCACATCTGCGCCTCGGCCCCCGGGGTGGCCGGGTACCGGTGCATGAGCGGCTGGGACCTCAGCGACGAGCCTCCCCGCCGGACCGAGACGGCTGGCAGAAGGTCTTGGCCAAGGACGCGGGGCGCCAAGCGAGGCCGTCGCGGCCGCCGCCTCGCCCAGTCGCCTTGTCGCGGCCGCCTCCGGAGTTCGACGGTCAGTGCCTCAACTGCCTCTCCACGACCCACTACATCGCCACCTGCCGCCTCCCTTACCGCTGTGCGCGCTGCCGCAGCCCGCGGCACCTGGCCAAGGACTGCAAACGCCCGCGATCTGAGGACATTCACCATCACCCCGTCCGACATTCACGCTGCACTCGCCGCGGTGATGGTGATTGGTGACAGCACCGGTCGACATCTCGATCAAGTCCTTCTACCCCGAGCAGTTCATCATCATCTGCTGCTCGGCGGCGACGCGGGCGCGTGTCCTCAACGCGAACCCGCTGCCCGTCCACCAGAAGACCTTCGCCCTGCGACCCTGGTCCCGGATCGCCCATTCCGACCTGACCACGCTCTACTTCAAGGTGCGGCTAGAGTTCGAGGGCATCCCGCCACACGTCTGGCGGGGAGACACGGCCGCCAAGCTTCTCGCGCCGTCGTGCTGGATTGAGGAGATCGACGAGCGCGCCGCCACTACCAGTGACCTCTCGTCCTACCGGCTCACGGCTTGGACTCGCGACCCGAGCGGGATCCCGACGGAGATACGCCTGCTGGTGGCGGAGAACGAAGACCAGCGTTCCACCGGCGGTGTCGTTTTTCGGGGAGTTCGACCCTTCCTGCGCGAGAAGAAGGCTCTCGGTTACACAGTCCTCATCCACCTGCGCTCCGTCCATGACTTCGCGCCGCGGCCTGCCTCGCCTGACGGCGGTCGTTCTTCTGGCGACAGCGACGCGGACCAGGATCCGTACCACTTCAGCCGGGGTGCACCGCCGGAGATACAAGGTTTCCGCTGCCACCGCGGGATCCCGGACGACGGGCACAGAGCGGCAGGCAACGGCGTCCCGAGCGACCCCAGCCGCACGGCCGCTCGCCGCAACCGATCCAAAGCAGCTGCTCCATGTCAGCTGTCACTGTAAAAGGAAAAGCAAAAGGGAAAGCAAAGGGAGGAGATAGCGACAATGATCTGGCGCCCCAAACAAATTCAAACTGCAACCTCGCAGCCGCCCTTCAGTCCAGACAGTCCAAGCGCGGCCCCCAAGGTCAATCCTCCTCCCAGTTTCTTGGCCTCTAGCGTGGCAGGTGCGGAACCCGGAGTGGATCCCCTCCACATATGCCATCCCAAAGAAGCAGAGCAGATCATCTTGATTCAGGACAAAACAGTTGATGCCACACGACCACCTCCAGAACTTGCCCTGCAAGGCTGCCCCCAGGACAACTCTGCGGTCGCCCCCTGCTCGAGCTTCGATCTCCACAACAACAAAGACCCCCATTGCCCCCTATCCCTCCGAGGAACAGACGGATTGCGGCGCAGGACATCGCCCACATCCCGGCCGCCAAGAGGGGGGAGCACCTACTCAAGAGGCGCTTGGGTGAGGCCAGAACCACGCCCCAATCCACGGCAACCATTCCCTTCGATGAAATCTTCAGCGAGGGGCCTGACCACGTTGACGCCCTGAAGGATCTTTTCTCGAAGGCAGACGCCGTCGGCCCGCGAAAGCGTGGCCGCCGTCCAGCCGCAAAGGCCTAACTGGTCTGAGCGCCATCCCGGAGCTGCTTACCATGGATAGCACATCCATCCTCTGTTGGAACGTCCGCGGACTTAACTCCAAAGACCGCAGAGACAATGTTCGCACGCTCACAGACAGCATTAGGCCTAGCATCGTTTGTCTAATGGAAACTAAGCTGCAGTCAGTAGACTACTGGCTCGTTGTATCCATGCTAGGAATGAACTTTTCTAATTACGCCTATGTACCAACAAACAACACCAGAGGGGGGATTCTCATTGCGGCCAGGGAGACAGACGTTCAGCTCTCTGAGCCCAGCATCGGTTGCTACACGATCACAGTAGTAGTCCAATGCGGAGGCTCACCGGACAAGTGGTGGCTGAACGCCGTCTATGGGCCACAGTCGGAGCTCGAGAAAGATCTCTTCCTGGAAGAGCTGGCAGCAGTTAGAGATCAGTGCGTCGGACCTTGGGTAGTTCTTTGTGATTTCAATCTGATTCTCGATGAGGCGGACAAGAACAACGCTAGGATCAACAGACGCACCATGAACAAATTCCGTCAGAGCGTTGCAGAGCTACAGCTCTTGGACCTTCATATGCACGGACGTCGTTACACGTGGAGCAACGAGCGGCAGTCCCCGACCTGGGTACGGCTCGACCGCGCTTTGATATCCCTGGACTGGGATGAGCTTTTCCCCAACAACCATCTCCAGGCTCTCTGTTCGGATGCGTCTGATCACTGCCCCATTCTACTACAAACCAACCTCTCCGTTTCGTCCAAACCACGCTTCCACTTTGAGGCATTCTGGACCAAATTCGCGGATTATCAAGACGTTCTTCAGCATGGATGGCATTGCCCACCGCATGCGGACCCCATCAAGAGGCTTGATGCAAAGCTCAAGAACCTCGCCCGCGAACTGAAGAGCTGGTGAGCTAGGAGAATCGGATGTGTCAAGGAGCAGCTGATCCTAGCACGCGAAATCATCCTCAGATACGATCAAGCTTCTGAGATTAGACAATTATCTGAATCTGAACGCAGATTCCGGAATGAGCTAAAGCTTAAGTGCGTAGGACTTTCATCCTTGGAGCGAACCATCGCCCGGCAAAGATCGAGGGTCCGCTTCCTGGCAGAGGGCGAGGCCAATACTAAGTACTTCCATGTTTTGGCGAGAGGGCGACGCAGGAGGAATCTGATCACCAGGCTGCATGTCGAGAACAATGTGATAACAGCAACTAAGGAGATGGAGATGGCATTCTTTAACCACTTCGCCCAGGTTTTCGGACAGCACGAAAGACTTTCAACAGAGCTGAACCTCCCGACGCTGGGGATTAATCATATCGACCTGAACCTCCTTGATCAGCCCTTCTCGAAGGACGAAATCTGGGCGGCCATTCGTGAAATGCCCGCAGACCGAGCACCAGACCCTGACGGATACACAGGAGCATTCTTCAAGTCCTCCTGGCTGACGATCAAGGGAGACATAATGGCGGCAATCAACGCCTTCACCTTCGGTGACAGCAGGAGCTTCCATCGTCTAAACAGCTCCCTTGTCGTCCTAATACCCAAGAAGCTAGACGCCAAAGGCCCAGCGGACTACCGGCCGATCACCCTCATTCATAGTTTTGCCAAGCTGCTGTCCAAGGCACTGGCTCTGCGTCTAGCGCCACGGATGCACGAAATGGTATCTCCGAATCAGAATGCTTTCATTCGCGGCAGATCAATACACGATAACTTCAAGCTGATCCAATGCGCTGCAGTGCTTCTGCGCAACAGACACACTCCTTCGGTTCTACTGAAACTGGACATTTCGAAAGCCTTTGACACAATTGGCTGGACTTTCCTTCTGGAGGTTCTCAGGGCATTCGGTTTCGGAGGAGCCTGGAGACGATGGATCACCTGTTTGCTATCCTCGGCAACGGCGCAGATACTTCTCAGCGGACGGCTGGGCAGCCCCATCATGCATAGGCGCGGAGTGCGTCAGGGGGACTCTTTATCGCCACTGCTGTTTATCCTTGGGATGGAAATTCTCAGCAGGCTGTTTCAGAAAGCATGGAACGATGGCATCCTTAGGGGGGTGGAGCAACTAGCGATCAGACATCAATGCAGCATTTACGCGGACGATGTTATTCTGTTCGCCAGACCCAGCAAACAAGAGGCGATTGTCATCAAGAGGATCTTGCAAATCTTTGGGGACGCCTCCGGACTCAGAACCAACCTTCAGAAGTGCTCCATAACGGACATCTTTCGAGCGCACTCGGCCCTGCAAGGGATGAAGCAGGTCCTGGGATGCGACATTCAGCAATTTCCGATCAAGTACCTCGGCCTGCCGCTTTCAACTCGCAAGGTCCCCAAGACAGAGATACGGAAAACAATCTCCGCGGTTGAGCACACACTACTACCCTCACTCGGGCCTTTGATGACGAAGAGCGGGAGATTGATTTGGATTAAATCGGTCCTTTCCGCAATACCTGTGTACGGCTTGATCGCAGACGGCCTCCCCCCTTGGGCTCGCCGAGAACTCGATGCTGTCTGTCGCCGATTCCTCTGGGCTGGCAAGGACGGAGATGTCAGGGGGAAATGTATGGTCGCCTGGCCAATCTGCACCAAGCCAAAAGAGATGGGCGGGCTGGGTATCACTGATCTACGTCTAGCCTCGATCGCGTTCGAGACAAAGTGGCTTTCGCTGCAGAGGGCCGACCAGAACCGTGCCTGGACAGAGCTGCCTCTGCACACATCCAAAGAAGCGAAGGCATTCTTCAGAGCATCGACATACACGATTGTAGGAAATGGGGAATCGACGCTGTTCAAGACAATTGGATCGACGGTAAGCCAATCTCTCAGCTTGCTCCAACATTACTAACCTTCGTCTCGGATTCAGTACAAAGAAGCCAGTCAGTCAAGGAAGGCCTTCAGCAGCGTGCCTGGTGCAGCGCGTTCGTCGGCGGTCTCACCGTGCCAGCCATTGTCGAGTACCTCCAGCTCTGGCATAGACTCGATGGCTTCAACCTCGCATCCGAAGCAGACAAGATGTGCTGGAAGTGGACGTTGGATGGCGCTTTCACTGTCCGATCTACATACCATGCACTGCACCTTCCGTCCCAGGAGGTCTCATGGCACTCTCTGATCTGGAAGACTTGGGCGCCGCTTCGAGTAAAGTTGTTTCTCTGGCTTGCACTGAGAGGCCGGCATTGGACAGCAGACCGCAGAGCCAGACACGGGCTGCAATCGCACCACCTCTGCCTTCTCTGTGAGCAAGAAGCCGAGACCATGAATCACATCATCACAGGATGCTCCTTCGCCAGAAACCTGTGGTGGGAGATAGCTTCGGCCCTGAATGTTCCAAGTCAGCCTGGTCAGAACGAAACCATTGAAGAATGGTGGTCTCGATGGAGAGATTCTTGGCCGGGTGACCTGCGCAAGGGCGCCGACTCCCTCTTTGCCGCTATTGTCTGGGAACTCTGGAAAGAAAGGAATGCCCGCCTCTTCCGGGGCGCGACCTCTCAAGTACCTCAGTTGATGTCGGTGATCAAGCATCAGGCCGAGCTTTGGGTGGCCGCCGGCACCCGAGGACTAGGAAGTCTGCTCCAGCACATAATAGGCTAGTGTGTTCCAGGGTGCGTGGCGTTGCAGCTTCGTTTATCTGTAACCCAAATCTCTTGTACAACTTCTCTTCTCTTAATACAAAAACGCGCAAGCCTCTTGCGTGATTGAGGAAAAAAAAAGAAAAACCGATCATGAACCACTCATTATGTTGTTGAAAAAGCACGCACAAGATCCTCCGCAATGTAATGCAATGCAAGTTAAACCTGCTGCTGTTGTCTACTGTAGACTCTGCTAGAGAGCTAATAGTCTACCTGCCAAGAAAGATAGCGCCTAGTAAATACGCGACCATGGTGAGCTCATGATCATTAGAGACCATGGAGAACAACGGCCAGCTCTGATACTGATTAGGCAGCCGAAGCAGTCCATCCAGGCAGGACCTGACACCGACCTCAGCGTCGATATACCCCTGCCTGGCCTGGGAGAAGTCACAGGCGAACAACTGGTTCTCGACGGCGGAGATGAAGCGCCGCGACGCGCCGTACTTCACCTTGCAGTTGTCCAACGCGACCCGCGCTTCGGCGGGGGCGTTCCCGCCCGGCGACGACTGCTGCAGCAACCTGTCCACCTCCCCCATGGCGCTCTCGTACCTCAGCCTCGCCAGCCTCGTCGCGATCAGCGCGTACACCGTCACCTTGGCGGTGTCCGGCGCCGTCGGCTGCAGCGTCTGCCGGCATAGCTTCTCCCACCTGTTTGTGTGCCGGCACGCCGTCGTCCATGTCATGGAAGCCACGTTGTTGCAGGCATCGCCGCTTGTGAACAAGGCAGCGATGACAGACACTGCTGCCAACACTGCCGCGGTGACGTAGGCCATCTTGGCTGCTTTTCTCTTTCTCTTTTGCTGAAGGTGAAGGATTTGGGTTGATGTTGAAACTAAGCACGCTGAGAGACCTATAAATACTTTGGGTTGATGTTGAAACTAAGCACGCTGAGAGACCTATAAATACTACTATAGATGGAGGCCATTAAATTCCACATCACCTAAAAAATATAGACCGTTCTGCCATAATCCATCCCACGTTAGAAATATATTGATGGAACTAATTATCCCAACAGTAACCTACACGCCACTAATGCCCTGTATGCATGCAGTTTCGGCATCCAGCTTTTAATCAATTTTATTGTGCACTATTATCATCCATAATCTAGTCTCCAGTTTTTGCATGCATGCAGTACCCCACATGTAATTTCTGCGGCCTGCATTTAATAAATTTCATTGTACATTACCATCCATCACCCGTTATGTTGGCCACCATGGTTTGATAGAGCTAAGAATAATTGTCAGTTCAAGGGTCTAGTGCCCGATCTAGTCGATGAAGGTCTTTCAATTCTCTAGTATGCAGATGATACCATATATTTTTTGGAATATAATATTGAACTAGCTAGGAACTTGGAGTTATTTTTGGGGGCATTTGAAAAACTATCAGGTTTGAAGATTAATTTTCATAAAAGTGAGTTGTTTTGTTTTGGGAAGCCGAAAAGGCGGAATTTGTAGTTTTTAGATTTGTTTGGGTGCAAGGAAGGTAGCTTTCACTTCCATAAACTGTCAAATAAGGATTAATGCTCGGTGGAGGAGCATTTGAAAAAAAAAGGCTCAATAGTTGGAAATGAGAGATTTTATCTTCAGGAGGGAGATTGTTGTTGATCAATTCGGTTTTATCCAATTCACCGATGTTCATGATGTCCTTTTATGCGATTTCAAAAGGCATTAGGAAGAGGGTAGATTACTATCGATCTAGGTTTTTTTGGCAGTATGATGAGCATAAGAAAAAATATTTGCTGACAAAGTGGAGCCTACATTGTAAACCAAGATGTTTGAGAGGTTCGGGCATTCAAGACTTTGAAGTTCAAAACTCCTGGTTGCTCAATAAATGGTTGTTTAAGTTTCTAAATGAGGATGGGTTTAGGCTAAAGGTGCTGAAGAAAAAATACTAAAAAGGGAAGTGTTTGTCCCTGGTAAAAAAAGGTCGGGAGACTTCTATTTTTAGCAGGTCTTATGGACGTTAGAGATCTTCTGGTGAAGCATAGGAGGTTCAAAGTAAATGATGGGAATGGGACTAGCATTTGGGGGGACTGATGGGTCATTGGTTGGAAGCCGTTAAAACACTTGTTTGTAGCCTTGCACAGGCCGGTAAGAAGGAAGGAAGATACGGTGGCTAAAGTGCTAAAGCATATGATCCCTTTGAATATTTCGTTTAGAAGGCCGCTAGTGGGTGATAGGTTGTCTGAGTGGCTGAAATTGGTCGATTTAGTTGTACCTTATATGTTGAATGAGAAAAAAGATAGAATTAGGTGCATGCTAAGAAAGAATGGTAGTTTTTCAACGCAATCTTTTTATCGAGAGATCAAGAAGACTGAAAGGTCCAATAGAAAGAAGCGTCCCGAAAGGCACAGTTTGCCCCTAAAAATAAAGATTTTCTTAGGGTACCTAAAAAGAGGTGCTATTTTAATGAAGGATAACTTATTAAAGAGGTGGGCTGGAAGGGAGATGAGAACGGTGACTTTTGCGGTCTAAAAGAGACAATTAATCATCTCTTTTCTGAGTATCATTGGACGCATTTCTTGTGGAGTACTATATTTATCACTTTTAACATCCAACCACTCAAAAATATTTGGTTCATGGATTAGGAGTTTTGTTCCTAGTTTGAGAAATCAGAGTGGGATTAGAAACTATGTGCTGGGCTTTATTGTTGAATATAAATGATAGTCTTCAACAGAAAAAATAATAACTCTTGTTTGCAAGTAATTTTCAAGGGGACGCTTATTTGATCAGACAATAATCACAGCTGTCTAACGAGGAAGAGAGAGAGGCTTTGAGGAGTGGATGCAAGCAGTTAGAAGTAATGGTGCTAGGAATCTTCGGAATATGTGGTTGGTGTCATCTTTTGAGTTTATAGGACTAGTTATGGTAACGTTGTCTCTATTTGCGAGTGTTGTGTGCTTTGGTTATATTGTGAGCATGAGCTCGAATTGGCGGTGCTTGGTTACCGGGGTCTGTGTGTGTTTGTATGTTGGGCTATACCCGTTTGCTTTTAATCTAAAAAAAATCATCACCCGTTGGAGAAATTGATCAAATTAATTAGTCTATAAAATAACTTAATGTCTGCATGTAGTTTTCGTAGCCAGCATGTGTCTTTGATTGTGCACTAAGGCCAGTCTCAATGTAAGGTTTCATCTCCTAGTTTTCAAGACGTAACACTTAGAATGAAACAAGGTCCCTCAATGCACAGTTTCATATGCTAGCTTTAGCATTTAATTATCACACTGTGTTGTGATCAAATATACCCTGTGAACTATGTAGCCATTTGATATAGTTGTAAAACTATCAGCATATTTTAACTATGCAGCCGTGGATGGGCTAAACAGAGATGTGTAAAGCGAGATGTCAAAACAACTTTTAAAATGCTACTACTCAGGTCGCGAACTGATCGGCTTCAGACTTTAAAAACAGAGAATTCACACATGCACTGCATATAACAATTTCATATTCAGTTCTACACAAAAAAAAATCAGTTTTCACACTCCAGACATTTCTGCAACAAGGAGTGAAACTACATTCTGAACTCTGAAGGTACATAACATCACTCTGAAGGAAAATCAACTGAACTCTGAAGGGAAATCAAATGAACTACATTCTGAAAGCTTTCAACAAATTTCCCAACAGTAGATAAACTAGGAGAAAATTAGCAGTGCTGAATTTGGGGCACACAAAATTCACACAGGAATCCCAACGCAAGATTTGGGGCTACATGCTGGCATCTCAACCAACTACATTCACCGACTAAATCAATTACGAATTCGTTTCATAGACTAATCAACTACATGCAGGTGTCTGTACCAATCGAAATCACTTGCAGGCATCTGTACACACTGAAATCAGGTGCCGGAGAAGAAATCGGCGATGGCGGCGATAGTGGCGAAGTCGCAAGGAAGTCCTTTTCCTCCTCTGCCGGAGCCGCGGCACCCTGTGCTCTCCACCGGTGGCGCGGTGCCGGATCTGCATCCATTGAGGACCATGTAGAGGACATGGCTGGCATCGGATCTCCAACTGATCGGCTTTGCTCCACGGTAGGGGAAAAAGGGGAGTCCGAGCAGGAAGAATGGCGGGAGGAGATGGGGAGAATGGCGCGAGGATGGAGACGGAGGTGGAGCACGGGATCCATGAAACGAAACCAAGCTCTCAGTGCGGGTGTCGTCCAGTTTCCGAGCGCTTGGAAACTGTGCTCACTCGTTTCATCGAATTCTTTCTCTCTCCTTCTCAAAACATGCAAAGATTTCATTTATGGGATGTGTCACTCTATTTAATGCACAAGCAAGTCAATTACGCTAATTCTAATTCCTTATCTCATATGTCATTTATCACTATATCAAGGAGCTGAACAGTCCTTTGATGGATTCAAAGGACTCATGAATCTGGGAAATGTTCTGAGAGAGAGATTCCACATACGTTGCTAGTCCAGGCCTCTTTGTAATAATATAAGTTACCTCCATGACCAAATCCTTGAAACCAAATTCCAAGCTAATAAATTCTGGGCTACACAGCCAAATCTTAACACGTACTCACACAACAATAATGGACTTTTTGCAATTCATCAGAATTAATGAAATAACAGATCGTGAACGAGTCATTATGTTTTTGAAAAGCACGTACAAGATCGTTGTAATGCAAGTTAAACCTGCTGCTGCTGCTGCTGCTGCTGTCTACTGTAGACTCTAGAGAGCTAGTACGTCTACGCCCTGCCAAGAAAGATAGCGCCTAGTAAATACGCGACCATGGTCAACTCATGATCACCAGAGACCTTGGCGTAAACCGGCCAGCGATGGTACTGGTCCGGCAGACGCAGCAGTCCATCCTGGCAGGAACGGACGGCGACCTCAGCGTCGATGTACTCCTGCCGGGCGTACGCGAAGTCGGAGGCGGCCAACTGGTCCTCGACGCCGGCGATCCGGCGCAGCGCCACGCCGTACTTCACCTTGCAGTTGTCCAACTCCCATTACTGCAGACACCCACTTCAGGGGCGGCTAAAGAGCCTCTGTAGGGGCGGCTAGGCCAGCCGCCTTTCCCAATGTGTTTTTATAGTAGTACCCGTTGCAGGAGCGGTTTCCCGGCCGCCCCTGTAGCGACTTCTCTAGGGGTGACTGGTGTTTTAAACTGTCCCTGTAGCGACTTGTGTAGGGGCGCAATAAAAGTGCCCCCGTTTCCGTAGCAAGAATGTGGCGTAGTGTCTAGCACCGCGTCGGGGTTGGCGTTCCCGGGCCACAGCAACATGTCCACCTCCGCAAAGGTGTTCTCGTACCTGAGCTCTTGGCCAGCCTCGTCGCCATCAGCGCGTACACGGTTACCTTGGCGGTGTCCGGCGCCATCCCCGATAGGGTCTGCCGGCATAGATCCTCCTACCTGTTCGTCTGCTGGCACGCCGCGGCCCATGTCATCGAGGCCACGTTGCTGCAGGCCTCGCCGCCGCCGGCGAACATGGCGGCGATGAGAGACACTGCTGCGAACACTGCTTCTGCTCCGGCGACGTAGGACATCTTGGCAGCTTTTCTCTTTCTTTTGCTCGATCAATGCTTTGGGTTGATGTTGAAACGGACATATAAATACGTGTGTTGCTCGCTGCTCCAGGGTCTGGCCGGAGTGTAGCAGAAGGCAACAAATTACTCATGCTGTGATTTCGCATGCATGAGCACGATATGATTCCGAAAATGGTTCTATATATATGGCCAGAGAGTGTTATCTTGCCTTGTGAAATTTATTAAGAAAGGAAACATTATTTGCCATTTCACACGATACGATTTGTTTACGCTAGCTTAGGTCTTTCCTAGCTTGTGTGATCCTAATTATAGGTGCCGTTATAAAGTTATATATATTACGACCCACATTTATGCAGAATTAAAACAGGATTGCACTCTACCAAGCTTTTAATTAAGTTTGCTGATGAGGTCATATGTCAAAACCTGTCTTTTATTGGGTACATAAAGGTTTCGAAATATGACCTCAACAAACTTACTCAAAAGTCAATTGCCCTATAAATAAGATTCATGTCTTTGATAGAAATGCAACAAATAGGCAAAAGATCCTGAACCCAGGGGCGGATCTAGCGGGGGGGGGGGGGGGGGGGGGGGGGGGGTCCTGCCAACGCCATAGAGCCCCCCTAAGCCCCTCCTACAAAATTTGGCCATGAATGTGTTATTTTGACCTGTTTTTCTACGAAGGAGGGGCTGAGCAGAGATGTCGCGAGGTTGAAGACGACGGCACTCTGATTCTGGGCTAGAAATTTCAGTTGGCCCACCAAGAGTATAAGCCCAACACAGCCCAATTCCCCCCATCCAGGCACAGGAGCAGCGGCCACTAGCCCAGAGCGGCAGCCGGCAGCATCATCTAGCGGCCTGTAGCTCAGCACGTGAGGTCAGCACCTACGTTGCCAACGCTTGAGCCCGTGAGTTATTTTCTATTTTAGTAAAAAATGAGAAAAGAAATCAAGCAATATTTTTACGTATAAATGTAATCACTTGTGCCTTTTTGTTACAATTAGGTCCAATTCTGATGAATCGATGCAAATAGACTTGAGAATACATACAGTTGATTATTTATACTTGAAACGATACCTATTTAATCAGTTTTGTAGACATTAGTGATTGGATTGCAGATGAATTTTGACTACATCTTTGGAACTGGAGATTTGGGATAGGATATGCGCAGACTACTGTAATGATATTTTCTTGGACTTTTTATTGTGCAGAAATTATTCTAAGTTAGTTTTATTGACACATAAATTTTCAATTGAGTGTTGAAAAATTCAAAATGTCAAAACTCAAAAGAACATTTTGTTCTCATATAGTCTTGTGTTTTCATATAAAAATGCTTTAAAAGGCTATACATTGATCTTATATGTATTGGGATGGTGTTGCTCTAGCATCGTGAGCCTTTTGTTTCGAGCCCCCCCACTGCCTGAACCCCTCCCTCGTCCCCTTCTAGTTGCAGTAAGTCATCTATGCATGGTTTAAGAGCAACAAAGAACCTCAAAAAACACACATCACCATTGTGTTCTTCAGTCTCTAGCTCCACAACACTACTAGGTATTAGGTACTGATCTCGGAAGTTCAGTTTTATAAGTAGGCAATAAATCATAAGAGCAACTTCAAGAGACTGTGCATATTGTTTTCTATTTTGCCCAGCTAGCTATCCCACCATTCTAGTTGGCTATATTTCCCTAGCGAGTCTTGTTTGCTATATGTATTTTCCAATTTAACTAGACTGTTGTAAAACTCTATATTTTAGATAAGCTTTCTATTTTACATAATTGTTAAATCTCACAATTTAGCATCTAATTTTACCATGTCTCTTGGAGTTGCTCTAACTTCCCATTTCCCATATATATGTCTAGTGCTCTTGACTTTCCTCTAGCAACTCTGTTATATGGAACATCCACCGAGTATGTTTAATTCTTCAGTTTGTCCCTCAATGCAGCCAGTCCGATTTTTGGGTCATCCATCAACAAATCGACCACTCTGTCAGCCACCTAGTTATTAGAGACCATTGTCTGACCACACTTATTGAATGAACAAGTCGTCAGAATAGGTACACTTACAATAAAATGAACCAAATAGTCATCATTTACCTTGCACACCCTGTGCATTTCTTGCTTGTAGATGCAAAAAAAGTCCACTTGCAACCTTAGTCAGCTCTCTTGCATATAGCCCTAAATCTTGTCATGTCTTTTTTTTCACAATATTAGAAGCATGATCATGCAAGATAGCTTGATGTGTGATTGCTAACTTGCACTGATCCACATCTGGGAACGCCGTGTTTACATCAATACATATATCATCAGCGTCATAATAAAACATGGGAAGATCATACTCATGTTCCTCATCCACAATTTCAGTGTTAGAGTTATTAGACCAAGCATCATTAGAGTCAGATGATGCAACCAAATCAGTGTCATACCTGTGTGCTATCACTTAGTATGTCTATATCAATAGCCGCAGAAGCACATTTAGTGGCAGCTCTCTTTTTTTGGTTGATATTGTCTTTTTTCAGATTTGGTTGTAGTTGTGTACCATTTGTGGCTCTCTTTGTGGGGCCTTATTCAATGAGGAGTACATGCACCAATCCTCACAGTAGGGTGAAACTGAAGCCTTCCTTTTGTTGGAGAAAATTATAGTGGCCTCTCAAATCATTTATCTGAGTGATTCTCCGTAGAGTGATGTACCTACTTGTGTTGTGTGATTGATCTCAGCATCAGCATAAAGTTTATAATGACAAATAACAGCATACAACACAGAACAGTCGTTTGTATTCATGGTGGGCACTCTGGTATGGGCAGTTATTGTATACGTCATCCGTTTTCATGGTGGGCACGTTGGGGCAGGCAGCGCTGACGGTGAAGACGAAGGTGAACAGAGTGACCCTATAAACAGGAGGATGATCTGATTGTGTCAAATAAGAAACATGCCCGGTACAACAGTAATGCCACATTATGTTTTTTTTATTTCACATGATATCCCACAACAATATCTACTAGTACTGTTTGAACATTAATTAAATAAATCATGCAACAAGAAGCATATCACTATATATAGCTTCCGGGCTTCACTCTATCATTCATACATGCACACGGCTGGAATGGAAACATATCTATCTTCCACCATATCTAGCTAGCACTCTACATGAATGATAACATATCTATCTCCCACCATATCTAGCAATGGATCACGTGCATCTCCAACATCGATTAAACCCACGAACCTGACTAGCTGGTGGGGTGATCTCGTTGGTTCCTATATATATAGAGTAGTCATAGACAAAACATCAAGATCCTTATTACTTCCACAGCCACCAGATAGCTAGTATCACAATGTTGCCTGCCAAAGTACCATTTCTTTTCCTGTTAGTGTGTGCAATAGCCATTTCGCTAGGTCAAATTGCTGCTGGCGAGTCCTGCACAAAGGACCAGAGGGACAAAATCACAACGGACTGCAAAGAATACATCAAACTGAAAGGTCCAGTCGTAGCCCCATCATACACTGACGAGTGCTGCGTGGCCATAAGAGCAGTGCCTGATCTCGACATGGAATGCATCATTCGTTCTCTTTTCCAATAAACAGAAGAAGAAGTACGATGTAGACAAGATCCGGCGACTCGGCAGTGTTTTCTGCCATCCAACATCGTCATCTGGTAAGAATATGCGTTGTGCTGCAAAAAAAGAAAAATAAAGTATATATTGTTTCCGATGGTTGCAGAAATATATATATATATCTGCATTCATCCTCTTGTAGCTAGCTAAATTCTTGTCCTTCAAATATCGTCTGAATGCAGGTTATGACGTAAAAGGGGTGGCAATAGTTTCTGATGGACTGCATGACGACAATATATATGGAGTTTGAATTATACAAACCCAATAGTCAGTAAATCAATTAATAACGCGTCACCATTTTATATGTAATCCATTATAATTAAGAAAAAAGTTTTTTTTTTGATCGGGTGTTCTTCCCGTTTTTTGTTAAGAGGAAAGGTAACCAAATATTACAAGGACGATACATAGGACTCGCAAGTAATCCTTAGATTACTGACGAAAACATAGGCGCAAACACTAGCAAGAAAACACGAGGGGGGAGACCCTCCACGTCAAAACCCCAACCGACTAAACCTAATACATGAAGATAACACATCGAAAGCCAATAGTATAGTGGAAACCGCAGAGGCGATGATACAAGCTTCAACCTCGGCGGCAAAGCATCCGCTAAGGGCACTAGAACGACCACAGCGGCAAAGCATCCGCTAGAGAAGATACCACAGCGGCAAAGCATCCCCCAGAACCAATACGGCGGCAAAGCATCCGCCAGAACGACCACAACGGCAAAGCATCCCGCCAGAACCAACACGGCGGCAAAGCATCCGCCAGACGACAACCATCAACATGGCGAAGCATCCGCGGATAGGGGGCCATCATGCTCATAGCAGCAAAGCATCTGCTATAGAGGGGAGATGCATGGAAGCAACACAAGGCAACCGCCCAAGGAACATGACGGCAAGGCAACCGTCCAAGAACTACATCGACTGCGGCCACACAATCTAGCTATTGGGCAAACTGATGCAAAGAGTAGCATGAAGCACAATCGGATTTAGCACATCAAGGGGCAACTCCAGGCGGGGAAGCGAAAGGAGCATATATCACTACTTACTATATCTACTTACTACTTGAACATTAATTAAATAAATCCTGCCACAAGAAGCATATATCACTATATCTAGCTTCCGGGCTTCACTCTATCATTCATACATGCACACGGCCGGAATGGAAACATATCTAGTATCTTCCACCATATCTAGCTAGTACTCTACATGAATGATAACATATCTATCTCCCACCATATCTAGCAATGGATATTACGTGCATCTCCAGCATCGATTAAACCAACGGAACCTCTAGCTGGTGGGGTGATTTCGTTGGTTCCTATATATAGAGTAGTCATAGACAAATAAACATGCATCAAGATCCTTATTACTTCCACAGCCACGTGATAGCTAGTATCACAATGTTTCCTACCAAAGTACCATTTCTTTTCCTGTTATTAGTGTGTGCAGTAGCCATTTCGCTACGTCAAATTGCTGCTGGCGAGTCCTGCACAAAGAACCAGAGGGACAAAATCACAACGGACTGCAAAGAATACATCAAACCGAAAGGTCCAGTCTAGCTTTGCCCCACCATACACTGACGAGTGCTGCGTAGCCATAAGAGCAGTGCCTGATCTCGACATGGAATGCATCATTGGTCTCCTTTCCTATTTTCAGAAGAAGATGTACGATGTAGAAAAGATCCGCCGACTCGGCCGTGTTTTCTGCCATTCACATCGGGTAAGAATGCGCTGTGCTGCAAAAAAGAAAAAGAAAGTATATATTGTCTCTGATGGTTGCGGAGATATCTGCATTCATCCTCTTGTTGCTAGCTAATTCTTGTCCTTCAAATGTCGTCTGAATGCAGGTTATGACGTAAAAGGGGTGGCAGTAGTTTCTGATGGACTGCAGGACGACAGTATATATGGAGTTTGAATTATACAAACCCAATAGTCAGTAAAATCGATTAATAACGCGTCACTGTTTTATATGTACTCCATTATAGTTAAAAAAAAGGTATTTGATAATTATGTATCTCTATAAGCCGTTGGTTCCCCCTTTGAGTTCTTTGACGGATCAAAGTTTGTCAGCCTGTCACCAAATGGATCAGCACTTTGAATGTCGATTAATTGGGACACTATCGTGAGTTATTGCAAGTAATTAGGGCGACTGTTCTCCCCTTTCAAAGGTATTAAAGGGTATTCAAAGAAATTTATAAAGATTTTGATTCATAGAAAAACAAAATCACCCGTAATCCCTTCCAATTTTGTTGAATCCACACCCACAAAAATCACTCTCGCACTGCTGGCAATTCCTTTGACTTGACCTGAGGCAGAAGACCACTAGCCACCACACCTGCGCTCGGCGCTCCCGTATCCTCCGCCACCCACGGCCCAACCCGCTCTGCCGTCTAGGCCCACACAAACTGAAGAAGTCGCCATCTTCCTCCCGAATGCCTCCTCCGTAGCTGCCAGTACACGTCCCAAAATGAGCTCCCTCGTGAGCATATGGGTTTTTGTGTTTCAAAGGACTTCGTTGGCATGGATCTTACATATGGTGCTTGTGAAGAGGCTCTTGTCCACGTGTCTAGTATATCGTGCTCATCGAAGACAGTGAAGTGTTCACGTGTGAACATGCTTTTAGGGAACGACTAACTTATAATTCGTTGGACTTTTTTTATCTAAGTTTGACCACGTATCTTATTAAAAAAAATTATGTAAACATAGTTAAATTTTAAGTTATTTATGTAGGTCATTTATTAAATAAACAAGCCACACCAAAAGAAATAATATTTTGGCACAAAAATTTGAATACGACAAGTGGTTAAACTTGAGGTTAAAAAAGTCAAACGAACTATAATTTAAAAAGGAGGGAGTAGTTGCTAAAACTTAGCTAATACACCAGCTAATGTTTTATCTACCGTTTAGCTAACAATTAGCTATTAGTTGACCTTTTTTCTCGTTAACACAATCAATAGTTAGTTTGGTGGATCCAAACATGCATGACCTGTCTAGCTTCAGGGCTTCACTCTGTGGAAAGATCAATACCATGCAAATCAATATCAATTAATGGTCATTCTGTTATGTTTGGATCCATTAGCTACTTATAGCTAGCTAGCTAATATTAGCCCTGAGCTATTAGCTAGCTAGCTATTAACTAGTTTGGTTCAACCAGTGAGATAGTTATCGGCTGGCATTCAGCTAAGAACAGCTGTGAGCATGTAGATGGTGACGTCGACAGTCTTGGACGCAGACGTGGACTTGAGCATCACCCAACAGATGTGCGCCCACTCGGGAATGTCCATTTTATCGCACATATATCAAGCATTGTCATGGTAGGAACGTTGGTGCGGGCGGCGGCGCCAGCGAATTTGGACATAGTGACAAGGATTATGTTCATAGTGACAAGGATTATTGCTGGGAGCAAGGCCATAACGCCGTCTCTCTTCATGTTTGAAGCTGGCTGGTTTATGTTCACCGGTTCTTTTGATCTGGCTCCATCTAGAGTGTCTTGAGCTTAGCCTAATAAATTGACAGTAGGCTCTGGTATCGAACTAACTTTTTTAATCGCTACTCATTGCTACTTGGTTCTCATGTGATGACCATGATGTGATTGCCTGACTATCTTGATCACACCCAGCTGCGATGTGATTCTTTAGCTGAATAGTCACATAATGTCTCACCTACCATCCAGCTAATAATTAGCTATTAGTTGATTTGTTTTCTACTCTCTCCGTTTCAAATTTTAAATCGTTTAACTTTTTTTACTCCAAATTTAACCACTCATCTTATTAAAAAAAATTGTGCAGATTAAATCAAGCCAAGCTGAGCCGAGCCAAGCCGTGCTAACTCTCGGTGATTACTCTGTCCCAAAATTCAAATCGACATCGTGGTAACACCGCCGGCCAGGTGAAGCACCCACACTCTTCTCTCCCTGTTCGTGCAGCAACCTGAGTAGTCCCATCCTAACCTCCGATGCTGAATGTTTCGCTAAAATTTAGTTTATAGTGAATACTTACGCTGATTTATTATAAGAGAAAAATACTATTCATTTAATGAAAATATGACAGCTAGTAGTTTATTGTTTCTTCAGGCTGTCATCTAATGAAATTAATCAACCGCAAAAAATAGCTTGGTCGCACAGCAGATCGAGCAACATGCATGGAGCCGATTCAGTAAGTATTCAAATGGTCTCCAGCCAGACCCAGACACATCACACATCACATATGCCAATCCAAGATCCATGACGCCAGCTTCTAGCTAAAGGACTACTGAACACCCAGCAATTTGCCGAGGAAGTAAGCGAGCACGGCCATGTTCCGGTCAACAAGGCTCCGAGCGTAGAGCGGCGACGCCGGCAGCTTCATGACGCGGTCCCTGCACCCCTCCACCTGCGCGACGCCGTCCCCGTACACCTGCCCGAGATCCCCGTCCATGAACCGGCACCCGACGAGCGCGGCGGCGACGCGGTCCATGGTGTCCGTGGCGGCGCGGTAGGACTCCTGGCAGAACGCGTAGGCGTCCCTCTCGTCGGCGGGGAGGGAGGCGTCGCCGTGCAGCGCGTCCGCGGCGCGCGCCGTGTCGTCGTAGGACGCCAGCGCGCGCTTGGCGCCCACCAGCGCGTAGAGGTCCACGCCATTGGATGGGTAGGTGACGTCCCGTAGCGCGTCCTTGCAGAGCTCGTGCATGAGCTCCGTGCCCGTCGCCTTGTCGCATGCGGCGTCCACCGTCATGGAGGGGAGGTCGGGGCACGCGGATGCGGGAGGAATGCGGTGGTGGACGAGCGTGGAGAGGAAGGCGAGCGGGAGGAGGAAGAAGAAGACAGGTGCCACTGCCATGGTTTTGAGTTTGGAACGTGGAGATGTGATGCAACTGTGTGAGCTGATAAAAACCTTGGACGTGGATCTACTACATATAAGCTTGGCGTGCACTTGAAGTAGGAAAAAAAACTCCTTTTTCAAAAACTCTTTGGTTCAGTAGAAATTGGCACACATTCACCATGTTCGTTTAAACTCTATTTATCAATAATAGTATAATATTTTTCTTTTACAATAAAACTGTAAAACACAGACAAAGCCAGCTAGCTTATTCTCGTGCCCATTCATTATAAAAACTAGTTGGGTGTTTGTGACAAATATTTTGAATTGCTGGTAAAACCAAGGTTTTAAATAGCCAGCTATAGTTGTATAGCTGCTAGGAATGACAACTGCTAGCCGGCTAGCCCAATAAATGTCAGTTGTAGCCCGTTAAACGTCGTTCCACGGCCCTGCCACTAAATTGTCTTAGCTGGTGATTTAAAACTTTGAGCAACACTTGTATTTGGCGACTTTAGTTCATTTCCGTTCCAAAAGAATAGTTGGGTGATAAATTTTGATTTGGTAACCTTTTTACTTAGCCAGCTAATTTTGATTTTATAAAATTAAAGTTTGCTGAAACGGCCTTGTCCACCGTTCAGTTACCAGAATTCGGCTCTGGCAAAATTTACCTTCACTTGTGTTGTACTCCATCCATTTCAAATTACAAATCATTCCAAGAATTTGGGAGAGAGTCAAAGTTTTTCAAATTAAATTAATTTTATATAGTTAAATAATGATATTTATGATACTAATGAAGTATCATTGGATTCTTCATTAGTTATATTTTCGTAGTATATCTATTCCATGTCATAAATCTTTGTATTTTTCTATATTTTTATTAAACTTAAAATACTTTAACTCTCTTTAAGTTTTTTAGAATGACTTGTAATTTGAAACGGAGGGAGTACGTGACATGTTTGTGTGGAAATAAACCAAACTGGTCCAAGGTTACGTTTCTTTTGCTGTATAAGTATTGTATAAATACGTTTTATTAGTATCATAAGCGATTCTGGAAACTGAATACACTCTGTACAAATCGAACGTCACGGTCAATTTTGTCTTTTTTGATGATTAAAGCTGCAATTGTCGGACTTCGTCGAAGACCTACGTACGCGTTTGTCTCTAGGCAGTGACATAAATTTTGCAACGGAAAATTATTGCCGGAAGTTTATGTCGGTGGATGGAAACCAAAAGGTCAACGAGATGGAAACAAACGGAAACCTCTTGCAGGAAGTGTAGATTGACAAACTTTCATTGAAAAAATGGTGAATAGATAATAGACGTGTTCACAAGAGAGACATCCGTGCGAAGTGTAGGCTGACAACTTTCCAATAAAGCTGTTGTGGTTTTGCAACTCAAAAACGTTTTGTAGTTAACTAACATTCTTGTGAGTATCTCTCACTTATTCATAATCCCTAGCTGAACCAGACACGTGAAATTTCATTTCTAGACCAAAACCCACACCTTCATTCGTGCCTGAAGTGAGTCTGTTCTCACAGACGTTATGTCTTTTTGAAAAAAAAAATACTTTGGTTACCACGCCTTAATGCATGCACATTCAATTTCGTTGGGCTTATGCACTAATACCTTCCCTTGTGCATTACCTATATAGTAATCATGTTGATGCAGGCTCTTACCTCCCCGGTGAGTTCTCTAGTTCACTCACAATTATTTCATAACTCATGCGCTTAACCTTCGCCACACGACAAATGTGTCCCACAAAAAGAGCCAAGATGTTTGTGATGAGTACTATTTCTCTTTTACAAAACTTTTCTGAACATTATTCTCACTAAATGTCTGGCCATTCTTAATTTCAGGCATTTTGTGGTTGGTAATTTGCTATATTGGAGAACTCAGAGAGCTGTCTTGGTGCCTAGACAATAATAGTAGTTTCTTTGATTACAACAGCAATGATTGTGTTTCGAGATGCATGTGAGCAAAAGGTTTATTAGAGCATCTCCAACGGTTTTGTATTTTTTGTTTAACAAAATTAGGAATTTGTCAAGTCTCAAATGAATATGACAAAGATAAAAGAAGTCAATCCCCAACGGTTTGACAAATTTGACTTGGCAATTAACAAAATTGACTTGACAATTACCAAAATTCTGGAAATTGCAGCCGCGAGAGAAAATGTGCAGGTTGAGCGTGGAAAATGCCAAGCGCGATCTGCTAGGCATATATGCCAATCCTTCCCAGAAAATTGCCAAGTTAACAAAAATGCAAAGCCTATTTACCAAACCGTTGGATATGAGTTTTTTAGAATTTTTTGTAAAAATAAGAATGCAAAACTCATTTGCAAAACCGTTGGAGATGCTTAGTGCATAGGCAACAATTGCTTGTCTGCAAAGAGATTATTGTGCTGCCGAACAGATATTTTAATGATCTTGTGGATTTTGTACCACAGCAATCAATTAATTATTGTATTTTGTTACCGGAATTAATTATAGTATTATACCTGCACAAAACACTTTGGAAAAAACAGAGAAACCTGCTGGATCCACACAAAAAAAAATAACATTAATGCCCACAAATATTGGAAAAGAAAAAAAAATAGCGTCTGCTCTTTCAAGCAAAACGCTCGTGGCAATGTGGTATGGCCCATGGGCCATGGGCCTGGGCAGCGGGAGGGAAGTAATAACTTGAGATATTTCCTATATGGTCATGGGAATAAGACATTTTTTTTGTAATCTGATTTTCTACAATGACAATGTCTTAATCTATATGGCATTTTGGCAGTTTGTAGCATTTACGGTGTTAAGCCAAGGGTAAAAGACCATTCACCCTTATTGAAAAAATGCAGAATTTAGTTTATATGTGTTTTAGATTTGAAATAATATTGTGCATATTATTTTCATGCATTGTTATGTGTCAATTTATATCACTAGTAAATATGACCGTGTGTTGCAACTAAAGAAAAATGTATTAAACATTCATGCAAAACGATAACGTGGATGGTACATATCTACTTATGTTTTATCCTTTTATATTTTATTTTATGATGATTGTGACGTCTATAACATAAGTTAATGCCGACAATAAATAATGATGAGCTATTAAACTTGTATCGAATATAAAATACACCTATGTATATTTAAGAGGACTCGTATATATGTTGATCGATGATGAAGGTTCAGAATGCTGAATTGCTCCCGTGTAATCTAAATTGTGAAAAACTCATATTACAATATAAAAGATTGTAATGAAAGCTAGATAACTTGAATTATAGTAATTCTTTTTTTTTTCTCTGGTTTTAGGAAGGGAGTTTGATTTTGATAGTACCAACAGGGCAACAGTTTGTCAGCTGTCAAAACATCTTCAGATGAAGAGGGAAGAAGGCTACAGAGCAGGCCGCAGCCCCACCTGACACTGGCAAAGCAGGCCGCGGCCCTACCTGGCAGTGGCAGAGAGGGCCCTCAAGTCGGTGGCAACCTTTCCCGCATAAAGCCAACGGTCACCCCCTTCCTTCCCCACTTCGAAAACTCCCGGCATTTCCTACATGTGGGCCTCCTCCTCCGTCGAGGGCTCGAGGCCTTGACACCACCCCGCAAAAGCTCTTCAGAATCCAAGTCTCCGACCACACCCATTCAAGAACCTCGCCGCCTTTTTCCCCCAATTCAACCCACCATCAACCTTGTCGCGCCGCCGACCACGCAATTCCAAGAAACATCACCCGTCGCGCTTCTATCTTCTCCGCCGCCGACCTTGTCGCGCCACCGTCTTACTTCTCCTATTTGGTCGCCGACAAGCTCGCTACGACTCGACCAAGAACGGACCACCCGATGGCGAAGGGTCATGGGAGGAATTGCCACAGGGGTAGGGGCCCTCGGCTGCCTGAGCTCATTAGCGAGGGAGCACCGCACGCGCAGGACCATGGCGATGAGGCCACATGCAAGGCTCGCCTGACCGCCGTAATTGAGGCCCTCTTAGCGGGGCTGCAGGGACTCGGGAGGCTGCTCCGCTCTTTATTCGCACGGCGACAACTCGTCGTGGTCGAGTCGCCAGCCGCGGAGGACTAGGATGAGGAGGAGGTGCCTCCACGCTAGGCTCATCAGCGCCAAGGCGGTCGTCTCTCTATGTTGTACGGCGGCAAGCCACCAGCGCCTCTTACACCAGAACCACAACACCCACACCCACCTCCTCCCAGGTTGCATGTTTTATGTTGTATGTTTTGATTCATCACATTTTTTATTACTAGATTCACACAATGTAGATTTTGATTTGATTCATAACTTAGGTTCATAGTGTATGTTTTAAATTCATTACCTCCTACTATCTTTTGTTTTTAGATGGTTAACGGACAGAGGGTGTCCAAACATCTACAAAATGCAGTACACGGAATTCTGCAGGATTAGAGCATCTCTTCCACCTAGCCTATGTCTTTGTCATATGTGTTTTTCAATATGCCACATCATGAGTGTTGGTGTTATGAACCGGGGGGTCAAGACCACCGGCTAGTAAATTTGTATATTGCGTGCTCCCTCTCCCAGATGTGATGCAAGAAGAACACAAGATTTATCCTGGTTCGGGCAAAGAAGGCCCTACGTCCAACGGGGGAGGATGGATTGTATTATCTTGCACCGAGGTTCTCGTACAGGGGGCTACAAGCAGGTTTACACGGGGGGTGCTCAGGATGAGCTGAGGCCTAGGTCTAGCAGGGCTATCCTAGGTGGTTGGTTGATTGCTTGAGATGTTGATCAAGCAATCGGGTGTGGTGTATGCGACTTAGCTCTCGGTGTCTGAGTGCCTAAGCCGATACGAATGAGCCCGCCCTTTCTTCTATCCTGGCGTCCCCTTTTATAGATCAAGGGGAGGTACGGGAGTACAGAGTCCTAAACTATAGCGGCATGGGAGGCGTGTCCTTGCTCCATGCTTGCGGTGGGACGTCGACCGCTTGTAGCGACGTGGCCTTCTGTAGACGGGTACGAGTCCCACAGTTAGCGCGGGACGGACTGGACAGGAGCCATGTCGGAGTGGTTGGGGATGATGGTCAAGCCCCCTGGTCGAGGGGGGGTTGAGGCCAGCGTGACCCTGTCGTATCCCTGAAGACACGGTCGAGGGCTGCCCTGTTCATGGCTCGAAGGGGTGCCTCTGGATTCCGTACCTGCGACGTGGCTACAGCGGTCGCACGGTTGACGGAAGTCCCAGGCATGGGCGGTGAACCGATGGATTTGACTGTGGTAGTGGGCGCCCATGGCGTTAGGCGGGGGCAGGTAGGCGCATTGGATCCCCTTTACCCCATACCGGGAGCAGGTGAGCTGACCGAGCCTCCTGCGCGCGGGTCGTTCGATCGACCCCTTGTCTATCATTCGAGGGGTCGAGGTGGAGGGGTCGTTCGTTCGACCCCTGTCCGTCAATCGGGGTCGAGCGGTTGAGGTCGAGGGCGGTTTGATCGACCCCTCTTCCGTCATTCGGGGGGTTAAGGCGAGGCGGAGGGGTCGTTCGTTCGACCCCTGTCCGTCAGTCGAGGTCATAGCGCCCTATCGAGGGGTCGATTACGTTCGCCAGGCTACGAGCATTTCACTTCCTTGGGAAGGGGGTGCTTGAGGGCGGCCGTCGAAACCCTTTCGAGGGACAGCCTCCGCTCCCTCGAGGGTTAAACTAGAGTCATAGTGCCCTATCGAGGGGTCAACTCTGTCTGCCAGGCTACGAGTGTTTTCGACCCTCTTTCGCCGAGGGGTGCCGTGCGTAGCCTAGCCCTCGAGCCTCGTGTGGCTGGTCTTTCACTACCTCCTAGCGTCCTTCCCACGGATCCTTGCGCTCGGATTGTTGGGCGAAGAGCATCGTGCTATCCTCGTTAGGACGAGCCTCGAAGTCCTCTATGAGCCTTCGTAAGGACGAGCCTCGAAGTCCTCTATGAGCTGGTAACAGGTATAAATTCAAGTGAAATCCAAGTGAGAACTCGTGCCCCCTTCGACGGGGGTCGATAGAAGCCCTGAGGCGTTCTCATTTAAGCAATACCGTGTGGGTTACCTAGGTGCCAACTCTGTTCGAAGAGAGTCGGCGGCCTGATGCCTCCCGTCGAAGGGATCCTTGGGTATTCCGTGGTTATGCCTCGGATATGTCCCGGGGGGCTTGAGAGTTCGTTCTCGAGCTAGGGGCTCGCGCCGGCCCCCCCTGGGTCATCCCTGACTCAAATACTCAAGGGAGGCTGTGGAACCCTGTTCGTGGGGCTAGCCTTCTCCCCCTCGAGATTTGGGGGTGGACCGGAGTCCGTAACCCTGGGTCCTCCCTGACCTCAGGTACTCGAGGGCGGCTGTCGAACCCTGTTTGAGGGCCAGCCTTCGCTCCCTCGAGATTTTAACGGATGGGTCAACGTCCGTTGCTTACCTTCGAAGATAATGCCCACTATTGCACGTTGTCCGTTGTAGGCGCGCCTTTTTAGGAGACGTCCGTTCGACTACAGCCGTAGCGGGCATAGGGTGCGGCGAGGCGTGCGGCGCGGAGCCCAATGAAGCGACGGGTGTGGCTTATCTTATGGAATACGAGGAGGCGGTAGGTGAGCGCATTAAATGCATAGACTTACTTGCCTTTTCGTTGGATCCGCCCGTTGTGCTTCTGGTTATAAATACGGGGACGGGGGTTTGGCTTCCGCATGCTTGCCATTGCCTTCCCTGTCTCCTTCCTCTCACCATTGCCTTCGTCGCCCACCGAGCCGGATCTCTGCGTGCGCGAGAGTAGGGAGAGGAGAGATTGACAACATACCTTCCACCCCCGCATCCGAGCGCATCCGCTTCCCTGCTCCCATGGCCACCTATAGCTTGCGCGGCCCTGACGCCTGGCTTCCGTCATCGGCGACCGTGGGACACTTGGGAGATTTGGTGGAGAGTGGCCTTCTCCGGCCTATCACCTCCGCGGACCGGCCGGAGTGGATGGTGCCATCAAGGGAGGATCGTGAGCCCAACCCGCCGGAAGGTTACGAGGTTAGCTTCGAAGCTTTCCACCGGGCGGGGCTGGGATCGCCCCCCCCAACCGTCTTCTACGCGGGATCCTCCACCACTACGGTGTGGATCTCCAACACCTCTCCCCCAATGACATCTGCCACGTGGCGGTATTCACCACCGTGTGCGAAGGATACCTGGGGATGGAGCCACATTTGGAGCTGTGGCTCCATCTGTTCGAGGCGAGCTTGTTCACCGCTTCAGTCGGGAGCGGCAGCCGCAGGACGGTCAGGGCGAGGTGCTGCAGCATCTCCCTCAAGAGGACGGAGCGCTGGATCCCGGCGAAGCTCACGTCGAGCCATTCCGGATGGCACTCCGGGTGGTTCTACCTGAGAAATGACGACGGCCTATTCCCCGCCTACACCGGCAGGACGATCGACTCGAGGCCCGACCACTGGAGGTACGACATCGAGCAGAAGAAGCAGAAGCGCCTCGACCACCTGCTCGGCGCGATCTCCCGTCTGAAGAAGGCGTGACTTATGGCGGCCATCGTGGCGTTGGCGTTCCATCAGCGGAGAGTCGTGCCGCTGATGGCTCGCCCGCGACGCCTCGACGAGATGCGCCCGGGGGCGGATCTCACGGGGTGTCGCCTCGGGGAGGACGAGCTGCCCCTCGAGAGGGTGGTCCGCCAAGTGCGGGCCTCCTTTGCTGGCGCGTTCGAGGCGGAGAACGTTGCCGGCATCCCCATGATGCCTGACCAGGGCCACATCCAGCTGGTACAACCCCTTTCCATGTCAATGTCCCCTTGTTCGTCTTGTTCGTCCCTTTTTGCCCATTTTCTGACCACGCCTCGCGTTCCTTAGGGGAACGTCGTTTACCGGAAGTCGCTACCACCGGTGAAGGAGGAGCAGAACGACTCCCAGGTGAGACGCTTGCAGGACAAGAAGGCCAAGAAGGATAAGGGCAAAAAGGCCCGAGAGAGGGAGGAGCGTGAACGACGCCGGGCACGGCAGAGGCAGGCCAACCTCCCCGAGGAGGAGTCCCCCTCGGAGGAGGATGAGGATGAGGAGACGAGCAGTGGCGAGGTTGTTGGCGGCATGACATAGTGGTGTAGGGTTGTGACCATTATTTTGGTTCTGACGGGTATTGTTCATTGTGCAGGAAGAGGAGTCGGAGCAGCAGGAGGAGGAGGAGGAGCAGGTCGAGCCGCGCGGAGGGCTCGAGGAAGACCGAGCGGCGCCCGGGCGCCAAGGGGGGAAGGGGTCGACGTCGAGGTCAGCCCCGACCGCCCGGGTCGAGCCAAGGAGCGAGCCACCCGCGGCCTCTCAGGGCGAGGGGGCGTGGCGAACGTGCAGTCGCTCGTCGCGGTCCCCGTCGAGGGGTGGGTCGAGCATGCCGCCGGTGCCCGCTCAGTCGAGCGCACGGGCCTCGAGCCCGTCGACCCAGGAGGAGAACGAGACGGCAGCGACGAAGACTCCGTCAGCCCCTGCCAAGGTCACGGCGCTGGGAGCAGCCTCGATCCCTGGTGGGGGAAAAAGCGGCCCCCGGGGCACCGGCTCGAAGCCCCCGAGCGGTTCGAGGTCCGCTGGCCAGACCCCCCTGATCCCGATGGGGTAAGTTCTCTTCCCTCTGGTCCTGCGCTCCCTTCCACTTGGGTTGCGACTTGCGCTAACCGTAGCGCATGCTTTTCTCTTTTCAGGGTGAAGCGCTCGCTGGAGGACGCGACCCCCACCCTGGCCAAGAGGCTGAAGGCAGAGGCCACGCCAAGATGGTCGCCGGGGCCAGCCCTGCTGTCCCGTCCCCCTCGACCCTCGCCCCAGAGGTGGCGTGGGCGGCCAAGGCGTGGGAGGAGATAGGGTGTGGGCAGGCGCAGTCCGCCGCCGAGCGGGCTCAATTGGAGGAAGAGGCGGGTCGACCTGTCGCATCGACAGGGTCCACCGGGATGGCGGTCGAGGCCGTGCTCACCGCCCCGTCGGAGGGGGGGGGGGTGAGACAGCAGCCTCGGAGGACGTGGAGCCGGCGCCGACGACGGCCGTAGTCGAGGGGGTCGAGCCCCAAGCCGCCGCGGAGATGGAGGTGGCTGACTTGACCTCCACCGGCGAGGAAGAGACGCCGAAGCGCCCGGCGCCGATGCGGTGGCTGGAGAACCTCGCGTCGTGGGAGGCGCGTCAGTGGCGCGAGCGCGAGGAGAAGGCGCGGCAAGAGGAGGGAGCGACCGTTGCTGCGCCGGAGGTGCCGCCGTTGGTGGAGGCCTTCGTCGAGGGGGCCTCAGCTTCGCCCGCGGCGGGGACGGGGACGACGATGGAGCCGGTGGAGATGGAGGTGGCGACGACCCCTCGGCAGGAGCCGGAGGGGGCCGTCGTGGCGCTGCAAGGAAGCAGCGCGGCGGACGTGACAATTTCCGAGGCGGCTGCTCGGCCTGTCGTCGAGGTCGGACAGTCGTCTTCTCGAGGTGATCCGCCCTCTAACTTAGTCGACGTGGAGGGAGGGGACCACAGTGAGCCTGCGACATCGGGTGCTAACGTATATTTTCTTCACCGCGCAGGGTTATTCTCACAGCGGGGACCTCTTCCACCTGGAGGCGATGATCAGGAGGGGCCCGCGGCAACCCCGCAAGATGACTCCGAGGCCAGGAGTGCCCAGCTCGAGGGGGCGACTCCCTTCCCCACTCTGGCGGAGCGGGTGATGCTCCACGGGGGTGGCCCCGAGATGCGCTAGGGCATCATGCGGGAGGTCAAGGAGAGGATCGACCGCCGCAGCAGGCTCTGGGGGCAGGAACCCCTTGAGCTGGCCGACCCCCAAGACCCAGGGCGCACCTTCTTCAAGCTCGACGATCAAGCCGAGCTCGGGGAGTGGGAGCACCTGGAGGAGTTCCAGGCGTGGCTTGCCCATGTGGTACACCTGTCGGCGGAGGTTGCTTCCACGGACTTGTACCGGGGGATGGAAGTAAGCCTCGTTGTCTCTTTGATCTTGCTAGGGTCACTTTGCTGTTCTTTTTTGATGACCCTCCTTTTTATCCCTATCAGATGTTGAGGGCGAGGTCATACAATAAGTCCCAATTCATCCTCCGGGCACAGGAGAAGCTCCCCACCCTCCGCGCATTGCTGGAGAGGGCAGAGGTCGAGGCTGCCCAGGCGAGGGGTGAGGTGGCTACCGCACGGGGGGAGGTCGAGGCTGCTCGGGAGGAGGCCTCTTCCTCGTGGTCGAGGGTTGAAGCCGCCCTCAAAGATGTCTCCGAGGCTGGGCAGGAACGGGACGCCGCCCGGGAGGCCCAGTGTAAGGCTGAGGAGGAGGCCGCCGCGCTGAGGGGGGAGCTGGCTCGAATGGCGGAGCGCGTCCGGGAGCTCGAGGCCAGCCTAGAGGAGGCGGGCGCCGACCACGCCTCTCTCGAGGAGCAATTTCGGCAGCTCGAGTCGGATGTCGACATTGTCTCCCGGGACCGTGACGCGCTGATCGTCGTGGAGCAGGAGGCGCGGGTCCGGATCTCCATCCTGGAGGAGGACATGACCGCCAAGGCGAGGGCCCTCGAGGGCACCGGTAAGCTCATCGAGGAGCTCCGGGCTAAGAAGAGTGACCAAGCCGCGGATCTTGCCGACGCCCGCCGCCGACTCCAGGAGGTCGAGCAGGCCTACGTCACCCTGGACACGCACGCCCGAGGTGAGCTTTCTAGCACTATTGCTGAGCTTGCTCGGTCTCTACCCTTCCCCTGTTTTTGGTTTTGACGGAGTTCCTTGTTTGTTTCGGCAGAACTCGAAGGGGACAAGGCCCGAGCCCATGAGGATCTGACCAGTCTTCAGAACCTCCTCGGGGTGGAGGCGGCCCTAAACGAGAGGCTTGAGGGCGCCATCTCCGCCCTCTATGATGACATGGGGGTCGAGCCGGAGCCGGTGGTCGAAGGCGACGTGCGAGGAGACTCCCTCCTGCGCCGCTTCTACTCCATGACCCGAGCGGTGACGGAGCAAGTCTGTGCTGCTCTGCACGTGGGCGTGAAGCGGGCGCTCGCGGTCGTCCACTCGGGCTACTCCTACGACCTCGACGTCGTCGTTCGTGGGTTCGTCGTCGACCCGGAGCTGAGCCACGAGGCCAACGTGGCGAGATGCCACGAGCTGATCGAGGCCGTAGAGGTGCCGAGAGGCGAGCTGGCGAAGCTCTTCGAGCCTGAAGTGCTCCCCTCGGCGAATGGAGATGGCGACGAGTAGTCGAGGCCTGTGTGCCAAATCTGGACATGAGGGTCCATGTAATAGATTAGATTTTGTGACAATTTGATGTCGAGCCCCTGGGGGCTTCAAAACTTTAATGCATTTTATTCGGGATGCATCTGGGTGTTTTTATTTCTTGAGTTGTCTCTATTTCTCTTTGCCTGAGTCGTTGCTTGTGGACTAAGTGTTCGACGCACGCTCGTATCCCTGGAGGGGGGGAGCGAGTGGGGGTACCATAGCCCTGAGGCGTAGGAGAGTCCCCGGCTCGACGGCCCTCGACCCTTAGGGAGTTCGAGGCGTTTTTACTTAGCCATGAAGCGTACTTGGGGCAAAGGTGGAAAGAGAAGGCCGAGTTTCGAAAAAAACATTCGAGTTTTTAGAGGACTTAGGAGGGGGGTCCCCCCTGTCAGCCCCCGAGGGAGGCTTGACTTTGCAGGAGCATAGTCGAGGCTACCTCAGAGTCATGAACAAACGTGAAATGTATTTCGAGAACATTTTATTCATTCATGATGCGATAAATGTACATAATGCAGAAAATATACGAGGCCTCGAGGCCCTAGGGGTAGAAGCGACGTAGCTGTTCGATGTTCCATGCGTTGGTGAGGATCTCGCCCTTGCTGTTCTTCAGCTTGTAAGTCCCTGGATTTAGCACCTCTGCCACGATGAAGGGTCCTTCCCAAGGTGGCGCAGTACGAGGTCGTCGACGTCGAGGTCCCTTTTGCATATGTGCTTTTCGTGGTAGCGCCATAGCGTCTGCTGGTACCTTGCTGACTTGAAGAGGACCGTGTCTCGGGCTTCCTCGAGCTGGTAGAGGGAGTCCTCTCGGGCTGCTGCGTTGGCTTGCTCGTTGTAGGCCTTTAATCGAGGGGAT
The DNA here is from genome assembly GCA_022036555.1 of Microstegium vimineum. NCBI lineage: Eukaryota > Viridiplantae > Streptophyta > Magnoliopsida > Poales > Poaceae > Microstegium > Microstegium vimineum. The sequence goes on from CM039136.1 coordinate 5,881,317, forward strand.
CCGTACTCGAGGTTAGTGGGGAGGACGGCATCGGACCCGTAGACCAAGAAGAACGGGGAGAACCCTGTAGCTCGACTTGGCGTCATTCTGAGAGTCCATAGGACAGAGGGCAGCTCATCGACCCATCTCTTGTCGTGTTTGTTTAGCCGGTCGAAGATCCTTGGCTTGAGTCCCTGCAAAACCATGCCATTGGCGTGCTCGACTTGACCGTTAGTTTGAGGGTGGGCGACTGCGGACCTGTTCACCTTGATGTTGTGGTGGTCACAGAAGTCCAGGAACTTTTGGCCGGCGAACTGCGTGCCATTGTCGGTGATGATGACATTGGGGACCCCGAAGCGGTGGACGATGTCGGTGAAGAACAACACAGCTTGTCGGAATTGGATGTTGGCGATGGGTCGAGCCTTGATCCATTTTGAGAACTTGTCTATGGTCACGAGGAGGTGGGTGTGGCCACCTTTTGTTTTATTCAGGGGACCAACCATGTCGAGCCCCCATACTGCGAATGGCCAAGTTATGGGTATCATCTGAAGAGCTTGTGCGGGCAGGTGGGTCTGCCTGGCGTAGAATTGGCATCCCTTGCAAAATCGAACAAGTTTGGTAGCATCGGCGACGGCTGTCGGCCAGTAGAAGCCTTGTCGAAAGGCGCTTCCTACCAGCGTTCTTGGCGCTGTGTGGTGGCCGCAAGCCCCCGAGTGTAGGTCCTTCAGTAGCGCCCTCCCCTCCCCGAGGGTGAGGCAACATTGAAGTATACCGGTAGGGCTGCGTCGATACAGCTCGCGGCCATCCCCATACAAGACGTAGGTTTTGGCGCGTCGGGATATGCGTCGGGCTTCGGTGCGGTCCTCAGGGAGCTCGCCCCGTATCAGATACTCGAGGTAGGGTGTGCGCCAGTCTGTCGAGGGGTTTGTGTTGCAGTTGTTTCGTCGATCTCCATGACCTCTCCTCCGTTCGAGGGAGGATCGGTCGAGGAGGAAGGGTCGACCCCTTGCTCGAGGGCGGGAGCCCCCGAGCCTAGGTCGACGGACGGCTTGTGAAGGTCCCTCGAGAAGATGTCGGGAGGAACCGTGCCGCGGGTGGACGCGATTTTGGTCAGCTCGTCAGCAGCTTCGTTGTACCGGCGGGCGACGTGGTTGAGCTCGAGGCCATAGAATTTTTCTTCCAGCTTACGGACCTCCTTGCAGTAGGCTTCCATCTTGGGGTCGTGGCAACTCGAGTCTTTCATCACCTGGTCGATTACCAACTGCGAGCCCCCTCGAACATCGAGGCGTCGAACCCCGTGCTCGATGGCGATGCGCAGACCGTTGACAAGAGCCTCGTACTCGGCTACGTTGTTGGAGGCGAGGAAGTGGAGGCGGATTTCGTAGCGCATGTGAACCCATGAGGGTGATATGAACAGCAATCCAGCGCCTACCCCCGTCTTCATCACCGATCCGTCGAAGTAAATGGTCCAGAGCTCGGTCTGAACTTGCGCCGGGGGTAGTTGGGTGTCGATCCATTCTGCAATGAAGTCTGCCAATACCTGAGACTTGATGGCCTTCCGAGGGGCGTAGGAGAGAGTTTGCCCCATGAGCTCGACCGACCACTTGACGATTCTCCCAGACGCCTCCCGGTTCTGGATTATCTCCCCGAGGGGGAAAGACGAGACCACAGTAACCGGGTGGCTCAGGAAATAGTGTTGGAGCTTGCGCCGAGTGAGGACGATGGCATACAACAGCTTCTGGATATGGGGGTATCTCATTATGGTCTCGGAAAGTACCTCGCTCACGAAGTAGACGGGCCTCTGAACCAGCAGGGCATGTCCCTCTTCTGCCCTCTCAACTACTATGGCAGCGCTGACTACCTGGGTAGTTGCTGCGACATAGAGCAAGAGGGGCTCGGCTGGGCTTGGGGGCACCAAGATAGGTGGCGAGGTGAGCAAGGCTTTGAGTTTGGGGAGCGACTCCTCGGCCTCGACGGTCCATGTGAAGCGTTCTATTTTCTTAAGGAGGCGATAAAGGGGGGGCTTTTTCCCCGAGACGTGAGATGAACCGGCTGAGGGCAGCGAGGCACCCTGTGACCCTTTGTACGCCCTTAAGATCCTTGATTGGGCCCATCCTGGTGATTGCGGTTACCTTCTCAGGGTTGGCCTCGATCCTGCGTTGGGAAACTATGTAAGCTAGGAGCATACTCGAGGGACCCCGAAGACACACTTCTCTGGATTTAGCTTTATGTGATTTGCTCTGAGACACCCAAACACGATCTCAAGGTCTCCAACTAGGTTCTCGACTTTCTTGGATTTGACCACGATGTCATCGACGTAGGCCTCGACGGTTGGCCCTATATGTTTTCCAAAGACATGGAGCATGCATCATTGATATGTGGTCCCGACATTTCGCAAACCGAAGGGCATAGTGAGGTAGCAAAACATGCCAAAGGGGGTGATGAAGGAAGTCGCGAGCTGATCGGAGTCCTTCATCTTTATTTGGTGATAGCTAGAATACGCATCAAGAAAGCAGAGAGTTTCACATCCCGCAGTGGAATCTACTATTTGATCAATGCGTGGTAATGGAAAAGGATCCTTCGGACATGCTTTATTTAAACTAGTGTAGTCTACGCACATTATATCCTTTCCCTTCTTTTTCTTGACAAGCACAGGATTTGCTAACCACTCGGGACGATGTACCTCCTTGACGAATCCGGCCTTCATAAGCTTGTCGACCTCCTCCCCGATGATTCTGCGCTTCTCCTCGTCGAAGCGGCGCAGCCGTTGCTTCACCGGTTTGGATCCGGCCCGGATGTCCAAGGAATGCTCGGTGACATCCCTCGGAATGCCTGGCATATCCGAGGGACTCCACGCAAACACGTCAGCATTTGCGCGGAGAAAGTCGACGAGCACGTCTTCCTATTTGGGCTCGAGGGTGGCGCTGATCGTCAGCGCCTTCCCATCCACGTGGCCGAGGTCGAGCGGGATGGTCTTGGTGTCCTCCGCAGGCTTGAAGTTGCCGGCGTGCCGCTTGGGGTCAGGGATCTCCTTGGAGAAGTCGTCGAGGGCCGCAAGGATGGCTGACTCCTCAACCGCCTCGGCGTTTTCCATGCACTCGACGTCGCAGTCGTAAGCGTGCTCGTAGGAGGTGTCGACAGTGATGACTCCCTTGGGCCCCGGCATCTTTAGCTTGAGCTAGGTGTAGTTCGGGACCGCCATGAACTTGGCGTATCCAGGTCGACCGATGATGGCGTGGTAGGTACCGTGGAATGCGACCACCTCGAAGGTCAGATCTTCCTTCCGGAAGTTCGAGGGTGTACCGAAGCAGACGGGTAGCTTGACGCGGCCGATCGGGAGTGCCTTCTTTCCTGGGACGATCCTGTGGAATCCCCCCGCGCTAGGCAGGAGCATGGTCCTCGAGATCCCCAGGAGGTCGAGGGTCTTGGCGTAGATGATGTTGAGGCTGCTTCCCCCATCCATGAGTACCTTGGAAAGGCGCGTGTTGAGTATGATCGGGTCGACGACGAGTGGGTAGACCCCTGCATTGGGGACGTGCTCGGGATGGTTGTCCTGATCGAAGGTGATCGGCACGTGTGACCAGTCGAGGTATCGAGGGGCCTGAGCTCGAACGGAGAAGACCTCCCGACGCTCACTCTTGCGCTGACGCGTGCTGAGTCGGGTCGAGGGTCCCCTGAAGATCATGAAACAGTCGAGGATCTCGGGGAAGCCTTCGTTCTTGCCATCACCCTCGTCTTGTGGGTCCTCCTTTTTGTCGTCTTTCTTGAGGCCAAGGGAGCAGAATTGCTTCTTGATCATACGGCAGTCCTCGAGCTTATGGTTGGCCGGCCCCTTGTGATAGGGGCAGGGCTCCTTCAGCATTTTGTCAAAGACGCCCCCCTCGAGAGGGGGACCTTGAGGCTTCTTCTTGTCTGTCGTAGCGACAAGATCGTAGGGCTCGACGTCGCGTCGACTCGACTGGTTCTTCTTCTTGTTGTTGTTGTTATTGTTCTTCTTGGGCCCATTATTCGAGCCCTCGGGCTCGTCTATCTTGGCCTTCCTCTTGTTCGGGGATGCATAGAAGAACACGCCAACGGCTTCCTCGCCGGCTGCGTAGTTGGCGACGATGTCCATAAGCTCGTTGGCGGTCTTGGGGGTGTTCCGTCCCAGCTCCCGCACCAATTCCTTGCAGGTTGTCCTGGCGACAAACGCCGTGATGACGTCGTGGTCGGAGATGTGGGTTAGCTCGGTACGTTGCTTGGAGAACCGTCGGGTGAAGTCACGAAGGGTCTCCCCTGGCTTCTGGTTGCAGCTGCGGAGATCCCACGAGTTTCCTGGCCGCACATAGGTGCCCTTGAAGTTTCCCTCGAAGATCCTGACCAGGTCGGACTAGTCATAGATCAAGTTCGGGGGGAGTTCCTCGAGCCATCTTCGAGTGGTGTCGGAGAGGAAGAGCGGGAGTTGCCAAATGATAACGTGGTCGTCGTCGGCTCCTCCTAGCTAACATGCCAGCCTGAAATCTGCAAGCCAGAGCTCCAGCTTGGTTTCGCCGTTGTACTTGACCAGGCTGGTGGGTGGACGGAAACGAACAGGCAAGGCGGTTTGTCGGATCGCCTTGCTGAAGACTCGTGGCCCTGGTGGTTCCGGGGATCGACGTTGATCCTCGTCGCTGTCATAGCGCCCACCTCGATGAGCACCGTAACCTCGAGCCTCAGCGTCACCGTGCCGACGTCGTTTGTTGCCGTTGATGTCGTTCCACGCGTCTCGCGGCTGTTGATTGTCGGGGATGTGGTCTCGAGCTGGTTGCCGCTCCGCTCCGCCTTGGGGCGCCTTGTCTTGGTGGACGGATACCTCTCGATCTTGTCGAGGGGGCACGTCCCGCCGCTCGGAAGCAGCCCCTCTGCGCCTCGAGGCCGAGCTCTCCGCCTGCTGTACGAGCTCTCCGCCTGGGGTGTCGATGGTGCCGGCATGTCGCGGAGCAGCATCACGGCTGCCACGACATTCTGGCTAGCGCGGTTGTAGACGTGTCACTCGTTCGCCCCTTCGTTGTCGATCTGTCGATGACTTCTCGGGCCCGGCCGCGGTCTCCTGCACCCTGTGGTCGCCCGTGATCTCGCTCGAGGGCGTGCTCGAGCTGCTGAAGTCGTAGGCGCTCCTCCTCGAGCTTGGCGAGCAGCTCTCGAACTTGCGCGATCTGGGCGTCCTGAGGCGGCTTCGCCTGGAACCGGGGGGGCGACGTCTCGCGCCGGGGTAACGTTGCCCCCTCCCCCTTCATCCGTGGCCGCGACGTCGTTGATGTCGTCCTGGGAGTCGACCGAATCGCCGAGGTGGAAGCACTCCCGCGTGGGATCGTAATCCTCATCGGGGGATTCCGAGTCGGGGTAGCCGTGGTAGAAGTTGGGGAAAGATCCCATGTACTCCTCCTCCAGCCATCGCCGTAACGTGCCCCAGGTGTGACAGCCTAGGGCCAGGGCTCGTCATGGCTCCGGGCGCTCGTCCGATGGAGGGGTGGCGACGAGGTTGATCGGCGTATGTAGCAGGTTCCCTGGGGACCCGTAACGTGCCTGCATCTGCGGGCCTACAAAAGCAGAAAAGAGCATGGCGCTGTTGTAGAGCCCGTACGGAAACAGGTTGCGCAGTGGCGTGTCCGAGTACGTCGGAGGGGCCACGGGGACACTCCGAGATGACGGTATGGCAGAGCCAAAGTCAAGCTCAGAGAGGTACCCGCCCCCGTCCTGCAAGCATGGGTCAAACAGGCTCCCGAAGGGAGGGACTGTGTCGCCAGCCGAGGCCGGGGAGACGGCGTCCGGCATCTCGGGATCTGCGCGGCGAAGATTGCGGCGGCGTCGTTCACGCCTCCCCCTGGTCGCAGGTGAGAGGCGCGAGTGGTGGGACCGTCATCTGGTCCTTCTTGGCCCCGGCGTTCCGGAGCTGCTGCTGTCCATGCCACTGCGGAGAGTACAACCATGTCGTGGCCGTGGCCCGTGGACATGAACTCTAGGCTCCCGAACCAGATGATGGTGGCGGATGGAAGTGATGGGATCGTGGAATCCATCTAGTAGAGTAGTTTGGAGTTGATTGACACGCAAAGCCCCTACCTGGCGCGCCAACTGTCGGTGTTATGAACCGGGGGGGTCAAGACCACCGGCTAGTAAATTTGTATATTGCGTGCTTCCTCTCCCAGATGTGATGCAAGAAGAACACAAGATTTATCCTGGTTCGGGCAAAGAAGGCCATACGTCCAGCGGGGGAGAATGGATTGTATTATCTTGCACCGAGGTGCTCGTACAGGGGGTACAAGCAGGTTTACACGAGGGTGCTCAGGATGAGCTGAGGCCTAGGGCTAGCAGCGCTATCCTAGGTGGTCGGTTGATTGCTTGAGATGTTGATCAAGGAATCGGGTGTGGTGTATGCGACTTAGCTCTCGGTGTCTGAGTGCCTAAGCCAATACGAATGAGCCCGCCATTTCTTCTATCCTAGCGTCCCCTTTTATAGATCAAGGGGAGGTACGGGAGTACAGAGTCCTAAACTGTAGCGACATGGGAGGCGTGTCCGTGCTCCATGCTTGCGGTGGGACGTCGACCGCTGTAGCGGTGTGGCCTTCTGTAGACGGGTACGAGTCCCACAGTTGACGCGGGACGGACTGGACGGGAGCCATGCCGGAGTGGTTGGGGACGATGGTCGAGCCCCCTGGTCGAGGGGGGGTCGAGGCCAGCGTGACCTTGTCGTATCCCTGAAGACACGATCGAGGGCTGTCCTATTCATGGCTCGAAGGGGTGCCTCTGGATTCCGTACCTGCGACGTGGCTACAGCGGTCGCACGGTTGATGGAAGTCCCAGGCATGGGCGGGGAACCGATGGATTTGACTGTGGTAGTGGGCGCCCATGGCGTTAGGCGGGGCAGGTAGGCGCATTGGATCCCCTTTACCCCATACCAGGAGCAGGTGAGCTGACTGAGCCTCCTGCGCGCGGGTCGTTCGATCGACCCCCTGTCCGTCATTCGAGGGGTCGAGGTGGAGGGGTCGTTCGTTCGACCCCTGTCCGTCAATCGGGGTCGAGGGGTTGAGGTCGAGGGGGGTTCGATCGACCCCTCTTCCGTCATTCGGGGGGTTAAGGCGAGGCGGAGGGGTCGTTCGTTTGACCCCTGTCCATCAGTCGAGGTCGAGGCAGAGGGGTCGTACGTTCGACCCTGTCTGTTAGGCGAGGCAGAGGCAGAGGGGTCGTTCGTTCGACCCCCGTCCGTCAGCTGAGGTAGACGCGGAGGGGTGACTTGCCTACTGTTTTTCCAGTAATGGGTCGGCCTACGATTGGTCATTGTTGTTGGTGAGGTCAACCTTCGTTTGATGGGCCTTCTCCCACTGATTGGGCGGCTGATCGGATCCTGCCTTAAAAATGGTTGCCATGTTAAGCATTAGATTATCACACGTTTAGGGTACCCCTTATCTTTGTACCCGACAATGAGTATATGGCGGTCCTTAAGCGCGAGATGATTAAGCATTGCTATGATATGAACCCTGGAAAATTGAAGTATGCAAAGTTGGTGATTGCAAGGTCAGAGTTAGCACAGAGCGAGACTACCAGTTGCATATGGACTTTTGTCACCCTTAGTTTTTTTCTTAGGCATACAATATATGTTGATGAATGAAAAGAGTGTAAGAATACGAGGTTGCTACGCTAGCCGGAAAACAAAACTTTTCGACCTCATAAACCAAGATCTACTGGTAGTTACAGGTTACGGGATTACCACTAGACGCGCAGGTGCAGCGGAAGACGACTTGATGTAGTCGTGCGCGTCGCAGCAGGCAGTGCAGTTGCGTGGTCGTCCGTCTCAACGTCCCCTTCGCGCGGTTCGTCCTTGTGCTCCAGATGCAGCACCTCCGAGGAATCCCACACGTGCAGGGAGGAAGCGTTGCGCCTCCGGACTGCTAGGTCCGCGAGGAGCAAAAGGCGCGAGCGTGGGGAGGCGACGGCGGCTGCCAAAAAGCGTGGATCAATTCGCCCCGCGCCCACCCCTTGCTTATATAGGCGTCCTAACGAGCTCCCACGGTGGAGGCCCATTAGAAACCCTAAACCTAGTCTAATTCGGGTCCAACCCGAATTAGGCTTCCAACCCCTTAAGCGTGCGACCCTATGGGCTCACGCATACATAGACATGGCCCAAGTACTCTTACTCGACCAATAGTTGATAGCGGCCTCTAGCAAGACGTGTCAACTCCTATGTATACGCTATGATCATATCAGACGAACCACTATGACCATGTACAAGTTATTCCCTTCGCCACTCGATATATGGTTCAACTCGTGGGTTAACACTTAACCCAAGCATGGCCATGCATTTGTTGATCCAATCACATGAGTGATCCAGTGATATCTCTCTCACGAAGAGAGGAGCAAATTCCATCTTGATTGTCTATGTCTCATAGCATGTTTCCCAACCACCCAAGGACCACCTTTATAACTACCCAATAACGGAGTAGTGTTTGATAGTCTCTAAGTAGATCGTTTCACATCTTGAGTACATACCACAATCTCAGGTCTAAGGACATAACGTACATGACATGAATAGAGACTTTCTCTTGTTGGGTCAGTCCAGCCTACATGTCTCATATGTGCCCACATTATTAGTTTGACATCTCTATGTCTATGACTTGTGAAACATAGCCATCAACTAATACATGTGCTGGTCTAATATTCAAGTGTGCTCTTACAAGAATGCCGACCAGGGACTACTATTAGAATAACCATTCAGGTAATTGAGTTCCACAAACAATTCACATAATTGTCAATCAATACTAGTTGTCTATAATGGATATTCAAAGAACACTTTATTAATCATGGATACAATCGGAATATAATCATCTACATGATTAGCTCTAGGGCATATTCCCAACAAAGAGTAGTTCTTTTATGGAGGTGACAAAAGGTTTCACACACCTTCGTGATGCTTCCAACTGAAAATACACCCATGAATGATTCTAACAGGACCATACAGTAGCTAGAACTTGTATCTTTCATCTTATATGATGTCTGAGTTACAACCCTTTCCTTTACAGAAAAAATACAAAAGATAGATAAGAAATTCAATATCAATATCTGAAACAAATTGCTAAGTTGATCTATTTGCAAGCATTTATATAAGCATGCTCTCAGCATTTATATAAGCATTGACAATTTACAAGCGCCCCCTTGGTGGGGGTGAGATTGACAAGCAACCACACTATCCTATTGGGCCTCTGAAAGGTCCTAGATGGCTAGAGGGGGTGAATAGCCTAATTAAAATTTCTACAAAGTAGTAGAGCAAAGAGTTAGATAACAATTAAGCGAAACTTTTTCCTCTAGCTCTACACAGGTTGCAAGCCATCTATCCAAGCAATTCTAGTAGCATGAGTATCTAACACACAATAGCAAAACCACTAAGATACTCAAGTCAAGCTAGCAAGGTTAACTAAACAAGCAAACTACTCTCTCCGTTTCAAATTATAAGACATCCCAAGAATCTTGGAGAGTCAAACTATCTCAAGTTTGACCAAACTTATATGACAATATAATAACATTTATGATGTCAACTAAGTATTGTTAGAATCATTATCAATTATATTTTTATAGTATGCCTATTTGATATCATAAATCTTGATAGTTTTTTCTATAATTATTGGTCAAACTTGAGATGCTTTGACTCTCTAAGATTCTTGGAAAGTCTTATAATTTGGGACGGAGGGAGTAGCTAACAAGATATTTATATGAAGGTAAATACAAGATAGACATGAGTGATTATACCAAAGCCTTGTGATGAAGAGATGTTTAGGTTGAACTAATCACAATATGAATACCAAGAGAGTGTGGGAGACAACAGATGACAATCAATTTTTCTCCCGAGGTTCACTTGGTTGCCACCAAGCTAGTCCCCGTTGTGTCGACCACTCACTTGATGATTCGGTGGCTAATATACAATCACAATCCTAGCCCACAACATGGGCGCCACAAGAAACAAACACAAGAGAGGGTAACTCAATGACATGAGCAATCCACTAGAGTTACCCTTTGGCATGCTGTCGAGGTGGGTACAAGCTCTCTCACAAGAATTGAAGCCGGCCACGAACAATCACCAACACGTGGCGAAGCTCGTCCACTGCCTGATCCATCTAGGTGGTTGCAAACACCAAGAATAATGAGAGCTCCCGCGACGATGACGATCACCAAGTGCCACTAAGATGCTATGTGATGATCAATGCACTTGGTTCACTCAAACTCTCATGAATTTGCAATTCTATCAAAGAGGATGAGTTGTGGAGGCTATCTCAATCAAGCACAAGAGTATCAAATGAATGGGAAATGCAAGAGAGAGCCTCAAGGGCCGGCCAAAACAACATATAAATAGCAACCCACAAGCAACTAGCCGTTTTGCCCATTCTCCACGCTTCCTGCGTGACCTCCGGACGCTGCGCGTATCTGTGGTCCGGACCATAGCGTATGCGTTTGGACCCTTCTTCAGTTTGAACCGACCGTTGGCGCGCCCTGCTGCCACTGAAAAGCATGTCCGGACGCAAGCAATAGTCCGTCTCCGGAGCAAAAACGATATATCTGGAAAAGATGCCGGACTATAAAACATAAATCCAAACAGTACATCATATTCATCAGAGAAAAGTTCAAGGAACCCAAAATGCCAATTCGATCATGTGGCACATTTAATTGCTTGTCTAGTTACACCAATGAACAGGCCGGCAATCAGTAATTCAGTATTACAACCGAATGCTCTCTGGCTAGTAATGACAACTATTAACATATCAATCACGGTGTCTTCAATCCAGCAGCGGCGCAGGCACCAGCAGGCTACAGAGCAAGGCGGCGAGCAAGGTCACGTTCCGGTCAGCGAGGTTCCTAGCATACAACGGCGACGCCGGGTAATCAAGCATTCCCCTCGTGCACCCATCCATGCCACGGAGCCCAGCCATGTACCCGGCCTTCACCTCCTTGTTGACCCGGTCGTCGTCGTCGACGCATCCGCCGCCGCCACCGGCCATACGCAGGTCATCGGCGACGCGCACCATGGCCACGCGAGCGCTGCCGTATCCCACCATGCAGTTGCCGAACGCGGCCCTCTCGGCGCCGTCCGCCGGGACCGCGCCGTTGTCCAGCAGCGACGTCGCCGCGGCCACCGTGGCCGCGTACGCGTCCAGCGCGCCGCGCACGGCCACCGCGGCGTGCCGGGTCACCGGTAGTGATGTGCCGCCCCGGTGGAGCGTGCGGAGGCAGAGCTCGAGCATGTGCCGCGTCCCGGAGACTGCGCTGCATGCTTGCTTCGCCGTCATGGATGGGATGCGAGGGCACCGGCTGCTGTGGGTACCGTCGACGCCGCCGCCGCCATCTGCACCGACGATGAGGACCAAGAGGAGGAGGACGAGGAGGAGGAGGGAGAAGAGAGTGGTGGGTGGTTCTTGCTGCTTTGGCGGCCATGGTCGTCGTACGTGCTAGCTGGGCGTGAGAAGCTAGCTAGGATCGAACGAAGGACGTGTTCGTCGTGGTGTGGCGTGGCCGGAGATAGAGCTGCCGGCGTGGCGTGGCGTGTGTTTGAAGGGGGAGCGTTTCTTTGGTATGCTTGCTTTGCTTGCTTGGCGAATTGAAACGGCCGGATACAGGGCAGCTCAGCTAGGTTGGTGGCGTGCGAGGAATTACAGGTCACGCATGTCATTTTGTTATCATATATATACCTGACGTGACGTCCGTTTTATTACTTTATTAACCAACTTTTGGTTTTGCACTTTTATATATATATATATATATATATATATATATATATATATATATATATATATATGTGTGTGTGTGTGTGTGCGCGCGCGCGCGCATGAGAATCTAGTACTCTAAGAAATAGGAGTATAATGATTTGCTGCTAATTAAAAGGAAACCAGAAGTGTAATGCGTGGCGTGGGTGTGGCAATGATGAGTTAAGCATGTGGCTGTGACACACTACTACACTAGTAAGCTACAGCTGGACACAACAATGCATCTGGGTTTGGTTCGGTTCAATTGAATTCATTTATTTTTAAATAATATATAAGCTGGCTGCTGGGCCCTTTCCGCTTTGCCCACGAAGCCCAGCTCGGCCAACCCTGAGCATACGAAGCCATGTCATCACGGAGGTCCTGACCCAAACCTTAACCGCAGAAGATAGCAGACGAGAGCTTGAGGGTGACCATTCGATCTACATCCAACGGCTGTAAATAAAGAGTACCCAAACCCCAGTTTAAAATATTCAATTGTATGTGGGTAGACAACTTCTAAATGTATAAACAGGAATATTTTGTCTCGGTTGAATAGAATTCCTTCTTATATAGCCATGTACTCCATCTATCCCTCCCTGAATGTTCTGTTATTTTCGTTGATTTTCAAGTAACAACTTTAACTAGCTTCACACGTACACAAGAGTACTATACATACGGTTTTCAATTCATTTTCAATGGTGTTTTTTAGAACCGCCTGCGCTAAGGGCCAATAAAAATGAAAATGAGAGAACAATACATGCGGCCAATTCAGAATCGCCACTGAAAATCAATTTTCACCTGTAGTTTTCGTAGGAAACCGGCCGTAGAAATGGTTGTAAAAAAAAGTAAATAACGTTTTTAAAATAGAAAAAAAATTAATTAGGGAAGAAGCTGCCCGTCTCGTCACAAGTCATGGCATTTTTTCGCGTAAATCACACAGTCGTGGAGAATCGATCTCACAACCTTACCCTTACGTGTACCCTCCACTACCACTTTAACCATAACTCACTTGTGTTTAGATTCTGTTTTAAGTTTTCCACGTATTATACTAAACTGAGTATAAATTGATTGTTTGTCCCTAAACGAATTCAAATGAAAAAGTTCAACTACAAAGGTTTGTAACTTTTTCAAGGTATATAACTTTTATTTTTGTACTTTCTCCATCCGAGGTCGTTTATAAAATTTTAATTTTAAATTTGACAAATTCAAACGTAGTTTTCAATGACAAGCTGATTTCAAATGAAAAAGTTTTCAACTACAAAGTTTCACAACTTTTCGATATCTACAACTTTCCATTTGATCGTTTCTCTATCTAAAGTCGTTTGAAAAACTCAAAAAAATCAGTGTCCAATTATTTTTAGTGGCGGATTTCTTACGAAACCGCCTATACTAATTTCTATAGATGGTTTCTTACGAAATTTACATGTAGAAATACTTGATTTTTATAGAAATACATGATTATTAAACACAGATTTCTTAAGAAAATCGCTCGTAGAAATCGATTTTTAGTGACGGTTTGGAACCGTTTGATTTGTACTGGCACACGTTAAGTGAAACCGTTTATACACACTACTACATACCGCCGGCATAGAGCTATTTTGTACATGTGATCATTATCACTAAGATAGGTATTTGAATCTAGTTTTTTTAATTATTTAATGATACAAATATTACACAGATTTTTTTTTATAAACCGAGTCAAATTCATTGGTGCATAAATGGCGGCGACGAGACGGAGAGAGTACCCAGTGATGTAGCTAGCTGACGTGTCGCAGCCGCGTGAGGCGCGCACGCAGTGGCCGTTTCATGACAGTGAAGAACCCGAGGTGCGGGCGTAGGTCAACAGCGAGCTCGCCGTCGGCCTCCGCCCACTCGAACTCCCTGACAAGATTGGCGACGAAGTAGCCAAGATGGAGCACGGCGACGCCCATGCCAGGACACATCCTCCGGCCGGCGCCGAACGGCATCATCCTGATCTCCCCGGCGCTGCCCGCGGCCGCCACCAGGCTGACGCCCTCGCCCTCGCCGCCGGCCAGGAACCTCTCCGGCCGGAACTCACGCGGGTCCGTCCACGCCGTCTTGTCTCGTGCCAGCTTCGCCAGCGGAAAGTTCACCGCCGTTCCGACAGCGAGTCGCCGGCCGTTCACCACCACATGGTCCTCCGCCATCACCTTTTTTTTTTGTTTATAATTATATATAAATAACACAAAGCAAATCATAAGCTTGCATGCGTGGATCGTGATGATTGAATGCAATGGCATTTGATTATTTAGAAACTTTGGATTGATTTATGAATTATTAAAAACAAATCTCGATCACCTTCCTAAGCACCATGGGCACGGTGGGGTGCAGCCGGAGTCCTTCCATGACGACGGCGTGGAGGTACTCAAGCCTTCCAACAACCTCCTCGGCGACCTCGTCGGCATCGTCACCCACGACGGCGCCGATCTCCTCCCGAAGCGCGCGCTGCACGTCGGGGCGCTTCACCAGGTTCGCCATGATCCACTGCAGCGCCGCGGCAGCGGGCTCCGTGCCGGCGCCAAGAAACTCGGAGCAGAGACCCACGAGCTCACCGTCAGTGAGCCTGCGCCGCCGCCGCTGCCGACGTTTGCCGCTGCCGCCTTCGGCGGCGGCGGCGGCGGAGTGCTCGTCCGGCACGCGGAGGTCCACGAGCGTGTCGACGTACGCCGGGGGCTCGCCATGGGAGCGCCGGCCGTTGGCGTCGCGACGACGACGGGCGGCGATGAGTGGAAGGTATGCCTCCTCCTGTTGTCGCCGGAGCTGGAGCAGCTTCCTCCACCGGTTCCGGTAGATGAGTCCGGTGACAACGGGGAGCGTAGCGAAGACGCGGAGTCCGAGGAAGCACCGGACGAGGTCGTCCTGAGCGTCGGCCATCGCGCGCACGACGCCGGCGTCGACGGCGCCGCCGCCGAAGCACATGGTGACCAGGACGCCGAACATGGCCGCGCGCAGGCTCTCGGCCGCGAGCACCACGCCGCCGCCGGACGACGACGATGCGAGGTCCGCGACGAGATCGGCGAGGGCGGCGCGGCGCGCGGGGCCGTACTGGCGGAGACGCGACGGGTGGAGGAGCTCCGAGGTGAGGTTGCGCCGGATCGCGCGCCATAGCGGGCCGTACGGCGCCGAGTTGATGTTGTAGTGCCGGCGAGGCGAGAGTACGGCGCTTGGTACGATGGATGGCGGCCGGTCTGAGAATGCGCCGCCGGCTGCCGCGCCGCGAACCAGGAGGCTGTAAGCGGCGAAACGGTTGGTGACGAAGACTTCTGGTTCTGGCGCCTGGCGGCCGAGAGTGTTGAGGAGATTCTTGAGGATAGCCGACGACTTGACTGCGGCGAGCCGCGTGTAGGCTGCTGCCGCTGCCTCGCGCGCCAAGGTTGTCGACGCATGCCGTCGGCGCCGGCAGACGACGAGGATGATGAAGAGCGGCGTCAAGGGGAGCAGCAGCAAGAGGAAGATTTGGGAGTCTTGCTCCTGCATGGTTGTTGTTGGTATCAGCTCTAGCACTCTTGTGTGTAATAATGCATTGCATGGCGTATTCATTAGTGTCTAATTGTAAGATGGATTTGCATCTAATTTAAAGACAGTAAAGAAGGTTGTCTACCTGGCAATGGCATTCCTTTGTTTTGGCGGTGAACAACCGGTTGTTCGATCGACAAACCCACGAACAAGTGTTTTAATTTCCTACATTGCGGACGTACGAGTTTTGCTGCATCATCAGATCATAAGCCAACGTCCAGATTTCTTGTCCTGTTATTGTCAATGCATGTTTCCAACTAGCTCGATACTGTGATGCATGGTAGACACATTTTTTCTTTTCCCCTCTCACTAGGGGCATGTGTTTCCATCCTACCGTTGTTAGATGTGCATGAGGATCACTACAGAAGAATCTCTCTCTCTCTCTCTCTCTCTCTCTCTCTCTCTCTCTCTCTCTCTCTCTCTCTCTCTCTCTCTCTCTCTCTCTCTATACGGTGCATCTATCCTAGTACATATCTAATGGTTGTAGGGATCAGACCACATGTCTTTAAATACACATTAAACTTTTATAGTTATAAGAGCTACATGTAAATATAAGTAGGTTAATAGGTTATGGCTGTTCTAAACTAGCCTCATGATATGTTGGTTTTTGGATGGTCATTCAAAGATGAAAAGAGGTTTTCAGATGGTTCTTCCTCAAAAAACTTTTGGACCTAAACAATGCAAATAATAAGACCATAATACTAACAAAGAGTATATATGGTCATAATAATAAATAACGCGAAGTAAATAAAATTAAAAACGCCATATTCTCCATTAGGAACGGTTACAAAGAAGGTGGTGTGTGAGTGAAGACCTAATAATAGCTTCCTAAGGCCGGTCGATTTCACCGTGGCGAGCCATGTGTAGGCTGCCCGGCCCACCTAGGGCATCAAAAGGAGGAAGAGCATCAATGGTAGCAAAAGGAAGATTAATGAGTCTTGCATGGTTGATCTATGGAATTGAATTTATTTTAATAATTATAGCTAGCTATACTCACCTTGTGGTGCATTTGGAAGCAACATAATGCGGTTATCTTCCGTCAATCGAGGCGCACGACACATGCAGTATCCATGGAAGTGAAGGACACCTGCTCTCTTTGGTCCATGGCGGGAGGGAGTTTTCTTCGACCCCTTTTAGATCGCAATTTGCTTTTGAGTAATTAGTTAATCTAGAACTCTAAACCACTACAGTGGTCTATTGTATGTGGTAGCGCACCTCGCGCTTGTATGGGGGTCGCATGATCCCGAAACCTCTCCTCTCCTTAATTAATGATATGCCGGGCAACCGGATCTTTCAAAAAAAAAAATTATAGCTAGCTTAGTCATACAAGGGAGATACTAGTGTCAGCCATAGAATGGAGATAATTATAGTTATAGAGTAGAAACATACTCCCTCCGTCCCTAAATAGATGTCATTCTCACTTCCCGAGAAGTTAACGTTTTCAAAATGCCGGCAATTATGTATTAAATTATATAAATAATTATGCTAAATAATTAGTATCATTAGAAAGATCTTTAAGTCTAGTTTTTGAACAAATTTATTTAGAGATATAAATGTTGCACGTATTTTCTACAAACTTAGTCAAAGTTGAGAAAGTTTGACCGGCACGATTCCCATACCGACCTTCTTTTTGGGACAGAGGGAGTAGCATGGTGATTTATAGAATCAATTATTTTCATATCCTACTTTATAAATTTGAGATAGATCTTTAATTGATGAAACTTATATGTAAACTCTGAAAAGTTATGAAATGTCAAATTCTAAGTCAAATAGCGTAAGGGGGTGTTTGGATCATTTCATTTGGAGAAATTGAAATCTACGTAATAAAATAAAGTATTTGCCTTTACAAAGTTCGCATATCAGTAGCTGCCACCACTTCGCTGCTGCACCATAGGACCAGTGCTGGGCAGCCGTGCTCCACGTCGGTGGACCGCCACCATATCTCCGGCAGGCTATCACCGCAGTCGTCGTGCGCTAGGCGGGCGAGCTCCGGGCATGCATGCCACTTGCCACCGCCGTACGACGATCCTCCATTGTCGAGAGAAGAGGAAGCAAGCAGAGAACGGAGGAAGAGAGATTTTTTCTACCAGTGACAGTGGGTCCCACAGAGTCAAATACGTAGTACTTCCTCCGTATCGGAAATAGAAGACGTTTTAGACAAGGTTTGAGTCAAACATTGGGAATATAAATCATCTATAACTTTTAAATTGTTGAGTTTGCAAATGTAAAAATTATATGAATAGATTTGTCTTGAAAAATATTTTCATAAAAATATACATATATCACTTTTCCATAAATATTTTTATAAAAATAAAAGGTCAAAGTTGTGTTTTGGAGACCGTGTCGCTGTCCTAAACGTCTTCTATTTCCGATACGGATGGATTACGTAACCTTATTCCTTCTTGCATTGATTGTCTGTACACTTTTATAATGGACGAAG
The DNA here is from genome assembly GCA_022036555.1 of Microstegium vimineum. Taxonomy (NCBI): domain Eukaryota; kingdom Viridiplantae; phylum Streptophyta; class Magnoliopsida; order Poales; family Poaceae; genus Microstegium; species Microstegium vimineum. The sequence continues at coordinate 5,899,014 of CM039136.1, forward strand.
TTCTTTAACCATCAATCCAATAAAAAAATGGGCTGACATCAACCAGTGATGTTTCCAAGAATCATTCTCTCATGTCTAACCGACAACTATTGTTTTGTTTCTAGCGAGGACCTCTAAATATGTTCCAGAGAAATTTGGGATTAAATAACTTGTTTCATGATTCGTAAAGTTCCCAAAATCCGTTCTAATATATAGGCCTTGTTTCATGAAGTCCTTCCAGCTAAGTGGTGGCAGCCACGGGCGTCCGGACGGATGTCCAGGCGCTACTGTCACTGTTTCAACTAGCTTGATGTCTGGGTATTGGACAATTTTATCTTTGATGGTAGTACGTTTTCCGTATGACACCTGGAAACTTCTTATAAAACTTTTCACTTGTAAATTTGTGTTTGTTCTACATGATTTATTTCTCAATGACTCTGACCCCACGGCTCGAGCCTGAAGACCAAGCTTCATGTCAAACCTTACCGAGACGGCTCACCCGCATGCAGCAGCACCATCGCCACCCCCCACCCCCCCCCCCCCCCCCCCCCCCCCCCCCCCCCCCACCCCCCCCGACCCTCTGCCTTATCGCTGCGGAGCCACCGCGTCATGAGAAGAAAGCAATGGAGATTAAAAGCAAGTCGAGACATTTGCTGCGGATTTGATCGACGTTACCTTGGATTTGCTCGTCAATGCTGCTAATTTGGTTCTCATTGTTGTAGATTCACTTGTCTCGACCCTCATTGCCGCCCATTGTAGACTTTGCCTGCTCTCACAACAGATTTATACATTTTTGCTATGCATTTAGATATACACTAAATTTACATAATAAAAACAATATATTTAGAAAAATCAAAACATTTTATAATTTGAAACTAAGATAGTATATTTTAGGATTAAGATTTTACAAACTATTTTTAGCTATTTGAAAAACTACCAATTATATTGTTAAATTAACACGTCCTATAAAACTTGATGTAAGAGAAATTAGATCGTTTTCTAGTGTAATTAAAAATAATATACAAAATTCGAGTTGAAGATGTCTCAATCTAAATCTAAATGATTAGGATTCACAATCATATATACATCGGTCACCAACTAGTGAGTAGGCTCTCGCTTCCACGTTCCTGTGGATTAACAGGAAATCTCGCACATTTAGTCAAATATCATTACTTCTTGCATTGATTAATCATACACCTCTAAAAAAAAGGACTGCATCAACCAGTGATGTTTGGAAGAATCATTCCCCCACGTGTCTAATTGACATTGTTGTTTTTGTCTTGTCTGGCTGATTGTTTCTGTGGTTAATAAGTCGGTTTATACTATTTTTAGTTGTTTTGCTGTGATAGAAAAACACTATACTATAACTCATAAACCAAACGAACAAGGCTAGTTTCTAGTGAGAACCTAACGTTTTATTCGCTGGGCTTATCAGTCTGGCTTAGGTATAATATTTTTATCTCACAACAAAATAGCCAAAAATACATCAGCTGGCTTATCGGCAAAAAAAAAAAAAAAACGATTAGCCAAACAAGTCGTCATCCGAGAAATTTTGGATTTAAGAACTTGTTTATATTGGCTTCGTCATGAAGTCGTTCCAGCCAAGCCGACTGTGGAGGGTGTATTTTAGGGATGCTCATTTTTTTAAGATATCAAATCCCAAAAATTTTGTTCTAGACTAATTCATTAAATTTCGGGGAAAACTAAACTTCACTTAGTGTTTTAGAGTACTCTGACATCTGAGGATGATTTAATTACCTAGTACAACTAAAAATCTCCTATATTTTAGGATGGGGAGAGCAGTGCTTTAGATTTGAGCCAAAAAAATCAAGTGTTTTGTAATCTCTTAACACATGAATCCAACTTAGCTACAGTTAGTTAATTTATACTCTCTTCATTTAAAATTATAAGACATTACAAGAATCTTATAGAGTTAAAACATCTCAAGTTGTTTGTTCAATAATTACAGAGAAAATTATAAAGATTTATGACATTAAATAGATATACTATAAAAATATAATTAATAAACAATCTAATGATACTTAGTTTACATCAGAAATGTTATTATATTGTCTTATAAGTTCAATCAAACTTGAGATATTTTGACTCTCCAAGATTCTTGAAATGTCTTATAATTTGAGATAAAAAGAGTAGTAAATTATGCATGAATCACAACTAACACATGAGTTACGAGAACTTTTTAAGTTAAGTTTTTTTAATGATTGTGTAATGGAGTAAACAATTAGTTCTCAAGCCTCTCCCGTTGAATTTTTCATTGTACATAATGGCCAGGGCATTCGATTCTCGGTTCGATTCTTTGGCTTTTGAAGAAATTTGGTTCTCAGAAAATAGCAACGATCGGTTCTCAAAAAGTTCTCGAAACCAACCATTTCGATTTTTGGTTATTTCGGTTCGATTCCGGTTTAATCTGATCTAACCAAAGTTTTCAGAAAATGTCAAAACAACAATAAATATATACAGAGTATGTTCTAAATTAAGTTTATGCAACACTATATCTATTTTTAATAATGAAACACCACACATAAAATAAAGCATAATTCTTACAAAGTACAAGTAAATGAAGTATAACTCATGTATTTTGGTTTTTCTGGTTAATTCGGTTAACCGAGAATAGGAACCGAATTTTGTTCGATTATTTCAGTTCCTCGATATCAGGAACCAAATTTTTTGGTTTCGGTTCTTTCGGTTTCAATTTTGGTTCTTTCGGTTTGATTTTTCGGTTTCGATTAATTTTGCTCAGGCTTAATACCCAAGCAACATCCTACTTGACCCCTCATCCCATTTCGAAAGCTCAAACACATGAAAAAGGTTTTAAACTAAGCACCACGATGAAGGACTCTCATTTCTCTCTCCTCACCCCCTGTATGTAGGAACTCATCACGCTTTCTCCTATCTCGCTTTCTATACAGCTGACATCCATGACAATAGAGTACAAAGTAGAAAAAAAATTAGAAGACCGGCTGGAGTGAGCTGGGAAATAGGGGATGAATTGAAGGAATATGGGAGCAAATTTTGAGGGCATGGTTGAAGTTGCTCTAAACTGAGTTATAGATCTCCTAGCTGGATTGTTGAAAATCAGGTGATAGGAGCGCCTAAACAGGTACTTGTATAGAAGCTCCCGTGAGTACACCAAGTTTTTTTTTTTAAAAAAAAAACCCAAGTATTTTCGTTTGGTCCCAAATGGGAGTATGGAACATTGAAACTGCAGAATGTGCAGGTCTACAGTTGAATTCATATTCCAATTTCCAACTACATTCAGGGAAAAAAAAGATGGAGCAAAAACATTGGTACCTGCAGTTAATCCAGATAACAGTATCTATAATCAACTAAAGTCTGAAGTCACATGACCGGCAATTTTTACAAGTGGAACAGAACAGGGAGGATCTCAGTTCCTGCCAAAGCGTCACAGTTTGTAAGTCTGTACACGTCATAGCGAAGTCTGAGCTCCACCAGCCGGTCCTTTCTACTACATAACAAAAGAATGCATTCTGTTCTACAAAAGAAAAAAGGGACTGGTACACATCAACGCGAGATCTTGAAGTTCTTTGGGTGCTGCAGCAATTTCCTGGCTTTCCGTGCACCCAAGATGCTCGAAATCAGATCGCTACATACATCACATGTACTATCATAGCCCATTAGCTTTACACTAAGATCCTTGCATAACACTCCTAACCTAGTTTTATCATCTTCACTTGACTTCTGTAGCTGATCTGCCTGCTCTCGAGAGACAGTGGCATACAAATGGAAGGCCCCAGATGCAGGGCTGTAGTCCTTTTGATCGCCCTTTAACTCTGGATTATTGGGCTGCAGAAGCAAACGCTTGTCGAGTGAAATCCGAAGTAACCCCGGAGCCTCTGGATCATCTAGTGTCAGTGTGGAAAACACGAATGAGAATATCCCGAATGCTAGGTCTGGCTCCAAGAAAAGATCTAAAAGGGCACCATTGGGTGGTCTGAGGCTTTTCGGCAATGAATTCTTCTTTGGGTCAGAATTCACTAAGCTCTCTGAGGCACCACGAATTTTGGAAGCTTCTCTTAACCCACTCAATAAGGCCCCATGCATGGTTGCAGGGTATGCGCGATTCGTAGCTTCTCCAGCAAAGAAGAGTCGATCATTCACACTCTCAGCAAGAATGTCGTAGTCAGCACCAGAAGACCCAACTCTGATGTGTGAATATGAACCTGAGCAAAAAGGATCACTACCCCACCTTGTGCAAACTGATTGAACGGGATCAGGAACAGTAACACCTTTTGGGCCAAAGATACCTAAACATAACAAGAGTAACATGTTCGTAAAATATCAGAAATAATACATATGTGCTTATTCTTGAACTTACAAACGAGATAAACAATGCAATCATCTTGCTGATACATTCCTTTTGTGATCTTTATAATCGAATCATCCATCAAACACTATTCAAGGTAATATACAATAATGCTATCTTCCTTAAGTTTCCACATATTTCTTTGCTCAAGTTTGTACTCAAACTCCAAGAGAATTATCTATGTTCGATCTCCCCATCACCCCATGTGTCTCATCTATAAAAGGTAGTTATGCAATTAATTCCTGAACGTTCCTTATACTATAATTTATCTCCCTTTTTCTCTCTAGCATTTTATCAAAGCAGCCATTTATACCACACATTTATATTATACAAGCAATAACTAAAAGGGTATATAGCAATTCATATGCGTAACAAGGACCTTAATACTAGTGGTATTTCACAAGTTTGTTAAAGGAGGTATCAAGATTAGTTTGTAGGTTACAGGGGCAGAGTACAGACTGGCTAATACTTTCAGGTAGTCATTGCTTTCAAATCATAAAGAGCGGTTGTTCAGAAGATCATTGATGAGTTTCCTCTGCCAATCCCATAGTCAAAACTCCACTGTGCCTATTTTTCTTTGTACTAATAGCTCCATTGTATATGCTTAATCATAAGCAGAAAAGTTTATAGCATAGTGCCAATGCATCAAATGCTAACTCATTCATCTAAACTAGCATTATGATCATTATCCATTAGGGCCCGTTTAGGAAATGTTAAAACATGCCAATATTTATAGGGATAAATGGTTCACAAACACAAAAACTAATTCACTCATAATATAAGGAATCTCAACTTAAATCAGCTGAAGTGCCACAATAATGACTATGGACTGTGTACTGTTGTAGTTTATGGTGTGAACAATTTAGTAATTCCAAATATATGGTGTAGCATCATTTAAACCTAACCATAAACCAGTAAATGGTGTTTCAATTAATTAAAGAGTGAGAGACAAGTATACTCTGTTCAGCCATCCTGTGAGCATATATATGACACTACAAGTTACATTGTTTAGTCACTTCCATTTAATATTAATCATTAAGTTATCCATGCTAATACAAAGTATGCACTCTTCTTATAAATCCCAATGCACTTTTGCTAGTAATGCACCAAGCTAAGCAGGTAGATAGCATTTAGTTAATGTATTGGAAAGCAATTTGTTTCCATTTCTGTAATTCTTGGAGTCCATATTAGATTTTAAGATGTGATTATAAAGCTAACCAAAATACACAGGACTATCATAGTTGTAGATTTTACCTTTTAGAATGCCAAGTACTCGATGAAGTGCAACAACAGGATCAACCTTTTCAAACTCCAAAGCAGCCTCTCCAGCCACAAGTGCAATAAGAACTGGTCCACCAGAGACAGTGTGGTAGCTGTAGAAGAGAAAGAACTCCCCACGCTTGCTGCTCTCCTTATTCAAACACCCAAATGTGTCAATATCCTCATCCCAAAACACATGAGGAAACACCATGGCTACCTTGTTCAACAACCCAAATCCCAACCTCTGTATTGCCCCAAGCTTCTCCTCAGGCAACTCTGGGTCAAATACGATGCTCCCACTCTTGAGCACCCCAAGGGGCAAGGTACAGAGGACCATATCAGCCTGGAAAATCTGCCCTTCTTCCACTGTGACACTAACCCCATCAACTCCATGCTCGATCCTTGTTACCTTTTTCTCATAGAGAACCGGCACCCCATCACACAATGCATGTATTAGCCGGGAATTTCCTCCAGCTAAGAAACAATGGTCTCCTCCCATCTCATAAGGATCGTCCTGGTCCCAGTACGCGAGCGAAAGCTCCGATAGGCAACCAGCATTGGAGAATTCCAGATTTGCAAGATGCCAATCCAAAACCATCCTCTCCTCATCCGTCCTCGCCACATGGTAGAGCCTCCTGAGCTTCTCTATGGCTTCTCCTAACGAGATCCTCTCCGCAGCCTCATTGAGACACTCCCGAAGCCTAGTGGCGTGGTCGAGAAGCGTGTTGAACACCAAATCGACGCTCCTATCCAGCCGTGTCTCCACGACGCGGCCGTCAGGGTCGTAGAGCGGGCAGCGGTCCCGCACCTTATGCAGCGGAAGACCAAGCTGCCGCGCGAGCACGCCGAGCGGGTTAGCGTGGATACCGGTGATAACGCTGCCGCCAAGCTCGACGGCGGCCCTGTCCTCACCTAGCCGAGCCGTGTAGACGCGGCCGCCGGGACGCGCGCGGCCTTCGAGGACGAGCACCCGGAGACCGAAGCGGAGGAGCTGGCGCGCGGCGGCGAGACCCGCGAGCCCGGCGCCGACGACGAGGACGGACGCGGCGCCGTGGGTGGCGGCGGCGTCCGGGGGCGGGGCGGCGGGGAAAGCGGCGGAGACGCCGAAGTTGATGTGACCTTCGCGGGCGAGGTACCCATGGGCGGCGGAGACGAGGGGGTCATAGGAGGCGGCGACGGTCTCCTGGACGCGCGCGAGGGGAGAGGCGCGCCCGGGTCGGCGCGCCAGGACGCGAGGATGTGGTTGCGGACGACGATGTAGTCGTTGGGCGCGTGCGCGATGTGGGGCGGGAGGAGGGGCCGCTCCTCCGGGAGAAGCTCGTCGATGGGGAACCCCAGGAGAGCGCGATTAGCGCCTCCGTCTCCGTCTCCGCATGCCGCTCCTCCGCCGACAGCCGGCGCAGGCGGCGCACGCGGCGCGAGGCGGCGTCGCCGAGTAAAGCCTGCAGCTCCGCGTCGAGGAGGGACTCGTCGTACGACGCTGGCGTGATGACGCCGCGCGGCGCTGCGGCGGCGTGGCGGCGACTGCGTCGGCGACATCGCCGGACCGGAATCGGAGCGCCGGCGGCGAGGGGTTTAGCTGTGGATGGTGCGGGTGCGCGGCGCAGCCTCGGGTTTGGTTTTGGTTTTGGGGATGGGGATGGGGAGGGGAGGTGGGTGGGTGGGAACTCAATGCTGGGCCTGGTGACGTGATGATGACAAGTGGGCCCGGAGTGGCAGCGTGGGAACGCGTGGAGTACTAGAAGCTGGGAGATGAGGTGGGCGATGGATGACGTGGAGTACTGAGGTCTGCCGTTTTGTGGGCCCACTGACAGTGAATGCATCGGGGGGCTGGTTGTTTGACTTCGCCTGTCTCGGCTGCGACAGCCGACAACCCCACCTGTCTGTCCTTCTCGCCGCGCATGTGAATGAGGCTGTGGGGGCCATGTGTGGCGCCCACGTGTCATGAGGTGATATCGGGTGCGGTCGCTCGTGTGGAAGTTGGGCTCCACCGCCTGAAATGGTGAAACTGTATCGAATTTGTATGTTGCTAAAAAAAGTGTTCAATTTATTTACATTTATATATAGTCTTTGAGATAAATTCCTATAGCCAATTTCTTCTTAGAGCATGTACTGCAATAGTTTATCCTAGCTAAGTTAATTAGTATTTTGCTCATACGAAAATCCTGGTTTTGGCCTTGTTTCAAAAGTCGTTCTCATATGTGCTTGTTTGGTATGATTTTTGATTAAGAAGTCGGAAAGATCACAATAAAAATTCCTACCAAAAAGGATCTAAGTTAAATTTATTTATTTATTTTTATCTATATGCCGTGATGTATTGATTGAGGATGGGAGATCGCCTGTGGAGATTGTTCCTTACACAAACATGGGCACACAGACCAAATATTTCTCATAAAATTTGGGCGAAAATGTTTTGTTTTGTCTGTACAAACAGGGTCAAGGATGGAGAGCCATTCTAGAATTTCTGGTCAAGATTGTTTCCTACACGAAGATGGACATATGGGCGAAAACATGCATTTCCCTCGTAAGAGGGGGAATGGCAGTGGGAAACCATTTTATAATTCCCGGTTTTCATTAATACGAGATATGCATCAACTGCAAAAACATCATACGGTATGATTAGGGTACACTTGCATATGTTCATATGGATCATTGTGCACTCGTGTACGTCTCAGTCTTGCAAAAAAAAATTGAAGATTACTTGTAAATCTAGTTTTATAGCTGGGAGAGAAAAAAAACTGATGAATAATGATCGCATAGTGGAGAATGGAAATAGTCAATATGATTATTTGTTCCCAAAGCGAATGATGGATTAAAAGGCCGTTCTGGTTCTGTGGGCCGGCCCATATAACTCCACATTTTCAGCTGAGCCCATAGGACATTCGGTCCAGCCCATCAGCTGGTGTGAGCTCTGCTAGCTGCAGTATACGAGTCACGACACAACTGCGAGAGCTTCAGCTCAGCTGCCACCGCCTACCGAGAAGAGATCAGCGCCGCCGCATCCGCACGCCAAGTGGTTCACCGGGGACGAGCGGAGCCGTTGCGCCGTGCTCAGCGACCTCGCGAGCTCGCCCTCGGTCGGTCTTCGGCTCCGGAGCCGGGGTCTTGCCCTCGTAGCACGTTGCGCGACGCCGACGCGGTTTCCTGCTTGCTGCCCGTGCGGAACAACGGCGACCTGCGCGCCTCGCCAGATTACTCGTTCGTCTCGAGCGAGAGCTCGGATTCTCTTGGCGGCCTCTTTCTCTGTCCTCCCTCCTCTGGTGAGCAAAATCCCTCTCGAAATTTCGAGATTTCGGTTCAGGATCTTGCTGCTTCTGACTCAGCGCATCTGAGCCTGGGCAGATCCGGCTCATCCCCGAGGCCAATTTGGGCGGCGCGCTGGAGGTTCGATTCCACCGGAGAAACGGCGGTACGCTCCGCAAGATGTGACACTTTGAGATTCGATTGAGCTACTAAAGAAGGAAAGACAGACGCCCCGCGCTTACCTCGCGAGCAAATGAGGAAGAATTGGGGGCTGAGCTCCGGCCACGCGCGGCCGTTCAGTGACCGCCGGTGGCTGCTCCCCTTGCTGGCCAGCCTGCTCATCACAGCCACGCTCCTACTCGCCGCCGCGTGCGGCCTCTTCTCACCGCCTTACCCGAGCGGCGGCAGCGACGCGGTCCTGTTCGACGTCGTCTCCCTCGCCGACTGGGACGACGACGACGGCTCGCCGCCGTCGTCGGGCGGCGCCGGCCCCTCCGTCGAGAACCGGGTGATGGAAGGTAACGCCGCCAACGATGACGACGAGGACGAGGAGAATCCCGACGATGCTGCCGTCAACTCTGACGACTCCGACGCCGAGCCGCCGCGGATCGCGTACCTCCTCGAGGGCACAAAGGGGGACGGGCTGCGGATGCGGCGGACGCTGCAGGCAATCTACCACCCGCGCAACCAGTACATCCTCCACCTCGACCTGGAAGCGCCGCCGCGGGAGCGGATCGATCTGGCTATGTATGTCAAGGGGGATCCCATGTTCAGTCAGGTTGGGAATGTGCGGGTCATCGCTAAAGGCAACCTTGTCACCTACAAGGGACCGACTATGGTCGCCTGCACGCTCCATGCTGTCGCCATTCTCCTCAAGGAAGGGCTTCAGTGGGATTGGTTCATCAATCTCAGCGCGTCGGATTATCCGCTCATGACACAAGATGGTCAGTGCAGTTTTCTTGAGCCACCCTTTTTGCCATTTAACATTTCAGGGGCGACAATTGTTTTTGTGGGCTTAACTTATACATGGCTTACCTGCGCCAGCTTTGTTTCTGCAGTCTGATTGATAACATTACTTATGGCAGCATTAGCATGTTTCAGAGGATTCAAGTGTAGTAGCATAGGCACCATAGTTCATAGATTGCAACCCCTTTCTCTGCACTAGTTTGCATTATATTTGTTTTGAATTATATCTTTGCATATGAATACCTGTGAGGGGCCAACAAACAGAACAGATAACACGTCTACTTCTTGTTTTGTACAGAGTAACTTGTCATCTTTGAAAACACATGGTTCAGCTAATAATGGGGATTTTTGCAGAATTCAAGATTGATGTGAAAAATGTCTAGTTCCAATATTACACGTTTATTGTCATAACATGAGTGAAGTAACATGGGCCTCAAATTGTATACGCACACATATTAATTTTGTATTATCTAGACATCTACTTATATGGAAAGGCAGTAATAGCATCAGCAGTCACTGTTCATTCAAGTATGCAGCCCTATAGTTAAGCTTAAATCTTCATACACAGCAGCAACATGTTGTTACATAGCTATGGAAGTTACTGTACTTGTATGGTTAAATGCTTGTTTTTTTTTTCCAGATATACTTCATGTCTTCTCTTCTTTGCCAAGAAATCTTAATTTTATAGAGCACTTTCAGCTATCTGGGTGGAAAGTGTAAGTTTTCTTACTATCTGTTAATGTGTTCACTTTGTACAAAGGCTCTCTGGTTTTGTGCCCTTAATTTCTGACGCTTTTCTCCAATCACAGTAATATAAGGGCGAAACCAATTGTTCTGGACCCAGGGCTCTATCTGTCAAAGAAATTTGACCTTACTATGACTACTGAGCGGAGAGAATTGCCAACATCTTTCAAATTATATACTGGTAGGCCTGGTTCTCAATTCGATATTCAGACCATAGGCTTGAAGCTATTATATCCGTAAAATGGCAATACATTGATGTGGCAGTTGGCGTGAATATTGGCATGTAGTCACTAACAAATTTGCATGCTACTTTATATTGGCAAGTAGTTCCAAATTTGCTGGTTTACAACCAGTCAACCACAAGAAGAAAGTTTGGGCGCATTAATTTATGGTAGCAGATCCTAGTTGCCTCTCAAGCTAGCAAAGTTTTGCTGCCTGGCCATGATCCAGCTGCAATTTCTTAATTCATCTTGAACTACTAATTGTGAATTCAAATTTTTAGTTCCTATTCATTTTTCCCCCTTCATTGTGAACTCTTTCAGTTCTTCAGGCAGTTCTATGATCAGTTAATCACTTATGCTTCTTATGTTCCACAGTGTCCTCATGTCCTCCTAAGTCTACAGTAGGTATAAACTCTTGTTCCAATTGGCATTTTCTAGCCAACAAAAAGATAACCAAAAACAATAGTTGCTGCTGCATTGAATTACCAGACTGGAGGTTTGTGATCAAGATATTTGGACCAAGCCCGTAGTGTTTGGATATGTTGCTGCTTTTTTTTTAATGATCAATTCTTCTGATTGACCGTGCATAGGGCACTTGTTTTCTCTATTTGGACCAAGCCTGTAGTGTTTGGATATGTTGCTGCTTTTTTTTTAATGATCAATTCTTCTGATTGACCGTGCATAGGGCACTTGTTTTCTCTGTTTCAGCCCATGCTGAAATGAATTAATAGTGGTATAGAAAAAATAAAAAAGCTATCTCTGTAACGTAAAATGATTTATATATATGCATCTTGGTAGTAGTAGTATAGAATGTCGTGATGTTTTATCACTCTTATTCTGTGTTATAAGCCTATAATCATGGCCTTCCTATGTTTGATTGGCAGGTTCTGCTTGGATAATGCTCACAAAATCCTTCCTTGAGTACTGTATATGGGGATGGGATAATCTCCCCCGAAACCTCCTGATGTACTATGTCAACTTCATCTCCTCACCAGAAGGCTATTTCCAGACTGTCATATGCAACTCTGATGATTTTCGGGGCACAGCAGTTGGCCATGACCTTCACTACATCGCTTGGGACTACCCTCCAAAGCAGCATCCGCTGATCCTCTCCATGAAGGACTTCAACAAGATGGTCAAGAGCGGTGCGCCATTTGCACGAAAGTTTCCCAAGGATGACAAGGTCCTGGACAAGATAGACCGCGAGCTTTTGCACCGCTCAGAGGGCCGGTTCACCCTGGGAGCATGGTGTGATGGGAGCTCTGAAGGAGGGGCTGATCCATGTCTGTCTAGGGGTGAAGACTCTGTTTTCGAGCCTGGCCCTGGTGCTGAAAGGCTGCGAGGCCTGATGAAGAAGGTGCTCTCATGGGATTACCGCAATGGCAGCTGTTCCTCACTTTCTTATGATCAGACAAAGAGGGATTGGTATGTTCCTAAAAGCAAAGGATAATCCTGGTATCTTGCTATGCTTTCTTGTAAAAATGCAGCTCTTGACCCCTTCTATTGAAATGAACAACACTGAGGAACACACATTGTTGACTGAGAAAAATGTTGGTATAGTACTATTCTTGCATGTGAAGTACTCCGCAAGAGAAAAGCAGTTATCTGACTGAAACCAACGACAGTAGAAGATGCTGGATCTTTCATTTCGTTCAATATCCTGCACGTGCAGAACTAGAAAAGAACATTATTCTTCAGTTCCACTTGTGGTCAAGGTTTCACTTTTCACCTGTTTTGGTGCCTGATTACAATCAAATTGGAGGACCCCAATTTGGACTGGACATGAAGTATGCAAAAAAGAAAGTCCGCCAGGAATTTTTCCCGTCGTTGGACTGAATCACATGCTGCATTCAGAATAGCCTATTTTTCCTACGGGTGATAATTCTCTGCCTGTTTGGGAGCATGATTCATAGCATTGTGTTCCATAGATGTTGATAACCTGAAATGTTCAACAGATGAGGATATTTCTTTGCCAGTATCCATCATGAATGCTTTCAGCAGAACAGTTAGTAGGTAGTTCTGAATGAAGGGCAAAGTGTCTCTTAAATCGAAACTTTGGTAAGCTTGGCTCATTGGACTCTTGCAAGTTAGTGCCATTGCCATGGTGTCACCCCAAAGTCGTTCTAACTTATCTAGATATATAGTTTTTGCTAAGTATTTAGATATACATTATGCCTAGCTAGATGCATAACAAATTCTATGTATCTTGGGCACTATTACCTTTGGACCACTGTGCTTGTATGGCACACAGATAGTCTCCTGGAGCACACACTTGTTTGTTGCTATTCTCCCTTTGGTGACAATTTGCTGAATAATGTACTAATAGTCTTTGCATGTAAACTTGACCAGTATTATCTTCTTTTCAAACATTACTATGCAACGCAGCCGACTTTTCATATTATGAAGCCACTTGTCTAAACAAATCCGTACTTATGGTTCCAATGTTTCATTACAAACGATGGTCAAATGACCATCGAAGTATAAAAAGAAAAAAAAAATGAGTGAGACAACAAGTTACCTGCGTTCCTGAATGGATGGATTAGCCATACTGAAGGTGAACATATAAAGCAAATACCATTTTTGACCACGGGAGATGTTGATACCATCCTGGGGATGTCAAGTAACGAAGAACAGGCGAGTGATTTTCACGAGGATGAAGACTCTACCAATTGAGCTATCTTGATTGGTTCTCATCTTACCATCACTAATTAGAGGCTCATTTTATAGCCTTTATGTTACACTCATCATGAAATGTGCTACTTAAAAAAGGTTGAACTCTAGAAATTATCACGCGAAATAGAAACATCTAACTTTGAATTCAGTAGCTAGACTTCAAGTGCCATGGACAATATTTGTTTTTGGAACTATTCTAGTTTGTAAGGAAAAGAAAGCTATATGGCATACGAAAAAATTAGAATAAACCTCTAAGTCTACCTATTCCCCATAATAAATCAGCCACCTTCATGGCTATGAAAATGAACTTTTAGAGCATCTTCAACAATTTAGTAAACTAACTCTCAATTTCTGTGTTTCGAAAAAAAAGAATGGAACATGCGCGAATTACCCGCCGTGTTCGTACTTGGATAAGCAGAACTAGCCGTTCCTCTCTTTCTTTTTTAAGCTAGCGGGCCACACTAGAGATTGCTGGCGTGATGATTTTTTTTTTGGTTTAGAGAACCGTTGTTAGTCACATGAGAGGTAGAATTTTGCTATTAATATCTTTTGGCATGCTTCTAAAACTAGTTTTTGTTAGTGATTTTGTGTGTGTGTGTGGGGGGGGGGGGGGGGGGGGGGGGGGGGGGGGTGTCAGAGATGCTGATACACGAGCATGCATTACCAAAAATGAGGTAAAACAAAAATTGGATCCAAAGTCCACGCCAAAAATGTGACAAATATATTGCTCCGAGCTAAAGTTTCAATAAATACAACACATGTCAAACTCAATTTCAACACACGCCAAGGTAATGAATGTGGAGGTGAAACCTTGGCCTTATTCGTTTGAATTTATCGGTCTAACTTATTAGTCATTTTTTTTCACAAAACAGTCAAAACAACATTAACTGGCTTATCAGCCGCCGAAATCATGAGCCGAATAGGCTCGTGATCAGAATGTACAACTGAAAGCAAAAAAAAAAAACTATCGTAGTCAAGTACTTCCTCCGTCCCTAGATAATTGTCGTCATTGATGTACGTGCTGTAAGTTTGATCCGATTTATAGAAAATACGTGCAACATTTGTATCTTAAAAAATATTAAAAAAATATATTCAAAAATATTTCAAATAATACAAATCATGTACCATAAATAAATATTAATATATATTTAGTCAAAATTATTTCTCGAAAAACAACACTATATATATTTAGAGGCAGAGGGAGTACAAAAGGAATCTAATAAAACCCCCACTTAATAATACTGTGCACATTCTTTTTTCTTGTACATAAGCACCCTGGTCTCTTGGCTTATCAGCCACCGAAACAATGTTTTTTCTCTCATAGAAAAACAGCCAAAAACGACATTAGCCAACTTATCGCCCCACCAAAATACTCAGATGAACGGGGCAAAGGTCGGCCGGGCTGGTCGGAGGCAGCCACGTATGTCTAGCTCGTGTGTTACTCTCACTTATCATGAACATTAGCATGGTCGGAGGAGTAGCCAATAAGCCATCTACGGCAGCCTTTTCAAAGGAAACAAACGACTGAGACTTTTGTACTATTTTAGGGATCGCCGTACTGATGTTGATTTGTTTGATCGTTTTGCCTTCTTTTTCTCTCTGTGTGTGTGATCACACTTGGCGCCGGCCACGCATAGCTGCAAGGACAACGTGTGGTGTGGTGTGAAGAAGATCTGCATACGCGGCGCGTGGATCGTCTCGCTGCTGGTCGTCCGGAGATTGGAGACATCTCACACACACATGCTTCATGCTGGATTATTGGATTCATAAATATAATCGTACTAAAATAATGGCATCGTGAATCTTAAATCAAACTTTAAACTTGGATCAAATTTCTAAGAAAAACTTTGCTTATTTAAAATAATATATGTTTTGTTACAATTTTTTTTAGCTCTATTCGGCCCAGTACAAAAACCGGCGTTAGGATCTCGACGGCCACTTAATTATCATCGAGTACGAGTACGTACGTGATGGGCATCCGTGTACGTGTCGGCGGCCTACCAGCTGAGCTGAGCTGACCACCCAGCTATCTGCTCATTGCAACGATTCAAGGGTGGTCCCACGCCATCCACGGATTCGCTACCTAAATAGGATGACTTCAGCTTCCTTCTTACGGAGTATTAGGTATAGGTCTACTTCAGTACGTGGTGCAAACTGCAAACAACCTTATTTTAGGCAACGTTTGGCTGTTGAATTGCTCAGATTCTGGCTGGGATCCGAAGAAATTAAACGGTGCCAACTAGGAGTACCTCATAGCTCAAACGTTTCACCTCGAAACGGTTTATAGGGATTCACATTTTTCTGCATTGATTCTAATTCTACAGCCAAACGGTGTAGTCATTAACCATCTACAACGTTTCTGGATAGAATTGGATTCGGAAACATTTCTACGAGAATCTGAATTCTTACCCAACGGCCCCTATGAGAATCAGATTCAGAAGTTGAGTTGAGTATAACAGGGAGTTCTCCGCTTCTCGGTCCTACATTTAAATTTTGTTATGGTAACAAATGTATATTATTACTACAATGTATATTATTACTAACAAAACACATATTGGGCTTACCTAAAATTTCATTTGGGGAGGGGGGGGGGGGGGTGTAGAAGGATTTTTTTTATAGTGAAATTAATAAAGCAATGTTGACATTGTAGACGTAATTATAATTTTATATAGATTTGATCAAATTGAGTTAGATCAAAACTAAAAAATAGTCTACGTGATTTTTTTTTTCTTTTGGTGGGGCTTATAGTAGTATTTATTTTAATATTCTTCATGGTACGTTCTGCTACGTGATCCTCAGAACCTACGAAATTCGACGACCGAAGAATATAATTAGGTGGACAGTAATCTGCAAATAACAGTATTCAAACGGACCAGCTCGATCGCGATCGCTCGACTCCAAAAGTTTTTCCACACGATTTGACGAATAATCGATCAGCCGCACGAGCAAATTAAATTACGAATGCTGCCACCTTTTTGTCTGCAGCTTTGTGTACCGGTAACGAAAATTCAGCACGAGAGGAATATAATTGCTTTTTTGCTCACTTTTTTTAGCCTCTTTTTTATTGCATAGGAAAAAGGATTGTAACTTTTCTCGGTCACACATGCATGCATTAATTATTCCGATTCTAAATGTGAAAAATAGTTTCGAGATGGCGACATTGCATCTCTTGAGCTCCACAAGGATCCACCACCCACAGACAGGAAAGAGGAGGAAACAGCATAATACTGCCTATAGACGTAATTTTGGACTAAAAAAATTGGGTTCCTTTTTCTCTCTTTTAATTTTTTACACTTTTTTTTTCTGCTCTGTAGAAAAAAGCGATCTCGGTCATTTTCATTTCTCCCCTATTATGTAGTAGATATTTCGGATGTTTATTTTTTTGAAACGAACCGATAGGAGAGTTGCCTGCTATATTAAAAAGAAGGGAATACCCAGACGGGCACAAAACAACCTCAGCCAAAAGCTCTATACAATAGTAACAAGAATAAACCAATCACTGCTTGTTAGGGCAACCCTAGTATTGGTTCTAATCGAACTGCAGCAGTGAGTCCGTGTCTGAAGTGATTTAGACCAAACTTTGATAGTTGCAGTGTTAGGTTCCATTTGATGATCCATGTACGAAAAATAAGATGAAAGAATCTTTCTCTCCACTCTACAGCACATGGCCTTTGCATACATGCTGTATTTTATGATTATTTTATCTATTTTTCATAGGTAACAGTCAAACCAAGTTTGAGACACTACTACAGAATCGGCAATCACTGTCGGTTCAGGCTCGGACAGACCCTCAATTATTGGGGGCAGGGGCAGAAACCGACAGTGAAACACCACATCACTGCCGGTTCGTGGCTTGAACTGACAGTGATGCTTATCTGCCGTATCATCGCCGGTTCAAGCCACGAACCGACAGTGATGTGGTGTTTCACTGCCGGTTCGTGGCTTGAACCGGCAGTGATACGGCAGGGTTTGTATTTAAGCAGGCACTGACGCGCTACGAAATGTTCAGACGCGCGCCAGTGCCCACTCAGCCGCCGCTACCGCCCACGCCGCCGCCCACGACGCCGCCGCCGCAGCACGCCCCCGCCGCCCACGACGCCGCCGCCGCAGCACGCCCCCGCCGCCCACGACGCCGCCGCCCACGCCGCCGCCGCCGCTCGACGCCGCCGCCCACGCCGCCGCCGCAGCACGCAGCACGTCAAGCAACGCCGCCGCCGCCGCACGCAACACGCCAAGCACCGCGGACCGCATGCAGCACGCACGCACGCCGCCGCACGCAGTAGGCAGGAGGACGGCGCTCCACGCCATCGTCCTCGCTACGACGCCAAGCACCGCGGACCTCCCTCCACGACGCCAAGCATCGCGGACCTCCGTCCACCTCCCTCCACGGTACCATGGTGTTCGACGAAATGCCTATTTGAGATGTTATTTGATATGTGATAGATAGAGAAGGATAGATAATCTTAGTATATGTTATTTGATATGTGATATGAAATTTAATATAGATAATAGATAGATATGTAGAGAAAGATAGATAGAGAGAGATAGATAATCTTAGTATATGTTATTTGATATGTGATATGAAATTTAATATAGATAATAGATAGATATGTAGAGAAAGATATATAGAGAGATAGATAGATAGAGAAGGATAGATAATCTTAGTATATGATATTTGATATGTGATATGAAATTTAATATAGATAATAGATAGATAGGTAGAGAAAGATAGAGAGATAGATAGATAGAGAGAGATAGATAATCTTAGTATATGTTATTTGATATGTGATTTAATATATAGATGGCTGGACGTCGTAATCTCCCACCACCGGAAGAAATTGGTTGGAATGGTTATTGTACTTGGATGGGTTTCGATCCGGTATTGCCGGTAGTACCGCAGAATTTTCCAAACATAGTAAGTTAATCAATATATGTTTCGTATGTATGACCAGATCATCCAAGTTAATTAACATGTCTTATATATACTGTAGATGATTGATCCAATTGTTTGACTTAAAGGAACACTCGTCTATTTTGGTGTTGACAATGTGGATGTTCAGATTAATCGTGTAAACAATGGTCCACAACTCCAATGTCGTATTTAATTTTCAATTGACGTTAGGATGAGTCATGGTCATGGTCATGGTCGTGGTGGTCATGGTCGTAGTCATGGTCGTGGTCGTGGCCGCGGTGGTATTGGTGGGCGCAATGTGCACTACTACATAAAAGATTAACCGTGGCGGTCAAAAATGATTGGGAAAATTGGTCTCGTAGCATTGAAAGATCGCCGTATCCGGAAAATACCATCAAAATTTTGACGGCCTGTAAAATAGCATCCAAAGAATGCAACGTCTCATGGAAATTGCATTCTGTCAAGTTTGGAGCAAACGCCGTAGCTTCCGTCAAGCTGAGCTCCCATACCCATGGCCACTAACAACGAAGCGGAGCTACGCCACCACCGCGTGCAGCGCTCCCAACGATGGTGCCATCGCCTAGGATGCACTTGCGCCACCGCTCGCTCTAGCCTCCGCCGCCGCCGCCGTGTCCGCACCTAGGTAGGAAGGCCGACGCCGCGGGCGTCGAGGCTTGCGCGGCACGCTCCGATGCTGCTTCTGGAAGGTGCAGATCGCCATGGCGGCGTCAAGAGGCCTCGCCTGTAGGGTCGCAACGAGCTCTGCTGCCCCACGCCTGCCGACCGGCCCAATGTCGCCGAGCCCCCGCCGCACCCGCTCGAGCGACGCGTCAGACTAGATGCCCCCGTCGAGACGTTGCCGTTCCATGAACGCGACCGACCCATCCTGCTCCCGCTCGACGCCGCAGACGCCGCCAACAGAAAGGGACAGCGGTTCATGGCCCCGAGTGGAAGGGCTGCAAGTGCCCACCGTCCTCGTCGTTCGGGGCGCACCTGCCATTGCTGCCGCCGATGGCGAGGTGGAAGGAGAGGTCCAATATCTCCTCGCGCCGGTGCGCAACAACTCATCCTCCTCCGACGAGTATTACCCGGACTCGAGGACCTATTCTCGTCATGGAGTTTCTCGTCCGACTTGTAGCCCCACACATCATGCCTCTACTAGTACCCCGACTGCAGGTTCACCGGCTCGGCAGCGGCGCTCCGTGACCACCTGGGTGCCTTGCTTCCTGGCCTATGGACGACATTCCATACGGCGCTGACCTGTAGCTTCGCGTGCCGGAGTCGGACCCGGGCAGCACCGACGCCTGCTCGCCGTGGCCCGTGGGCGACGAGGTCGGCAGGGACGAGGTTCGTGGCTGTGGGCGCGCTCGGCGACGTGTCGCTCCACTCGCCGTTGCAGCTCTTTTCGGCATCCGTCTCGTCTGTCTCCTCCGACTCTGCTGGCCATCTCGACGTCCTCCCATGGCTCCGGCTCCTGAGTGTCTTTAGTGGCTTCGGATGGATGGCAACAAACGGTGTTAGCGACAAAAAGTAACGGAGTGCTGGATTACGGAACGGATCTCACTTTCAATGCTATTTTCCGGGTGGACAAACTTTTGATGGTATTTTCCGAATTTTGCGTTATTTGGATGCTATGAAACCAATTCTCCCAAAATGATTAACCGTGGCGGTTTTTTCAACTGCCACGGATCAAAGGTCACGGTTAATCGTTGCATTAACCGTGGCGGTTGAAAAAAACCGCCATGGTTAATCATGAAAAAACAAAAAAATCCTAGATCCAGACCCGGTTAGGTCTGGATCTAGGCCACGTCACCACCGATCTGGATCTGGGAGCCGCATCCGCGCCGCCGGGAGGGAGCCACACTGCCAGGAGGTCTTGCCCGCGTCGCGCCGCCAGGAGGGCGCGCCGCCTCCGCCTCGTGCGTCGCGCCACCCCGTCCTCGCGCGGGCGCGCTGCCCCGTCCTCGCGCGTCGCGCCGCCCCATTCCGTCCTCGCGCGTCGCGCCGCCCCATCCCGTCCTCACACGTCGCATCGCCCCGTCCTCGCGCGAGCCACGCGGGGGCGCCCCCGCCTCACGCCACCTTGGCCTCGGAGGTAGCCATGGCCTCGGAGGTAGAGGGGGAGGGCAGGGGGAGGGGCGCCGACGGTGGAGAGGGAGGGGCGCCGCCGGTGGGGGAGGGCAGGGGTCTGCCGTCGGGTGAGGGAGGGCCGGCTGCCGGGTGTGAGAGGGAGCACCGTCGGGTCGGGTGGGGGAGGGTCGCAAGAGAGAGAGGGAAAAAGGAGAGGGGCGGCTGGAGGGAGAAGGAGGTGAGGGAGAGTGAACCCTAAAATTCTATATATATACTAGGAGGAATATATCGGGCCGAGTGGGCTTTTC
Organism: Microstegium vimineum; assembly: GCA_022036555.1. Classification (NCBI taxonomy): domain Eukaryota; kingdom Viridiplantae; phylum Streptophyta; class Magnoliopsida; order Poales; family Poaceae; genus Microstegium; species Microstegium vimineum. The sequence continues at coordinate 5,919,735 of CM039136.1, forward strand.
GGTGGCTTTTGGGCTCGGCCTCTATTAACCGAGGCAATCCCTTTAAAATGTCCGCCTTCGAAAATTGATTTTGCGAGGCGGTTGACTATAACCGCCTCGGTTAATCCTCTCATTAACCGTGGCGGTTTGTAGGTTTAACCGCCACTGTTAAGATTTCCCAAGTGCCATGCAAAAGATTTTCTGTAGTAGTGGTGTTAGAAATCTCAGAGGTGGGAATACAGACACCCCAGCGTGGTCTAGCTATTAAGTATGTTGTCTTTACTTGTGCTGTCACGCTCTCAAGAAATGGGATCATACTTCCTACTTTGTCATCAGTGAAGATTGAAGCTATTAATCGCAACATGTATCATGATCTTCGGGGTTTTCGTGCATGAATGGCTCAGAACTCGCCAATGGTAAGTTTAAGACTCATAGCTTATACCTAGATTTGTTGTTATATGTGGTCAATATTGCTCTCATAATTAACGCTATACTTATAGGTAGAAGAGTATGACATGACCTACACAGGGTGTAGTTTTGAAGCCATTCTAAACGAAGTAATGGATGCATTGGGTTATGACTGACAATATGCTAATGAAGAGTCAACACTAACTACTGCAGGATTTCAAGCAAAGTTGGTTGCGACTAAGAAAGGAGACCCACCAACTACTCGACCACCATTAACCGTTGTTAGTACACCATGTGCTCATAAGTGTGAAGCAACTGAGAGTGCACTATTTAATACTTTGTTGTTCATCGATGAGGTTTTTGGTTACAAGATAGGTGACTTACACTTCTCTGAATTGGTAGTACTAAATCGTTGAACTATTGTATTGTACAATAAGATTGACACTTCTATGAATTTCTGTAATATAAATATTGATGGTTTTTTAATATAAATGTTGATGGTTTTTTAAATAAGATTGACACTTTCACATCGATATCAAATGGTTCGTTTATTACTACAAATTGTAACAATAATATTACTGCCGGTTCAAATAAAACCAGCACTGGTATATCACCCTTCACTGTCAGTTGGGCACACAAATTGACAGTGATGGACCAAGCATCACTGCTGGTTCGTAACAAGCCATCAGTGTCGGTTTGGCATAACCGATAGTGATGTCATGGGTTCATCACTGTCGAAATGGTTATGCCGGTTCAAAAACCGCCACTGAAGGGGGGGTTTTAAACCGACACTGATTTGGTTTTCTGCAGTACACTAGTACAAAAGCTTACTATGCAGGTGGTTCTAAACCCATTTCTATAGGCGTTTTACAGCGCCGCCTGCGCTGGAGGCCAGTAGAAACCCATTTTCACAGGCGGTTCACTAGGAGAACCGCCTGTGTAAATGATTTTCCAGTTTTCATTTTTTGGTATTTATATAATGTTTTATTGGATGATGTTCAAATATAGCAACATGTAATTTAAATATTTCATACATACATCTATCATTACTTCAAAGTTTCATGCTCGCAATCAAGTTACAAGTGTATGACACCCTATATACATTAGTCTCATGCTCACACACATAAAGTTACAAGTGTATCACACACTATATACATCAAGAGTTTGCACATGTCCTCTAAAAACCACTCCGAGTAAGATTTAGACTATAAACCTCTGTGAGTGCTTGGTACTCTGGCTTGGCTAATTCACTGTCATGATCATGATATTTTCCAAAAGTTGAGATGATCTGTTTGATTAGGAAAATGCTCACACCCTCAAGTATGTCGTACAACATCTTTTCATTGATGGTCGTCGCCTTGGTTTTCTTCGAAGGTTTCTTCATGTATCCTGTCGTGTCTCCTCTCATGTGCTCGCACACGTAATATCCACAGAGGACAGACCCTGGTGGTTGCTTGTGGCACTATATACAAAATAGAAAAGTGGTTATTTATAGATGCTCGCACACGTGGATTTTATAAGAGTAAGTTTTCATACAACTTACCGGCCAGTCATATATAACTTCCAATGACTCCTTTTCTTTTTTTTCGACTCAAGCTTTCCACCGTGGATTTTATAAAACCGCCATGCCCTGCGAACTCGAATACAATCACCATGTTAATTATTCTTAAAATCTTATAATGCAAACATATACGTGCATATCTCGACTTACAGCTCTAAGTTCTCAATGAAGCCTTCATAGTTTGCCGGCGGGTAATTTGCGGAGTCTAGTACTGTTGACACAAAAAGCGTCAGGATCTGCGAACACCTCGGGCTTATACCCGAATTTGATGTCCAAAGGTGTGCCAGTCGATTTGACCAGTTAATCGACAAGGACGATAACTAGAACAAGATCTGAACGAGACAACGGCGATACGCCCGGATGTCAAGGCTCAAACTTGATCAGGATAACTAGAGTAGAGCTGAACGAGACGACAGCGATGCGCCCAGACGTCAAAGCTCAGGTTGCTCAAACGCAGAACTTGCAAGGGTTGACGGAGATCGAGGAGATGTAGCCCGTCGAGACTTGAAGAACTCGTAGATAGACTAGAACTAATGCGATAAAAGGGTAAATTGCTGAAAAAGTAAATAAGAATAATAGATTTGTTTGATATATGATTGTGTTTCTTTCTCACGACCCCTAGGTACATATTTATACTCTAGCAATAGGAGTTGTAGATAGACACGACTCGTACCTTTCGTAAACAAAACAAACTCTTATTTTAAAGGAAATAACTGACTCGCGCAGGAGTCAGACCCAAATAACAATAATATTTTCCTAAACAAACACCTCTATTTTTAAGGAAATAAACGACTCGTGCAAGAGTCGGACTCAAACTTCTATAATAATACTAGTATAATGACACTAGTTTCTTTATGTATCTTCTCTTCGATGAAACTTTCCATCAGCAGATTCCTCCAACGCCATCGGCATCTTTTTGCTGACATCAGCCATCTTATCACCCTGCACCCATCGCAGTATCTCCTTATCGGTAATACCCTCCAATCGCAACTCTTCACTCCCACTGGTAACCTGCTTTTACCAATCAATTCTTATCGGCAAGAATCGTCCAGCTTCCATCGGCAACAAACTCATCTTACTTGCAGCATTCACTCTCATCGGTAATTTCGACCGATGACCTTCCGATGCCGATAGAAAACGGCTACTGATCAATGCAAGTCTTAGCTCATTTGACACATGCTGAAAAACGGTGTCAACACATGGCCCCCAATTTTGGAGTGAAAAATATTTACGCGCCAAAAGTTTTCTCTACTGTAATCTTTTCCTCCAAAATACTTGCGCGACCTCCTCGATTACCGCGCGTAAAAATCGCAAGTTACCAACAGAACCCTGCAACTGTAGCGCGAACAGTCACAAATCCAACCTCAAAATCCTTCGATTGCCGTGTGAATCCATTACCATACTCTTCCATATTCCTGCTCAGTGCAAAGAAAATTCCAAAATACCCCTGACCGGGCTTATAAAAGTTACCACCATCCAATCTGTTCTTCATCCCGAGCCTGCATCCACTTTTACTCCTTCATTTCACCGGCGCCTCCAAAGAACACTCGGTGATCCTCAAGTGGCGGCGTCTCCCTCCTTCATCAAGGCACGAACCACAAGAATCCCTCTGACTCCAATGGCGAACAACTTCAACGTTCCTGAGGTAATTCCTCCTTCCCTCGCTCTGCATCCCTCTATTCCCTTTTTCGCATTGTTCCATAATTTCTCCCCCTCTTTGATTCTCTAAACCTAGGAAATGCGCAACAAGATAGTGATCCCCTCGATCAATCACATTTCCATTGTCTGGGTCCGATGGGGAATACCGACCCTACTGCACTTATCAATGCCGAAACCAACCGCGTTTCCTTCAGATCTGAATGCTTCGGCCTAGGGTTATGGAAAGATGCATTCCGCTCATGGCCCAAACCTACCAAAGGATGGAAAAACTGGTATCTTAGAATGTCCAGGACACAACAATCTCTCTGGTCAGCACGTAACCTGGATCAATGCATTAGACTTTCTATTGTCGATATGGCAAAGAATGAGAATATGATGATGGTTGCTTCTTATTTCTGGTCCGATACAATGAATGCCTTTTTGTTCAGACACGGACGAGCTACTCCCACTCTTGCCGATGTGCATATGCTTACCGGCCTCGACGTCTCTTTTGCCGATCCCTCCAACCTTTTCGGCAGGAAAGCTGAATATAAGGTGAGCACACGCAATATCAGCGGTTGGACTGGATACATTTGAGAGAACCAGAAGAATGGATCGGTAGGTTAGAGAGAGCACGCCATCTTCTTGAACATGTGGTTAGAAAAAAACATCTTCTGTGGTAGAACAGTTGGACCTACCACTACATACCTCCCGGCAGCAGAACTCTTGGTCAGCGGAGGATTTTCCCTTGGCCGATACCTCCTTAGTTCAGCATATCATCTCCTGCACCAAGTATCCAGGAAGCTACTGCTAGGCGAGCCCATCGGCAATCTTGGGGGTCCTTGGTGGTTTATAAACATGTGGTTAAATGCACACATGTACAAGGTCCTCCAGTTTGACTTATTCAGCCAACAATTCCCAAGAGACATATCGGAAGAATATGAGTTTGATGATGATGAATCGGCAACCCGTCTCCCACTCAATTTCGGAGAGGCTGTGATAGTGCTGCCAGGGACCGATGCCAACGTAGGTCAATTTGGCATCTTCTTCCAGAGATTCTACTGCGGGATCCCAGCTGCAGAACGAGTTTGGTGGCCCTATATTGACAAACATAACCGATTTCCACTCTCCTTCAACCTCACCGATGGAAATATCCCAGAGAATGAAATAATCATGAAGGCCACCATCATCCCCCGGGCCATTCCAACCAACATTTTTGGAACCGGGAAGAATTCTCCTGCATCTTATGAGTTTTATTATCCCTCGGCAGCAACCAGACAATTAGCATTCGGCCAATTGCCGATCAAGTTCAGCTTCGCTAATGTAATCAAACCAAGAGAAGTCATTTCCAGTGCCATGGACTGGAATAGGATCGTCAATCTTTCTCCCCATGCCGATACATCAAACATTGATTTATCTTCTTGGGTACCAACATCCTTCATCACGGAGTCATACAAATCCTGGTGGCAAGAATGGAAAAATCAACTATTCCCCAAGTCATCGCATTACTATCGGCATTTGATCGACGCCGATTACATCATTCCCGATGATGCAGTAAGTTCTTCATTCTAATGCATCTCTTATTATTTACTTCTACTATCGGCATCTAACCCTCTTTTACTAATAGGTTGACGGCCCAATCCCTCGAACGAGCAAGAGCGGCAAGCACTTCAATCTTCGAATGATGAACCCCATATCAATCATCGGCAACAAGGCCCCTACGTTGGCTGCTTTCATCCCTCAAAGGGTACCCAAGGTCACTCTCAAACCCAGACCGACAACAACTAGCACCACTACTACTCCATCGGTTGCTGCCGCTGTCTTGGCACAAGCTTTCGCAGTAAGTTCTTATTTCATTTATACCGATTACAAACCCTCATCGGCAATGTTCATTTTACTTAACTTGCACCAAAAATCCTTTGCAGGCAACGTGCTCATCGGTAGCTACTTCAAATGTACAAGCTTCTCTGACTCAGGCTGCCGATGCCCTCCAAGCTTCACAGCAAAAACACGTCGGCTCACCAACTGCTGCCCCGAAGAAGAAACGCTTGAGGCGAGCCACTCCATCCGTGCCATTAACTCCAGCTGCATCACCAACTCCCGTTGATGCACCAATACCAGAACCAACATCAGCATCCATTCCTGAGCAACCATTGGACGAAACTCCTGACCAGGAAACGATACCATCGCTGCAGGAACCAGCTGCAACAATGGAGACAACATCAACATCGGTACCAGCACCAACACCAACTGAAATCCACGATCAGGGGACAACATCATCGCCACAGGGGTTAGCCACCACGACAAAAGCAGCACCGGCAACAACACCATCAGCACCAACCATTCCTCCCACGGAGGCAAATTCATCAACAACCGTTGCCGATCTTCAAGATGATGCCACGCCAGCTACCTTCCCGAGCCTAAGGCAAGAGATCCGCTTTAAGATGGTAAGTTGACTCACATTCTATAACAAAAACTTATGATAGGCAAGCTCTAATATTTTTCTTCTTCAGGCCCAAGATTCTCCGAATAGTTTGTTTTCCTTTGCCGTCAATCTCCCCGATGAAGACGGAGAGGAAGAAAGTTCTGCCCTAGCTTTATCGGCAGATGTTAAACTCAAGCTCGAAGCATTGCTATCTTTACTACAACAAAACATATCTCATCTCGTCCAAGAATCCACTACAGTAAAGATAGCTTTTAAAGACATTCAAGGCCATCTATCTACCGATATAGAAGAAACACTCTTCTAGGCAGCGTTTCTTGAGAGCAAGCAACTTCAGTATCAAAGGCTCTCTTGCCGCATAGCCGATAGGACTGCTCAATCAGAACTTGAAGAGAAAATGCTTCAATTCAAGCAATTTGCCGATGAAAAACACAAGGACATAGGTTGCCTAGAAGCTTCTGGCGTTCAGCTTGATCAAGACATTGCCCATCTATCGGCAAGGAAAGAAAAGCTATTAGCAGAGCTGAAACAAGTTAACGAAGCCTTGATCGTAGCCAATCAACAGAAGACTGAACTTCCAAGTGCCATCCAAGCTTTACAACAAGAAAGAGATGCCGACGCACGTCAAGCCCTCTAGATGAAGAAAAAGATCAAGCCAATAGAAGGATCTGCCGATGACGATGCCCAGGAGATGGAAGAAATAGAACAAATTCGCCCGCGTGAGATATCAGCTATTCAATCCTTGTTGCAATTTTTCACAATCCATTGTATCGGCAAGCGTAATACTAATACTTGATTTTGCTTGTAATATAATGCCAGTACGCTTTTTACCGATGTCTTTTATAACCTTTTCTTTCATCGGCATTCAAACAGGTATTTTATGCATCTACCCAAATACTAGGGTAATATTTCTTCAAGTATTTACCGTTGATTGCTCTGGGAAACGCAACCCCTTCGAGGGTTTCCAAAATATATGCATTACCAAGAACAAACTGATTTATCCGAAACGGACCCTCCCAATTAGGAGACCATTTTCCAAACTTAGAACTCTTATTCACAATCGGTAAAATCAATTTCCACACCAGATCACCATCGACAAATTCTTTCACCTTTACCTTCTTGTCATACCATCTGACAACCCTTTTATTAGTTTCTTCAATGCTGATCAAAGCCCTCAACCGATGACTTGCTAAGTCTTCTAATTCATCCTTCATAAGAGTATCATACTCATCGGTTGTCAATTGATCCTGAGAAAACAACCGCCTAGAACCAGTTTTAACTTCCCAAGGTAGGACAACATCGTGTCCATAGACCAACTGATACGGCGAAACTTTGGTTGCACCATGATACGCCATCCGATACGACCATAGGGCTTCATTCAACACTATATGCCACCTTTTAGGGTTTTCTTCAATCTTGCGTTTGATAAGCTTAATAACTCCTTTATTAGTTGCTTCAGCCTGACCGTTAGCTTGGGCATAATAAGGAGAAAAATTCAATACCTTGAACCCCATACCAGCAGTAAACTCATCAAACTCTCTCGATGTGAACATGGTCCCTTGATCGGTGGTAATAGTTTGAGGAATATCGAATCGGTAAACAATATGTTGTTTTACAAAATCTATCATGTTTGCCGATGTCACCTTCTTCAAAGGGCCCATTTCGTGAAGTAATCGGTGACAACAAGTATAAATTTATGCCCCTTACTCGATGGTGGATAAATATGGCCGATGAGATCAATAGCCCATCCTCTAAACGGCCAAGGCTTAATTATAGGATTCATTGCCGATGCAGGTGCCCTCTGTACATTACCAAACTTCTGACAATCTTGACACCCTTTAAAATAATTAAAACAATCTTCAAGAATAATCGGCCAATAATATCCATTCCTTCTAATCATCCATTTCATCTTATACGCCGATTGATGCGCTCCACATACTCCCTCATGGATTTCACCCATCAACTCCTTTGATTCTTCTTTACCAAGGCATCTGAGCAAAACTCCATCGATCGTCTGATAATATAACTCATCATCAAGGAGTACATACTTAGTAGCCTGAAACCTTAGACACCTTTCAACCTTCCTAGACGGATTTCTTAAGTAATCGGAAATTTCTTTTCTCCAGTCATCGGCAACCATCACCGATGTCATGACTTCTTGAATCGGCTGATACCCTGAAGCGTTCTGTGCTAATCGATTAGCCTCTTCATTATGCAACCTGAGAATATGCTCGAGGCAGTACTCTTTGAATTATTTTAATAACTGTAAACACCTCTCATGGTGTGCAATCAACATTTCACTTCGGCATTTATATACCCCAATCAATTGATTGATCACCAACATAGAGTCGCCAAAGACCTCGACGGCATCAGCACGCACTTCCCTTAGTAACTCCAACCCTTTTATTAAAGCCTGATACTCAGCCTGATTGTTTGTCGATGTAGCAACAATCGGCAACGAAACTTCATATTTCTGTCCTCGGGGTGAAATTAAGAGAACGCCGATACCTGCCCCTTCTTTGCACGTAGACCCATCAAAGAACAAAGTCCAAGGAGCAATCTCTACAGAGCTTATCACATTGCAATGCTGAGTAACAAAATCGGTCATCACCTGACCTTTAACTACCTTAGCCGATTCATACCTTAGATCAAATTCTGAAAGTGCTAGAATCCATTTGCCAACTCTCCCACTTAATATCGGCATCGATAGCATATACTTAACCACATCATCTTTGCAGATAACAGTGCATTCAGCCGACAATAAATAATGCCTTAATTGTATGCAAGAGAAATATAAGCATAAACATAATCTTTCTATGGTTGAATACCTGGTTTCAGCATCTACCAGCCTTCTGCTCAAATAATAAATCACATGTTCTTTCCCTTCAAATTCTTTGATTAAGACTGATCCGATAACGCCGTCATCGGCAGACAAATACAACCTGAAAGACTTCCCGTGTTGAGGTGGAACTAAGCCCGGAGGGTTTACCAAATATTTCTTGATTTCTTCCAAGGCCAACTGCTGTTCTTTGTTCCATACAAAATCCTGATCGGCTTTCAGCTTTAACAACGGGCTAAAAGATTTAATCTTACCAGATAAGTTGGATATAAATCTCCTAATGAAATTAATCTTGCTGATCAAGGATTGCAGCTCAGTCTTACTTGTAGGAGCAACTACTTTGTTTATTGCATCAATAGATTTCCTGCCAATCTCTATACCTCTCTGATGTACCATGAAACCCAGAAATTGACCTGCCGATACCCCAAACGCACACTTATTAGGATTCATCTTTAACCCATGTTTCTTTGTGCATTTCAGGATCTTTCGTAAATCGGCAAGATGCTTCTCAAAATTTCCAGACTTAACCACCACATCATCAATATAGATTTCAACTATCGTGCTGATGTACTTATGAAAAATAAAATTCATTGCTCTCTGATAAGTAGCACCGACATTCTTCAAGCCAAAAGTCATTACAACCCACTCAAATAAATCGACATGACCTGGACATCTAAAAGCAATCTTGGATATGTCTTCTTCAACCATGAATATTTGATTATATCTAGCATTACCATCCATGAAACTAATGATTTGATGTCCAGCAGCAGCATCAACCAGCAGATCGGCAACGGGCATCGGATAACCATCCATCGGCGTAGCCTTATTGAGATTCCTGAAATCAATGCAAACACGTAGTTTTCAATTTTTCTTATACACAGGAACCACATTAGAAATCCATTCGCCATATCGGCATTGCCGAATAAATCCAGCTTCAATTAACTTTGTAATCTCAGCTTTAATGTCGGGTAAAATAATAGGGTTGCATCGGCGTGCTGGCTGTTGATAAGGTTGGAAATTAGATTTAATAGGTAACCGATGTTCAACTATTGATCGGTCTAAACCAGGCATCTCTGTATAATCCCAAGCAAAACAATCTTTGTATTCCTTTAATAAATCACTCAACTGTTGTTTATATTGGGAATCTAACTTAGCACTAATGAAAGTTGGCCTGGGCCTACTGCCATCGCCGATATCTATCTCTAGTAAATCATCGACGGATGTGAACCCCTGCCTCAGTTTTCCATCATCGGCGAATCGATCCATTAAAACTCTTCTTTAGGACCGACTGCTTGGATCGGTGTAATGCGGTAATCGGCAACTTTGGGGAACTCTGTGTCCCAAGCTTCACCTGATATGCACCTGGTTTGCTCATAAGTTTCCGATTCTGCCGATGCAACAATTGACGAGATTTCACTCCGGATGACTTCAATCTTGTCTCCAACCCATTGCACGAGGGTTTGGTGCATTGGAGAAGGAATGCAGCAATTAGCATGGATCCAATCCCTTCCTAGGAGCAAGTTGTAGGTGCCTTTGCCACTGATCACGAAAAACGTTGTCGGCAAAGTTTTACTGCCGATGGTTAATTCAACACATACGGCTCCCATAGCTGGCGACACATTGCCTTCAAAATCTTTAAGCTTCATGTCTGTCTTGACTAAGTCTTGGTCACCTTTTCCAAGCTTCCTGAACATGACATATGGCATTATATTAATTGATGCCCCACCATCTACCAGCATCTTTGTTACAGACTGTCCATCTACTTTTCCTTTAACGAACAGAGCCCTTAAGTGTTGCCTTTCATCATCAGCAGGCTTCTCAAAGACAGCTGCCATCGGATCCAACACCAATTGTGCCATTTCAGCAGCTTCTTCTTCGTCACTGACAGGTGCCATGAACTCCATCGGCAATATTACAACCATATTGATTTCTGCCGATGGATCTCTATCCTTGCGCTTTGGCCTCCACTGCCTAATCGGGGACTTCTCCCTTGCAGAATTCTCATCGTGATACAGATCACTTCGGCGTTCGCGCTGGATCCTCCTTTTCTGAGTCTTCGTCAGACCCTTAGGGCACCATTGAGGAAGCTTGGTTTTCCAAATAGGCTAGTGCTTCTTCTCACTGCTTGTATCAACACCACTCCTTATGTTTGGATCTCTGGAGAGTATTTCTTCGTCGGGCACTCTTGCATTGGCCATCTCTTCAATCTCTTCTTGACCAATACGTCTACCAAGCCTGTCATGTGCACTGAGTTTGCCCCCCAGCCGATCATGTGCTGATCTCTTTTCTCTGAGCGGCCTAGCATACCTAGATGTCCGATCGTCAAAACAAGGTTTCTTTTCTGACCGATCGGCAGGGTAGTACCCATTACATTCAGGGCAATTATCAGCAGTGGGTAGTTTGATGCCTTCTTCCCAGCAATGAACAAAGAAGGGACACATCCAATGATCTTTATGCCGAAGCCACTCTTGGTGTCTTTCTTCTTCCTGCCGATATCGCTCCTCCTGCGATTCCTGATAATCTTGTCGTGGCCGCCTATGCATGATCACGACGCCATAAGACCTCCCGGCGCTACTGCTATCATCGGCAACTCTCTTGCCTTTTCTATCATCGGCAAAATTCCTCCCTGTTACTTCATGCGCAACTATTTGATGTTCTAGGTCTACCGATGCGCTTTTCTTGGCAGCTTCCGACGTCAACACCTTAGTCTTTCCACTGGCTTCTACCATGTTATTTGGAAACGGGTGATGATCAATCTTCATCGGTTTCTGGGCTTTAGAATTTTCAAACTTAATTCGCCCAGATTCGATTTCTAACTGCAACTGCTGCCTAATTACTTTGCAATCATTGGTACTGTGCGAAGTCGCATTGTGCCACTTGCAATACCTGATCTTTCTGAGCTCTTCGGCCGATGGAATCACCTGGTTAGGCGCCAACTTGATCCGCCCTTCTTGAAGCAATAGGTCAAACATCCTATCGACTCTGGTGATATCAAAGGTGAACCTTTCAGCTTCCTTCTGGCCAAATGGACAGGACACCGATTTCTTATCTTTCACCCATTCGACAGCGCCGATGCTTAGATCTTCATCGGAATCCTCCTCTTGCCCAATGAAGGCTACCTTCTTATTCCAAGTCTTTCTAGGCTCAAAAGTCTTGACGTCTTGATCGACAATTCTCTGCACAAGGTGGCTTAGACTTTCAAACTCTTGAGACGCATACTTATCTTTGATATGCGGCAGCAACCCTTGGAAAGCCAAATCTGCCAATTGCCGATCATCAAGCACCAAGCTGTAGCACTTGTTCTTCACGTCTCGCAGCCTCTAGACAAAGCTTTCCACCGATTCGTCATTACGCTGCCTCAACTTGACCAAATCGGTAAGCTTCTTTTTATGCACGCTCGCGAAGAAATACTTGTGAAATTGCTTTTCTAGATCGGCCCAAGTAATCACAGAGTTTGGAGGCAATGAAATAACCATGTGAATGCCGATCCAGAAAATGACGATGAGAACAATATCACCCTCAGTTCATCTCTGCTGGCCGCTTCTCCACATTGAATGATGAAGCGGATGATATGCTCCATCGTTGAAGTGTCATCCTGGCCAGAAAACTTTGTGAAATTAGGCACCTTGTACCGATTTGGGAGAGGGATTAAGTCATATGCCGGAGGATACGGCGTCCGATAAGAATATGTATTAACCTTGGGTTTAATGCCGAATTGCTCTTTCATCACTTCGGCAATCTTATCGGCCCAATACGCATCCTGTTCTTGCCGACTCATTGGCTGATTGTTGACTAGTGGAGCCGGCTGATGTGCCCCTTCAGGTCTTGGTGGAAGATGATTTGGAGTAGTTGGCATGGGCGCAGCACCAGTCATCTGAATATTATGCATCGACTGACTTACCAATAGATAACTTTGCACACTTACTTGGTTATGCCGTGGCATCATACTTATCGGTTGCTGTACCGATGCTCCACTCTGAGTGTTTGCTGGGCCTCCATAATGATACATTAGCACGCCAGGCTGTTGAACCGGCTACTGATTGGTCCATCCAGGTTTATAAATCATCGGCATGTGACTTACCGATGGCTGATAGCTAACTGGCGCCTGCTGCTCCTGTACCTTGGAGTAATCAACAAATTGGTTACCTTGATGTGCCAGTACTCTAGCTTGAGCATTTACCACCATAGGTTGACTCCCAGTTGTTATACTATGTTGCATCGGCACAGGATTTGCCGATGGTGGCATTAGAGGTACTTTAGGAATCACCACCTTGAGATCTTCTGATGGTATTTGTACAGTTGGAGAAGACGTGGAGTAATGCATCATAGGGATCACCGGCTGTGATTGCATTGCCGATGCCACGGAGCCCTTCCAAGCTGAACTATCTCCTTGCACCAGACTGGAACCAGCAGATGGATTTTGAGGCATACCATATCCCCACCAGTTGGCGGGAGCTAGATGATTCTGGATAGCAGGTCCCGACATTGCCGACGCCACTGGATCTGCACTAAGCTTGGTGACGCTTTCAGGACTTGATCTTGGTGGTGTAGCCACATCGGCAGACGGATCCATAGGAGTGGAAGACGCCATTGGAGCTGCCGATGGGTTTATAGATGCCGATCCAGGTTGATGATACGCTAGACCAACATACTGAGGTGCATGCCCTTCTTTGAAAGATTGCATAACAACATTGTATACGATATTGGACAACACATTGGAGTGGCTAACTAATGCATGATTTAATGTAGAATTAACCATCTCTTGTAACTTACCAGGATTGACATCGAACGTGACCTGTCGCGGCAACGACGGATCTTGCTTCTGGATGGCTTCGCCGCTCCTGCTTAGACTGAAGGATTTCAGATATAATTGCTTGTACTCCTCCATAGCCCGCTCCATAGCCTATTTTTGATCATCTTTCAGATCGGCCTCGGAGACTTCGATGACGTTCCTCAGATTGACATCGGTATGATCACCCATAGCAGATGTATAATTGGTCCCACCAGGTGTGCCAAAAGAGGTGTTGACACAAAAAGGTGTGTCAGGATCTGCGAACACCTCGGGCTTATACCCGAATTTGATGTCCAAAGGTGTGCCAGTCGATTTGACCAGTTAATCGACAAGGACGATAACTAGAACAAGATCTGAACGAGACAACGGCGATACGCCCGGATGTCAAGGCTCAAACTTGATCAGGATAACTAGAGTAGAGCTGAACGAGACGACAGCGATGCGCTCGGCCGTCAAAGCTCAGGTTGCTCAAACGCAGAACTTGCAAGGGTTGACGGAGATCGAGGAGATGCAGCCCGTGGAGACTTGAAGAACTCGTAGATAGACTAGAACTAATGCGATAAAAGGGTAAATTGCTGGAAAAGTAAATAAGAATAATAGATTTGTTTGATATATGATTGTGTTTCTTTCTCACGACCCCTAGGTACATATTTATACTCTAGCAATAGGAGTTGTAGATAGACACGACTCGTACCTTTCCTAAACAAAACAAACTCTTATTTTAAAGGAAATAACTGACTCGCGCAGGAGTCGGACCCAAATAACAATAATATTTTCCTAAACAAACACCTCTATTTTTAAGGAAATAAACGACTCGTGCAAGAGTCGGACTCAAACTTCTATAATAATACTAGTATAATGACACTAGTTTCTTTATGTATCTTCTCTTCGATGAAACTTTCCATCGGCAGATTCCTCCAACGCCATCGGCATCTTTTTGCTGACATCAGCCATCTTATCACCCTGCACCCATCGGCAGTATCTCCTTATCGGTAATACCCTCCAATTGGCAACTCTTCACTCCCACTGGTAACCTGCTTGTACCAATCAATTCTTATCGGCAAGAATCGTCCAGCTTCCATCGGCAACAAACTCATCTTACTTGCAACATTCACTCTCATCGGTAATTTCGACCGATGACCTTCCGATGCCGATAGGAAACGGCTACCGATCAATGCAAGTCTTAGCTCATTTGACACATGCTGAAAAACGGTGTCAACAAGTACCACCACCCTTCCTTTTTTAGGATAAATGATGACACAGATCCAGTGGTCCCTGCATGAATCAAATTCATGATACATTTGTACATTGAAATTATGTAGTTTGATCACCCAAAGTTATACGGTGCCACCGCCCAAACTCATACTTACCCAAAGTTGTACGGTGCCACTATATATTTCCTATCTTGATACTTCTTCATACACTTTGCAATGTAGAAGGCATACTTGGTGTCAAATTGAAACTTTAAATTTTCTTTTTCGCGGCCCGTGCTTCACCTACTAAGCCCCTTAAATCGTCACTGTTTTCCCCGATTCTAAAGGTGTGCCTTTCTTCGCATATATCAATTGGGTTTAGATAGCCAACCCTTTCCTCGGTAGAATAATTGAAATCCTGGCCGTAAGTCTACTCCTCCTGATCATATAGCATTCTACAAGGCACATGCATGTCAGATATATTGAACATTTCCAACTACAATGCATGTCATATATTGAATATTGATGCAACTACAATGGATGTGTAACTATATAACACTTACAATGCAAACATCGTTATGATCTGTACGTCTAGCCTCTCGAAGTTCATCATCAACCAAAGGTCTTCAAAGCTAATCACGCACAGATCATGAACACTTTGAAATGCCTTATGTGGTATACGCACGTTGATGTCGTGAATGCCAGCAGAAGAGGCTCTCATGTACCAGTCATTCAGCCTTTTTACATTGTTTGACACCTTTTGGAGTTTCTCCCAGCTTAGTAGAGGCTTTGCCAACACATAGTTTTTAGGCACAGACTTGTGGTCTTCAAAAGTGGGCACCTTGTATGTGCAGGGAATTACCTTAGGCACCGGCTGCACTGACTTACTGAGCTCAGACAAGTCGCAGACTTCAATTTTGCATTTTGGCCCAAGTCCTTTCAGAAATCTGGCCGTGCCAGCTGTTTTCTTCTTTGGCTCGAAGGGGGAAATCAACTTGGGCACCGGAAACTTCTTCTTTGGCGGCGTTGGTGTAGTTTGTTTAGGATATTTGGGTTGTGGAGAAGGTGTGGTTTTTTGTTGTGGAGGCGGCGGAGGTAATGTTTGTGGTGCTGATGGTGCTAACTGTGGTGGAGGTGATGACTGTGGCGGAGGTGATGAATGTGGCGGAGGTGACCGAGGTGGGCTCCAATGAGAATGGATTGGTGATGGTGGTGGTTCGGAAGAGGATCAGTAGGTCCTAATGACTCCTCAACTGGTATCTCTTGCGAGGACGGTGGCGGCTCCCTCAGCTGGACGTCTCGTCGAGGCCAAAGAATGAAATTGTTTAGAGCCTGTCCGAGTTTCTCGATGTCCTCGGGACCGGGGATGTCTAAAATCTCATCCTCATATCCTTGGACCATGATCGATACTTCTACTCTGTAGTAGTCTTCAGGAATGTCAGCACCGTGGTACTTGCGTCCTGGGATCGCTTTGCCCGTGGCTACTTCCCTTGTACGGTGATTGTTAATGCCATATCTTATGACAAGGGAGCAAGCCACTGGAGCAACAATGTCGTCAACCGGATATTGAACCTTATTCCTTGTAGATGCGACACTGCTTGGTACCTCAGCAATGGTCTGCTGGGACAACACTGGGACTAGCTACATCTAGGGTGCCTGAGTGCTCATTTGTTGATTTGACACCGCACTGGCTAGTTTCTGCATCAAATCGGTATCAGGATCATGTAGTAATTTCTACATAAACTCTGTGAACTCTTTATTAGCCTCCTCCTTCCAATAGCTAGCAATTTATTCCTTGTATCAATCACGTTTCCTATACTCACCTTCCCACTGAGGGCCGAATCCCTCCTTCCATATTTCTTTGGATGACACGCCTCGAACACGGCTAGGATGCTCATGGTTACCTAGGCCCTCGCTAAAGATGTCCCTCTCTCTTCGTGGCTTGAATTTACCTTCCTGCTACTTGGCTGCCACCATAAAGATGTTCTTTGCTACTTCTTCCACCTCAGGGTCATCAAAGGACAAACCGCTCTCGGTTTCCTTTGGTTTTCGAGCCCGAATCCAATTCACAGACCTTTCACCAAATTGTTCGGACAGCGCCGGCAACCCTTTCGCCTTCCGCGCAACATCTTCTTGTTGCCATTTGGGAGCTTAATGCTGATAACCACCTGAGCCTAGACGGTGGTGGTACTTATTCTTCTTAGCGAGAGCGGAGTTGGCTTCGCTCATAGATACGAAGTCTGCCTCTTTCTTTTGCTCTAGAAAGACCGCCCACTGTCCTTTAGAAATCTTGTACGTTGTTGTAGGGTCCAACCCTTTCTTGGCAAACTTGGTATTCAAATCGGACCTCCAGTTTCGGAAACTGACCGCACACTGCTTCAATGTATAGTCCTTTATCAGTGCCTCTGGTACGGCTCGAGAAAACTGGAACCTCGTCTTCATTTTTTCCCAAATTCTCGTCTTGTCATCCTCCGACACACTGGACCATTTGTTGATAGTGATGTCAAGAAAGTCCCTGACACAGAAGCCAATTGCGTTCCGGTACTTGGCTAGGGCCTCCAAAGGAGTCGTGGGCTGTCCGATCAGGCTGACTTCTAAGATGGCATATACGTCATCTGGAAACTTGTTCAATCCTCTCTCGCCTCGATTGGCACCGCTCCGCTTCCTCTTCCTTGGTCTCTCAGTAGTCATCGCCGCGGTCGGTTCGGGTGCTTCTTTGGCACGTTCTGCGGCATGTTGCGAGATTAACTCCCCCATCTGAGTCAATGCCCTCTGAATATAGACATTGTGAGTTTAATGGTGATGGTTTATATATAGACATATAATTAAATAGAAATATGAAATCATATAATAATAGGCACCATATAATTACCTCGTCGGCTTCTTGATCATAATCAGGGTCATGGCGTAATTCACGTTCTAATTATTCTCGAGCCTTCCTCACTTCGGGATGCTCGAAGTCGTCGCTAGGGCTCCAAGTGTTCTCCGGAGTTGATTGGTTTCCTTCTTCTTCCTCCATGGGGTCGGACGACCCCAGGCCTTGCCCCGTTTCATGGGTATCTAGTACTTGTTCTGTGGGGTCGGACGACCCCACGCCTTGCCCCGTTTGGTGGGTATCTTGTACTTGCTCCGTGGGGTCGGACCCTGAGGCCTGTTCCGTGTGAACAGACCCTTGTGCTTGATCCTTGTTGCTTGGAGATGTCATCGTGGAAATCTAATAAAGGATAAACATTTATATATTATATATATTAATTTCAAGTGTATATTATAAGCATTTATAGTGTATATATAAGATGCCTTTTTAAACATTTAAATATATATCCGCTCTCGGTTTTATAACAAACTTGAATGGAGACATACATATTTATACATACACATATACTAAGAAATGAATACATAATATATCATCAAGGGAATGATATATTTAAATACAAATGTTCATTAATACAAATGTCCGTTAATACAAATGTCTAATGCTCCCCTATTTTTCTATTATTTAAATAAGCATACTTATAAACATTCAAATACATATATAAAGAACATTTATATAAGCATTTATATATATAAGAATTTACATCTATACCTCATAATCAAAGCTTTTAAATATATAAGTATTTATATAAGTTTGCATATAAAGACACTAATAAAAAATGAAAAAGGCCCAAAGGAGACCTCTCGGCCCAGGTGGCCTCTTCTCCCACTGCTCGGCGCCGCCGCATGCGCCCCGCCACGTCGCCTCCGCGCGCCACCGCGCGCTACCACCCTCCGCGTGCGCCACCGCAGCCACCACCCCAGCGCCACCGCGCGCGGCCACGACACGGTCACAACCGCCGCGACCGCCGAAGCTAGCACGCACCGCGAGCGCGCTGCTGTCACCGCCGCTACCGCGCTGCTGCCACCACCGCGCGCCACAGAGAGCAACCGCGCGCGCCACAGAGAGCAACCGCGCGCGTGCCACAGAGAGCAACCGCGCGCGCGCCACCACCGAGCGTCACCGTGCGCGGCCACCGAGTGCCACTACCTGCGAAGAAGAGGGAGCGCTGCACTTACTAGTGCGGTGCGATGGCGAGAAGGCGGCGTGAAGACGAATCAGGTGAGAAGGGCGTGGCGGCGGAGAAAATGGGCAGCCTGACGGCGTCTTTCGAAAATACTGGAGTCTTCGGGACTTAGAAAATTTCGGATGAGTGCGCCATATCTTATATAGGAAGCCGATTTCTACTGGCGGTTGTATAAATGATTTCTACAGGTAGTTGGCATTGCCAACCGCCAGTACTGATACAATTTCTACACCGCCAGTAAAAATCATTTTGCAAAAATAAATCAAAAAAAGTTTAAAAAATCATACCTTGATATCTATTGTTCCAAAAATTGTGAATTAAATTTTGTAGTGTTTGTCTTGAGAAGATATACATGTTAAAAATATGAAATGATATGTTTGAGATACATTTATATGTAGCTATATTTATATGTCTTATATTGATAATTATATAAGCTTGAAAAAATCATATCTTGAGAAATATTGTTTCAAACTTAGTGAAATAAATTTAGCTATATTTATAATGACCCAATTGGGATACTTTTATATGTAGCTATATTTATAATGACCCTAATTTAATATATGTCTCATATCTTAATTAATACATAAGAAAAGTGCTTGAGTTTGTATTTTTTTAATTAAATGTTAAGGTTTAGGGTTAATTGAGATAGAGTTTAGGTAGGGTACATTAGGGACTATGGAGTAGGTAGTGTTCATTTGGGTTTAGTGCACAGAGTTGAAGAAATAGATTGCAATTATGTGAAATAAGCACAGGGTCTCCACATGTTCAAACATAAATAGGGCCTGATATTATAACATAAATGGATTACATGGCAAATAACAAAAACAATGTAGGCAGCTATACTATTCTGTGCGATACTTCGCTCAACACTCCTTATTTAGTGGATGGTGAAAGTGCAATCATGCCTTAAGTGGGTTTTGGTGACATGACAACGTAACTAGAGAACTAATGAGATTTTACAAGTATGAAAAGCAGGTTAAACTTAAGGAGGTTGATGATCAGGTTGGCGGACCCCTCCAATTACAAAAGTGCATGACAACAAGCTCAAAGGAGTTTAAATTCTTTTATACTTTGAAATTGAGTTAGGTATGCCGTACTATTAAGAGGGATTCAACACGCATGCCAACAAGTGAACCAAATACAATATTTATCCAAATACATCACACCTCCACATACATAGTGGGCAAATCAGCCAGCTACTTGAAGATCTATACCTTGCTGTTTTGCCTAGGCCGGCACTGCCGCCACTTGTTCAGCCATGTTGGCAGTGACGGGTATTTAAACACCTCCTCACTTACCCCAACGGCTAGTTCTGCTATTCTCACTCACACACTTCGCATCAAACAGAAAGAGGAGCTCTCTTCTTGCTCTCCATCCCCCTTGGTGCTCAACCACTGTCCGCCATTGATTTCCAATCAACCTTTGAGAGATTGAGCCTCCAAACTTGAGAAGAAGCTTCTCCCTCGGATCTTCAACTCCTACACGCATTTGGTTTGCGTGGTGGCCGGCAGTTTGAGTTTGTTACTCTTGGAGCTTTGCTCCTAGCCGGCTAGGTGTCGCCCTTGAGCTTGCCAACTTGTGTGGCAGCCAAGGGAGGTTTGTAACACCACCAATTTGCTAATGCATTGCCCATCATCTCAAGAGTTCATTCTCTTGACTTGAGACCGAGGAAAGAGCTAGCCTTTGTGGTGAGCTTGAGCCTAGTGTGGCGCACCTCAACAACGTGGACGTAGACTTGTGGCGAGTTGAACCACGAGTCAAATCTTGTGTCACCGTGTGCTTGTTACTTTACTTTGATATATCTTGTGTGCAAGGTGATTTCTAGGATTTGTACCCGATCTACTTCGTGGGTGTGTTGCTACCACTTTCAAGTGGTGCTAGAGGTTTCTTATACCTCTAGGAAGGTTCCTATTCAAATACAATTTACATTCAGTCTTTACTTTTTGAATTGCGTTGATATCTGTTCTGGTGACCAGCACTGCTCCTCTTAGGCCAGCAGTGCCGGCCTCAAGCCCAACAGTGCCGGCCTATTGCTGACAGCGAGTTTCTAAGTCATTTTAAACATGCCTATTCACCCCCCCTTCTAGGCTAATCATGTCCTTACATATGGTCATCTACAAAGAGACACATGTTGCTGAACTCATTAAATTCATCCAGGTCAGATACACCATCAACCCCTATAGCTTGTTGCTTTCCAGGAATAACTACATGCTTCGGCTTGTCGGTACTTCTCATTAGGACAAAGGATCTGTTCAACATAGAAGACCTATGCAGCACGATTATCCATTATCCACATATCATCTTTGTAGCCTACCTTACTTAGATTAAGAACTCTGACCCCATAGTTGTCCACTGTGACATGTTTGTCTTCAACCCATTGGCATCGAAACATAGAGACCTCAAATGTACCATAGTCTAGATCCCATATGGCATCAACGAAGCCAAAGAACATAGTTGCATCCCCAGTTTCAGAGTCTAAGGCATCACATCGAACTTGGTACAGAATGTGAAGCCACTAATGTCATAGCTTTGCCATGTTGTGACCTGGCGTGATGGTCCAGAACCCAACACCTTGATGGTGCGTTCCTCAATTGTTTCCCCCTCTGGAATGTCAAGCTCCTTTAGCCATGAGGTGAACTTATTCTTGTGTTCCTTCATTAACCACTCATCTGTGTGCCCATGATTTTGTTTGCGAAGCTCATCAATATGTTGCTGGATGAAAGGCTCCATTATTGAGAGTTGATGAAGGATGTTGTAATGTGCCTCGAGGATTGAATTGTAATCTTGAGGGACTAATGATTTCTTTCCCATCCTCCCTCTGCCATTCAGCATACCATCATGTCTTGACGGAGGCAAACCTATTGCATCCTGGTCTTTTAGGACGCTGTTGCAGAATGGACTACCAGACTCAATTGCCTCTTCGGTTAAGTACCCCTCTACCATGGACGCCTCAGGACAAGCACGAGTTGATATGTAGCCATTAAGTGTTGACATGAAACGCTCATACGTCCACATCTCATGCAAATACATGGGACCTAGTGCCTCTATCTGTGGAACCAAGTGCACCACAAGGTGAACCATAATATCGAAGCATGCTGGAGGAAAACACATCTCGAATTGTGACACTGTCTCCGCTACAAATTCCTTAAGAGATGTCAACTCATCACGGTCGATCACCTTCTGTGAGATCATGTTGAAGAAGTAGCACAACCGTGTGACTGCAACCTTTATCCACACTGGATTTATAGCCCTAATGGCAATAAGGAGGAAAGTAGTCAGCATGGTATGACAATCATATGAGTTGTAGTTAGTGAGTGTAAGGTCTTTCATTGACACAATACTTCGTATGTTAGAGCAGAATCCAGATGGGACCTTCAGATTCTTCAACCACACACACATCGAATGTTTCTCATCATTGCTGAGGTTGTAGCTTGCTGCCGGGAGATGGTACTTCCCATTTTCTTGAAGAACAGGGTGGAGTTCTTTTTTCATGCCTAACTGTACCATGTCTAGGCGTAACTTTAGTCCTTCCTTTTTCTTGCCCTTTATGTATAGCAAGGTTCCAATTAGGCTTTCAAACACGTTCTTCTGAACATGCATACCATCGATCGCATGGCGTACGTCTAACTCAGGCCAGTATGACAAATACTCGAAGAAAATAGATTTCTTCTTGAACATAGCCCCTGGAGTTGGTTTGACATTATTTCTTGGTTTTCTGTCTGTTGTCTTCTCCCCGAAAACAAATTTGAGGTTCCTGACTAGGTTGAAAATTCTTTTGCCTTTACTGTTACCTAGTGGGGCAGTAGACTAGAGTTCAACGTTATTGTCGAAGTACTTATCCATCTTCTTCTGGCGGTACCTGTGTCCTTTCGATAAGAAGCGTATGTGCCTCATGTACACTATCTTCTTAGATGCAGTAAAGGACATGTGAGCAGTTTCATCTATGCATACCACACAACCAACCTTTCCCTTGAACTTCCCTGATAATGTGAAGAGAGCAAGGTAATCGTTGATGGTAACAAAGATAATTACTCTCAACGTGAATGATTCTCCGCGGTACTCGTCCCACATTTTAACACCTGTTTCCCACAACATCTTCATGTCTTCCATTAAGGGCTCCAAGAAAACATCCATGTCAACTCCAGGCTGTGTAGGTACAGAGATAAGGATGGTTAGCATGAGGTACTTTCGCTTTTGCATCAACCATGGTGGAAGGTTGTAGATGGTGAGGATCACCGGCCATGTGTTGTGCGTGCTGCTACTCTCAGCAAATGGATTCATTCCATCAGTACTCAGTGCAAACCTAACATTTCTTTGTTCCTTCGCAAAGTCTTCGTGGTTGTTATTGAAATCTATCCACTGCTTGCCATCGGCTGGGTGCCGAAGCTTCCCATCGTCTTTGATGTGCTCATTAGAAGCATGGCAGCTCATAAGTTTGGAATCCTCTGGGTTGGCAAACAAACACCTCAATCGATCGACCACAGGCAGGTACCATATCACCAAAGCAGGAATCATTTTCTGTGCATAATAGTCTACTTCGTCTTTTTCTTTCCTCGTGAGTTTTGAACTCTGTTGGGTCTTTTTTTGCTTCTTTTCTTTACACACCGAGGCAGCACAGTGTTCCTCTTTGTAGTCTTTATTCGTTTTGTACCTACTTGCATTACACTTTGGACAACTCTCCATGTCCTTATAATCGTCACCTCGATTAGGATACAGTGAGTTCTACAAGCATGGATCTTCTCAACACCCATCGTGAGTGGACTGATTAGCTTCTTTGCATAGTATGTGTTAGCAGGCACTTTGTTTTCCTTTGGAAGCATGTCTGTGATAATACTCAAGAATGCATCAAAGTCGGCATCAGAAATACCAAACCTAGCTTTGCATACCAACAACTTTAGCACCGAACGCAAGGTCGTGAACTCTTTGGTGCAACCCTTAGAGTCATCGTACAAAGGCTCTTTTGCTGCTTTCATCAAGGCCTCCATACCTTTTTTGAAGAACATTGATGGATCTTCTGCATGACAACACAACATTGCCTCTAGGAATTCTGCATCTTCTGCAGCCATATTATTTTCTATCACATCAGTTCCGACGCCTTCAATTCCTCCAGCGAAACCATGACCAGCACCACCGGTGACAGGTTGTTGTGCCTCGTGTAATAACTGAAATCCACCGTCAACAAGCATATCTAGACCATCGGCGTCGATATTTGCACGACTAACAGTTGTATAAGGCATAGAGCTACCCTCTCCATGCTTTGTCCAAATCAATTAATCCTTCATAAATCCTCGGCGAACAAGATAAGAAAGGATTTGTTGATGGTCATCAAATACAACAACATTCCTGCAGTCCATGCATGGACAATGTATGTGTGTTTTCTTTGTTCTCCAAGCATGGTTCTTAGCGGCATCAATAAACTTATGAACCTCGGGTATGTATGATTCATCTAGCCTTGATAACTTATACATCCAGAATGACCTCTCCATCAATCAATACCTGACTTTCAAAAGGGAGAGACGATAAATATTATGTAACCATCTTAATCAACATGACTTGAAGAAAATGCATTAAAACTGACCTTTCTTAGCAATCTCCTTCCAAGAAATGAAGATGAAAACCTCCCCCTTATAAATGTGGCTCTCCAAAATCATCTCCTTCCAACAGTCCTCAAATCAAAATGTCCCCTTGTCTGTGTAAATAAAGTTTACAGATGATCTACTTTAGCTAGGGATTATTAGCTAGGGTAACTAGATTATTTAGCTAAGGAATTATGATTTACCTAGTGATTATTAGCTAGGGTCTATCTAGGGATTATTTAGCTAGTTATTAAAGTATCATAAGTACCATAATTAAATTAAAAAACATAAGTATCATTATTAAAAACACAAAATTAATGAAACATAAGTGCATATAGTGGATGAAATAAATTGAGAAATAAAAAAACATAAGTACAATAATTAAAAAAAACTAACAAAAAAATTACACTTCTCTTCTTCCCTCTATACATAAATTCTATTTAACACAACATTGATTCATGACAATCAAGTAAATATATATAGCATAAACTAAATTAAAAAGCAAACATGAAGATGGAGAGCAAACATCAAGTAAATATATATAGCATAAACTAAATTTAACATCTAGGTATTCTTCTCTCTTACTCATGGTGAAACCCTATATCCAAAATGTGGCTCAAATTGAGCAAATATGAGCTAAATGAAGCAAATAGGACATAAACTAACCTTTTTTAACAACCTTCTTCCAAGAAATGAAGATCAAAACCTCTCCCCTTGTATTTTGAAAAATTTGGACCTCCAAAATCGTCTCCAATGGAAGGTGGCGGCTAGAACTGTAGCTGGTCGGGAGGAAGAAGAGAGTGGGGGTCGGGAGGGTGGTATATATAGGCAGAAAGTATCACAGGCGGTTGACATAAGCCAACCGCTAGTGTAAATAGCCCCATTTACACTGCCAACCGCCTATGATACACATTCTCCACAGGTGGTTGGGGGCCAAAACACATCATAGGCGGCGTGAAACCCAAAACCATCTGTGGTGTGTTTTGGGGGCGCCAGCAAAAACAGTATTTCTAATAGGGGTAGTGAGATATAGGAACCAAACAACTTATTTCCTTATTCCATATTCATAGATGTGGAAAACGAACTTTACTCTGTTTCTCATCTTTCACTATGGTTCGATTCTCTTACACACTGGAGCTGCTCTTATCGTCACTTTTTTAAACACGGTGATGCATGCATGCAAAATTGTAGATTGCTGCATATGCGTGCATGTGCCAGTCCAAAAACCACGTATGCACGGTCAAACACATGATCTTAACGAACGCGATTTTGTCCTTTAATTTGTGGAAAGAGAAGACAGGTGCTCTGAAATACATACGTAAATCGCGTGTCAACTTTGGGGTCTCCGAAAGATCATATCTCTCCGTCCATGGAATAATTCAATTCGATGGAAAGCAATGTCAGTGTTATAGTTTATTTATTTATTTATTGTTCATTCCTCCTTGGAAAGCAATGTTACATGCATGCCATGCACTAACTTGGTATCCAGCATTTTATTCTACAGTTTTCCTATAGTTCAGATGTGAAATTTAAGATAATTTCAGACAACACTAATATACCATCAACTAGTTGTTAATTTTATATTTAATTATTTATCTTTGTGTTATAACATATTAATTTTTTGTCATTGTCCTCCTATAAAAATAATTATAATTGTTAAATTGTCTTTGTGCCAATATATATAAGATTTTATGAGGTTTGTAGTTCTGTCTAACATATTTTTTATTTTTGAAACAAAAAATTGCAGACCGTGTCTACATAACTTGCAACGAACTAAGACTGCAATTTTAATATAAAATATAGGCAATAATTGTCTCCTGAAATAAAACTAAAATTTAGGCACCTAAAATTTAGCAAATCACTTTATTCTACGAGTTGGAGACTTTTGTGCAAAGCAGAGTTGGAGACTTTTGTGCTTTTAGCATGGTGTCCATGAGTTTTATTTTATTTGGAGAAGCTGTTTGTAAATTAAATATATTGCTCAACAGATTCAGCCATGTGTAAGAAATTCATATATACTGCTGCTCCTGGCATGTAAAATAATCGCATATCCCATTTTTCGAGAGGTCCCCAATTTTTTTTTAAAATTTTTTAACAAACTACTTTATCTGTCTATGTTTGTCACCACGATTTACGTGCTAATAAAATTAATTTGATTTATATAAATTCATTTAATATTTAAATCTCTAAATAAAATTATTAAATAACTAGATTTAAATATATATTTAATGATACGAATTATGTACTCTAAATATTAATATTTTTTAATATATATTTAGTCAAAGTTGTTTCTCGAAATGTAAAAATAACAAACATTCAAGGACGCACTACCGCAGGTGGCCTCTTCGCCGAGTGCCGCTTGCACTCGGCAAAGGCTGCATTGCACTCGACAAAGAGGCTCCGACGAATCAGCTCCCGGATGGCACTCGGCAAAGAGTGTTGCAGATGGCACACGACAAAGAGGCACTCGGCAAATGCAGCTCTTTGTCGAGTGCCTGACTCAGCACTCGGCGATTTTTTTTTGAAAAAAATTGACGGCGTGGTTGGTGTGGCGGTAGGCATGTAATTTTTTTTTTGCCAAGAGCAAATCTTTGCCAAGTGTTGCACTCGGTAAAGAAGGGTTTCGCCGAGTGCCGCTCTTTGCCGAGTGCTGTGGACCCTGCAGCACTCGACGAAGCCCCTCTTTGTCGAGTGTCCCCTCTTCGCCGAGTGCCTGTGGCGCTACACTCGGCAAAAAGCCGGTCTTCGGCACTCGGCAAAGCCATATGCACTCAGTAAATCTGCTTTCTCCCGTAGTGATGGAGGAAGTATATAATAAAAGGGCATGCCCGGCACCCTATCTACAACTGATATGTTTGTTATAACCCTGACTCGTGAAATTTATAACAAACTAAATTACCCTATCTACTGATGTTCACGAGTTCTTTTTCAATTCCTATCTACTATTGCTCCCTTTTCTTACTGTTGAACCGAAAGTTTGAGCATCCATACTGAATTTAAAAGCCAAACCCAAGATGAATCGCGACTCGGCACTGCTGTGAGGTTACATTTTTTCTTCCATAGCTAATTTTCAGTAGAAGAACGAAGAGTAGAAATCCAAGCAGCACTCTGTTTGAAATTGAAGCTGTGTACAGTAAGTTTGTTTAAAGCTGCATGCAGGGGTGAAGGAGATCTGTTTGGAAGAAGGCGATGTTATCTGGAAAGTTCGTGCAACCTGCAGTCGGAACTCGGAACTGCCAACTTGACTCTCGATCCCTTTTCGATCGGATTGCATGCCAGCCTGCAGTCCACGTGTCACCATCACTTTATACCTTACTCTATCATGCATCTCTCTACCGTCTGACTTCTATATGATTTTTTTATAGACTTTGTGAGTTCTGTTCTGGCTCTCTACCTGCTTGCTTCTTCTTCAACTCCGTGTCCCACTTCGGCAATGCAACAACAAATCACTTTATTGAGTTGACATTTTTAAATTGCAAGTAAAGTTAAAGCAGTGTGTTACTACGTCGTACATAGCGTTGAGTCCCCAACAAACAAAATTTAAGGAATGGTATGATAAGTCCTCCCTCAAGTAAACTATATATTATATATATATATATATATATTACACACACACGTACCTACTCTCTCCGTTTCAAATTATAGTTCGTTTGACTTTTTCAACCTCAAGTTTGACCACTCGTCTCATTTAATTTTTGTGCAAAATATTATTTCTTTTGGTGTGGATTGCTTATTTAATAAATAGTCTATATGAATGATTTAAATTTGACTATGTTTATATAAATTTTTTTAATAAGACGAGTGGTTAAATTTGAGGTCAAAAAGGTTAAATAGATTATAAATTAAAACGGAGGGAGTAGTAGCTAACCCCAATTTAAATAGGGAGACTAATACATTTCATACTGATACAATTCATTTGCAGTTGGTGGGTTTGGCCGGATAGAGCTGCAAGAGAGTCAACTCAGCCAGAGTGGCCTCTGAAGGACCACCACTCATCAATCTCTTGCATGCTCCAAATTTAAATTGGTGTATATGTTTTATTTATAGTACTACTATCTCTTTGTCTCTGGGTTCAAAAATCAACTTACTATTTTTTGACTAATAAATTTGTAGAAAAAAATGCTAACATATTTATGAAACCAAATTAGTATATCTCGTTAGACACATACACCATGATTTTTTTTTCATAATATGCTTTTATTTGGTGTTACAGATGTTTTATTTAAAGTTAATAAAACTTAAGATAGTTTGACTTGCGATGGAGTTTGGGGCGGAGGGGGTGTGTGAAAGAACACGACGAGTGCGAGACGACATACGATGTTTTGTATATAAGATAAGATTCTTGCATTGGTTTGGCACCATGTGTTTGGGGTAAGTAGTTTAGGTACGTGCGTGTTAGTGACTCGTAATAATCCACAGAACCCCATACATGCATGGTATTTACCGATAACATTCTTAGACTCCATGTTTTTTAAGAGGAAACAAATTAGATAAAGATGATGCTCATCACAACACGGTGTGTATTTTTTATGGTCTGTGTTTGGTAGATTTATATTTTCACAAACATGCCTATAGCTTGGCAAGTAGTAGTATATTTCTATATATTCCCTGGGCGACTAGGACATGGAGTACGTGTGGGAAGTGACTCGGCCGGTAGTCAATTATTGATGAATAATAATTGAACATCAGTGCGGAGAGAATCTTTTTTTAGCTTCTACTAGCTCTTGGTGTTAACAAAGAAGCGGTTATTGACTGATGATCCCTATCAGAATATATAAATATAGTCGTGTTTTGTGAGATTGACTGTTTACTTGGGAGCGATTCTCACGTACGTAGAATCCCAACCTGGGAGCTCCCAAACGTCGTTAACGGCCCCTTCATTATATTAGGGCTGCACTGCTTTATTTAGTGCGTGGGACGAGGAGATTCCTGAACTTTTGTACAGCAGATAAAGTCATTGGACGGCTATCTACCGCTCGGCCTAACAAACGTACTATCTATACTATACTGTCGGTCATGTGCTGCATTGGTTGTGTGTACTTGTTACGTACGTCATGTGTTGGCAAGTCTTTCAACAGCTAGCTAACTAGCTCAAGTAATTCTTCAGTCATTGGACGTAATTCAGGTTATGTGCATCCATCCTCTTTGCCAATGCCAGCAATGGTAGAAATAAGACTATGGTGCCGGTGACGAAGTGTAGACTGCCTGCATGCAGCCGACAGTCGTCGACACAGCTGATCTGGAACGAAGGACTGTCTTGTTGACGCTAGCTATATTCTTCAGCGTTTCCAGACAGGACCAGGATCGAGTTACCATGCACATTCCTTCGTCAGAAAGTATTGAACGACCGGTATATCGAGATCGATCCATGTCTTCACCCTTCATCTCATCTCGTTGAATGATGGAAACATTAATTTATTACTAGTATTACAGTATAGTATAGTTTCCAGTGTCTCCAGTTTAATTAATTACCAGTTAGGTAAGCCTTGATTTTGATGATCATGATTGTCCAATGAGGATACAGTTAAGACAGAGATCAATATTAAAGTGTCCACAACAGTCCTACAAAATCGATAGTTGATGTGGTGATTTGAACGAATAAAGAAAGAGAGAAAAGAAACGGATACACATCGCAAAGGTCTGTTTGGTGAAATTTACCGACGACTAGTGCTGATTTGTTGTGAGAGAAAAGACTAAAAAATAAAGCACGCTATCCTAAAAACCTTGTTTTTTTCCCTACTAGCTGCACACCTGGCAGTGATGCCCATTTCACACACAAAAGCATATATACCATACCCCGCACCGGCTGTCGGCTGAGACTATGAGAGGCAGGGGAGGAAAGAAGGGAAGCAAAGATCGAGGACAAGGAAGTCAGGACAATTGACATGCGGTGAGAGAGTTATCGTGTTGAAAACAAATTTTGATTTTGGAGGGATATCCCTATCATATCACTATCGATTTTAAACTGTCTCAGATGGACAGGCAAGAATTATGTTATGTGGTAGTAGTGAAGTTCCCCACTTGTATGTAACCCATGCATGCAATGCAAGCAGCTAGGGATCCGAGGATCCGACCACCACCGGCCACTTTAATTTCCAAACGTAGCAGTCGGTCGTCGTGTCGTTCCCTCTGGCTTCTTTTCTTTTTTTTTTAAATAATTGGAAAAAGATGATGCTAATGCTAGCAATTAAATCTTGGTCAGTCTTGTATTGCATGCTGGTGAGAAAAAGGAAACTATTCGCATGCATCAAAACGAGCTAGTCTAGTCTTCCATTCATGCACACCGGCACTGCACCTGTTTTTCCAAAGCCGAATAGTTGCAGCAAGCACAGTCGTCCATTTGCTCGAATCCACCGACCCTGTCAAAGCTACTGTACATACTAGCGTTTGTTTTGTTAGTGAACTGATACCACGAATAAGTGCTTGCTCCAGAGAAGCATATATATAAATATATAAAAGGCTAGCTAGCTATATATATGCACTATAATAACTTATATTTAATGAGTACGTACACGTAGTGTATTGTATTCTGAAGTGCTCATAGCATGGTGTACTCAACTATAAATAAATTAAAATAATTCTTCTTGCGTCTTAGAAAACGAGAGGAGAGAGGGGGGAAAAAAGAAACATCTAGTATTACAAGCTAGTTACGTACGTGTGCATTGGGTCTCTAACTTGATAAGAAACGTCACATAATACTCCTTCATCCTACAAAATTTTATTCTTGCTGTTTGGAATGAAGCCAAATATTTTAAGTGTTTAGCTAAATTAAATCTATATAAAAAAAGTAGAAAAAGAAAAACGTATCGACGTCAATTCATTTGTACACTCCAAGTCATAGAGACCTTGCTAGGTTGATGCCTGACGGCATGCCTGACGCAAAGCTATACACAATAACACAAGCCAAAATTTCAAGTCCAAGGAGAGGAATCAGAATCCAGCTGAGGTGGGGTCACCGCACCAAGGTGTTGGTAGTAGGTTGCTGGTCAAGTACACTGGTAGAATTGACCTGTCACCTGTGCAGACATGCGTGCTAAGATTTTTATACCGTTTCGTTGGAACGAGAACAAGCTTTCGACTTGAAATATATATAACCAGTACTACTGCATGCTGAGGTTTGTTTAAACTTGTGAATTGCGATATTTGTTTAAAAAACGGCGGCTACGTACCCAAGTGTGGTTAGGTGTTGAAACGAACTTGATCGGAAATAAACCCTTTTTAAAATACTTGACCAGCCAAGCCGTGTTTTCGTTTAGTGGACTAAGCGTACGTATACGTATCTACAACCAATGTCTGGACAAAGTTAAAAAAAATGGTTAGTTTCAGTATGTAGGACTAGGACCTAGCTTATCTGATCCATCCATATGTGAACAGTCGCCATGACCTGTATGCATGAAGTATAGTCTGATTATTCTACAGATTAGCCATCTCTCTCTATATATACATATAAAAAGTCTACAAGGATCTGTAATCATGCATGTCTTTGAAAGTGGACTTTTGTGCAACATGAAAGAAAGAGCATTCAAAACTTGAGGAGAAATTCATTAATTCGGACCCTTAAGTTCATTGCATAAACTTCGCTCCCCTCTAGAGTTGGATGTATGTTGAATTGAATGATTCTCAATGCTATAAATATCTTTGCAAAGACCACAAGCAGTAATAATTTTCTATATTTCTTAATTTACCTCGGTGATTATTTGTTTCTAAATGAACCAAGGAATAATTTCTCTTTATGACTTTGAAGTGTTCTTTGCAGGACATTACTTTGGACTAAATATTTTCTTAGTAAGTCTCTTAATGTCAATCATGTCTTGACAATTCTATAATAAGATTGTAGATGTTGGTCGGAGTTAAAGACCTAGGATATATCTAGATGGACCTATCTTAATTAGGTTCAAAGAAATTAGGCCACAAGAAGAGAAAGGCCGGACCAGATAAGAAAAAACCATCCACTTATGAAAACATGGCTACTACTTGGAAACCACACTGCAATGGATCTTGGAGGGTTAAAATTGGATACTCACTACTGGAAACTTGAAATTCCCTGACCAACGTCAGGCAAAACTGGAATTACCCTGTCGAGCCAGCTCTGACGGTATTTTTATTTCCCCTGACAGTAAGTGCACCGTAAAAAAATTCATGGCGATATTTTTATCTATTATGATGGTACGTACATTTTCATGACGATATTTTTATTTTCCCTGACGGTAGTGCACCGTGAGGGAAATTCAAGTTTCCAGTAGTGACTAGCTAGAATTCATGGACAATTTTTTCTCAGTATAGCCGAGTTAAGTTATACAAAATGGACTTATTCATTTTATAATCTAATCACATGCTGCTAGTTTTTTTTTAAAAAAAAATCAAAGCAGCTGCCTCTTGCTGAATAGGAACTGAAACTCTTGGTCAGCTAACTGTACTTGGGCAGATAACGGCCACTCTTAGCAGCCTTAAACAAGGTGTGGCTGCTGCTCACTGAAGGAACAAAGAATCTCTCACTACCCTTTTTTCTTCATTTTTTTTAATCAAGAAGCAGCCTTTTTTCTGAAGAGGAACTGAAATCTGGTCAGCAGAGCTAGCTAGCTAAAATATTTGTGACTATTGTAGTATTGTTGGGATAGTAGTTTTCTTTTTTGCATCGTTGTTTTTTTTAATTTCTCCAACTTGGCTGTAACATATGAAAAGTTTTAAGTATATTCGGTAGCCAGCTCAGAATAAGTTATTCTATAGCCACCGTACCTCTGTTTACCACAATTTTATATAATATAACGATAATGTAGATACATATTTATGACCGTTGTATTAGTATAACATATGAAAATATTTATCATAAGCATTATAGTAAACCACATAGTAAGGAGTTACTATAATCTCATAAATGTCACACCCAGTTTTAAAGACAAAACAGGATGCAATAATCTTATGTGTGCCCAGAGATCAGTCACACACATAAGCCGACAAATTATCAAAAATGTACCATCGCAAGTGTTTAATACATAGAGAATAAGTATTTAAATAATGTTTATTACATAACAGCGGAAATATATGATAACTCTCGCGAAGCTCCATAGCACAGGGACGTCAACTGGTTGACCCCAAACCTAGAAGTCCTCTGGATACTCATAACTCTGATAATCTGGTACCCATCCGGGATTTTTATCCAAATATTGAAAAGAAAGAAGACAAGCGTAAGTACTTTCGTACTCAACAAGTATATATGGGGTTCATGAGGCTCAAAAAGTATGACACTGGTTTACTGCGATAAGCATTTTAATTTGTAACAAAACTTTATAAGTGGTAGATCAAAGTTATGCTTAAGTCCCCAAATTAAATTGCATGATCAAGTAAACAATTGAACAAGTAACATAATATCATGATAAAGTGATTCATAAAGGTAAACATCAAGTAACCAAAGAGTCTGTGAGTTTTCCGGGCCGCTCGTGTCCGTGAGCAGGGCTGATATACCAGTTTTTAACACTCTGCAGAGGTTGTACACTTTACCCATGAGTCGTGTTTGCCCAAATGCCACAGGATCATGACTCCCTTAACACTACCGAGGTGAGCGGACAGGGAACACTATGAAGTTTTTCAAAGGGGCTCGCTGACATACCACAGACAGTACGGATCCACGGGCAAGGGGTATATAGGAGCCCCGGGATGGTACACACACGCAGCGGTCCCCACTCCAGCCACAACCGCAACCGCTCGTCAATGGCAACTTTCGTGAACTGCCGCATGCGAGAGAGTGACCCTAATACTGAACTAAAGCCAGAGCCATATAGCCCTCATGGTTGTCCTGTATGTCCCAGCTTTTGCTGACAGATAGGGTCCTAAATCCATGTTGCTAAAAAGTCAAGTTTTACTTTATCATCTCATGTAGTCATTAATCAAGATTAAAGGATCATGCTTATTAAAGAGGAGCACTAGCAATAACTACCCATATGCAAAAGTAACCCATAGGATTTCAAGGATCAAGGTAATCAATTCTAGGTAAACCCTATGGTGATAATATTAGACACATGCATATGATTTTAGTTAAAACATCATGAATAGGACATCAAGGAAGATCCCATATAATACTTGCCTTGCTCAAAGGGTTCCTGCTGCTGCTCCTGCTCAAAGCAAAACTCCTGGTCACCCACGTACTGCTCATCGTCTGTACTCGATCATCACATCACATGCAATCATACAGAGGCATACATGCAAGCAAACAAAGGCTATAGATTAGAAAAGTACACCATTCACAATAAAACAAAAGGAAAAGCTTATAAAACACATCTACGTCTCACTACGATCACATAGACGCTTGAATCACGTAAAACGGAGCTATAACGGAAAAGATATGAATTAAACAAGATTTTGAAAAGGGCCAGATTAAAGCATTACCAAATTAATTTTCTTTGATTTTCAATAGTATTTAACATAGATGAAATCTATACTACTGGATAGAGCATAAAATTACGGATCTAACGCAACTTGAACGGATCGATTTGGATTTAAAACGAGCAATTTATAAGCATTTGAACTAGAGTGGCAAAATTGTAAATAGAATTTTCCTTTTTATTTTTGAATTAAAACGGACAGAAAAGGAATTACTCTTTTCAAAAGAGATGACGGAGTCTCGGTGTCGGTGTTATGACCCGGGGGTCAAGACCACCAACGAGTAAATTTGTATATCGCGTGCTCCCTCTCTCAGACGTGATGCAAGATGGACACAAGGTTTATCCTGGTTCGGGCAAAGAAGGCCCTACGTCCAGCGGGGGGAGGATGACTTGTATTATCTCGCACCCAAAGCGTGCTCGTACAGGGGGGGGTACAAGCTATGTTACACGGAGTCGGCCACCCGAGGGGTCGATCGAGTGGCGGGGTGCGTGGAGTGTGGTGTCAGAGTCTAAACTAGGGTCCCTGAGAACAAAAGTCCGATCTCTGAGAAGATGGAAAAAGGTCCCCGAAGAAGTCGGAGCCCATCGGTCCCCTATACTCTACCTCGGCGTCCCCTTTTATAGACCAAGGGGAGACCCGAGGGTACAGGGTCCTAACAGTAGAAGTATGGGCGGCGTATCCGCGGCACAGTGTTGGCGGAGAGACGTTGACCATTGTGGCGGCATGGCCTTCCCGTCCTTCAGGCGTCCCCGGTCGTGGTGGCAGTAGAAGTCGTTGCAGTGCAGTGTCCGCAGGCGGGCACGAGTCCCACGGCCGAAGCGGGACGGGGCGGATGGGACGGCTTTCGTACCGGAGTTGTTGAAGAGAAGGGGGTCGAGCCCCCCGGTCGAGGGATGGGGTCGAGCCCTGCATGGCTCTGTCGCGTTCCCGAAGTCGTCGTCGAGGGTTGCACTATTCACTTTCCGAGGGGTACTGTTGAAGTCCGTACTCGCGTAGTGGCGACAGTGGCGGCACAGTTGACGGGAATCGGGGACTGGACGGGGAGTTGGCGGATTTGACAGTGGGCGCGGACGCCCATGTCGTTAGGTGGGTTCACTTTAACCCATGCCGGGCCAGTTGGGTTAATCGAGCCCTTCGTCCGAGGGTCGTCCGCTCGATCCTTGGTCGAGGGGGAGGTCGAGACGTCGACGGGGTCGGAGAGGTCGAAGTCGAGGTAGAGGTCGGGGGGTCGATCGCTCGACCCCTCGTCCGTCGTCGAGGTGGAGCCGGGGGTCGTTCGCTCGCACCCTCGTCCATCGTCGAGGTGGAGCCGGGGGTCGTTCGCTCGCCCCCTCGTCTGTCATCGAGGTGGATCCGGGGATCGTTCGCTCGCCCCCTCGTCCGTCGTCGAGGTGGAGCCGGCCCGCGGCTTGTTGCCGCAGTTGGTGTAGAGGGGGCCCTCGATTGATGGGCCACGTCTTACCGAGTAGTGGGCTGGCTCTGCCTTAAAAATGGTTGCTATGTTTAGCGTTAATTTATCGAAGGGTTTAGGGTACCCCTTACCTTCGTAGCCGACAGTAGCTCCCGAGGCCCCAGAGGAATGATTTAGAACTCCTTTGGGGGCTATGATACGCGTTTCTCGGAGGGAGTAAGGATTGCCCGGAGGTTTTATGCTTGGCCCGCAGGGTTAGTGAGAAGTCCGATTCTCTGCGGGGTGCGCGCGAGCGCACCCCGCGGGGGTAGCCCCCGAGGCCCCAGAGGAGTGATTAAGAACTCCTCTGGGGGCTAAAATATGTTGTATAGTGGGGTTTTTTAAGGATACCTGGAGGCGTGGCGACCTGTCGAGGGGTCGATTCCATTCCTTTCCCTGAAAAGAGAAGTGTTCGAGGGCGGCTGTCGAACCCTACCGAGGGCCAGCCTTCGCTCCCTCGAGCACCACTGGAGTCAGAGCGCCCCGCCCGAGAGGTCGACTCTGTCTGCCAGGTTACGAGTTTTCGACCCTCTTTCGTCGAGGGGTGCCGTGCGTAGTCGAGCCCTCGAGCCCTCGAATGGCTAGGCCTTCACTACCTCATAGCGTCCTTCCCACGGATCCTTTCGTTCGGATCGTGGGGTGAAGAGCATCGTGCTATCCTCGTTAGGACGAGCCCGAAGTCCTCGGTGAGCTGTTCTCGGGCATGAGTCCATTAGAAATGGTGCCCTGTACGGGTAAAAATCCGAGTGAGAACTCGACCCCGTTCGATAGGGGTCAACTAGTGGCCCGGAGGCGTTCTCATTGTTAAGCAAGCCGTACGGCTCGCTAAGCACGACCATGTGGATCACCAAGGTGCCAACCCCATTCGATAGGAGTTGGTGGCTCGATGCCTCCCAGCGTAGGGATCCTTAGGTGTTCCTAGGTATGCCTCGGATATGTCCCAGGGAGCCTCGAGAGTTCGTTCTCGAGCTACCGGGACATCCCTGACTCGTGTACTCGAGGGCGGCTGTCGAACTCCGTTCGTGGAGCCAGCCTTCGCTCCCTCAAGATTTGGGGGTGGACCGGAGTCCGTTAACCATGGGTCCTTCCTGACCTCAGGTACTCGAGGGTGGCTATCGAACCCTATGTAAGGGCCAGCCTTCACTCCCTCAAGATTTGACGGATGGTTCGTCATCCGACGCTATCCTCAGGAGGAGGAGTCCGACCTTGTGGACCGCCGAGGGGAAAAGCAGGTGGTTGTTGTATTGAACTTGGGGACATACCTGTGCCGGAGCTCTCGAGGGAGGCTGTCGAACCCCCGGACGGGCCAGCCTTTATCCCTTCGAGGCCATGGAACGATCTGCAGTTGACGACCCGAGGCCCCGTCAGGCCTCGGGTACTTGAGGGGGCCTATCGAGCCCGTTCGTAGGCCGGCCTTTGTCCCCTCGAGATTTGGGGGTGGACCGAGGTCCTAACCCGAGGTCATCTCTGGCATCGGGTACTCGAGGGTAGCTGTCAAACCCTCTTTCGAGGGCCAGCTCTCGCTGCCTCAAAATTCCTTACCCTCGAAGACGACATTTCCGGCCGCGCGCCTTTTTAGGCAGTGTCCGTTCGGCGCAACAGTGCGGTTGCAGGGCGGAGTGCGGCGCGGAGCCCGATGATGAGACGGGACGCCTTATCCTGGAGGGAATAAGAGGAAGGGAGTACAGGCGAATTAAATGCGGAGATTCTCTTGCCTGTTGCCGGATCCGTCCGTCGGCCTCCCGCGTATAAGTAGCGAAGGTGAGGGGTCTGGTGCTTTTTCCGCGCACTTGCCTTCCCCGCCTCCTTGCCTTCGCCTTCCCTGCCTTCTTCCCTCCGCCTCTGCCTTAGGCGTCCCGCGAGCAGGAACTCTGCGTGAGCGAGAGAGAAAGGGAAAGATAGGAAACGTACCATCCGCCTCCAAGTCCGAGCAAACCACCGTCCCTATGGCCACTTTCCAGCTCGTCGGCGCCGATGACTGGCCCGCCTCCTCGATCCGTCAGTCGTATCTGATGGGGTTGGTGGAGAGTGGTCTTCTCCGGCCCGTTACCTCGGCGGAGAGGCCGGAGTGGATCGCTCCACCGCGGGACCACGCCGAGCCCAACCTGCCGGAGGGGTACGTGGTGTCGTTCGAGGTCTTCCATCGGGCGGGACTGGGGGCCCCACCCAGCCGCTTTCTGCGCGCGCTCCTCTACCACTACGAAGTGGAGCTCCAGCACCTCACCCCCAACGGCGTCAGCCAGGCGGCGGTCTTCGCCGCGGTGTGCGAAGGTTACCTGGGGATCGAGCCCCACTGGGAGCTATGGCTTCACATATTCAAGGCCAGCATCTTCCATGCCTCGGTCAACAAGGGCACCCGCCGGAAGGTCAGAGCCGGGTGCTGCAGCATCTCCGTCAAGCGGCCGACGTTTTGGCTCCCGGCGAACCCGTCCTCGAGTCACTCCGGATGGCACTCCGGATGGTTCTACCTGAGGAATGACGACGATCTGCTTCCGACGTACACCGGGAGGACAC
Organism: Microstegium vimineum; assembly: GCA_022036555.1. NCBI lineage: Eukaryota > Viridiplantae > Streptophyta > Magnoliopsida > Poales > Poaceae > Microstegium > Microstegium vimineum. Next base: position 5,958,566 of record CM039136.1, read on the forward strand.
TCGATGCCGAGCCCGACCGCTGGGGATACGGCGTCCCAACGGACAAGCAGAAACGCCTCGATGACTTGGTGGATGCACTCAAGCGTCTGAAGGAGAAGGGGCTTACCGCGGAGATCGTCGCGTCGGCATTCCACCGACGGCGGGTTCTGCCGCTGATGGCTCGACCCCTCCGCATCGATGAGATGGGTCCGGGGGTCGATCTATCGGGTTGCCGCTTCGTCGAAGAGGAACTGGCCCCGGACCGGGTGGTCGGCCGCGTCCGCCGTTTCTTTGCGGGGGGGTTCGACCCCAAGAATGTCGCGAAGATCCCCATGAAGCCGGATGAGGGCTTCTTTGAGCTGGTAAGGTCCTTTCCTGCGGTTAGAGTCCTCGCTCTCGTCCCTTCCATCTTCTCCGCCCGTGCTCTAACTGCCTTGCGTTCCGCAGGGGAGGGTGTCCTACAAACCCTCACCTCCACCGGTGAAGGAGGGCCAGGCCACGAAGGAGGCGAACCGCCTCCGCACGCAGAAGCAGAAGGCCGACAAGGACAAAACCAAGGCGAAGACGGCCAAGAAGGCTCGGGAGAAAGAACTGAGAGATCAGCGCCGGGCCCAACAGAGGTGGTTGGGCATCGAGGAGGAGTTGTCGCCCTCGGAAGAGGAGGACGAGGAGGAGGAAGATACGAACTGGAGCGATCTGGAGGAGGAGGAGGAGAGGGCGCCTGAGCAGGCGACCATTGCTACTGGTGGAGAGGAGGGGTCGACCTCGACGTCGGCCCCTTCCGTCGAAGCTGGGCCAGGGGCGGAGCGCCCCGTGGCTTCGCAGGAAGTCGTACCGCGGCAGACGCGGTCGCAGACGCCAAGGCCCTCGTCGGGGGGTCGACCGAGCGAGCCCCCGACGCCCGCCGCGTCGAGCGCACGAGTGCCGAGCCCGCTGGCGCAGGTGGAGACTGGCAAGGGGACGAAGGTGGCGCCGCCGTCGAAGGGTCGATCGAGCGAGCCCCCGAAGCCTGCTGCATTGAGCGCACGGGCGCCGGGCCCGTCGACGCAGGTGGGGGCCGGCAAAAAGTCGACGGTGGCGCCGCCAGCCCCTGCCCGGGAGAAGGTGCCGAGAGCCGCCTCGACCCCCGCTCCCCAGGCGGTGGCACTCAAGAGCTCGACCAGCCCGACGGTCACCGGGCCGAAGCGCCGGGCTCCGAGGGGGTAAGTAGCTTTGATAGGCGTTGTCTGTATTTTCCTTTTGTTGATAACGACCCGTGCTTATCGTTGCACACGTGTCTCTTTTTCAGGTCGAAGCGCCCGCAGGGAGCCGCGCCCCTCGCCCCTGCCAAGAAGCTGAAGACGGGGGCAGCGATCCAAGCAGCCGCTGAGGTCGGTCCTGCCGCCCTGCCCCCTTCGACGGTTACCCCCGAGGCGGCATGGGTAGCCACGGCCCAGGAGGCGATGGCACGGGGGAAGGCGCTGGGGGCCTCGGCATCTGCTCCGACGACGGAGGGGGCGAGCGCGCCGGCGGTGGTGGCCGCCGAAGCGACGGTCGTGGCGCCCGCGCGGCCGTCAGAAGAAGTCGCATCTGGCGCCCCGGGGGGCGCGGAGCTTCTGCCGACAGCGGTCACCGCCGAGGTGGTGGAGGTGGTCGGGCCTCAGGCCCCTGCGCGCGAGCGGGAGGCCCCGGCTCACCCAACGCCGGGGCGTTGGCCCGAGGGTCTAGCTGCGCTGGAGGCTCGAGTCCAGCTCGAGCGCGAGGGTACGACTACCGCCGCGCCCGAGGGCCCCTCGACGATGCCGGGGCTCGAGGCGGGAGATCCGGTCGAGCACGCCGAGGGAACGCCCGCGCCGGCACAGGGGGGGATGTTGATGGAGTCCACCCCCGCCCAGGTGGACGAGATGGTGGCCGAGTTGGTGGACCCGGCGGAAATGGCCATCATCGCGGCTCCTCGGGCGGAGCTGGAGGTGGCTCAGCCTCCCCTCGAGGTTGGGGGACCGCTGTCTCGAGGTAAGTTACATTTCGATTCGCTTGAGACGCGGTGGGCTCGCCTTGCTGGGTATTTACTTTTTCGAGTCCTTCATCGCGCAGGGCCGTCTTACTGGCCGGGGTCTTCTTCTACCGGTGGAGACGGCTTGGGGGGACCGTCGACGTCCTCGCAAGGTGGCCCAGAGGAAGAAGCCTCGCCCCTTTCCGCTTATCGAGGAGGGGGGGGACCTGCGTGATGGCGTCACCGGGAAGATGGAGCAGAGGATCGCCGCCCGCAGCGCGGCCTAGGGCCAGGAGGTTCTCGAGGTGGCGGACCCTCGAGACCCTGAGCGGGTTTTCCTCACGCTCGACGACCAGTCCGAGCTGCGACGGTGGGAGAACGTCGAGGAGTATCGGGCCTTATTTGAACACTCAGTACGTCGCGCTGCGGAGGTCGCTGCCGCGGACATACGCGAGGGAATGGAGGTAGGTTCTGTTCTGCCTTAGATTGTACTTTGAACTTCCTGGTTGCCGTTTGTTGACGATCTCCATTTTTATCCTCGTCAGTCGCTGCGGGTGAGGTCCTACGAGAAGTCCCAATACATTCTCCGGGTACAGGGGCAACTCTCGACCCTCCACGCCTCGCTGGATAAGGCGAGGGATGAGGTCGCCCGCGCGAAGGCGGAGGCAGCGACTATCCAGAAGGATGCCGAGTCGAAGATCGCCCACGCGAAGGCCGGCTACGAGGCCATCCAGAAGGAAGCCTGGGAGGCCTTGTCGTCGGCGCAAGCGAAGCTCGACGACGCCCTTCGGTCGACCATCACCGTCGGGCGAGAGCGGGATGCTGCCCTCGAGGCCCAGCGCAAGGCCGAGGAGGAGGCCGCCCGGCTGAGGGAAGAGCTGGCCCGGGCGACGGAAGGCATCCGAGGGCTCCGGGGAGACCTCGACGCTGTCTCCCGCGAGCGCGACGCTCTGGCCACCTCGGAGGAGAAGGCCCGGACCCGCGCGACCTCCTTGGGCGTGGTGGCGATGAACCAGAAGAGGGCCCTCGATGACGCGAACAAAATCATCGAGGGTCTCGAGGCCAAGGTCAGGGACCAGTCCTCCGACCTTGACGACGTCCACCACCAGCTCGAGGACATCGAGCAGCCCTACTCCACCCTGGACGTGCAGGCCCAAGGTGAGAGCTTCGGGTGTTGCAGAATCTGTTCTGCCTCGACCCTTCTTCTACTTTTTCGGGTTTTGACCGTTGCGTGCTTGTTTCGGCAGAGCTTGCGAAGGAGAATGCCCGCACCCACAAGGACCTGGACAATCTTTAGGGCCTCCTTGGCACCGAGGCGAACCTCAACGCGACGCTCGCGGCCGCCATCAACACGTTCTGCAACGACCTCTCGGTCAAGCCGGAGCCGGAGGTCGAGGGGGATGCTCGAGGGGACTCTTTGCTGCGCCGCTTCTACTCCATGACGCGGGGGGTGACGGAGAACGTCCGAGCCACCCTGCACGTGGGCGTGAAGCGGGCCCTCGCTGTCGTCAACTCCCTCTACGATGTGGACCTCAGCCTCGTTGTCGACGGGTTCACCACCGACCCAAAGCTAAGCGAGGAAGAGAACGACGCGAAGTGCCAGGAGTTGATGGATCACGCTGAGGTGCCTGGAGGCCTGCTTGCGACACTCTTCGAGCCCGAGGTGATCCCCTCGGTGGATGAGTCGCCCTCGGGAGGTGTCGATGGGTAGTCCCGGGCCTGCGAGCCATATCTGGACAAAAAGGTCCATGTAATAGTTAGGCCTTTGTACTGATACAATGCCAAGCCCCCGAGGGCTTTTTGTATATAGTGCATTTTGATCGAGATGCACGCAGTTAATATTTTTTTTTCGAGCTTTCCCTGCTTTTCTTTGCCTGAGTCGACGCTTGTGAACTAAGTGTTCGACGCACGCTCTTATCCCTGGAAGGGGGTGGCGAGTGGGGATACCGTAGCCCTGGGGCGTAGGTGGGTCCCTGGCTCGACGACACCCTCGACCCTTAGGGAGCTCGAGGCGCCTTTACTTAGTTAAGAAGCGTACTCGAGGGAAAGAACGAGAGGGAGAGTCGAGTTTCGAAAAAATGTTCGAGTTTTTCGGAGACTTAGGGGGGGGGTGCCCCCCTGTTAGCCCCCGAGGGAGGCTCAACTTTGCTGAGGCAAGGTCGAGGCTACCTTAGTACTATAGACGGGTTCGTCTCGTTATTTCTACTGCTCGAGCTCTCTCTGCTTTTCTTTGCCTAAGTCGACGCTTGTGAACTTAAGTATTCGACGCACGCTCGTATCCCTGGAAGGGGGGTGGCGAGTGGGGATACCGTAGCCCTGGGGCGTAGGTGGGTCCCTGGCTCGACGACACCCTCGACCCTTAGGAATTCGAGGCGCCTTTACTTAGTTATGAAGCGTACTCGAGGCGAAGATCGAGAGGGAGGGTCGAGTTTTGAAAAAGCGTATGGGTTCTTCGGGGACTTAGGAGGGGGTGCCCTCCTGTCAACCCCCGAGGGGAGCTCGACTTTGCTGAGGCAAGGTTGAGGCTACCTTCGAGCTACGAACGAACGTGAAATGTGTTTCGAGAACATTTTATTCATTCGAGAATTTGTACATAAATGCGAAAATGTACAAGGCCCTGGGGCCTCAGGGATAGAAGCGACGTAGCTGTTCGATGTTCCACGCGTTGGTGAAGATCTCGCCCTTCTTGTTCTTCAGTTTGTAAGTGCCGGGTTTCAGCACCTCTGCCACGATGAAAGGTCCCTCCCAAGGTGGCCTCAGCTTGTGATGCCCCTAGTTGCTTTGTCGACGGCGCAGAACGAGGTCGCCGACGTTAAGGTCCCTTTTGCGCACGTTTTTGTCGTGGTAGCGCCGCAGCGTCTGCTGGTACCGTGCCGACTTGAAGAGGGCCATGTCACGGGCTTCCTCGATCTGGTCGAGGGAGTCCTCTCGGGCTACCGTGTTGGCTTGCTCGCTGTAGGCTTTCAGTCGAGGGGACCCGTACTCGAGGTCAGTGGGGAGGACGGCCTCGGACCCATAGACCAAGAAGAACGGAGAGAACCCCGTGGCTCGACTTGGTGTCGTTCGGAGACTCCATAGCACAGCGGGCAGCTCGTCGACCCATCTCCTTCCATGTCTGTTCAGCCGGTCGAAGATTCTTGGCTTGAGGCCCTGCAAAACCATACAGTTGGCGCGCTCGACCTCACCGTTAGTTCGAGGGTGGGCAACTGCGGACCAATTCACCCTGATGTGATGGTGGTCACAGAAGTCCAGGAACTTTTGGCCGGTAAACTGCGTGCCGTTGTCGGTGATGATGACGTTGGGGACCCCGAAGCGGTGGATGATGTCGGTGAAGAATAGCACGGCTTGTCGACACTGGATGTTGGCGATGGGTCGAGCCTCGATCCACTTCGAGAACTTGTCGATAGCCACGAGTAGGTGAGTGTGCCCACCCTTGGTTCTTTTTAGGGGGCCGACCATGTTGAGCCCCCATACTGCGAACGGCCAAGTTATGGGTATCATCTGAAGAGCTTGGGCGGGTAGGTGAGTCTGCCTGGCGTAGAATTGACATCCCTGGCAGGATCGAACGAGTTTGGTGGCGTCGTTGACAGCCGTCGGCCAGTAGAAGCCCTGTCGAAAGGCACTTCCTACCAGCGTTCTCGGCGCCGCATGGTGGCCACAAGCCCCCGAGTGTAGGTCCTTCAGCAATGCCCTCCCCTCCTCGAGGGTGAGACAACGTTGAAGTACACCCGACGGCTACGTCGATATAGCTCGCGGCCGTACCCGTACAAGACGTAGGTTTTGGCGCGTCGCGCTACTCGATGGGCTTCCGTGCGGTCTTCCGGAAGTTCGCCTCGCGTCAGGTACTCGAGGTAAGGCGCGCGCCAATCCGTCGGAGGGGTTGGCGCCGCGGCGGCCCCGTCGATCTCCATGACTTCTCCCCCACTCGAGGGGGGATCGGCCGAGGGGGGTGGGTCGACCCCTTGCTCGAGGGTGGGAGCCCCCGAGCCTAGGTCGACGGATGGTGTGTGCAGATCCCTTGAGAAGATGTCGGGGGGGGCGTCCCTCGAGTAGACGCGATTTTGGCCAGCTCGTCGGCAGCTTCGTTGTACCGACGGGCTACGTGGTTGAGCTCGAGGCCATAGAACTTGTCCTCGAGCCTTCGGACCTCCTTGCAGTAGGCTTCCATCTTAGGATCATGGTAGCTCGAGTCTTTCATCACTTGGTCGATCACCAACTGAGAGTCCCCTCGCACGTCAAGGCGTCGAACCCCGAGCTCGATGGCGATGCGCAGGCCGTTGACGAGGGCCTCGTACTCGGCGACGTTGTTGGAGGCGGGGAAGTGGAGGCGGATGATGTAGCGCATATGGACCCCTGAGGGTGATATGAACAGCAATCCGATGCCTGCTCCCGTCTTCATCAACGACCCGTCGAAGTACATGGTCCAGAGCTCGCTCTGGACCTGCGCTGGGGGTAGTTGGGTGTCGGTCCATTCTGCAACGAAATCTGCCAGTACCTGAGACTTGATGGCCTTCCGAGGGGCGTAGGAGAGGGTCTCCCCCATGAGCTCAGCGGACCACTTGGCGATCCTTCCCGATGCCTCCCGGTTCTGGATTATCTCTCCGAGGGGAAAGATGAAACCACAGTGATCGGATGGCCCAGGAAATAGTGTTTGAGCTTCCGTCGAGTGAGGACGACCGCGTACAACAGCTTCTGGATGTGGGGGTACCTCATCTTGGTCTCAGAAAGCACCTCGCTCACAAAGTAGATAGGCCTCTGAACCAGCAGGGCGTGTCCCTCCTCCTCCCTCTCGACTACTATGACCGCGCTGACTACCTGGGTAGTTGCTGCGACATAGAGCAAGAGGGGCTCGACCGGGCTTGGGGGTACCAAGACCGGGGGCGAGGTGAGCAAGGCCTTGAGCCTCGAGAGCGATTCCTCGGCTTCGGCGGTCCACACGAAGTGTTCCGTCTTCTTCAGGAGTCGGTAAAGGGGTAGGGCCTTTTCTCCGAGCCTCGAGATGAAGCGACTGAGGGCGGCGAGGCACCCAGTAACCCTTTGCACGCTCTTGAGGTCGTTGATCGGGCCCATCCTCGTGATGGCGGTTACCTTCTCGGGATTGGCCTCGATGCCTCGAGGGACCCCAAAGACACGCTTCTCAGGGTTCAGCTTTATGCGATTAGCCCTGAGGCACCCAAACGCGATCTCGAGGTCTCCGACCAGGTTTCCGATAGTTCTAGACTTGACCACGATGTCATCAACGGTCGGCCCTATGTGTTTCCCGAAGACGTGGAGCATCCATCGCTGGTAGGTGGCCCCGGCGTTCCGCAAGCCGAAGGGCATGGTGAGGTAGCAAAACATGCCGAAGGGAGTGATGAATGAGGTCGCGAGCTGATCGGACTCCTTCATCTTTATTTGGTGGTAGCCGGAATACGCGTCAAGGAAGCAAAGGGTTTCACATCCTGAAGTGGAATCTACTATTTGGTCGATGCGTGGTAAAGGAAAAGGAACTTTAGGACATGCTTTATTCAAACTGGTGTAGTCTACACACATCCTATCCTTCCCATTCTTTTTCTTTACAAGCACGGGATTAGCTAACCACTCGGGATGATGGACCTCCTTGACGAATCCGGCCTTCAAAAGCTTGTCGACCTCCTCCCCGATGATCCTGCGCTTCTCCTCGTCGAAGCGGCGCAGGCTTTGTTTCACCGGTTTGGACCCGGCTCGGATGTCCAAGGAGTGCTCGGCGACCTCCCTCGGGATGCCCGGCATATCCGAGGGACTCCATGCGAACACGTCGGCATTCGCACGGAGAAAGCCGACGAGCACTGCTTCCTATTTGGGGTCGAGGGTGGCACTGATCGTCAGCACCTTCCCATCCGCGAGGCCAGGGTCGAGTGGGACGGTCTTCGTGTCTTCCACCGGCTTGAAGTTGCCAGCGTGGCGCTTGGGGTCGGGGATCTCTCCGGACAGGTCGTTGAGGGCCGCGAGGATGGCCGACTCCTCACGGGCCTCGGCTTTTTCCACGCACTCGATGTCGCAGTCGTATGCATGCTCGTAGGAGGTGTCGACGGTGATGACCCCCGAGGGTCCCGACATCTTGAGCTTGAGGTAGGTGTAGTTCGGGACCGCCATGAACTTGGCGTACCCCGGCCTACCGATGATGGCGTGGTAGGTGCCTCGCCACGCGACCACCTCGAAGGTCAGCTCTTCCTTTCGGAAGTTCGAGGAGACGCCGAAACAAACCGGCAGCTTGATGCGGCCGATCGGGAGTGCCTTCATCCTTGGAACTATCCCGTGGAACCCCCCCGCGCTGGGCAGGAGCATGTTCCTCGGAATCCCCAGGAGGTCGAGGGTCTCGGCGTAGATGATGTTGAGGCTGCTCCCCCCATCCATGAGCACCTTAGTGAGGCGGGTGTTGAGGATGATCGGGCCGACGACGAGCGGGTAAGCCCCCGCGTTGGGGACGTGCTCGGGGTGGTCGTCCTGATCGAAGGTGATCGGCGTGTGGGACCAGTCGAGGTACCGCGGGGCCTGGGCCCGAACGGAAAAAACTTCTCGACGCTCCCTCTTGCGCTGGCGCGTGGTGAGGCGAGTCGAGGGTCCCCCGTAAATCATGTAGCAGTCGTGGATCTCGGGGAAGCCTCCTTTTTTGACGTCACCCTTGAGGTGGGCGTCACAGGGCGGGTCTTCTTTGCCGTCGTCTCTCCTGGAGCCAGGAGGGACGAAGTGTTTTCGGAGCATGCGGCAATCCTCGAGGCGATGGTTGGCCGGCCCCATATGATAGGGGCAAGGCTCCTTCAGCATCTTGTCAAAGACGCCCCCGTCGGGAGGGGGTCCTCGAGGCTTCCGCTTGTCCGCTGCAGTGACAAGGTCGTCGGGCTCGTCGTCGTGCTCGATGTTGGGCTCGATGTTGCGCCGGCCCGGTTGGTTCTTCTTCTTCTTTCGGCCGCCGTTGCCGTCGTTGTTCCTTCTGGGCCCCTTGTTTCTCTTGGGCCCATCGTCCGAGCCCCCGGGCTCATCCGCGTTGCCCTTCCCCTTCCCTGGGGGAATCTGGAAGAATGCGCCAACGGCCTCTTCGCCAGCCGCGTAGTTGGCGATGACGTCCATGAGCTCGTTGGCGGTCTTGGGGATGTTTTGCCCCAGCTCCCGCACCAACTCCTTGCAGGTTGTCCCGGCGATGAACGCCGTGATGACCTCGTGGTCGGAGATGTGGGTCAGTGCGGTACGCTCCTTCGAAAATCGGCGGGTGAAGGCGCGGAGGGTCTCCCCTGGTTTCTGCTTGCAGCTGCGAAGGTCCCAGGAGTTGCCCGGGCGCTCGTAGGTACCCTTGAAATTTCCCTCGAAGATCCGGACCAGGTCGGACCAGTCCTGGATCAAGTCCGGGGGTAGCTCCTCGAGCCACCTTCGAGCGGTGCCGGAGAGGAACAATGGGAATTGCCGGATGATGACGAGGTCATCTTTGGCTCCACCCAGCTGGCATGCCAGCCTGAAGTCGGCAAGCCAGAGCTCTGGCTTGGTTTCACCGTTGTATTTGATCAGGCTGGTGGGTGGGCGGAAACATACGGGCAGGGAGGCCCGCCGGATAGTTCTTCCGAAGACTCGGGGCCCCGGCGGCTCCGGAGACCGACATCGGTCTTCGTCGCTATCGTAGCGCCCACCTCGGTGAGCGTTGTAGCCTCGAGCCTCGGCGTCGCCGTACCGACGTCTGTTGTTCACTCGAGGGGGGAGGTCGTCGACGAGGCGTTCCTGAACCGGTCGTCGCTCGACCTGGCCCTGGGGTGCCTTGTTCTGGTGGACAGAGACCTCCCGATTCTGTCGAGGGGGCGCTGCTTGTCGCTCGGAGGCAGCCCCTCGACGCCTCGAGGCCGAGCTCTCCGCCTGCTGCACGGCCGCAGTTTGGAGCAGCCCCTGGATTTCGTCCCTGATACGCCGTGCCTGGGGGGTCGATGGCGCTGGCATGTCGCGGAGCAGCATCGCGGCCGCTACGACATTCTGGCTGGCGCGGTTGAAGACTCGGGGTTCGGCGTTCCCCTCCTCGACGATCTGCCGGTGGACCTCCCGGGCCCGCTCGCGAGCTCCTCCACCCTGAGGACGCCCTCGATCCCGCTCGAGGGCGTGTTCGAGCTGCTGAAGACGCAGGCGCTCCTCCTCGAGCTTGCCGAGAAGCTCTCGGACCTGTGTAATCTGGACATCGGGGGTGGATCGGCTCTATCAGTACTTGGCGCGATGGCGTCTAGAGGGGGCGTGGCGTTGGCCCCTTCCCTTTCTTCAGTGGCCACGGTATCGTCGACGTCGTCCTGGAGGACGGTCTGCTCGTCGAGGTGGAAGCACTCCCGAGTGGAGTCGTAACTCTCGTCGGGAGAGTCCGAGTCGAAGTCGGCGTGGTAGAAGTGGGGGAAGAGCCTACCCCTTTCTTCCTCCTCCAGGCGCCGTCGTAACGTGCCCCACATACGGGGCAGCTCCGGCTCGCCTGGTGAAGGGGTGGTGACAGGATCGGCCGTCGCCCACAACGGAGTCCATGGAGACTCGTCGTATGTGTGTATCCGTAGCCCTGCAAAGGCAGAGTAGAGTCCGGCACTGTTGCGGAGCCCGTACGGGAACGGGTCACGCGGTGGTGACGGGGTCGAGGGCGTCAGAGAAGCCACTGGGGCCTCCGGGGACGACGACGTGGCAGAGCCGAAGTCCCGCTCGGGGAGACGCCCGCCCTCGGCCCACAAGCGTGGGTCAAGCGGGCCCCTAGGAGAAGGGGCCGTGTCGCCAGCTGGAACCGGGGGAACGGCATCCGGCGCCCCCGAGTTCGCACGACGGCGAGCGCGTCGGAGCCGCTCGCGCCTCCTCCTGATCGCAGGCCAGAGACGCAAGCGAAGGGACCGTCGCCTGATCCTTGCTGGCTCCGGCACAGCGGAGCTGCTGACGTCTAGGCCACGGGCGGAGGGGAAGACTATGAAGTCGCCCTGGTCCGTGGAAACGAACCCTAGACTGCCGAACTAGATGACGGTGGTGAACGGGAACGGTGGGATGGTGGAATCCATCTGAGAGAGTAGTTCGGAGTTGATCGTCACGCGAATCCCCATACCTGGCGCGCCAACTGTCGGTGTTATGACCCGGGGGTCAAGACCACCAACGAGTAAATTTGTATATCGCGTGCTCCCTCTCTCAGACGTGATGCAAGATGGACACAAGGTTTATCCTGGTTCGGGCAAAGAAGGCCCTACGTCCAGCGGGGGGAGGATGACTTGTATTATCTCGCACCCACAGCGTGCTCGTACAGGGGGGGGTACAAGCTATGTTACACGGAGTCGGCCACCCGAGGGGTCGATCGAGTGGCGGGGTGCGTGGAGTGTGGTGTCAGAGTCTAAACTAGGGTCCCTGAGAACGAAAGTCCGATCTCTGAGAAGATGGAAAAAGGTCCCCGAAGAAGTCGGAGCCCATCGGTCCCCTATACTCTACCTCGGCATCCCCTTTTATAGACCAAGGGGAGACCCGAGGGTACAGGGTCCTAACAGTAGAAGTATGGGCGGCGTATCCGCGGCACAGTGTTGGCGGAGAGACGTTGACCATTGTGGCGGCATGGCCTTCCCATCCTTCAGGCGTCCCCGGTCGTGGCGGCAGTAGAAGTCGTCGCACTGCAGTGTCCGCAGGCGGGCACGAGTCCCACGGCCGAAGCGGGACGGGGCGGATGGGACGGCTTTCGTACCGGAGTTGTTGAAGAGAAGGGGTCGAGCCCCCCGGTCGAGGGAGGGGGTCGAGCCCTGCATGGCTCTGTCGCGTTCCCGAAGTCGTCGTCGAGGGTTGCACTGTTCACTTTCCGAGGGGTACTGTTGAAGTCCGTACTCGCGTAGTGGCGACAGTGGCGGCACAGTTGACGGGAATCGAGGACTGGACGGAGAGTTGGCGGATTTGACAGTGGGCGCGGACGCCCATGTCGTTAGGTGGGTTCACTTTAACCCATGCCGGGGCAATTGGGTTAATCGAGCCCTTTGTCCGAGGGTCGTCCGCTCGATCCTTGGTCGAGGGGGAGGTCGAGACGTCGACGGGGTCGGAGAGGTCGAAGTCGAGGTAGAGGTCGGGGGGTCGATCGCTCGACCCCTCGTCCGTCGTCGAGGTGGAGCCGGGGGTCGTTCGCTCGCCCCCTCGTCCGTCGTCGAGGTGGAGCCGGGGGTCGTTCGCTCGCCCCCTCGTCCGTCGTCGAGGTGGAGCCGGGGATCGTTCGCTCGCCCCCTCATCCGTCGTCGAGGTGGAGCCGGCCCGCGGCTTGTTGCCGCAGTTGGTGTAGAGGGGGCCCTCGATTGATGGGCCGCGTCTTACCGAGTAGTGGGCTGGCTCTGCCTTAAAAATGGTTGCTATGTTTAGCGTTAATTTATCGAAGGGTTTAGGGTACCCCTTACCTTCATACCCGACACTCGGATTACGCCAAAAGGACTGCGGGTTCAGTCTTTAAAAAGTGCGGGGTTTATTTTGTAAACCTGCCGGCCGAACCGGTATCGAGCTCGGTTGACCGTCCGTTCAAAGATGAACGGCCCACATTAGATCGGGAGGGAGGAAGGCGGCGCGCGGCGGCCGGGAACAGAGGCAAGGCGGCGCCATGGCCGGGCGGCGGCGGCGCAGAGCAATCCAAGGCCTCAGTGCACGAAACTCAACGCGAGCAGGTCAGGAAGAGAGGGGAGGATTGCGAACACGATGGTGGGGTTGGTTGAACGGATTGCGTGCGGGGGCGGAGTGTCCACGCGACACGGCGGCTCTGTGCCGACGGCGGTCGCGGACAGCGGCTCTGCGGGCGAGACAGAGGGAGTAAAGGGGCCAAGCGAGTTCGGGGGACTCCACTTACCGCAACGCGAAGCTCGGAGGGGGGTCAGAGCGGTGCGGAGAGTCTCGGCAGCGGAGGAGCGACGACAGCGGCGCTGGACACTGTCGCGGCGGCTCTGAGCGTCTGCAAAGCTCCGAGGGGGCGGTGTGAGGGCAGAAGGGATGCGGGGTTGAGCTTTTATAGCTCTGGGGCGCAGCCGTAAAGGAAAGAGAGCACTCCGCCGCGGATTCGTGATCGGCAGTAAGGGAAAGGCGGCGGCGCAAGAAGGGAAAGGAGGGAAAGGGGAGGAAGGAAAGGGAGGCGGAGGTGCGGCGCTTAGCTAGACCTGCCACGGTTCTGAGTCGGCGAAGGAAAGGGAGGGAGATCTCCTACCCCGATTCGAGCTCGGCGACGAGAGGTGCCGGCGCAACAGAAAGGGAAGGAGGGAGGAAGAAAGGGAAAGTGAGGGAGGAGGGACTGACAGGTGGGGCAGACATGTCAGTGGCTGAGAGGGAAATGGAGAGGTGGAGCTGGGCTGTCCCGTGCGCGAGGGAGAAAGTGGGTCGGGTCTGGCCCAACCGAGAGAGAGGGAGGGAGGGAGATCTGCTGGGCTGGATAGAAGGCCTCGGGCCAGAAAGTAAGTAAGAGAGAGAGAGAGAATGGAAAAGGCTTTTTCTTTTCTTTTTCTGAAATTCCAAACACATTTTCAAATGAACTTTTGAATTCAAATCTGAACTTTGCAAATTCCAAACAACACAAAATATTATGCACCAGCATGAATGCAACAACAATGTTTCTAGTTGTGCTAGCTTTTATTTGGTGAAAACTTATTTAATTTTCCCTATGTTTAAAATGACCACAAGAAATGCATTTAACACCATTTTTAATCTATTTTGAAAAATGCAAAATTTTGGGTGTTACAATAAATTAGCATATATAGTAATTATCGTAACTCAAAGTGGCTATAGAATAAGTTATTCTATAGCTATATACTCAAAGTAGACACACATATTGTGAAAATGCATTTTTTAATAAGTCTACAAATGTCAATCTTGTTGAGACTTGATAATTCTTATGATGAGATTGTAGACGTTGGTCAGAGTTACTAATGTTTGACTTAGAACATGTCTAGATAGATCTATATCATATTCAAAGAAAGTAGGTCACAAGAAGGGAAAGCCCGTACCAGATAAGAAAATATCACCAACTTAGATGACAACATAGCTACTACTTGGAAACCACACTGCAAATGGATCTTGAGGTCAAAATAGAACAATAAAAGACATTTTGTTTTTTCTACGTATATAGTTAGTTTTTGCTATGCACTTAAATATACACTTTATCTAGATACACAGTAAAAGCAATATATCTAGAAAAACCAAAACGTTTTATAATTAAGATATAAAATTGATGGACAAAAGTAGATAAAAAGAGGAGTTAAGTGAAGAAAATGAACTTATTAATTTTAGAATCCAATCAAATGTCGCTAGTTTTATTTAAATAAACTTTAAAATCAAGCAGCTACCTTTGCTGAATAGGAACTGAAACTCTTCTTGGTCAGCTAGCTGTACTTGGGTAGATAAATGGCCACTCTTAGCAGCCTGGCTGCTGCTCACTGAAGGCACGAAGAAGCTTTCTCGCAAGAAGGGAGCAAAAAAAAGAAAAATGCCTGACAGAAGGACATACACATGTTGCCAAGGTCCCGTCTTATATCAGTAACTTTGGCAATTAAGTACGAACACGGTGGCAATTAAGTAGGTCCACTCAAAATAGAACCCTCAAAATTACTTAATAATGCCGGATTAAGTACTCTACAATCTACAATACCTACCGTTGAGGCGATGGCAACATTGTTATCTACTCTACAGTGCCATGGTTTCACCCGAAAATCGATTTTTGGGTCACCAAAGACTAAAACTAATATTCCCTGCACCCGATAAAACGAGCTTCTATAGCCTATAGGATTTCTTAAGTTTAACTAGTTTATAGAAAATATTAGAAATATTTGTAACTCCAAATGAGTTAAATATGAGAATATACTGAACGACCTATCTAATGATATTAGTTATGAGCAAAAAAAATTTATTATTTTCTTATATACGCCCTCCATTTCAAAATAAGTGTTGTTCTCGTTTCTCGAGAAGTCAAATATTTTTAAATTTAACTAAATTTATACAATAATAATATATAGTACATAATTAGTATATCATTAGATATATTTTGTAATAATTTTTTTAGAGATATAAATGTAGCTAATATTTTCTACAAACCTAGCCAAACTTAAAAACGTTAAACTAATACAAATACCATAGCGACACAATATTTTCAGATGGAGACAGTATTAGGTCAAAGTTTTAAATTTTTTGAGACTCCTTGAGAACTGAAAATGATATAGTTCATGGGATGAAAGGAGTATATAGATACTACTATCTACCTTTGGGCCACTCTACTTGTATGTCACACACATTAGTCTCTAGGTGCACACACACTTATTTGTGTCTATTAGCAATATTCTCCCTTTGGTATAGCAATAATATATTCTCACTTTGGTGACAATGTTCTGATTTTTTATTTTTTTTCAAACATTACTGTACAACGCAGCCAAGTTTTCACATTATGAAGGTACTTTCCAAAACAATTCATATACTTATGGTTTCATTGTTTTATTACGAATGAGTCAAAGTATAAATAGAAAATTGAGCGAGAGACAACATTATATCAGGTCACCTGCATTACTGAGAATGAATTAGACAAATTGTTTAGCAGGACTTATTGTGGTTGTGACTGATTTATACGAGTGATTTGTTATAAGAGAAAAATACTATTCCATGATTGAAAAGTTAGACTGATTGTGACTGATATCAATCGAACGAAACAATACTTAATTTTCTTTGCCACGGGAGATGAAGGTGACTTCCAGTGGTCATCTTGTTCGGTGCTCATCTTATACCATGACACTAATTGGAATTATTTTTAGCCTTTATATTATATTATATTATATACTCACCATGAAACGTGTTAGAAAAAAATGAGTCCTAGCTAGAAATAATCACGAGAAATAGAAACATCTGGCTATCAATTCGGTAGCTAGACTTTAAGTGTCATGGACAATAACTGTTATGAGATATATTTTATTTTCTGAGAAAAAACTCGATCACCTGTGTATGCCCTACGAAAAGTAATTTAAAGTAAACCCCGTAAATCTATAAATAAAATTATCTACCTCCGTGGTTACAACGAAAAATGAAGTCACCTCTATGTCTAAATTGCCCACCTCTCTGTTATTACTAGAATCTAAAAAGAACTTGTAACTAAACAAGTTGAGTATACGTATTACAAAAAGAATTAGGAGGTAAAAATATCTTGATTCAAAGAACAGGACAAAAGTGTTAAAAATATAAGTCCAACCTAAAGCTTGAACAAAACACATGACAAACACACGCCAAGGTACTGTATGTAACATGCAAGGGAAACGTTGTGAATAGAATAACCGTGTGAGCCAAAACTATCGCAATCAATCAAGTAATAAAATATTACTTAGTACTGTATACATGGATATTGAATATAGAGAGAAAGGGGCAAATGACGTATCCGGCAAGCTATATATTGTGCGTATCATGTATCATGGCTCTTTTAAAAGTGCCTTTTCTTTTTCTTACTTTGCTATCATTTCATTCTTATAGGCACACAAGCTAATTAAAGAATTTAAGGCCCCTTTTTTCAGTTTAGTTAATGCACATGTGGTTCGGCTGATGGTTTATCATGGTTTAATTTATAAGCCAATTTTATTGTTTTTTTACTTTTTTTATTACAAGAGAAAAACACTATACCATGACTAATAAGTTGGGCTGATAAATTAATCAAACAAACTCAGAGGTCATAATGATACATATATGAATACTCTCTCGACCCTGAACATTTTAGAATCTATTTAGGACCTGTTTAGCACAGCTCCTCCTGAGAGGCTTCTCTTGAGGAGTTAAAGCCGTTTTAGAGAAGCCATAATTTGTGGCTCCTCCAAAACGACTTTGGTTTATCTGTTTTTTAATTAAAAAAACACCTCCTTCAGAGAAGCTAGAGCCAAAGTTAAAAAGACATCCCGCCAAAGAGGCCCTAAAATAAAGGAGCTCCCGTGGCTCCAACTCCTACCCTCCTAGGAGTATTGTGAAGGAGCAGGAGCCCCCAACCTAATCTGCCTACTTTCCCTGCTACAGTGTAGCATAGTGCGTCTTGGCAGCAAGACGGAACTATGCCAACTATGGGTTAGTTGCTGCGTGCTGTCTTTTTTTCTTTTTTGTTGCTCGATCTATCACCATTCACCGCTGCTGCAGTGCGTGCTTGACCTTTTTTTCCCCATTATTCACACACCTTCAGGCGCTTTGCAAGGACAACGTGTGAAGAAAATCTGCATATACGCGGCGCCGGAACGCCGGCCGGCGCGTGGAACATAGTACAGTAGTACACACATGGTTCATGCTGCTGCACCGCACCAGGATTAATAATTTAATACATAAAAAATATATAGTAATGGCTTTTATGACTTTGTGAGTGGAGGCGTCACATACAACAGTAGGAGTACTACTGTACTTGGTTGGCTCAGGAGAGATGGAAGAGATTGCGTTGCGTCATTGCAGGATGATGACGTCGATGGCCGCGCCACTCGTCGTGTCGTGTCGGCCTACCAGCTGCTGAGCTTACATTGATTCGATTCAAGGGTCCACGGAATCTACGCGGAGGATCGATTCCACTATCAAGCACAGTAGGCTGTTTGGATCCGGTGATTAAAAGAGGTGTCACGAATGAGTATTTTGGTATTTATTAGAAGATTAAAATATGAGTTAATTATAAAATTAATTATAGAAGTAGCAATTAATTCACGAGATGAATCTATTAAACCTAACTAATAAGCTATTAGCATAAGTTTACCGTAACACCACATTATCAAATTATAGACAAAATAGGTTTAATAGATTCATCTCATAAATTAGTCTCAATATATATGAAATTAATTTTATAATTAATCTATATTTAATACTCTAAATTAATGTCAAATATCCGATACGACACACACTAAAATTAATTTAGCAGTGGGTCAACCAAACACCTCAGATAGGGTCAAGTAATATATAAATAAAATCACTATGGTTGATGTGCGGCCACGTATATTTATTGTTACGGTGTTAGGTGCCTAAAACAGTACTCCCTCCATACTCAAAAAGCTTGTCGTTTTAGAAAACGATATGGTCTCCAAATTGTAACAAATAAAAATAACAT
Organism: Microstegium vimineum; assembly: GCA_022036555.1. Taxonomy (NCBI): domain Eukaryota; kingdom Viridiplantae; phylum Streptophyta; class Magnoliopsida; order Poales; family Poaceae; genus Microstegium; species Microstegium vimineum. Next base: position 5,976,559 of record CM039136.1, read on the forward strand.
TAACTAGCTTATCATCCATCGAAACGATCACCCGAACTCTACGGGATAACAGTTGGTGACTAACAGGTGAGCTAAAGTTAAAGCTAGCTCTAACTACTTGTTAGTTTATTAGTTTCTTCAAAGTCAGCTAATAACAAAGGCCAAAAACGCTACATATATATGTTAAAACTAAATTCATCTCTATCCTCTATTCTCTCTCTGTCTGGGTGAGAAAGAAGGGAGGAGAAAAGGTATTTTTTTATATATATGAGCCATGCAATTTATTGTAGTAGCTGAGGATACTGACAAGGGCTAAAAACTAGTAAACCGTTTTTTAGCGGGTTATAACTAATCATAATCCATCAAACATACCCTTTATCGTGAACAATATAATATTTTGCGATGGCGACATGCATCTCGCGAGCTCCACAAAGACGATCATCACAGACAGTGCAAACAAACGACCACACATTGCTGCCTAATTGACGTGCTTTTGGACTTAAAAATGGGTTTTCTTTTTTCTCTCCTTTTGCACTTTTGTTTTTGATTCTGGTACGAAAGCGAGCTCGTCGTCTTCGGTCCTCTCTGCTAGCTACACCTAGCTACGTACTCCTTCTGCCAATAAAAAAAATCATTTTCGTTTCTGAAAAAGTCAATAATTTTTAACTTTGATCAACTATATTTAACAAAATATTAATGTTTATAATATAATTAGTAGCATTAGGAAGATCTTTAAATATATTTTCATAATAAACTTATTTACAGATATAAATGTTACACGTGTTTTTGAAAAATCTAATCAAAGTTGAGAAAGTTTGACCAATATAAAGCGACTTTATTTTTAGGACGGAGGGAGGTATCAGTTAGTTAGATCTCTCTCCGGATCTGTTATTCATGATCGAACTAACAGTAACAGCTCGTCGTTATCACTTTTAAAAACATACGACGGCGAGATACGATGGTAGATCGATCGATTGTTGTAATCAGCACAAAACCACGCCTCCATGCATGGTCAAAACAATCTTAACGAGATTTTGTCCTTTGCGGAAAGCTAGACAGATGCTCTGAATAAATACGAAACCGCGTGTCAAGTTTGGCCTCCGATATCCTCCATCTATATATGGAATGGAATTCGAGCCACCCACTGATTTGCATTGGGATTGATTTGATTGTTTAACCCTGGATGCATGATGATATATAATAGGAGTAGTATATAGCTTGTTTCACGTTCCGACCTACGACATATATGCCTTTTCATTTATATATTTCATGCATGTGCCGTGCATTTACTTCATTTCCAGCATGCTGGTCCAACTAATGCAACTTTGTTCCACGAGTAGGAGACTTTTGTGCAATGCATGTGCATGAGTTTTATTTGGAGAAACCAAAGATTTTTTTTTTGAGAGTACACAGTACAACGCAGACACTCAACACGCACGCACACTCGCCCCCACACTCGCCCCTACGAACACACGCACGCAAACCCTACCCCTATGAGCACCTTCGAAGGACTGAGCCGGCAAATCTTGAAGTTCACGAAGTCACCACAGGCGCCTCGTTGTCGACGAGAACGTCGCCTACCACTTAATGCGTAGCGCCGGAAAATTCTGGAATAAATCCAGAATAAAGTGTCGCACCCAGAATTTGAACCCTGGGTGGGAGTCCCCCAACCAATGATCTTTGCCATTGTGCCGTGAACCCCTTGACGAAACCAAAGATACTTACTTTACACCGTTCTCACTTTTTGAGAAACCAAAGATACTTACTACTTTGACAAATATATACAAGAAATATTAACATTAATTTATGATACATAATGAATACCATTAGATACATTATTGAACCTATTTATGATAAATTTATTTAGAGATATAAATATTTTTAATATTTTCAATAAATATAAAGTTTTATTAGCATGAAAACCACAACGACATTTAAAAAAGGATAGAGGTATATATTCGTCTAAGAGTGTAAGAATTCCTATATACTTGAATGTCGGGTGGGTCAGACGGAGGAAGCTGCACGAACCATGAAAGCGGGTATCGCGGGGTATAGAAAAAAGAGAAGAAAAGGAAGAAGAGATAGAACAGGTGAGGAAAAAAAAGGAAAAAAGATAAGGATAGTGTGAACATTTCATCCTTTGGTCTAACACGAGAAGAGCTAAACGTTTTATCAAAGGGGTGTTTGGATCCAAGAGTTTAGACTTTAGACCATATCACATCGAACATTAGGATGGTAACTAGAGGACTAAATATGAGATAATTATAAAACTAATTACACAGGAGTTGAGACGAAACTATTAAATCTAATTAATCCATCATTAGCAAATATTTACTGTAACATCATATTGTCAAATCATATATTAATTAGACTTAATAGATTCATCTCGTAAATTATTAGACTCAATTTATGTAATGAGTTTTGTAATTAGTTTATATTTAATACTGCAAATTGATGTTCAAATATACGATGTGACAGGTCTAAAGTTTAGGCGCAACTATTTAGGGAGGCGAAGTTAAAAAAACTACTCTACTAGTAAAGCGGAGTTATACTAAACGGGCCGTAGACATTCATATCCATCCACACACTGATCTCTATATGAACGTATAACACTCAGCCGACCCTATGAGAAAACTCAAAAGGCATTGGACCAGCAGTACTTGATGTTGAAAAAAGACACTATGGACACTTTGACACTTCTCTAACTGTCGAAGAACAATTAGCCGAAAGTTTATCTCTTTTTTTCTATAAAATACGAAACATTTATCCTATATTTCAAATGTCTAAATTTTAAGATAATTTTAGACAACACTCTTCACTTTTTCTACCAATTAGTAAAAGAAAATTACCACTCTTGTGATTTGTTGTTTATCTTTTTGTCATAGCATATCAAATTTTTGTTCTTGCTTAACTATAGAAAATAATTGTAATTATTAATTTGTCTTTGTGCCAACATATATAAGATTTTGTTAGGTTTGTAGTTTTGTCTAACATGTTTTTATTCTGGAACTAAAAATTGCAGATTGTGTTTACAGAAATTTCAAAACCTAAAACATTTCACTACTCCCTTCGTCCATGAAAAAATAGATTTCTAGAGTTGGCCTATTGACCAGATTTCTAGAAAAAAACATTAAATATCATGGTATCAAACTAATATCATTAGATTTATCATAGAATATATTTTCACATTATGTTAATTTAAGTCATAGATGTTGTTACATTTTTCTATAAAGTTAGTCAAAGTTAAAAGAAAATGACTGGCACAGATTCTAGAAATTGATTCTTTCGAGGACAGAGAGAGTATAAAATATATATAATAATTATCGGCTGAAAGAAAACTAAAATTCACTTACCTAAAATTTAGCAATTGCCAAGAAAAAGTGCTAATTTTCAGCAGACGAAAGAAGAGTACAAATCCGAGCAGCACTGTGTTTGCAAGTGCCACTATTATTGGTCATGAAACTGTTGTGGATATTTCTTCGAGCTGCAGGCAATTAAGAAGAAGATCTTTTTCAAAAAGGCGGGAGGTAGAAGATGTTTATCTGGAAAGTTCGTGCAACCTGCAGTCGGAACTGGTAAGCTTGACGGCTCTCCTTTTTCCGATGGGATCGGGGGCTGGATTGCATGCCAACTGGCTTGTCCACGTCACCATCAAATCACTTTATACCTTACTCTATCTCCCCCCTCTGACTTTTAGATGATTTTTTTAAAAGACTTTGTGTTCTGGCTCTCTACCTGCTTTCTTCTTCTTCAACTCCGTGTCCCACTTTGAGAATGCAGCAACAAACCATGATATTGAGTTGACATTACATAAAAATACAAATTGAAGAAGTGTGTTAGCGTTGGAAATCCAATAAACAAAATTAAGGAAGGATGACATGCCGCTATCATGAATGCAAAGCGGGTTACCTCGCCGGTGGTGAGTAATCGCCGACCGAGCCAGCGCCCCTACTTCCTCTCTCTATCGGGTGGAGACGGCTGGCCAGAGGCCCCATGTGTCAATGACCGTTGGTCCACTGGACTGGGTGTGCACCGAGTCTAGCTACGGTTGCAAAGAAATTCATTTTCTTTATTAAATCATTTCTAGAAATGCTTATTTTGCTTGTAAACTTAATCCACAGGTAAATTTAATTTCTAAATGTATCCTGTAAAAATTAAACCTAATAATTTATGGATTCACAGACAACTTGTGTTGTCTCCCTAGCAGTCATATGCATATACATGTAGGGTCGACAATGAAGATGTTTTAGGTTTAGGGGAACAATTGCACCCCAAAAAATATAAAATTAATGATTTAAAATAAAATTTAACTATATATATACCCCTACGATATATACTACGTAAAATTTTACGATATGTATACAAGATAAGTGCACCCAGTCTAACTTCTCTGGCTTCGTCGTTACATGCGAGCATCGTCCCTCAAGTAAACCCAAGCTACAGCTAACCCCAATTTAAATAAGTAGACTGATAAATGTCATATTAGTATATAATTTGTGGTGTACAACAAGGATCTAGCTAGCTAGTGGGTTTGGCAGATAGAGCTGGAGGGTACACTGAATTGCGAAAGAGTCAACTGAGCTAGCTAGAGTGTGGCTCTCGGACCACCACTAATCCCTGGCTTAGCGAACTGTACGCCAGGTGACTCAGGTCAGGATATGCAAGAAGATATTACCTCCGTCCCAAAATATCTGTCTTTCTCACTTTCCGAGAAATAACTTAAATTAATTTTATATAAAAAAATATTAATAGTTATGATACATAACTGATATCATTAGATAGATCTTTTGATCTAATTTTTTAATAAATTTATATGGAGACACAAATGTTATATATATTTTATATAAATTTAATCAAAGTTGTGATATCAAAACCTAAAACGACAGTTAATTTGGGACGGAGGGAGTACATCTTTGCCAACGACAGCTATATATGGTAGAAAGATGCCGGTGACGAACTGTAGACCTTCATGAGTCGACACAGGTGAGCTGGAACGAAGGACAATCTTGTCGTCGACTCTAGCTTGTTTATATTAGCGTTTCGTCCAGCCAGGAGTTACCATGCGCCTTCCTTCGTCTGAAAAGACAAAAGTACAGGACGAGATCGATCGATATGTCTTCACCTTCAGCTCGTTGAATGATGGGAACACTATTACAGTAGTTTCCAGTCTCCAGTGTTAGAGCTGGCTAAAATACTCTTTTAGAGGAAAGAGAAGAAACCAGTTGGAAGCTTACAACTAACTTGGTCATAAAAATAAAAAAAACATTTATGAGAGAGATGAGTAAACCGTATATTAATTAATAATAAAGAGCTTACTAATATATGAGCAGACTAATAGAAATGTAAAAAAAACAGCCAGAGAATATGTTGTATTATTAGTCTTACTCTGAGATATGTTCGACTTGATCCTCAGATCAAGGTTATCCAATGAGGGTACGAATAAAGAGAGGAATTTTATAAGAATGTGTTATTAATAGAGAAATAATTTTTATTGGTGGTACTTTTTTAATTTTATACTAATTTTTTTGTGAACATAAAACATTACTGTAGAAATGATTCTAGAAACGGTTGAAAAGCATTTTCAGAGGTGGACATACATGGTATCTTCCTCTGACAAATGGTCATATAGAATTTTCGTGAAATGGTGTTTTTCACTTAGAACCGCTTGTCGCCAGTGTAAATTGATCTACAATAGTTGCATGCTTACACAAAAACACTATATAATATTTTTAGAATAGCAAAAAGATTTTTTTTTAATTTAGGAGAGGCCCACGAGCGCCAACCAGTCGCACGTTGCAAATCACGAGTCACGCGATTTTTCGTGTGATATACATGAGCGTGTGGTTACCGGAGACCGACTCAAAACCTTAATTAAGGCCCGATCCATCAAAATATGATTAGAGAGAGAGAGAAAAATCCTGTAAGAATTCATGGATCATAACAATCTTGTTTGGCCACTCCTCTGATCCATTGAAACCCTACGTGTAAAACAGCTATAAATGTAAATAACTAATATCCTATTGAACCGGACAACATTAACATGAACAACATGACATAAATAATAGACATATTGAAGTGTCATATAGCATACTGCAGATGAAGATACCACGGATGGTAGTGGATCGGAGGAGCAACGATATTATTGACGACATTGGTGAAATGTCAAAGCAACTGATGGCGATACGACAGTCTACGTTTAACTTGGATGGAAGACAAACCATAGTGAAAGTCGTGAATAATCGTGTGAAGGCACTTCCAAAAACCCTTATTCCTCCTCTTCAAAAACCTTATTTGTCCTCTTCAGTGCAGGATCTGGAACTAGGATTGCTTGACTTATCAGTCGGCTTATCAGCCATCGAAACAGTGTTTTTCTCTCACAACAAAACAGTCCAAAACGGTATCAGCCGCTTATTAGCCACGCCGAAACGATCAGGCGAACAGAAGAATCGAACAATGTATCTCTGCAATGATTTATATATAGAAAGTGTTGTACAATCTCGTTTCGCAATCACGATCTGACCCGATTAGGTTTTTGATTCACAGACTTAAAAGACAAACATCCATCCAGTAAATAAAATTACAAAAGAAGTGTGTGCTCGGTTATGGGCTGAATTTTAGCGAACCATTTAAGATGTGTTTATTTGAAGACTTGTAGATAGGAGAAGACCAAACCCAGCTACAATGGCACGATCGATGTTTCGTTCTCACAATCAACCAGAAAAAAGAGGTTACGCTAGCTTTTTTAGGTCGGCACGTTAGGTCTCTACTGAAGCTCCACTTGTAACCCATATGCAAACAAGAAGGGAGAGGATCGGGCGGGCTGGCTACTACCACCGTTTCCAAACGTAGCAGTTGGTCATCGTCGTGCGCCCCCCCCCCCCCCCCCCCCCCCCCCCCCCCTCCTCCCCTCTTCCATTCGTGCACTGACACTATTTTTCTAAGCCGAATAACTATTGGTAAGCAAACAAACAGCATCACCGAGATTACATTCTGATCCTTGTGCTCGAATCCACCGACCGTTTCAAAGCTAACTATAGCGTTGTTTCGTAAGGGGAACAATTGATACCACGAATAAGTACTTGCTCCAGAAGCATATATATGCAAGGCTATCCATTCACTAATAATTTATTTTTAATGATCCTAGATTGCACAATTATTTTAGCCAAGAGAAAACAGTAGATGCATTATTTGTTCTAATATCCCTCTCTTCGTAAACACATAGAGTTTTGAAAATCAGCACGCACTAGTGGCAAATCTAGTTTTAGAGACGGTGGTTTACGGAGAGGTGGATAGAAGCGACCACCTTTGTAAATATATTATTTTTTAACAAAAATAAAAAAATAGCCAAAAGGAAATAACAGATGAACTATTGTTCCAAGAGCATCTTTAAAAATGCCTAATACTTTTTCTAGAATCATGATGTTTTTCAACTCTCAAAAAAAATTGGTAGGAATAATTGAATAAATTAGACGATCTCTAAGAGTTTCCAATAATCTACTTTTAAAGTATGAAAATTTGGCATCACAAAAGTTTTTTTCTACATGGCAGTTCCTCTTTTTTCACGCGACATACCAAGGCCGTCGGTCGCATTTACATACTCATCACCACTGCTTCCTTCCATGTTTATGCCAACCCCTAGCCAGTGGCAGTCAGCTTCCGGCCAGGCCACAGCTCGTTGGAGCCTCTCCCAGCCGGCCGCCAACATCGTCAACAGTGGGTTGTGCTTGGCCATGGCCTCCAAGCGACTGCTATGACTGGCTGTGACAGCCTATGACACGGCGATAGCCATGGCAATCTAGCTTGGTGGTCGCGGCACCCGGCAAGAAGCCCTAGGACCGGCAAAAAACTGAACTCCGAGGGAGTAGTTAGATCGATAGATTGCATCGTCCCTAGGTTTTTTTTCGAAAGGACGACAAAAGCTTTGTCGCGATTTCTATTAGACGAAGAAAGAAAAAGGCAAATGTCAGTCCAGTTTTTTATGGAAACTGGACCATAAAAAACATATACAACTGAGGAGAGTGTTCCACTCATCCTTCACTAACTATGTCACAACTCACGCACCGCTTGCAACTTGGTCGAATCGACCCCACTAACAACTTGTTTAAGAAAACAACTCAACTAAAAACACCTCAACTGGAGGTCACCAACACCATTGGAGCACCGAGCACTAACGCTCTTGGGGAAGCACCATGCCAATCGACGAGAGGTCCACAGCTGAAACTGGATCGCCTAGCAAAGCCTTCAAGAAGGAAACGACGCCAATAGCGTCGACAAGCTAGCCCATGAGGGAAGGTTTTCACCTGCAAAATCCAGCACGGTAGGAGGAGAGGTGGAAAAGGACGCCTCCAAGGAGGGCACGACATCCACAAACGTCGTCGTCCAAGCTTTCGCCTCGACCTCATGAAACCTCCACACCTGCTGCCACCGCCGCCATCAGAGATCCACAGAGGTAGCTGACGAGGAAACTAGCTCTGAGAAGGGAGGGCTGATGGTGGGGAGAAGAGGGTCGGGATCAGAAGAAGCCCCAGTCGCCCAGCCCACCAACATCCCCACCCCTGCCGGACCAGTCCCACATCAACCATGTTGTGCAAGACCTTCAGCAGCCTTCGTGCCGAACCACCACCATTGCATTCCCCCTGTTCCTCCGTGGATCCGAGCCACATCACTGGAACCGGGCAGGGGAGACGTTGGATGTGCACTGGAGCGCCACCCGCAGAGCCCCATGTCGGCGCCGCCGCGATAACTCCCGCCGACAACCACCATGAGTGGATCTGCCCCAGAGCTATTGGATGCGCAGGGGGTGACCGCCACGAGCCGCTGTTGCATGCAGTCGTCCCTGAACTGCCGCCGCGGCCAGAGATGGGGAGCTCGCGGATCCGGCCCTGGGACCGCCAGATCCGGCCACCAGAGCAGGGAATCCGCCACCATAGCCATCCTCCTGGCGACGCCTGAACCACTACTGCAGCTTGAGCTGGGTAAGAAAAGGCCCCGCCACCACCTTCCTTGCGCTTGTGCAGCCCTCCTGCGGCGCGCTCTGGGCTCGGGCGGCGGCGAGGAAGAGGAGGCAGAGGGAGGGTGTGGCGGTGCGCGGGCCGGAGCTCCGTCTGTGTCGCCCTGACGCGGACGACGCGGACGGGAGGCGGTTTTCCCGTTGCTAGTGTCTGAAAACTGCATCGTCCCTAGGTCGGCAGCAGTGAAGATCGTATTCCTTGGATGACATGCTTTGGCGCGAAGGAGAACAATCACTACAAAATTAATTAAGGGTGTGAAGGAGGAGACCGTGCCATAAAAGAAGATACATGCGACCTAAAGTCTGCGCATCTTTACGGGTAAGATGTTTTTTTTAAAGTGCCAAAAGATTGAGGGGTGAATTTGGGTGGTGTTGTTGAAGATGGTTTTTTTCATTCTTCCCCAAAAAAAACATGGGTTGAGAAAGATTATTTGGTACTCTTGTAAACATATGGAATTGTGTTGTATATATGTAATTTCATTTGACCAATATAAGTTTTTCTTTACAAAAATGGTAATAATAATCAAACATGTGAAACTACTCAGAAGTTCACGTGACAAGTCCAATGGCCCTGTGTCCACACACAGACAATCAAAATATCTATTATTAAATTGAACTTGAAAAGTAGAGAACGTTGACTGCATGTTTATTCGGATGCCGTATATACATTTTTGTTTTACAGATAGGGATCTAGTATCATAGAGCCGTATTGGATCTCATTTTGATATCCAACATAGGTGAGTGTTGGAAAGGAGTAACCAATAATTACTGCTAGTCATGTATTAGTGTGCCTTGTTTGGAAAGAGCCAAGAATTTGGTATGCATATCTGATTTCTCATTTGAATTCCACATCAACCGTTGAATTACCCGCGAGAATCAATCGGGAAAGAGAGGAATCGAAAAGCAAACGTCTAGCTAGTATTATTACAATGCACGTTACGTATGTGCAACTAGGTCTTTCTAGCTTTTGATAAGCAGATGCGCAAAAAAAACGCTTTTGGTATATAAGCAGCATCACACACATATATATGACGTGTAACTAAATGGTCATTTGATCTAAATTTAGAATTACATCAACAGCGGCCAAGAATTCGGGTCAAGGAGAGGAAGAGGAATCAGAATACAGCTGAGGTTGGTAGGTTGCTGGTCAATACTACACTGGTAGAATTGACCTACGGATTTATTTTATACCATGCATTTCCTTGGAACAAGTAAACTTGTTTCATTTCCGAGCGATTTAAAATACTGTATTGCATACTTGCCATGTTTAAAAAACGGCGGCTTAAGTACGCGTGTTGTGGTTAGGTACGCGCTGTTGAAACGAACTTGATCGGAAATAAACCCCTTTTTAAAATACTTGATTGATCAAGCAGCCGTTTCCTTTATAAATAGCTAGTGTGTGTGGACTGGCGTATATATGTCTCTGGCTGGTAGTTAAAAAAAAGGATTGAGTAGGACCTGATCCATATGACAGTATTGAACAGTCGCCAAGACCAGCATGCATGTGTCATGTGTGAAGTAGCATCATTCTACAAATTACAAATTAGTCTATATATATATATATAGAGAGAGAGAGAGAGAGAGTTAGATATTAGGAATATAAATCATGAATATAACTTTAAATTTGTTGAGTTTAGAAAGAATAAAAATCATATCAATAGATTTATCTGAAAAATACTTTCATAAAAATATACATATATTATATATTTTAATAAATATTTTAAAAAAAATAAACAGTTAAAGTTACGCTTTGGAAACCGTGTCACTGTCCAAAACGACATCTATATACACCCACAAGGATATGTAATTATGTCTTGTGAAGGTGGACATTTTTGCAACATAAAAAGGGTTCAAAAGTTAAGGACAAAATCATCTACATTTGTATCTTATTAGTTAAAGTTTTAAAAAAAATGATTTGTAAAATGAGAGATGTTTTGGGACGCACCTTTTGATCGATTAGCTGGAAAGTAAAAAGGGTGCCATGGACGTGTAAGCAAAGAATTCTGACGACGACGGGAAAACACGAACTAAGAATTGAACAGGCTTGCAAGCCAAGTTAGCAGCTACCTTCTGGCGTTGTCTCATGACGTCGGAAACCTTTAGACCTGAGACTGATCACTGAATGAAATAATGAATATTTTGCCTCTCTCGACGAATTGAAATAATTTCTGCACATCACGTAAGCTAGCTATAGCTAGTGTTGTTGTCGTTTGGTCAAACATATGCAACAACCACATACTGACATACACATATATGCATGTGTAATACAGCTGCTGATCACATACTAGCTCATCCATCAATCCAGTCAAGATCACAGCAAAGCAAAAAAAGTTGGTGCAAGAAATTATAAAAAAAAACAAGTTTTGAATCGATCAGCCGTCTTCGATCTTCATTCGAATCGATCAGCTCTCACTACCTTTTTGTTTTCTTTTTTCTTCTAATCAGCTACCCTTTTTTTCTGAAGACTAACTGGAACCTAGCTCAGTCAGCAACTAGCTAGCTCTACTATTGGGCAAAACATTGTAGCACTTCTTCTTTTATGCATTGTTGGTATTTTTCAATTCCTTACGTACGTGGTGAGAGAGCGTTTTCCCCCTCCAAGTTGGACTTTTTTACCAACTACTGCACTGTATTTTTCCTTCGATCACAAAGCTCTTTGTTCCAAGTCAATTTAGTTTAACAACCTTGACTAGAAATAAATCTACAAAATACATTATAAATAAATGAAAGGAGAGAGATATTGTGAAAATGCATTTCCTTAATAATTCTACTTATTATGTCAACCTTGTACGTGTTGACAATTCATATAATACGATTGTAGCTAGCTGTTGGTCAGAATTAAAAATATTTGACTTATAATATACATAGATATAGACCTATATTACGTTCAAAGAAAGCAGGCCATGAGAAGAGAGAGGACGGACCAGAAATAGGGAGAAAAACACCAATGGACAGGAAAACAGCTACGTTACTTGTAAAAACCACACTCAAAAGGGATCTCGCGGTCAAGATTGAACGGTATTGATAGTTGAAGTACCGTTTTAATGATAACAGAAATTCATGGACAAAATTTGAAAAATATAAGAGTCAAGTCACAAAAAATGGACCTATTCATTATATAATTTAATGAATCCAATCAGATTATTATTTTAAAATCAAGCAGCTGCCTTTTAATTTTTGAACAGGAAGTAATGAAACTCATAGTCAGCTAGCTGTACTTGGCAAAGTATTTAAACATAGTGTTGTGACAATTAATGCCACTCTTAGCAGCCTTAAACAAGGTGTGGCTGCTGGTCTGATGAAGGTACGAAAGTTGAAAAAAAAACAGATAAGACACAGAGGACATACATTTTTCTGAGGTCCCCAATCTTATCATAAAAGTTTGCAAGTATGTTTTGCAAAAAAAAAAAGTTTGCAAGTACTTAGGATTAACTACGGTAAAAGTGGCTCCTGGACTTAAAATAAAGCCCCAAAAATTAATTAATAATACAGGATTAAGTACTACTCCCCCACAAACACTCTCGTTTTGGATGTTTGTGCCGTAAATCCGACTCAATTTATAAAAAAATATGTAATATTCTATTAAAAACGAGATTTTAAAATATTTTTAATGATACTAATTATATATTGTAAATATTAATAGTTTAAATATATATTTAATCAAAGTTGTTTCAACGGACAAAAACGATATTTTTTTTTGACGGAGCGAGTATCGAAACAACAAACATATAATAAACAACTTAAAAATATACCTCAGCTTGGGAGGCAGCAGGCAGCCGTCAGCATCCCGTCCGTACATAGGTACATGCCCAACCACCAAACAACGCTAATCCATGGCCTGAAAAGATATAATTTCTTAAAATACAAGTTTATTCATCACAATCTTAATCTTTTTACCTCTACTTCCACTGGTCTTTTTTAAATATAGCATTTGCTTTGTCCTAATCTTTTACCATTAATTTTTAAAAAATGTAGATTAATGTCATAAATTTATATTTGTGGATTCACTATGAGAAATAGTATCATAATATATAATTCATATATTGTGAAATTATAAGATTTTTTTAAAAAAAAAGTTGGTCAAAGGTTGGACAAAGCAAATGTGACATTTAAAAAAATAGGGGGGATATATGTGAATAGGAAATTTTTTGTTTGCATTGACAAAAAAAAAGTTAGCATTAATAGATTCTTTAACCCCCTCCGTTTAAAATAAAATACAATTCTAGGACTCATGTGGTGTTTCAAAAACCCTAGAACTTTAACTTTATAACTAGGTGTGATATCTTAAAAATATGTACTCACTCCCATAATATCTGTTGTTTTCGGTGTCCATACCATAAGTTTACCTTGATTTGTAGAAATTATGTGTAATATTTGTGTCTCCAAATAAATTTATTAAAAAAACTATATTCAAAGATATTTCCAATGATATTAATTATGTACCATAAATATTAATATTTATAATATATGTTTTGTTAAATTATTTCTCAAAAAACAAAATATTTTAGCATGGAGAGAGTACTCTATAGATATATGTAATAAAATATAAAATCAGTACATGTAATCATTTTTTACCATCAAATACATAGAGAATAAAATAATTAGAGATACATGTGTTTTTTTTATTGTTGTGTGACAATATTTTTTTTCTCGATATTTAAGAATTTTTTTTTCAACACAAAGATAGTATTTTTTTATGGATATGGAGGTAAACCCTGCTTTTATAGAAAAAACAACATGTCACGAGTAGATGGCGTATATGACAATATATATTTATAAATACGGTTAGCGGAAGTGTCATTATATTGTGTGGATGTGCACTTTATATTTCCGAAATGATAAACCACGTCGAAATTAAATGCTGGTCCCAAGAAAAAAAAAAGTAAGCCGTCACGTCACAAATTGAATTCCGAACAGAAAAAATAGCGAGCTGTCACGTCACAACTTTTAAGGATGAAAATCGTTGCATTGCACTGTAGTGCTCTCGCGCCAAAAAAAAAAATCGTGGAAGCGGTAGCGGAGACCGAAAAAGAGACGAGACGAGAGGAGGAAGAAGAAGACGAAGCGGGTAGGAAGGAGCCGCGTTGACGCGATCATCCCCGCGTCTATAAAAGAGTCCTCCAGTCCTGCCACCCAGGTCGCAGCTGTCCGATCACCTGCTCTGCTCTGCGGTTCCGGCTTCCCGCCGCCGTTGCCGACTTCTGCCTAGCTCTTCTTGTATTGTATGCCGCTCCATTTCCATTGCCGCCGTCGCGACCACCACTCCCACTTTTGCCTTGCATGTCCACCGCCACGGCGCCGCCGTCACTCTCTCTACACCACCGCCCAGCGGTGACCACCACCACCAGAGTAGTCGCCGCGGCAGCACCGAGCACCAACAACAACAACGCCGCGCACCTCGCCAGCCTCAACAACCTCTTCCGCAACCGCGGCAGCACCGCCGTCGAGACGACGCCGGTGCTGGCCGCCACGCAGCGGAGACAGCAGCCGCTACTACGACTCCCGTCGTTCCTCACGCGGACCGGGGCCGCCGCCGCATCCAAGGCCGAGGACTCCTCCTCGTCGTCGTCTTCATCAACGGCGGCGGCGGCGCCCGCGCTGTCGCCACGCCGGCTCGAGCGCCTGCTCCAGCCGGTGGCGCCAGACGGCCCATCACCACGGGGTAACATCGCGGCGACATGGCGGCGTCTCCACGGCGAGGACGGCTGGCGGGGTCTTCTCGACCCACTCCACCCGGACCTCCGTCGCGAGATCGTACGGTACGGCGAGTTCGTGGACGCAGCCTACAGCGCCTTCCTCTCCCACCCGGACGCCGAGCCGGGCCGGCGCGCGCGCGTGCCGCTCCAGGACGCGGCGTACCGCGTGACAGCGCCGCTCTTCGCCACCTCCTCCGTCGGTCTCCCCACCTGGCTCGCCGCCGCCGCGCCGTGCGCCGCGCAGAAGACGTCCCTCGTTGGCTACGTCGCCGTCTGTGATAGCCCCGCCGAGATTCGACGCATGGGGCGCCGTGACATCGTCGTCGCTCTCCGTGGTACTTGCACCGTCCTCGAGTGGGCCGAGAACGTCCGCGCCGGCCTCGTCCCAGCCATCCACCACCACGCCTTCTCCTCTGCCGCCGCGCCAGCGCTTGACACGTCGAACGCCAAGGTGGAATGCGGCTTCTGGAACCTCTACAAGACCGCCGGCGAGCGGTGCCCAAGCCTATCGGAGATGGTGGTGACCGAGGTGCGTCGGCTACTAGAGAAGTACGAAGGCGAGGAGGTGAGCATCACGGTGACAGGGCACAGTCTGGGAGCCGCACTAGCCGTCCTCATCGCGGACGAGCTCGTCACCGGCGACGTCATCGCCGGCGGCAACGCGAGTGGGCCTCCACCCGTGGCGGTGTTCTCGTTCGGTGGGCCACGTGTCGGCAACAGAGCCTTCGCGGCGCGAGTGGAGGCACGTGGCGCGCGGGTGCTCCGCGTGGTGAACGCGCACGACGTCGTGCCACGGTTCCCTCCCGGACTCCCTCTCCCGGCGGCCCCGGCGGGATACGCTGACGTCGGCCGTGAGCTCCGTCTCGATAGCCGCGCGTCGCCGTACCTACGGCCTGACGCCGACGCCGCGTGCTGCCATGATCTTGAGGCGTATATACATCTCGTCGATGGATTCGTTGGATCGCATTGTCAGTTCAGGGATAACGCTAAGCGTAGTATCCTCCGACTCGTTAAGAACCAGGGCGGTAACGTTAAGCAGCTGTATATGAGTAAGGCGAAAGATATGCGCATCCAGCTTGATGGTGGTGGTGGTGGCGCTGACATGGCTGGGTCTATGCTCGGACGCGTCGAGATGCCCGGCGCCGCGGCGGCGAGCACCGTGGTGGAGTGTGTGCACTGACGGATGGGGAGCTGGAGGTGTGGACTCGCCTACGTCGGCGCGCGACCGAAAGGAAAGGAAATGTTTCGTCAACAGATTTATGGGAGGTTGACTTGGGAAATTAATTTTTTTGATTTGTTTTTTGGTATTTGGTATCGACTTTTTACCAAGTACAAAGTGTTGTTGTTGTTGGTTGGTGGACCCGTGGATAGACCAAACCATCAAAGTGGTAGGTACATGGAAAACATTGTATAGATAGATGAACATTAACTGATTAGTTGGTTAATACTTAATACACTGATAGTGTTGCATCATGTTGATGTATCTTACATGGTTTTTTTATATGCCAGTCTTAATTACATGGTTCTTGGAGCTCCATATGGATATCTCCAAGTAATTACCCTATAATATAAGACAATGTGTTATTATGATTAAAAATGTTGTAAAGATACCCACTCTTTATTTTAAAACTCCCCTATGGATCCTCTGTTTTTTCTTACCTCTTTGAAGATACACCAATAATTTAAAGTAGTGAAAATTGACTTTAAAATATTCCCGAAGCATTTTTTAAGACACAACGAAACTATTTTTTTAGAGCATGAAATCAGGACCCATATTTTTCTCTTTTTTCACATTTACTCTATGCATGCTATGTATTTGACCTAACATAAAAATCAGAATAAATTGTGAGTTTATGTAAATGGTTAATATTCAAATCCATGAAATTAAGTGTCAATTCAAATTTAGAAAAGTAAATAAAGTGCCATACTAAAACAAGTATCGCCTTATCACAACCATAGTTTCACTAACAAAATTAACCACACCAATCAAACTATATGGACCTATGAATGGACTAAAGGTGCTCCACAAGGTCCTTTCAAAGCCTCTAATGTGCTTGTTTGTATTAATTCTCCTTGTGGATCTCTAGTGACTCGGAGCACAAGAGGATGACACTGCCAGGGATGGAGGCGATGGACATGCATAGGGACATTGCCTTTGAGCTAGAGGGTCACTAGAGGTGGGTGCAACAACGGTGGATGCGCCCAGGGATGGCCAAGGACATAAGGGTAGAGGAGGGCAAAACTATAAGGATCATGTGCCTATGATCATATCTTTTAGTTTTGGGATTGAGAAGAAAACATAAACCTATGACTAGCATGTGCACTACATATGTGTTAGACATGTTATAATAGGTCTTAGGGATGCAAGATTCAAGTTTCATCAATATCTAAGTTAAATAGAGAAAAATACGCTAAGATTCCCCGCGCGGAACATGCACTAGATCAATTAACTAGACCCACCACATCAAAGATACATAAAAGACAAAGACCGAATGAATGATACGGTGAAGAAGACAATTACCTAACAGATCATCTAGTGCACATCAGAGAGCCGACACTATTGAAAACTTGCCAGATCAAAGATGTTAATACTCAATAAATTTTATTTGAGACACAAACATTATTAATATTTGTTATAAATTTGGTCAAATTTTAACAAGTTTAAATGACACAAATTTCATAGTGGCACTCTTTTGTAGATGGAGAGAGTACACAGCCTTTTGTTATACATCTAGATACACATTGTATTCAAATATATATTAAAGTTATGTATAAAAAAGAGCCCAAATAACTTACAACTTGGAATAGAGTTTTATTGTAATACTCTCTTGGTCCCATTTAGATATTCTCTTGGTCCCATTTAAGCGAAGACATTTTTTTCTTAAGTTTGAGTAAGTTCATGGTAGAAAATAACATAACATTAATATGAATAGGTTTGAAGAAAAGAGCTTTTGAAGGAGAACTAAAGAAGTGTAAGTTGTCAGAGGTATTCTCTGATGTTGGGGGTTTGTTAGCAATTGATTTTGTTCGGTTTCTGCTGAAGGTTGTTCGAGGTTTGGATTAATCATTTTTCTTGGTTTTCTAGTCTTTTTGAGTGCCCTGTTGTTGGGTGGGGGGGCTTGCAAGGTTAGGCAACTCTGTTTCTGTTTGGTTTCTAAGTCTTTTCTCTATCTTTTTGTTCATCACCGAGGACATTTGATTTTTTTTTAAAAACAGGATTTACCTCCGTCAAAACAATTTTTTTAAAAAAGTTTATAATTAATTTAATGATATTATCTTTTTCATATAGATAGAGTCTATTAAATTGAAAACTATTTGACTCTTCAAAAAATATGATGCCTGCATTTGCTTACGGAGTAAGTAGTTATTAAAGTGGATTGACATCTTTTTAATTGGCATTATTATGAAAAAGAAAAGAGACTTGGTCGGATCCCGGGTTGCTGGGACATGATCTGGTGGGGGTGTGTGAGCATGGGGGCGTGATCTTGATTCTGGGGCACATTAAGGCCAGAACTCGACCTGAAAATGGACACCCTTGACTCCTTGAGGTTAGGGCGTTTGTTGCTCATCCGTAATGGTAACTTGATGTCTCCATGTAGTTAGAACGAGTCATCAAGATCAATACAAGTGGCACACGAATCGGACAGACGTGACTAGATTTTTTAAAAATGCAATAGATGGAACTAGATAAAGGCCATGTTCGTTTCACTCTCGCTCTGATTTGTTGTGAGAAAAAAAATATTGTTCGTTCGTTGAAAAATAGTATTGGAGTAGTGCTGATGAACAGGGCCGAGTATTGGAGTAGTGCTGATGAACAAGGCCGAAGTTACGGCCAATATTTTTATTTTCTACTATACTAGTAGTATAACACCAGCTAGTATTAGGGTCCCTTTGGTTCACACCCAAACTTTACCACACCACGCTGCACTTTCCGTGCTGCATTTATTTCGTGTGCATTTGGTTCGCTGCGGCAGTTGCGGCATGTTGTGGCCTTGCCATCGAGTTCCAGTGTATTTTTGCTGCCAAAATACACCGCGAGTTTGGGGCAGCTACACCTTTGGCGTGGCATGCACCAGCTATGAACCAAACAAACCCTTATTCTCCAAAAACTCTTTGTTAAAGTCGAGATTAATTGAATATACTATACACCAGGGATGGCCAAGAAGTAGCAACTGAACAGATTAGATAGTTTATACACTAAAATTTGAGACTCTTAGACACTAAATATAATAAAGGCTTCTAAATAAGCTTTGTGTTGAGAAGAGAGAAGAGAAGTGAATTATGACCATTCTTAGTGGAGAGTTTTATAGAATTGTTTCAAAGAACATAAAATGCAATAAAACATGGATGAAATCTTAGTGCATATATAGTTTTATTCTTTTGTTTCATCATAGACATTTGATTCTATACTCATCTTGAGTTTGTAATGGAACCAAGAGAGTTCCATGAATTTTATGTCCATGAAACACGCTTCTTTCCTTACTTCTTAAAAACATTACCATATCATAAAAGCGCTTATGTAACACCCTACTAAATGCAAATGAAGTTTTGATAAAAACTTCTATTAAAATTGGCTAATGCACAAGTTTAAAATGAAAATTGAGAAAATCAAAAGTGGGACATATATTAACGATGAAGTATAAATTTTCTAGTACCTGACTACTCTATAAGTGGGTTGATAGATGGGTTATAAATACACATACAACCAGCAATGAGTTATATATTAGTCTAGTCTCAGTAAGAAGTTTTATGGAGTTATTTCCAAGACTGGCATGTCATATAAACTGAAATGAAATATGGATGAAACTAGTGGCGGAGGACTCGCTATGGCTAGGTAGGGCCTTTGCCATAACTTGATTTTTGTGCTTCATCTGTTCCTCTTTTATAACTTATTTTTCTAGTGTTTTCTCTATATTTTTACCATAAATTGAGTCATAGAGCTTTAACATCACAATTGCACCACGCCTCAAGCTATATTTGTCCTCTGTCACGGAATAAAACACCTATTCTCAATGAAAACTTTTATTCTAAGGTTTCATAGGTATTTAATTTCATAACTCATAGAGAGTTGGTAATTATACTAAAAGAGTTTCATCACTTCTCTCTCTTCTTAACATTGTTCTCTGATCATAAAAATGACAATATAGCAGCTTATTAAATAGAAATGAAAATTTGATGAGACTTTTACTGAGAATGGCCTTATCTACATACTCTTAAAAATTCTTGGGACAATAAACATTGTACCTTTTGGGTTTCCTAAGGGATTTAATTCTAGATGTAACGTCTTATATGTCTCTAACTTTTGGTCACATTCAAAATAATTACTCGCGTACATAGCAAAGAAACTAGGCGTTGAAAGGATTAGGAAGCGGTTTCACTAACTGGACGTATGACTTTTTAGAGTATGCTTATTTGAGCTATAGCTTTTGGCTCAAAAGTTGGCTTTCTAGCTTTATGTCTTGATCTTTTGCTATTGACTTTTTTATAATGATTTTTCAGCTTTCTCAAGCATACCAAAAGCTAGAAAACTGCTCAGAACGTGCTTTTCAACTTTTGGTTCATTTCCTCGGAAGCCTTTTCAAAAGACAAGTCAATAGTTAGGTTGATTGTTTCAGAGCACTTAAGCTTCTGTATCTATGTGGTAGATTTTATTTATCTGCATCATCCACTAGTGCAGGAATGGTTTGCTCTCCTAATGGTATTTTCAAGCCACAAACAGGTGCTGAAAACCAGACTGGAGTATACGTATATATAATGCGGACACAAGGATATGTGATACGTGACACGGACGATTGTGACCCCGCAAATAGGAAGGACGTACTATGGTTCGGTTGCTCAGACCTCATCACCTCTTAATGGCTCCCTCTAATCTTTTTATTACTTCCTCTATCTCTGAATAAATAGATTTCTAAAATTATATTAAGTTAATTTTTTTAGTTTTGACTGAATTTCTAGAAAAAAAACATTAAAATTATAGTATCAAATTAGTATCATTAGATTTATTATTATAGTATATATTTTCACATGGTACTCAATTTGTGTCATAGATGGTTTTTTCTATAAAATTAGTTAAAAGTAATAAGTTTAACTGGCACGGATTCTAGAAAATAATTTATTCAAAGACGAAGGGAGTGTAATATAATACATGTTTGACATGGCATGGTTTTCCAAATTACACATTTTATAATTGTAAATTTATGATAATTGATAGTGGATTTAACTACAAATCTGATCCTATCAAGTTCGTGTTATAATAATTTAAAATCGTAGTAAAATTATTGGATAAAGTTTTAAATATTTTGATTCTCTGTTCTATAGCTGATCGAAGATACTTTGAGTTACGAAAATTACTATGGTAATTTACGTGATTATATTATAACTCCTTAATTAGAGGTAGTTACAGAATAAAATTATTCTACAGCCGGCTACAATAGTAATAGATGGAAGATATACAGAGGGAGAGAGAGTGATGAGTGAGCAGGGCAGCCATTATGAGGATGATGAAGAGAGGAGGAGACTAGACTATAGATTGGGTTGGATCCCGGTCTGCTGTTGGGACAGGCATGAGAATTAATGAGAGGGAAGCAGCAGAGGCAATGCGCGCGATGGGGTTAATTGCCTTGGCGACCGGGAGCGCGATCGATCCCACCAATGTCTACAAGGGGAATGATTCTTCTTCTTCTTCCTCTCTCTTCCCCCGTGCAGTGCAAGTGCAAGTGCCCCCCACACACACTCCCCACCAGAGAAAACTTGAGGCCACGAATCGGCGTTGGAATGGGTCCAACAACGGGCATTATAATGATATTGGTGCGGGTGCGGCTGAAGAATCAGCGTCACTGTCTGCCTTTGGGGTTTTGTAGATATTTTCGTTATGTATTTATTTAGACCTGTATATTGTTATATTTAGATGTACATGGAAATGAATGTATATTATTAAAGCTGTAAGCGTGTATTCTTGAGACCAGTATTTCTATGGCTATATATATACTCACACTGACTTGTCTAACGATGAACTGAACTGAAGGAGGTGTACTAGTAATAGTACTATAGTACAGTAGGTAGCTAGCGCCGGGACCCGGGAAGCCAGTGTCCGCGTGCAAGCAGGTCGGCAGTCAGCAACAGCGTCGTTTGCGTTTTGCGGTTCTGATTCAGAGTCAACGCGGCCGCGTATCCGAGCTTGCATTTGCAGCCAACTCTACTAGTCTTTTCCTACGTACTGCTGCCTCCGTGCAGATAAAAAGGAAACACGATTCCTGATTTTTCACTTTACATTTGATTGAAACTCTCATGCATGTGAGCTTAATATGAATGTATGTATTATTGCTGTGCAGAAAAATGTTGTATGAGAACATCTCAAATAAATAATTCTACCGATACGATAAGCATTAATTATTAATTAATAACTTTGCATATAAATTTAGTTGAATTTGAAAATAGTTTGATCAAACACTTACTCACGAGTAATTCAAGTTGACAGAGACATAGTGTTTAAAATATAACTTTGACTTGTTGTTTTTATATAAAAAAAATATTAATCAGAAACTGATACATGTATATTTTCTATATGTAAATTAGTTTCATCATGATAAATTAATTTATATGATATTTATATTTCTTAATAATTTAAAAGGTATTCATGATTTGTAATTTAAAAGTTTTTTAAGATTTATATATATTGTCAAAATGTTTAATTGTGAGTACCGAGGTGGTATGTTTTTTCCCCCCGGTTGGATAGAGATACAAACATGTTCGGCCGTGCGCAGGGCTGGCGTCGGTCAGTAGTCAGTCCGCCCGTGCGTCGTCCTGCCTGTTCTGTTCCACGAAAGCTGCTGCCGCCGGTGCGCCGGCCACGACGACCACCGCGCACACCTCCATCCCCTGCTACTGCTGGACTGCGTGGTACTACGCCCACTAGTAGTATCAGCCGTTTTCAGAGCACCCAACGCCACAGTTCATACTCGTACTAGAGATGGCCGGTGCCCCCTTTCTTTTCTCTTCCTTTTTTTTCCCTCAACCAAATAATAGAACAACCCTGACCAGGAGGGCAGGCAGCCACGTGTCACCCCTGCCTAACCAAGGGCATTCTTCCTTCCTTCCTTCGGCCTTTTCCACCATTATTTCCCTTGCGATCGCACATGAAAAACACACACACACACACACACACACACACACAAAAGCAGTTTGGAAAGAGTAAAGGCACGACCATGAATGTCCGGACGATTTTCATCTTTTCATCATTAACAAAACAAACACATAGATAGCGTACATACATGTACACCACCCCCACCCCCCTTTTCGTTTCTTCGTTCCTGACCTCACATGCCACTGCTCCTGTTTTTCAGCTTCAGCTTACACTGTTACACAACGCACCCACTCAGTGCCAGTCACCCCACCCAACTAAGGAAGCTAGCAGCATCCACAGCACTCTGCTGCAGCTCAATCCGTGCTCCTCATACGGGGGTTTCCCCCATTTTTTTACTACCCTGCCCTGCAGGCGGAATTCTCTCTATATATCTAGAGCTGGAAGTGGTCTATTATGTGCTGTATCACATCCGCTCCCTCGCTCATGAACGCGTACTTCACCTGCCGGTACCAAGAAAAATAAAAAGCTTCAACAACAGTTAGCGTTGCCGCAAAATGTTAACCACACGTAATGCATGGAGGATGCTGCCTGAAAGTAACCCCAAGCAGGTTACAGACCTGAATAATGCTGTGCGCCGCGAAGCTCGTCATGCTGCTGTGGAAGCTCACGTCCACCTTCTCCCACGACACCCTTCGAAGCCCCGTCACCATTTTCTCTACAGGATGACACAATCACGAGATTAGTAAGAGAGTCGTGACTCATGACGCTAGTACAAGGAAAAACATCTCCAAATTAAACGCGTCAAGAAGATGGATTTGAAAAAAAATATGGAGAAACTGTCAACCGGGGTTTCCCTAAACATATCATCGGCTCCACCACAAATCTCCCTAAGCTTTGTAATAAATAATCATCTATCTACACAAGTGCACATTCTTTGTATGTAGTGCATACACTATAATCTATCGGTTCATCTTGCTGTAAATTGTTTTTACTTCTATTACATGTTCTTGTCCCATAACCCTTCTTGTGTCAGTGAAATGGTGTCTCATCTAGCTTACTGGTTACGACTACAACAAACATATAAGAACTTCAAAAGTGTGTTAATGAAATTCTAGGTAACAAAATATGAGTCAATACCCATCACAACATACAAAGGAAAGAACAAATCCTTTGTCTCCAGTTAGTTTTTTTTTCCCCAGGTCTAATGTTGTTATCCAACAATTTTAGTAAGCAGCGACATGGTGAGAAATACAAGACCAAGAACATGGCATTTGCAATGAACCACCAACACCATGATTGCAGCCATCCAGTCAACTATTGAATTTGGGTCACAAATAAACCTACTCATTTTCAAACCACACACCTGCCTGCTAATTAGTTATGACTGACATTCAGGGTCCTAACCTTACATTCAGAAGTCAATAACACATGATAATAAAGGATAAAGAAAAAGGCATGATGTCATGGGAAAACACGCGTTGCTCTAAACTAAGACAAATCTTGTTACTTGCCTATGTGAATCATGGAATTGTATAAGTCACCGCTATGTTTTCTTATGGGTACCAGAGGACTTAAACAACATGTTTCAACTAACAGAATTAAGGACATTTTCCAAGAGCTAACTGATTTGAGACTTCAATTCCGCGTGGCAACGACTACAAGATATACAAAATCATCTATGTCAAGCCTTAAAATCAACACCATATATAATAAGTCAATTCTTTCACACCTATGTCAACGTCTCCAAACGCGTCCAGAAGATTGCTTAGCAGATTTTCGAGACTGGAGTTTCCTAGGATATCATCAGCTCCACCATGCAAATCTCCCTAAGTTTTGTAATAACAATAAATAACCATCTAGCAACACATGTTTTGTATGTAATGCACACACTATAATCTGTAGGTTCATCTTGCTGTAAATTTTTTACTTCTATTACATATTCTTGTTCCATAACTATTTTTGTGTCAATGAAACGGTTTCTCATCAAGCTTACTGGATACAACTACAACAACCATATAACCACATCAAAAGCATCAATCTTAATGAAATACTAGATAACAAAATATGAATCAATAACTCTATGACATCCATCATAACATACAAAGGACACAAAAATGCCTTTGTCTTCAGGTAGTTTTTTTCCAGGTCTAATGCTGTTATACAGTCTAGCCAATAATTTTGGTAAGCAGGGACATGGTGAGAAATATAGGACCAAAATGGTATTTGCAATGAACCACCAACACCATGATTGCAGTTATCCAGTCAACTATTGGATTTGGGTCATGAACCTACTCATTCTGAAACCACACAACTGCTTGCTAATTAGTTATGACCAACAATCAGGATCCTAACCTTACATTCAAAAGTCAATAGCACACAAAACAGATAAAAAAAGGGCATGATATCATGGGAAAACACGCATTCCTCTAAGCTATGACCAATCTTGTTGCTTGCCTATGTGAATCATGAAATTATAGAAGTCGCTGCTATGTTTTCTTATGGGCAACAGAGAACTTAAACAACAAATTTCAACTAACAGGATTAAAGACATATATATTCCAAATTTCCAAGAGCTAACTGATTTGAGACTTCAATCCCGCGTGGCAGGACTACCAGATATACAAAATCATCTATGTCAAGCCTTATCGTCAACACCATGTATAATATGTCAATTCTTTCACACCTATGTTAACCCCTAGTCGTCCAAATCCAATCATGTTAGGTGCTCCTTCAGTCTGGACCATCAAAATGAGACCAACTACCCTAGAAATTTTGTATGAGCAACCTACCCATGCGCTAAGATGAGCATCAGCTCATGAATTAAGGGATTTCCATATGCCGCACGCTAGTCACCATGTCAAACATCCCAGTTCATACTGTATGCAGGCCAGGACCATTCACATGGTATGGGGATAAATTAGCAAAACCGTAACAACAGTTTTGGCCTTTGGGTGCCACATTGATAAATGGTATGCTTCAGTGGCAGGACCAAAATGACAAGCTACCCCAAATTTAGTAACACGGTAGTTTGCTGCCTCATTGTTTCATAAAAAGACAACATTTTTTTAAAAAAAAAGAAAATTTATAAGAAGGACGACGTTTTTTTTTAAGAAAAAACTAAGGATAAGGAACACCTTTTCCACATAGCACTGAAGCATCATTTACTTGTAACAGGCAAAAGAAAGGGAAAAAAATCCATAAAACATCTGAAATATAGCAAAAAAAAAGAAGTATTCTGCATGCAACTCTATAAACTTACCTTCCAGAACATCCATATCACATTCTGTCATGCAGTCTTGGCACGTATCCTCATCGATTTCTTCTGAATGCTCCTCATGTACAATGTGCGGATACTTCTCAGATGACGATACTGGCAACTGCAGATCAAAAGAAGCAAAAAGAGGCTTCATATATGAGAATGGTGCTACAAAAAAACATATAGTCCTTCCTAGATAGTTCGCAAAATTAGGAAGTCAATAAAAAATACCTCAGGAAGCTCAGTGTTTCTTCTAATAGATGATGTTCTCCAGCCAACAATATCTGAATTTGTGCATTAAAGAAGTGCATAGCCAAAAGTATACAATAACAATAATAAAACAAACAATATGAACACCACAAAGAACATTGCCAATAACACTAATAATAAGGATACGATCACAGTCAGCATTCGCGTACACCACTCTTCGCTTGAATGCTCGCAAAGCAGATCTGCAAAAGGTGCAGATCATTACTAGTATATGGCAGAACCAAAACAATGTATTACTACTAGTAGGAAAATAGAACAACAACAAAAACAACAATGTATTTTAGTCAAGAAAATTGGGATAGGCTGGAGTTGAAACCCAACATTTGCCACCAACAAAAACAGAAAAGGAAAATAAAAAAATACAAAGCAAATTGAAACAGGACATGAACGAAAAACAAGCCAAGAGCAAGATAAGACTTACATAAAGCAGAGATCATCATGATCTTCAACCATCCGCTGCAGCAGTGGAGGCTGCCCTTCATCATCATCAGTTAGAAAGAGGTGTCTACCAGTTCTCCTAAATATCCAATGAACGATACGGCAAGCAACCTTTTCCATTGCAATAGAT
The DNA here is from genome assembly GCA_022036555.1 of Microstegium vimineum. Classification (NCBI taxonomy): domain Eukaryota; kingdom Viridiplantae; phylum Streptophyta; class Magnoliopsida; order Poales; family Poaceae; genus Microstegium; species Microstegium vimineum. The sequence continues at coordinate 6,003,421 of CM039136.1, forward strand.
CCAAACAGGAGTGGAACCTACTTTGTAAATGAAGAAAGTTAACATCAAATAAAGAGTGCAAATGACTTACGCCATGGCTCATTAAATATGGCATATAAACTAGATCAGAAGTGGAATAAAATGCACAGGAGAGCTGAGCATCATTGCGTTGATAAGGACACAATAAATACAACAAACCCACTACATAAATCATTACATTTGCACAAGAAACATAAAAGCAACGACCTCGATCACACCACTATGCAACCTCAAGAGACAGCCACACCCAACTGTGCTAATCCTCTAGCCCCTGCTAAACACCACAGGTTACCTATTTTTTGTTTCTACGGATCTGCATCACACTAAGGGAGGCGTCATTGAACAAACAACCATTGTGATGTCTTCACAACATCCAAGCACCCAAAATAATCAGCGAATTCAAACCTCATTTCATGCTGCCCAGGATCAATTTTGATTGGATCTCCAGGTACATGATTGGGCAAGATTACTCCAAGCAAGTTACAGGGAAAAAGAGAGTGACATTTTGAAACCTTTAGTTTCTACTAGTGGTTGTAAGGGTAAGAGTCATGAAGTCAGGCAACAAATTTGTGAGTTTTTCAGCAAATGGCACTGATGTTGCTTTTCTCTTCCTCAAAAGATTTCAAGGTGTTTTAGCACCTCTGCATGACCCTTTCATGTGCTTCGAATGCATTGAAATCAGTGAAAACGAAGTTAGCACCAAGTATTGCTACATATATTGTACCATCTAGTCAAACTCTAGATGGATGAACCATTAATAGAAACATTCAACTTTTCTCAATGGAAAATAAGAAACATCGAGGACATGACTCATGAGCATTGTTCTTCAGTTCGTTCAAAAGATAATATAGAGTTGACAAATGGTTTTACAGTTGTTTCAATAGATGGATACAATATCATCTTTTTTCGTGTACCATCTTTATGGTGAACAAACAAATTATCTAGAGACATACAGATCACTTAACGAGGCAGTCAAAAGTTGAACCTGTTTGTTCCCTCGAGAACCAAGGTGAGGCGTGGCTACAGTAATAAAGTTTATTGCTTCCAAACCGCAGATGGTTCCTTTAGTATTTCCATCAGACGTGCTGTCTGAATCTCTGTAGAGTTTTGCAATTGCATATCTGGCTGCTAATCCTCCAACAGAGTGTGCAAGGAAAGAAATTTTGGTGAGTTCTGGTCTTCGACTAATTACATCAAGCACCTGAGTAAGAGGAGAATGAGAGTTAGCATCTAGACTGTTGTTCAGACAGTAAGAACTGTGCCAGAGAACGATTTGATAAAGATTTAAATTTTTATTACAAATTACTATGGAGCAACAGCTAGCTACTAAATTAGATGCCTGCAATGTTTACCTCATTTGCTAAACGTTCCCCCATGACGTCAACTCCATCTAAAGTCAACATTGATGCATTTTTTTCACTACCTGTAAAATGGAACAGATAAGTCTGTATACTACAAGCTAGATAAACAGGATAACCACTTCAAATTACACAAACTCAAGAAGGGAGAAACTTGCATTACGGTATGCTATGGCAATTGTGTAGCAGAACGCAAAAGTTTGCAGATGAAATATTCAGAATTGCAAGCATCAATGAGTAGAGGGAAAGATGTAGAACATAATAGTAGTTAGTAAAATGAGATGAAACATTAAAAAAATATAAGCTCACAGTACTAAAATTCAGTACCACTCAACTACATTTCCAATCATATGCCTATTTGCTTTATGAGAGGGGGGGGGGGGGTGGCTCCAAACCAAGACTGCATCCAGTTGCAAGGATGCTGCATGCATATTCTGACCCAACTAACATACATTGCACCATTCTGGGTGCTACTCAAAATACACTGCCTACGCTCTCCCATAGGTCAAAATGGAATGAAGCTAAAACACTGCAATGTATAATTGTGACCGTGCTGCCGGTCAAGAAAGAAAAATCATTTTCATTGGTGGATTGATTATATTCATCTGAAAATCAATACTAGTGCCCAAAGGTATACTCATGTCACTGTTCTGTTACTCTAATGCCAAATTGCCAATATGTTTTACTAAGGTAGGAAAGCAAGAAACTATTTCTTCATCTGCACAACACAACATTCTTTTATTTGCTATTTTCACAGTAAAATCTGTTTCCAGAGAAAATAAACAAAGATCGTATTCATAGAAGTAAGAAAATAAAGTAAAGAAAAATGTAAAATAAATTAGATAGTACAAAGTGGCACAACTTACAGTGCACAATTACATCATCAGGGAGTTTCTTTACAAATTCATTAGCTCCATATTGCCAATCAGCAGTACTGTCCAAAGAAAAAAGAGCAAAGTGAATAGCTTTGCTTCCAGAGAGCTGTAACTAGAAACATGTCCACTGGATGTACAAACCACATTTGTAAATCAGAATATCAGTATGTGAGCTACAACAAACAGGCAGATAACATCACTGAAAAAAACTTGCAGCCTTGCATACACGATTGGAAACCATAATTCCATACTTTGCCCCTTGTTAGCGAGAATTTTCATCGGGGGGGGCGTACCCAGTGCCGTAGGCTCCCGCACTGCGGGGTCTGGGGAAGGGAAAATAGCCAACAGTCTTTCCCGCACAAATGTGCAGAGGCTGGGGCTTGAACCCTGGATGTACAAACCACATTTGTAAATCAGAATATCAGTATGTGAGCTACAACAAACAGGCAGATAACATCACTGAAAAAAACTTGCAGCCTTGCATACACGATTGGAAACCATAATTCCATACTTTGCCCCTTGTTAGCGAGAATTTTCATCGGGGGGGGCGTACCCAGTGCTGTAGGCTCCCGCACTGCGGGGTCTGGGGAAGGGAAAATAGCCAATAGCCTTTCCCGCACAAATGTGCAGAGGCTGGGGCTTGAACCCTGGACCTCTTGGTCACAGGCGGTAAAGCTCTACCGCTTGCACCAGGACCGCCCTTCTTAGCGAGAATTTTCATCCTTCACTATATATATACTTGACTTGATGGTAAAATTTTCAAGTATGGCATGATTACTTAGAGAAGTTTAAAGCGGTTAGAATTTAGCCTTTTATTCATTTTTTTAAGCGTAGTGTTTTATTCATCATAGCAGTGGCCTTTTTCCTATGAAACCAGCACGAATTGAATTCCTAGTTTGGTTTAAACTAACTGGATTTTCCATAAAATTGTTCGTTGATTGTCCACAGGAGGAGACAGGACTAGAAGAGTCACTAATCAAATTCCGGTAGACAGCTGAACACATGAGTACAACAAGGCAATGGTGGACCTGGACCCCAACGATGGTGTTGGCCGTCTCAAATGCAGTCTGTAGAACAAATGGCATTGGAATGTACCATCTGATAGATTTCAGCAACGGCCGAAACACACCAAAAGGACAAAAGCAATGCCCAGGTACCGTACAAAGTAGAATCATGAGCTGGCCGACTAGATCCCCCACATCCAGCTCTAGTCAGTAGTCCCCCCATTTTGCAGAACATGTGTGGCAAGCCATGACGAGGTAGGAGGAGGGCGCGGGCGCACCTGCCGAGGATGCCGTGGACCATGACGAGGAGGTGGTCTGGGTCGTGGGAGGAGACGGCGTCGCTCCAGACGTCGACGCCGCCGGAGACGGACTCCTCGGCGCGCACCGCCGCCGAGCGGTCCACGCCGTCGTCGTTGTCCTCGCCGCCCATGGCCCGCCGGCGGGTGGGGTCGCGGGGGGAAAGAGATCCCGTCCGCGTCGGTTCGCCGTGCCGTGGAAAAGCGGGAACGTGGGAGGTCGGACGGACGGATGGAAGCGTCGCGTCGGCGTTGAGCGAGCCCGCGTCGATTTCTGATGATGCGGGAACGAAACGAAAGCGACCCGAGAAAGAGGTCCCTTGGTTTCGCACGCAGCTACTACCAGTTGAGACGGAATCGGGGAAGGGAGCAATCCACCAAAATCAGGCCACGTGTCACCGGAAGCGTCCGGACTTCCGGAGGCTGGCTGGCTTCCCAGAGTAGCACTTTGGCAGCGTGGTGACAAGCGCGTGGAAAGGTTAGCCGGTGACGAGGTGAAGTGTGAGGTGTGTGAGCTGTCTGTGTCGGCAGGGCACGCTGGCTCGCCGCACCCACCGGCACCGGAATCCGGACGAAGCAACCGGAAAGGCGGAGGAAGAAGACGACGCGGGCCTTGCTTGCTCCGCCGCCGGGTTGCCCACGCCAGCTGAGGTGGCTCTTCTTCGAGTTGGGCCTGATCAGGCTCCGGTGTGTGTGCCGGCTGTGGTGGTGGAGACCGCGTTGTTGGGCCGCAGCGCACCATGTCGTATGGGCCGGGACGGAGGCAGAGAACAGAAGGCCCGCCGGGCTCTCTCTCTCTCTGTCTTGTGGTAGTCGGCTTGTCGCACCGAATCTACCTGGGCCTGATGGAGTCTCTCCCGCTGGCGAGCCCATCGCTCGTTCCTTTTCCCTTTTCCTTTTTTTTCTTCTTTTTTTGCCCCACAAGTTATTACACGCACGTGCACGGTTCTAGTTGCTGGCGGTCAGCGCACGTGCGGGCCAGTATTTTTTTTTCACTAAGGACGGTCTCAATGATGCATTGATGAAGGTTTTTATCCTCATTAAATGACTTGCCACGTAGGTAAAATGCTGACATGGCAACATAATTAATGATGAAAGAGAGCATAAATCCTAGAAATGGTTTCTTCATGAAGAAATCAGGTCTTCACTCCACCCAATACACCAAGAAACTATGAAATCGACATTGGAAAGAAACCACCAGTTTCTAGAGGACTCATGACACACTCTCATTGGAGAAAAAGATAGAGTTGGAAGAGAGAAAGTGAAAATAGTTATTACTCGAAGACACATAGTTTTTATAGATGATTTCTTATGCTATAGAAATCGTATCAATTTTTCCATTAGGGCTGCCCTAAGCGGGGGCCAGTAGTTGCCTAGCCAGAAGCACACACCGCAAGTCTTCTTCTGCAATGAAAATAAATAAAAAAATTGGATGTTTCGTTTTCCGGTCCCATATCCACACGTACCGTATCCATGACTTGGCTGCCGTGCCATGGCAATGCGAAATTCGTTCGCCACTCACTCACTCGTGTCGTCGTGCACGGCGGCGGCAGCAGCAGCACCGGCCCGGACGGCGGGTGCTAACCTGACGTTTTCGCGAGTGGCTACAACGACGACGCTGACGTGGGAAAGCGACACTGCATCAGCAGGCAGCACCTTACGTGGCGCGCCAAACCGTGTGTGTGTGGACACGCTGCCTCCTCGTGACTCACGCACGATCGCACGCACCCGCCACACATCCTCGCTCTCTTTTTTTCCATAAAGGAAATATCTGACCTCTACATCCGAGATATACACAGTCAATAAATACAAAAAAGAGATAGAAAAACAAAAAAAAGAAAAGTCATAGTCTTATACGTAGACCAGGACAATTACAGCAAAACGATAAATGTTTCTACCCTCTATTTGATCGACGAGAGGGCGTTCTTGGCTTGCTCTTGACGCTGCAGCTGAGTCTCAAATGCCGCAGTGGATGCATGGCTAGGAGCGGATGTGCTTGTGTTGATGCCTTCAAGAAGGTAAATGACGTCCGCAGACGTCATCATCAACGAAAGGAAGAGGGAACTCCAGCGACGCCTCTAAGGGGGAAATGACGTTGATAGCGTCATCGCCGCCTGCCCAACACCGCCAGGCAGGATTTTCACCCGTATTCCAATATCCTGCAAGGCACATCCAAGCCGAACCTACAGACGAAGATGCCGGAGATGATCCACAGGGGTCTTCACCAGATACAGTGAGGCAGCAGAAAAACAGGGGACGACGATGTCTTTTGATGTTGACGTTGGAGCCGATTTACGGGCCGCCTGGGAGCGACGTGGTCTGTAGGAGGGTGGGTTGGACGGCTTGTCGAGATGGCCGGTGCCAACACTACCATCCCCATCCGGTGCTCAGGGGTCCAAATCGACCCCCAATCCACCGTCTGCGGAAAGTCCCCGACCCGAGGCAAACGCCTGCCCGAGTCCGCATCGTCGGAGCACCACCCGCACCGAGAAGGGGCAGCACGGGGCAGCAGCCGACGGATCCAGGCCTGAGATACCTAGATCGCCCCGCCGCCGCTAGACCCCTTCACCGGTGTAGGTACGCCGGCCGCTGTCCATCCATCCATCAATCGGTGGAGAGAACGGTGCCGCCGTCCGCGTCGCCTAGCCCACCGAGGCACGTGCCAGATCGGCCGTCACCCGAGCAGGTCACCACCTCGCAGCACCGCCGGGCGAATCGCAGATCCGGTGGAGGAGGACCGGATCGGTCACGCCTCCTCCTGGTGGCCACCGGTCCCGCCGCCGCCCTAGACCTTTCGCCGGTCGATCCGGACGCGGAAGGGCCAGGTCCTGGCGCGGAGGGAACGAATCCAGTCGAGGAGGGGCCGGATCGGCCGCGCCTCTACCCAGAGACCACCGGTACCGGAAAAGAAGGGGGGTGGAGGAGGCACGGAGGTGCACAGGAGGCCTAGGGAGGCGCGGACGGGGAACCTTCTTGGGGCCCGTCGCTGGCCGCCGCCGCTGCGCGCAGGGAGGCGGCAACGGCGGCCGAAGAGGACACGCGGAGGGCGGCTCCGGGCAGGCGACGGCGGGTGCCCCCGAGTCGCCCGTCGGGGGCGACGCGAGGGCTGTGGGCTGTTCCGTCCACACATCCTCGCTCTCTTGACAGTTAATAATACTAATAAACATATGTTTGGTTTAATAACCCTTTCTAAACTTTAATATCTGTAAGGTCAGTCTCAATGAGAGTTTTATTAGAATTTTATTTGCATTTAATAGCCTATCACATGTGCACTTCTGCTGATGTGGCAATGCTTTAATGAAGAGAGAGAAAATGAGTGGCATGGGGATGAAACTCTCTTGGCACGATTACCAACTCTATGAGTCATGGAATTAAATGCCGATGAAACTCTAGAATGAAACTTTGCATTGAGAGTGAGAGTTTCATTGTTTCATTTCATTCTAGATGACATGGCAATCTTGGAAATAGTGTAATGAAACTCTCCATTGAGACTGGCCTAAGGTTTAGATACTAATTTAAAGTATTAAATATAGACTAATTATGCCAGTCTCAATGTGATTTCATGGGAGGTTTCATGCACATTAAATGTAGTGCCACATCAGCAAAAAGAGAATCTTTACATAAAACTAGAAGGAAAGAGAAGGAGAAAGTTTCATGGGGATGAAACTTATCAGCGTTGTTTCTAACGTCTTGGAAACATCATGAAACCCCCATTGAGGTCCTCAAGTAGTTTCATCACATTAAAAGAGAAGAGATGAATGCTCCAACTAAGACCCACACATAGTAAAATAAGTTATGAAACCGTGCGATGAAACTTTACACTGAGAGAGAGCCTTATTTCATACCAAGGTTTCATGTGTTGAAAACCGTGAGATGAAACTAATCATTGAGACTGGCCTTATAAAACTATGATTGAGACTAATTTGCAAGAAAAATCTATTAAACTAAAATAGTTTATGATTTGATAATTATGGTGCTATAGTAAACATGTACTAATGACAATTTAGTTAGGCTTAACAGATTCATATTGTTGATTAGTCATGACTTCTGTGATTAGTTTTACTAGCAAACATGCCTGTGTGTTGCAACATGAGAAAATACTGTACATTTTTTTCTATTTTTCATCATCAACTCATTGTATGGAAATTGAATTGGAGACTGGCAAACGTGATTTCACTTCATCTAGGTTCCTAATCATTGTCGTATTGCCACAGAGAAAGAAAGAGTTAGAGACGGACACATGTGAAGGAGTTTTCGGGCTTGTTCGGCTGGTTTCGGCTGGTGTTGGTTTCGGCTGGAAATAGGTGTTGGTGGTTGGTTTGTGTTGATTTCAGCTGGTATGCTGTGAGAGAAAAACACTGCTGAACAAGCGCTGGTTCGGCTGATTAGAACAAGCGAACAGGGCCTTCCAAAACGTTAATAGTGAGATTGTAAGGTGCAGTAAGACACTAAATTGAGACCACTTTGCACAAGGAAGAGCAATATCAATGCAAGTTCGGATCAAACCGGGTTCAATTGAATTCGAATACAAATAGAAATAGAATATAAATAAAAAAATAACAGTCACCATGGCGTGGGCGTGGCGGAACGATGCAGCATGTTATTTTAAATATATCTCTTCTTGCTTTGTACTATTTGGATTTGGATTAGAACTCTTATTCTTCTTACTATGTGGATTAGAATAAGATTCATAACTATACTTGTGTTCAATCTCTATATGTAAAAATAGGAGAGTTGTAGTATTTAAACAAATAGAGAAATCATTCATGGAGTTAGTTAAGAAAGGTCATACCAAAAAAATAGAAGGTGAAATTTTATCTTTTTATTATTATTATTATTATTATTATTATATATAGATATAGGGGGTTTTTTGATTCACACCATTACAATTTTACAAGTTTGGAGATACATCATTACAATTCATCTATTTTGAGAATTGCCATTATAAATTCTTATTTTTTTCTTTCTATGTCATTTTCTACACTTCACATGTATCTGGACCCCATGTCAGACATGTATGGATACACAAACGTGTAGACCGTTAAGTCCCCGCCTCCTCTCCGTTAGAACAAACCCCTGCAGCTGACCAGCGCCAGCGGAGCGGCGGCCTACGCCATCGTCCGTGTGCGGCATCCCCGTTCCGTCTCCTCGCCGGCACCATGGCCGGAACCCACCCTTGCTGTGCCCGTGGCCGCCCTCTTGTGGACCGAGCTCGCCCGACGCCATGGCCAGAGCCGAGCTTGCCCGGCGGCGTCCCCATCCCCGCGCCATGTCTGGAGCCTGGAGCCGAGCTCACTCGGCTCGGCGACGTCCCGTCACCTCGCTCGCGCCATGGACGAAGCTGCAGCACACGGTGGCGGCTGTGCAGCTCGGAAAGCTATCGGAGTCCAATGTCGAGCGGGCCAAGGCAGAGCGGCGGTGCTCTCGCGCGGGAAAGTCCTGCGTGCTAGGCGGAGCCGTAGCGCTCGCCCGCAGCGGCCTCCGTGATCTTGCCTCGTGGCCCTGCGTCCTGCGAGCAAGTCCGGCAAGAAGCAAATCGCCCTGCCACCCGCAACTTCATCGGCCGAACACGGGAGCTGGTCTCCACTCGCCATCCCATGGGGCTCCTCGGCACACACCACTCATGCAGCAGGTGACGAACAGCATCAACTAGTACCAAATGTGCTTGTAGCCAAAGCTGGCCGTTGGTATGGAGGCCACACGAACATCAGCGCCCTCTCCTTCATTCTCCACATTGGCGTGCGGGGGACTGCAGGAGCTTGCGCGTGCGTGTTGCTCGCGGCGGCAGCGGCTCGCGCGCACGCACCCGCACGGCCGGCACTTGGATCGCGCTCGAGACGGCGCACGGGCTGTGCTACCTCCACCATGACTGCACACCCGGCGTCTCCTCTCTCGCGCTACGGTGTGTAGTAGCGCGCAACGTCGAACACGGTGAAGGGCGTGCACTTATACGGCGACGGCGGCGTCCGTGGCGAGGCGAAGAGGAGGTTCCGGATGATGCGCCGGCCGCCGCAAGCGAGCACATCTGCTCCGTCTCGCGTGCAAGCCACCGTGGGCGAGCGCCGCTGCTCCCCCTCAGATCGCCATGGACGAGCGCTCGTCCGCCGCGGGTGCTCGGTCTGACGGAGAAGCCGTCGACTTGACGTCCGTGTGGGTTCCTCTACATATTCATGTCTGACAGTGGGCCCTTATATGCAGCAGCAGTAGAAATTGACATGGACCAAAGAAGAATGAAATTATAATGACAAATCTCAAATAGGCGAATTGTAATGACGTTTTTCAAAACTTGAAGATTTGTAATGGTCTGGATCCAAATATTCCTTGAATAAAATATTGAATAGAGGTGAGAGATGAGAACGATACATGAAGGATCACGTTATCCATCCATCCATCCATCCACTTCGCCCCGGCCGGCCGGCCGAGACCACTGGAGTGTACGTCTCTGTCACCAAACATACATCAACGGTGGTCTCGTTGCCCCGCCCGTTGTTGGTATTTCTCGTGGACGACGAGCCACCGGTTTCACGCTCGTGTTGTCATCATGGCCCCCAACTAACCCAATCATGCCTTGTCAAAAAAAAAACCCAATCATGCACCCATTATTATAAAAGAAAACATGCTAGTACTCCTTCTATCCTAAATAAATAAATAAATAAAATTTATATTTCTGAATAAATTTATTTTTAAAAATATTTTTAAAGATTTTTTAATAACATATAAATTATTTACCATAAGTATTAATATTTTTAATATATATTTAATTAAAGTTATTTTTTGAAAAAAAAACGAAAGGACACAAGTCATAGGGACAGAGACAGCAATAATAGTCTATCCGAATTCTTTGTTACTGGTCCAGATCCGACGTCAAAGCCGAATCTGCTAAAAGCTTACAAGTGCCGGCTTTTTATTTGGCACAATAATCAGAATCTGAACAAATCGTATCCATCACCACAAGCGGGGTCTTTATTTCCACCCTACTTCTATATCCCATTTTCAATAATATATGGCGTACATATAAAAATAACTCTCAACGATCATTTTGTATAGAGAAAATTGATGACAATTTTTTGTTTTTATTAAACCAATATAAAAGATGGGTGAACATAATTTGTAAGGGCAGCAACATTGTAGGCAGCACCTAGTACAAGCTTCAACATACTCCACTTACACTGAAATGAGCTGGGCCAATATCCTCCCAACACAAGCAGAACCTTGCCTTCTGATACGGTCTAGCACTGGTTCAGCTTTTGTCCGGAGTTTCGTCAGCTTTGTAGGTGCTCTTCCATAACGCAGGACATATTGCTGCTTCATCTTTTTGTCAGGACAAGCCATCACATCTTCTACAGGAGAATTTGACAGCCTACGAGACTAACATTGTGATGATTTGGACACTACGTGTATAGCTGGAAGTTGAGGCAGCACTCCAGGGTGAAGTGTTGGGCATGGCCTAAGCAAAATATCAACCAAAAAAGTTAGTAGAAATTTGGATCATCGAGGCAGCTCACGCACCATTGGATAGGTTATTTAGTCTCTACGTAACTCACAACATATATTCTTTATTTAGTGCATAATTAAGAAAGTGTGATTTACTATCAACAATTTAAATGTAGAAGTTATTATCTATTAAAGGCCACCTACGCCAAAATGATGCATCGTGGGTTGGGAGCCATGGCCAAGCATGCTTTGCAGGCATAAAGTGAGGCTCGGCCACACGCTTTGTTGGGGCCAAGAGAGGAATAGAGAAGACGAAAATCGATGTTTTCTTGGTGCTAGGTATAGCTGGGATCACAAATATAAGTTGAGTATTGGCTAGTGTTGTCAGGATTCATAATCCAAGCCCTCTAAGTCTGCGTGCCTTAAGAACCGCTTGTGAGACAAACACCAATGCACTTGCCTTAAGAACACAACTAAGGCTAGGCTAAGAGCATGCAACTAATGAATTGGCTTGGCTTGTTTCTTTTTTGGCTTAGGTGCTCGACTCATTGCAATTGTTAACAAATCTAGTTCAACTTTTTTCCCCAATAAATTGAGTACTCTCGAATTAACCAAGCTATAAAACTTGTTATTATACGTTGACCTATTTTAGCTAGCCAAAGAAGAAAAAAACAACTCACCAAACATTACGAATAACTGAAAACAATGGCTTATTAAAAATAACGAGAAATATACCAAGCAATCCAGATTTTAGTTTTATTATTAAACTAAATATTAGAAAATCCCTCATGTACCATATCATACATCCAAGCCAAGTCCAAACACTTCAAAGCATCCCAACAGTTTTTTTTTCAAAATCTCACTCCTAAAATACAGGCAACAATTTTGCATTAGGAATTGTAGAGTGTAGACTTATTTTCAAATTATTCTAAACGTTTTTATACTTTTTTCTTTGCGAATCTTGTCTTACTTTTTTTTTCACGTCCTTTAACCTCAATATTGTTGTGCACGTGAGACTGGTTCAATTTTTTCGGAGTGCATAAAAAGATTTGAGAGTTAAGGCCTCGTTTGGCTACAAACGTTTATGTTTCTCACCAGAAACGCAAGAATCAGATCCAAATAGTTCGCTCGAAATAGGATTGAATTAGAAACATTTCACGGTTTATGTTGGGGCTTGAAACGCCAATATAGTGGTTTCACATGGTTCCGTACCTTTTGAGAATCTGGATCCTAGAGATAACTGGCCAAATGGTTTCAAGTGATTAATATTTTTGGAGAAACGTTTCTCCACAGAATATGAATGAATCTTAAATGTTTCTCATAGAATCTGGATCCCTACTAAACAGATCCTAAGATAGAGAGTTGTTGGAGTTTTTTTTTCAATCTTAAAAAAAATATATAGATTGAGAGTGAATTTGGAAACTTGTGCACTAGAAAAATATTTCCTTCCACTCAACGGAAGTAATCATAATATTTGCCAGGTCACCAGCACCCGCCGTATCCTTCTCCACCCCCCGTACAACGCTTTTTCTTCCCCAAATAAATACGACCCATCGCTCCCAGAAATAAAAAAAGAAAATCCGGGAGAGGATAAAAAAAAATCCAAAGAGAGAGAGAAAAAAAAAGAGATTCCTCTCACCACCACCACCAACCCTAGCCAATCCTCCTCGGCCATGACGCGGGACGGCGTGCCTCCGGCGGCTCCCCCGCCGGCGGGTGGCTCCGGCGGCGCGGCGGCGGCGGCGGGCGACGGGCCCAGGCGGTGCTCGCAGTGCGGGCACCACGGGCACAACGCGCGCACCTGCACCGCGCGGCCCGTCAAGCTCTTCGGCGTGCGCATCGGGGATAAGCCCATGCGGAAGAGCGCCAGCATGGGGAACATCGCGCACCTCGCCGCGGAGGGCAGCGGCGGCGGTAGTAGGGAGGAAGGGTACGGCTCCGATGGGGAACGCCCGCATAAGAAACGAGGTGAGATGGCGGCCGGGGGACAGGGTTTTGGTGAATTGTGACCCCTATGTTTCACCCAATCTCTTGTTTTTGTTTGAGCCGTGAGGTAGGCATTGTTGTGCGAAAAATGAGACGATTTGGGATGGTTGCGTCGCTCGTTGGGAGGCGAGAAGAATCCTAGGTTGACGGTTTGTTAAAATTGAAGGTTCGATAAGAATTGTAGGTTATCGATTTATTGAAATTGATGGACGATTTGTTTAAAGTAAGGTTTTTTCGCGATTTGATTCGGTTGCTTGCTCGGAGAAATTGTTTTTGTTTACTGATTCGATTAGATTGCCTGCGGGAGAATATGGGAGGTTTGGTGGTGTCAGGCTGTTTTTATATTGTCAGGTGCTCTGTTATCTTTGTAGGATCTTCCAGCTCTGTAATCCTTTTAGGATCTTCAAAAAATAATGAGGAGGTTAAGGTTTATTTGGTTGTTCAAACATATATTGTTGTATATTATTTTTTCCGGTTTCTGCTGACTGCTAATGTCAAACCATTGAAATTTGTTGGTAAGATGTGAGTGTGATGTCTACTGCTGACAATTTTTGCTTTAGTCCTTTTTGGTTGTTTCAGGTTAGTTGTCTCTTTTGTATGTCATATACTCCTATGTTTCATGCATTTTGTGTATTGCAACTTATTAATTGGGTACCGCTTGTACATTGCATTTGACCGTTGGTGCTGTTATCATTCAGGTTGTTGCCATTTGAGGTTGGTTGGTTGACCAAACTTTGTGTTGCATGCGACAACAAAATTGAATTCCTATTATACTATTAATTTGGTTGCCTCTGAATTATGTTAAAGTACTTATTTCCTATGTACGTTTCGTATAATTGTTTTATTAGTTGGATTTCTATAACCTCAGTACTACTTCAATACTTGTCCATCAGGATCTACACATTGCCATTGCCACTCTGCACTATGTTTCATATGATTTGATTGGTTGGATTTCCAATTTGCATAAACCAAAATGTCATGTTTTTGTTTTGGTGACAGGTGAGGCATGGACTGAAGAGGAGCACAAGAAGTTTCTACTTGGGTTGAATAAGCTAGGGAAAGGTGATTGGCGTGGTATATCGCGTAATTATGTTATTTCAAGGACACCTACTCAAGTGGCTAGCCATGCACAAAAGTATTTCAATCGCCAAACAAATGTGCATAGAAGAAAGAGAAGATCGAGCCTCTTCGATATGGTGATTGATGATGTGAGCATCTCTTTCTGATCCGTAACGTATTTGTAGGCGCATCTTGCAAAGAAGTGCAGTTGCTTGCAGTCATGTAAGCATGCATATTATTTTCTTTTGTCGGTAGCTGTTGCGTTGGCCGTTTTTTTGCAGCAGCTGTGTTTAAATAAATGCTTGCATAGGTTCTATGGTATGCTTATTCTTTTTCTTGTCCTTCCTGTTGCATTTGCCTCTGCTTATCCAGACATGTTTCCATAGGTTATCTTCCTTTTTGCATGCTCACGCTTGACTTAGCTATGCTTATTCCTCTACGTTTTAATACCTTTTACCTCTGCTGCATTAATAAGTTGTCAGTTGCTTCTGCTTACGTAGACATGCTTCCATAGGTTCTATTCTTTTTTGCATGCTCATGGTTGACTTAATTATTCTTAATTCTTTAATACCTGTTACCTTGTTTGTCATACGGGTGCAATATATAGTGATGCTGTAAAGTGTAAGACTTTTGAGCTCCTTATTACTGTGGCACCTCTCTGATGTTGGAGCTCCCTACTATCTTCCAAGTATTTATTTATTTATTCCTTGACCCCTCGTATGTTATTTATATATTTATTTATTCCTTGACCCCTCGTATGCTTATGTCTGTTTGTTGTGTTTTTCTTTTCAGTCATCTGATCAGCTGCCGCTCTCGTGTTCATCTTCACAAGAGGTAGAGCAACAGCATTTAGATGATCCACAGCCTGTTGCAGCACTGCCTGCCCCTGTGGTCTCTCCTGCTACTGTGGTACCTCCTCCTGTGCCTGTGGAAGTGCCTGCTTCAGTTCCGCCGCCAGTTCAAGTCCCAGTTCCAGTTTCAGCTCCAGTGGAGACATGTCAGCCTATGGAACAGGACTCAGTTGTCTCAAGTTCAAGTGCTGGAGAGGCAGGGGCAGTGATGCCAGGAGCCATGCCCCCCTATCTTTATCCAATGATGATTCCTCCTCCATACTACCATCCTGCATTTGTTCCAGTGCCCTGCTACGGTTATGTTCCTTTTTACTATGGGCCACCAGGTGCTGCAGAAGCTCCACATGAGGTTGTCAAGCCAGTGGCCGTGCACTCAACACCCCCATTAAACGTCAAAGACCTGTACAATATGTCTGAATTGAGCTTGAAGGGTGACTCAGATGCAAACGGTGGAGTGCCTGCTTCTCCTTTGCCTCCAAAGCCGATTGGGAGTCCAGAGAGGCAATCTGCTTTCCATGGAAAAGGACCTACCAATGGCTCTTCAGGAGGACTAATTCCTGCAGTCAAGTGACTTTGATTCTGGTCCTAAACATGCCTTCATGTGTATGTAATACTTAGAAGATAGCCCAATCATAATAGCCTGTGCTGCTAAAATGGTGTCGTGGTTTCTTGCAAAGTATCTATCTATACTGCTCATGTTAGTTCTCACCAGTTTGGAAGTCATGATCTGTGGGTAAATATATTGTTAGTTTGTCGTATATTTAGCAATATTCTTCTGTTTACTTCTTCAGCTTGCCCTAGTTTTATTCATCAATCCCCAAAGTTTTGTCAATCGAGTGTTTTCATCAATTTTCTCCAGCTTTGTTCATCTATCCCCAAAGTTAACACTCGTGTATCATCACCTTGCTTTCTTTCTGCACAATACTTTTGTTGAATTCTTTCATAGTTTATTGTGCTTTCTTTATTCTCACTTGTAACAATTAGTTACTAGTTTATTTGATATTATAAGTTTTTAACTTTTTTTTATCTATATATAATTGGTCAAACTTTCCATAATTAAATTAGAAACCATCCGGGCGTAAGGGGGTACAAAACATCTCTGAGTGTGTTGTTTTCTTTTTGGAACAGTCCCCACTGGGTTTGTTGCTGCAGACGCTTCTTTCTTTTGCCCTTGCTTCTTTGTTGCTGCATACGCTTCTTTCTTTTGCTAGCCTTTTTTGTGCCAATCGTTCAATCGTGAAGGCGTGAAGCACATTCTGGCAATTAATCGTCTTGGTACCTGTAATTTTCTCCTTGACGCCTACAAAAGTTGCCCAGAGGGAGTAAAGATGGGGGAATGGTTGTGGATTTACGCCACATGCTCATCACTGAAGTCCTGTGCTTATTTTTGTGCTCCTGGTGTCTCCAATTCCCTATTTGTCTAATTTTTTGGTAACGGAATCCACGTGACCATTCCTCACACCAACTCATGCTTCTCTCTCACTTGGCTTTATGAAACTGAGAAATGAACTGGGAATCGTGGTGCTCTGCCCCCCTTATATATATATAGAAAGTGGGGCTATATTTACATTACACTGCCCCCTATTTCTATACCAACCGCATATGGAGAGACATGAGCATATACGCACATCAGACATATAAAAGGGAACAAGTGATTCTCACTTACACTCTCACCTGACGTCCTATTTGTGAGCCTAGAACAAATAATAACTACACATTTTATACGAGGCAGCTTTGCATTAGACAACTCCATCGAATTAAGCATTGTATGATATTCGTCTCATCTTCTCATATCAATTGAATGGTGTATGCATCACTCAAGGATTAATTTAATGCAGCAGCAGCTTGTTGCATTTTTTGTTTTTCATGTCGTTCAGGCATGTAGTATGTCTGAACTACATCAGTGGTTCATCTTTTGCATCCACAGTTTTGGCATATCAGTTGGTGAATATGGACACCTTATACCACTTTGCCATAGACTGATGACCAAAGAACACACACTAAGACATAAGAAAGTGTACGCACCTCATGCCTGTTGGACTAAATTCTGCACTCTCTGTTTTTTTCACTTGCAAGCACTAGTTGCCCATCAGCAGGAGAGGTACGGTTAGCGCTCCAGTTTACCAGTGCACATAATACTTGTTCAGAATTTGCAACCTGTTAACCTGTTATCTGCAAGAGATCAGAAACCTAAATTTCCATTTCTGTCACATTGCTTATGGCAATTGCCAATAACTGCTTATGGCAATGGCCAAGAAGAAAACTCCTTCAAAGCTAGTGGCAGTTTTAGCGGTGCAGAATTACGTTTCAGTTTACCAAAGAAGTTTCTGTTCACTAATCCCCTACACAACTAAGAGCTGAGCCTCAACACTAAAATTTAAAATCTTAGCAACTGCATTTTAGATTATATTTCCTATTATGATTCCCTGCTTATAGCTATATCGGGCATCAGGCATACATAGTGAGTGCCTCCTCTGCCATTACTAAAAAAATGCATTACTAAACAAACTAGACAAGCTAGATAAAAAGGCCGAGACGACAACTTTAGAGGCTGCTGAGATTAACTTGAAACATGTCCTTAATGAAAGACTGGTGAGTCTCTTGTGGGGAAAAGATTTGAAATGGGATGAAAGAGCAAAGATCATCTGGTGGCAAATGAAAAGCACCAGAAAACTTGTATTTTCCAACCGGAAGATATGGAGGTTGGGTAGTACGTGGTGATGAAACACAAAGAGTTTTATCAGGTTTTCTAGAATGTCACAAAAGAAGACCTTATGGCTTTGTTCTAGGAATTCCATCAAGGATCCTTGCCACTCCATAGCCTCAGCTTTGGAACAATCATCCTACTTCCAAAGAAAATTGAAGCAACAAAAATTCAACAATACAGACCCATAGGTGTGTTAAATTTTAGCTTCAAAATCTTTACAAAAGTGGCTACTAATCGCAACGAGCATTGCCCAACGAATTATAAGACACATATTTTCTACTAGGAAGAAACATTATGGAGGGAGCGATCATTTTACACAAGACAATTCATGAGTTACATACTAAGAAACAAGATGGCATTATTATCAAGATTGATTTTGAAAAATCATACAATATAGTGAAATGGGATTTCCTTCAGGTTTCTCTAACACTTGGTGTTAATGGATCAAATACTTCACACAAGGGGCAACCTAGTAATTAAAGTAAACGACCAACAAGGTGCATACTCCAAACAAGGAAGGGCTTATGACAAGGTGATCCACTCTCCCGCATTGTTTAACATAGTTGCAGACATGCTTGCTAGGGTTAAATATGATGGTTAGGTTGAAGGAGTGATTCCACATTTAGTAGATAATGGATTGTCAATACTATAGTATGTGGATGATACAATTCGTTTTATGAGTCATGATATGGGAAAAGCAATAAACATCAAGTTTGTACTTTGTGTTTCTGAATAGTTATCAAGCTTAAAAATAAATTTCCACAAAAGTAAAATCTTTTGTTTTGGTAAAGCAAAGGAATATGAATGTGCTGGAGAGGCAGGGACGGTGATGCCAGGAGCCATGCCCCCCCCCCCCCCCCCCCCCCCCCCCCCCCGGTATCTTTATCCGATGATGATTCCTCCTCCATACTACCATCCTGTATTTGTTCCAGTGCCCTGGTACGGTTATGTTCCCATCAAACGTCAAAGACCTTTACAATATGTCTGAATTGAGCCCAAAGGGTGACTTAGATGCAAACGGTGGCGTTCCTGCTTCTCCCTTGCCTCCAAAGCAGATTGGTAGACCAGAGAGGAAATCTGCTTTCCAGGGAAAAGGACCTACCAATGGCTCGTCAAGCGTACTAATTCCTGTTGTCAAGTGACTTTTGTTCTTTGAGGCGGACCAATGGTACGTTCTTTCGCAAACCTACGCTTGAATGTAGGTATTTTGGTTTCCCCTTTGCCATACATTACACACTATGCATGCATGCACTAGGAAACTCAGGCAATTGTCCAGATGCAAAAAACATTCTGGCATGCCAGAGCTGCAGTCGTTAATCACGTGCACAACCTTCCACCGCTCATCTTGGTATCTGGAATTTTCTCCCTTACCCCTAAAAATGTTCCCTAGAGGGAGTAATGATAAGGGAAAGGTGACGGTTGCTCTTTTATTGTTTCTGGTACTTAATTTTGTACTCCTGGTGTCTCCAATTCCCTATTTCTCTAAATTGGTAATGGAGTCCATGTGAGCATTCAAACACCAACTCATCTTTCTTCTCACACACTTGGCTTTATGAAACTGAGAAATGAACTAGGAATCGTGGTGCTCTACCCTATATATATATATATATATAATATATATATATATATATAATATATATATATATATATATATATATATATATAAGTGGGGTTATATTTACCCCTGATTGCTCCCTATTTCTATACCAACCATACGTGGAGAGATATAGGCATATGCACATCAGACATATAAAAGGGAACAACTGGTCCTCACACACTCTCAGTCTGACGTCCTATTTGTTAGACTAGAACCAATAAGAACTTTAAATCTTTGGACACATTTTGTATCAGACAACTCGGCATTAGGCATCATATATTCATCTCTGCTCTACTTGTTGCATTTTTGTTTTTCATGTCTTTCAGGCATGTAGTATATCTCAACTGGATGAATGGCTCATCTTTTGCATCCACAGTTTTGGCATATCCGTTGGTGAATATGAACACCTTATTGTATAGGGGCTGTGGCCCCTCCAGAATCTTAAAAAAAAAATGGACACCTTATACCACTTTGATTTAGGTTGATGACCAAAGGACACACTCTAAGATATAAGGAAGTGTACACACTTCGTGCCTGTTGGACTAAATTCTGCACTCTTTGTTTTTCACTTGCAAGCACTAGTCACCCGTCAGCAGCAGAGGTACGGTAATATTGCTCCAGTTTACCAGCACACATAATATATATTCAAAATCTGTAACCTATTATCTGCAAGAGAGAAACCTGAATTTCCTTTCTGCCACATTGCTTACGGCAATTGACAAGGACTACTTATGGCAATGGCCAAGAAGAAAACTCCTCAAAGATACTTGCAGTTGCAGCAGTGCAGAATTATGTTTAAGTTTGCCAAAGAAGTTTATGTTCACTTTATATCCCCTACACACAACTAAGAGCTGAGGCTGAACACTAAAATTTGAAATCTTAACAACTGTATTTTAGATTACACTTCCTACTGTGATTCCCTGCTATAGCTAGATCGGACATCAGGCATACACAGTGCCCCTCTCTACCATAGATCAGCTAAGATGAACACTCAAGGTTGAAGAGTGTGAACTCATTCACTAGACAGTAAAAAGATTTATTTGTTATGTAGCGCACCCTTTCTTGAGCTATGCAACTTTATTTTGTGCTCCCGGTGTCTCCTATTTCGAGTAGTCCTTAGTGTAAGTAGCTAATGTCGTTCATTACTCTCATCTTTCCTACCGTTCACTCAGCAAAATAAATGTATCTGGCATTACAAATGGAGAAATGAGCTAGCTAGCAGGCAATTATGCATATATATATTAGAGCATGAAGAAGTGGGATTTATGTGCACTGCTACATATATCTATACTTATGGTCTATGGATGATGATTCATGAACCACTTTCTATATATGTTCGTCATGTTCGGCTGATCGTTTTTGTGGCTGATAAGCCAATTGATGTTGTTTTTGACTATTTTATTATTAGAGAAAAACACTATACCATGACTTATAAGCCAAACGAACAAGACCGTTATTCCAGTTCAGACACAAACATATAGTATGCAATACAATGGCTTAAAAAACTCTAAATATTACGGGCTTAAAAAATCACTGCAGACTCAGACGCCCACGTCCGGCACTACGACGGCCCCGGTCGGCGAAGCATAGGCACAACCCCGGTTTTCCGCTCAGGTCCAGGTTCCGGCCGAGCTTCCACAGGAACATGCTGTCGAACGGGACGACGCCGTCCAGCCCGTTCTTGCTGAGGTTGAAGTGGTACATGCGCTTCAGCCGGCTGAGCCCCACGGCGATCCGACCGGTGAGGTTGTTGTTCTCAAGCAACAACCTGGTGAGGCTGGACAGGAGGCCGAATGTGTCCGGGAGAGGAGCGTACACAATCACGATATTGTCCTTACATAAGTAAAATAAAAAAGTTATTTTGTAAAGACAATGGGAAGGGATTCCAACCATTATAAAATGTCATGAAAACTACTAGATAACAGTTTTTTGGTTGGTGTTCAAAATGTGCAATAGTCTTGGTAAATTTTGTGTCCAGGACTAATAAATGAATTAGTCCCTGTTCCAAGTTTTATAGGCTTGGAAGGACCTTTAGCCCCAATTGGTAACACCAACCTGGATTAAAGAGTTTCATTTAGTCCCGGTTGATTTTACGAACTGGGACTAAATGTACTTCGATGGATTAGTTCAAAAGATTACCATAGCCTGTTCGTTTGACAGGATTATGCACTGTTCTGGCAGGGTTATATACTGCTGGCTGATTTCTTGTGAGAGAAAAACACTGTTCTGACTGGATTTAAGCCGCTGAAAAGCCAAGCGAACAGGCTGAATATATATTCAAAATCTGTAATTGTTATCTGCAAGAGAGAAACCTGAATTTTCTTTCTGGCACATTGCTTACGGCAATTGTCAAGAACTACTTATGACAATGTCCAAAAAGAAAACTCAAAGATACTGGCAGTTGCAGCAGTGCAGAATTATGTTTAAGTTTGCCAAAGAAGTTTATGTTCACTATATATCCCCTACACAGAACTAAGAGCTGAGGCTGATCACTAAAATTTGAAATATTAACAACTGTATTTTAGATTACATTTCCTACTGTAATTTCCTGTTTATAGCTAGTTCGGACATCAGGCTTACCCAATGCACCTCTACCATAGATCAGCCAAGATGAACACTCAAGGTCGAAGAGTGTGAACCCATTCACTGGACAGTAAATACTTAGTTGTTCTATATAGTGCACCCTTTCTCGGGCTATTCAACTTTATTTTGTGCTCCCAGTATCTCCTATTTCGAGTAGACCCTACTGTAAGTAGCTAATGTCATTCATTACTCTCATCTTTCTTACCCTTCAGTCACCAAAATAAATGCATCTCGTATTAGAAATGGAGAAATGAGCGTATAGCAGGCAACCATGCATATATTAGAGCATGATGAAGTAGGGTTTATGTGCACTGCTCAATATATCTATACTTATGGTCTATATGGATGATGATTCATGAACCACTTTATATATATGTTATTCCAGTTCAGAGTTCCGACACGAGCATATAGCAACACAATGGCTAAGACAAAAAAAAAAAACATTCCTACAACCTTCAACAGTACACATGAACAGTGGCCCTTTCTTCATAATGTTTGGATTTCTGTTAATGAGTGTGATTGTTTTGGCATGGCCCGCAGGTAATCTACTCTTCAACGTTGGCAATTTTGTCCCGCTTTGCCATAATATTACAAACTAATGATGAAGGGAGTTTTGTCCCACTTTATCATACAGTCATGCTTTTTTTTGAAGAAAGGGGAAAACCCCCACTTTAAATTTAGATTACCAAAAGCAACAACGTTTATGGTTCACAGCGTATTAGACGCGCCGCCAACACAGCCTGAAGGCCTAAGACTGGAGTAAAAAGAACTAAAACAGTTCAAACATATCCTCAACATTCGACAGGTTATCAAGCCAACCCAAAACTGCACTTGTTGAGATCGAACACCGAGCACCTGATTGCTCCGACTTTGATGAAGCACTCATCTCCTCCGGCTTTCACATAATCTGAGGTGGAGAGCATGCTTTAATTTCCAGATGTCTTGCAAACTTCTCCACTTGTAGTCTCACCTCCTGCTTGAACAATGCCGAGCATCTCTACATTCCTACAACCTTCAACAGTATACTCTTAATTTTGTTCCGCTTCAATTTTCCATACATTAGAAACTAATGATGAAGAAGGTAAAGGTTATGGATCTATACCCCTTACTCTACCCTACGCTTACTTTTGTGCTCCCAATGTCTCCAATTCCCTGTTCGTCCAAACTGGTAGCCATCGTGGCACAAAGCTCCGTGTTCTTTGTGCTCCTCTGTTTTGCGTCCTTGTTCTGTTCCTGCCCAAGCTCTTCAGCTGCCAACACAGAGAACGGCTGGAGGGAGGCGAGCATGGGGGGCTTGGCGGAGGGGTCTCAGAGTCAGAGGTGGTCTGTAGCAGCGCAATCGTACCGAGCACAGTGTAGCCGGCCCAAGAGATTAGCTGGGACCATAATATTGGCACCACCAAATACAGCTTCCTGGAATTGTACATAAATGCAAACCACCAAATGCCAAAATCGAGCAACCGTGCCTCTGTGATCTTCGTGCTGTTTGGTTCATTCACTAGTAACATAAATGTAAATGAACTTCTTTTATTTACGTTTGCGTTACCAACCTGACAACCACCAAGATGCTTTTGTTTGGTAGCTATCTAAGTTCCATCTCCTGCTTGATCGCAGCGACAGTATATTGAGACGCATGCGCCAACAAAATTGAATCAAGGTTATAATACGGGAGTTGTGGACATTCACTATAACATTAAAATCTATGCCTTATATTATCTTCCATTATTCTATCTCTTTCTTTGCCACAGATGCATTATCGTTCTGTTGAAAACAAACACACTTTACACAAGACAATGCAGTAGTACAGCTTCATAATGTTACAACTGGTAAAACCTAATCATGGCAATGCCATCACTTTTGGCACCATATGCCAACAAATTGACATTTCTTCTAACATAAGCTTAACACTCAATTATTCATAGAACGTTTTCTCTTTGAAGCTCTGGTTTTTAGCTCTGGTTTGTTTGACACCGGTCCTATCAAAACATGCTCAGATGTTTCTCTACATAAGCCCAACAACAGAAGAAATTCAACAAATGTGATTCCATTTTTACTTAGCAGAACGCTTCCTCTTGGTAGCTGCAGTTTTTTGCTCTCGAATCTCACAAGAGGTAACATAGCTACAGTAAGGTGGAATCTGAGACTTCCATGCCAGGAACTCAAATTTTCCTTGAGGCTTAACATTTCCATACAACACATCATGGATGTTGATCTTTGGAATCTCGTCCTCTGAAGAGCGTCGAAACCAACAATGCAGTACAAGCTCATGAGACGGTGCGGCCATTGGCCAAAGACGTACGGGACTATTCTGGTTTAAAAGATCAAATGGATGCTCACCGTATCTGGTGACATTCTTCTGGATGACCTGTCTTAAGTGGGTTAAAACCTTGCACCAAAATTGAATGTCAAAGTTCTTCCTCAACAAAGAAGCAATGACATTTGCACGAAGGAAGCATACGCCAAGCGTCCTAGCTATCTCCATAGCCATGTGAGCAAATCGAGGGTGCATCTTGGGGTCCGTGCTTTCAAACGTAAGTGTCTCAAAAAAGTACCAGTATGCTTCATGGGATAGGTACTTCAGATGTAGAGGTGGTGTTGTTCCAAACTTGATAACCTTGTCTGACCGACTTGTGACTATGATTTTACTACCCCTTGGCACATATTGTTTATAAGAAGAGAACAACTTATTCCAGGAATCTTCATTAAGATCACCATCTAATTCAACAACAAGAAGCAACCTCCTATCGCTGTTTGAGTTCAACACATGATTTTGGTATTCCACTGCACATCCTTTGATGAGTGTAGCCAGGTCATAATTTGTAAAATCATGGCCGCTCAATAAAAGAATCTTGGAGAAATGATTTCGGACTCTTTCATCCTTGCAAACATGAGAAACAAGGGTGCTCTTGCCGACTTGGTATGGACCAACAATTGGCAGGACCTCCAATTCTTCAGGACCATGAGGCTGTGTATCCAATAGGAAGCTAATAACATGATGTGTTTCCAAATGGCGGCCAAACATGCAGTTATTAAGAAGCAGATGCATGCTATAAGGCTGGCGGTACAGCCGAGGGTAGCTCGTCAAGAACACAACCAGCTCTTTCACGTCAAGTATCATAGAGCTCAAATTGTTAACAGCATGTTGCAATTGTTCCAAAATCTCTGTCTTTCTACTAGAAGAAGATATTTCTCTGAGAGAGTTTACTTTGCACAAAGACAGAAAATGGCTCACAACAGAATCCTTGCCATCCTCCAAGTCATGAGATTGTTGGTATATGGAAGTGTCAAGTATGTAATTGCCTTGGTACATGGCTTCTCTCAGCATGCCCAGCTGCTGCAACATACCTTGGTTTGTGATGTGGCGTCCCGTGGCCTCATCGATGATGATCTGTGCCCGAAGGAGAATCCGTTGAAGTCTGTCCTGAACATCATCTGGCACCTTCTGCTTGGAGCTTCCGCTGATGACAAAACTTATGGATCTAGAGATCGCTTCACCAAGCAATGAAGAAATTATCATGTCCATTTTAGGACTCTTGCTCTTGTCAGGAAGATCACAAAGTAGGTGGAGCTAAGGGAAGGAACAGTCTCCTGTGGAGGAGCTAAGAGTGTTCCCGAATGATCAGAAATCTCTCTCTGTGTTTTAGTGGAGGAAACTGAAACTGGATAGGGAGTCATCTGGATGGTAACGCTGGGAATGGAGTCTGGGACACGTACAGGTTACTGGTGAAGTCAGTCAACTCCAGTAGTCCGATCCAACTCACCTACGGCAACTTCTCCGAAAGTCACCACCTACTAGCTGAGAAAGACTGAAAGATACATCTCTTGACTTTAGAGCTAGCCTTCGCTTAGAGGGACCCGGAGCCATCACCATCTATGAACTCATTTTCTTTCATCATTTTTCTCTAGCCTTGATCAAATTAAGGAGAGGCTTGATCAAAGACAACTTCGGTTTGTTTTTACAAAACGAAAGCACACACCACACCTTCATTCTCCATCGACGACACCTTCTCATAGACAAACAATCTCAAGCCCAAAAGACTAGTAACTCTGTGTGTCACACATAATCATTGTGATCCATCAAAGATGTGTTTACGGGCTCTTACATCACCATATAATCCCCGAGATGTTACAAGCTGTTTTTCAACCATGGCTTTGAGACCAGCTGTTAGATTGCATGGCAAATTTAGCGAACTTGCTATCCAGTTACCCAGCAAGTGGTAATAACTCGAACAAATCTAATCCATTGATTTTTTTTATTTATGAGTTAATAAATAAAAAATAATTTAAGAAAAACAAATAAAACTACTCATGAAAAGCGAGCGCACTTAACTTCCCATCAGTACACCTAAGGAAAAAAAAACGACTGAATCTCTTATATTTGTGAGAAAAAAAAATCAAAGGTGCATAACGGCTAGCAATTTACGTGCATATAAAAAATTTATTGTTACGTGCACGTGCATTAAAGAAGGGCAATTTGTGCTAATCAAATTATGACATCAAAGGATTTGCCTCATCCAATTGATCAAGCATACATCAATTAGGTCTAAGAAAAAATATTTTTACATCTAAAAATTCCTTATTTATGATTTCTAAAAGATTAACCCACTTTTGCTCCATCAGGGCCATCCGAAAACCACTCAAAGACTACCTTCTAGTCAAAATTGAAAAGTTTTGATATTGAGGTGCCAAAGTTAGATAAAGTCAAGGGTTTAATTAGAGACCAAAACTAGACTCAACTAAGTAATTTCGTTTTTTTTGCATATTTAGATTTACATATTGATAAATATTTATATGTATTAAATTACATGTCCTACACATTATTGGATTTTAAAAATAAATGGAACATTAAAATTGTCACAAATAAAACTTTGGAACTATTTTTTTTCTAAAAATATAATCTATCTATTGATGTTGACAACTTTGCTTTGATTTAGTTTGAACAATTTCATAAATTTAAAATTCAAAATTTTAAAATATGAGAACTTTAAATAGAATTTTGGGATCCAAAATGATTTCAATGAGGAAACATTTGCTCCCGTATCTTGTTTAGAAGCCATTAGAATCCTTCTAGCTTTTGCGGCTTCTAAAGGTTTTAAACTTTTTCAAATGGACGTTAAAAGTGCTTTCTTAAACGGCTATATAGAGGAGGAAGTTTATGTTAAACAACCTCCCTGTTTCGAAAATCCCAAGTTTCCAAGCCATATTTTTAAACTTCACAAAGCTTTGTATGGTTTGAAACAAGCCCCTAGAGCATGGTATGATAGATTGCGAACCTTCTTGCTTGCTAAGGGTTTTAAAATGGGATCGGCAGATAAGACGTTGTTTCTCCTCAAGCAAGGCAAAGACACTCTCCTTGTCCAAATATACGTGGATGATATCATCTTTGGTGGTTTTTCTCATGCTTTTGTTGCCAAGTTTGCAGATCTTATGAGCAGGGAATTTGAGATGCGCATGATGGGAGAGTTGACTTTCTTTCTTGGGTTGCAAATCAAGCAAACCCGGGAAGGGACGTTTGTGCACCAAGGCAAGTACACGAAGGATATCTTGAAGAAGTTTGACATGGGAGAGGCAAAGCCTCTTTCGACGCCCATGTCGACTACGACTACCTTGGATGCTGACGAGGAAGGAGAGGCGGTGGATCAGACGGAGTACCGAAGCATGATCGGGTCGCTTCTGTACTTGACAGCGACTCGGCCGGACATTCAGTTCGCAGTTTGCTTGTGTGCACGCTTTCAGGCGTCCCCACGGACTTCGCACAAGCAGGCGGTGAAACGCATCATGAGGTATTTGTATTTCACTCCCGAATTTGGACTTTGGTTTTCCGCCTCCTCCTCTCTTGTGCTTTGTGGTTATTCTGATGCCGACTTTGCCGGTTGCCGTCTTGATCGAAAGTCAACTTCTGGGACTTGTCAGTTTCTCGAGTCTTCTCTTGTGTCTTGGTCTTCTCGCAAACAGTCTAGCGTGGCACAGTTGACGTGCGAAGCTGAGTACGTTGCCGCGGCTAGCTGTTGCTCTCAGTTGCTTTGGATGATTGCAACTTTGAAGGATTTTGGTCTTGAGCTTACTAAAGTGCTTCTGCTGTGTGATAGCACGAGTGCCATTATGTGGCCAAAAACCCTGTGCTTCATTCTAAGACCAAGCACATTGATGTTCGTTTTCATTTTCTGAGAGACCACTATGAGAAGGGCGACATTGACCTCTGGCATGTCGAGACCCAAAACTAGCTTGCGGATATTCTCACAAAGCCTTTGGATCAAGCTGCGTTTTCTCGCCTTCGGGGCGAGTTGGGTGTTTGCTTTCCTTTTTACAGGAGGAAAGTTTTGTGTACCATATTTTCTTCGTTTGGTTTTTATTTGATCTTTCCTTTAGTTCCTTAGTTCTTAATTGGTGTCATTGCATTTTGCATCTCATTTACATTTGTGACATAGTTCATTTTAAGCTTCATACCTATAGCCGATATAATGAATCTATGCTCTGTTTGAGGTGCTTTATGTGTCTATGGTGTTGCCTAACTTAGACTCTTTTTGATCTATAGATATGCAATAGAGCTAAGTTAGAAAAGCTTTAAAACTGAATTTAATTCCCCATGTCACCTCTGAAATGGCACTAGCATGTGTAGGCTTTTGAAGATCCTTCTTGTCTGTTTTGTATATAGCTTGTAACTATGGCTCTTCATTGCTTGATTCACTTCCTTTGAGCACCATGATTAAACTCAGCTAAAAATGTAATTGCTCTCTGTTTTGTGAATTGGAAAGATCGAGTTGGGTTTGCATTGTGAGCACTTCACCGTGTGTTCGAGACTGCTTCCCATATGGGTTGATACTTGAGCGGTGTCGTGTATGACCAAAACCGGTGTGTTAAGTCCTTTGACTTCGCCCGGTTGGTAAGCAGTGGCATCACTTTGCTTACAACCACTCGCATACAACTTAAATGTGCCTAAAACTGAAATTTGGCTGCAAAACTCTGAAACTTGATAAATTCATTTAGTTGGGTCATTGGTTTGTTGTATGAACTTTGCTAGGGATAGTTCTACTTGCTATACATGAGATTGCTTTGAGATAGATCCTATCTTGTTTTCCATGTCTAGTTGTCTCTAGGAGGTGATACCCTTTCTCTGCTCTCACATGATATGCTCTCTAAAATAGCTTCTAAAGTGATCTTAAGCTCAACTTGAGTCTTTGTTGGGCACGTAGAGCTTTTCCTATTCTCACAGGATCACATCACTTAGAGCATCTATTCATTGTCTTAGCTCTAAGTATGAAGCTTTTGCACTCATTTTGCATTTCATGGCATTTGTAGCCGGATCTTGAGTTGATGATGTTTGATGAGCTACATGTGTCAACAAGGGGGAGAGATGTGCATTTCATTCCTTTTTCAGCCATCTACTTCCAAGGGGGAGAAAGAGTGCATCTCATTGGTTTCATTGGTTTAGAGCTTCTTTGGTCAAGGGGGAGTTTTTGTGCTTCTTTTGCCCTAATGCGCTCTTTTGGTATCTTGAGTGTGCTTTCGCCCAGGGGGAACTTTTGCTAGATGTGTTGAGCCTTTGCCTCTTCTGGAGGGTCTGGCTTGTGTTTTGGCTCCGACAGGTTTCGATTGGCATTTTGAGTTTCATGTGCGTTAATTGGTATCTTGAAGAATTTCTTGCCTTAAGGCGTTTGGTATCTTTGGCTTGCTAGCGGTGTTAAGCCCGTTTCTACCTCTTCTTGAGGGCTAGCTTTGTTTTGCTTGGTTGCGTCGAGCCGTTGCCCATGTCTTTGGGAACCAAGTTTTGGATGTGTTTTGCTTCTCTCAAGTGACCCCGTTTTGGCTTTCTTAGCTTTTGGTCATTTGGAGAGCTTCACCATGTTGGCTCAAATCTGAAATGCACTTGTGTTGACAATGCATTCATCAAGGGGGAGATTGCGAACACATGGTTGATATGCGCCCATGATGTTCAGTTTTGATGATGAGTGATTGCCCAATACTTGAGTGTTTCAGTTTGAGTGGCTTACCCTAACCCTTTGTGAAAGCAAATGTGTGCCTGTCTATTGGCTTGTGGTGTGCAGGTGCTATGCCTAGTGACAGTGGTCAATGGCGTGGAGAAGGTCGAGTAGAGGCTTGCCATGCTGATGGACTGATAGCGGTGAAGGGCGGAAGTGGGGCTCGGACTGAGGGACCATGGGCGCCGGTGGACTAGCTGTGGTGGCTAGTACTTGGCACCGACGAGTGCGAGAAGACATGGAGGTAGACCGAGTCGACTGAGTCAAGACGGCGGACGAGCGGGTCGAGCGGAGGCTCATGGGACTCGGAGTCCGACCGGGCGAGGACAAGGTGGCTCAAGTCGAGTGGTTTGGTGGTTTGGGCCTCAAAACCATCGGAGGACGGTTTCTGAGTTTGGGCCTCAAAACTCGGGGTTCGGTAGTTGAGCTCAAACCTACCGGTGGCGGGTTTCGCGGGTTTGGGCCTCAAAACCCGGGCGGAGCTTCCGAGGAAGCGGGATGGCACGTGGCGGAATCCTGGAGGTTGCGTCGAGGCGACGACAACTCCTGGCAGGAAGCGGGGCCGTCCATTCAAAATGCGGGAGATATTTTCCGGAGCTTGGACTGCAATGCTTGGGCTAGGTAGTTCACTCATGTATCTAGGGGGGTCTTTGGGAAATAGCCAAAGCCCGATAAATAGGGGGTGAAGGGGTATCCCTCATCCCATCTCTTGAACCCTAATCATTTGCCCCAACTCTCTCTCTACCCTCTCTCTAGTTCATGAGATCCCTAGGTTGATTTCACCAACCTCTGTAAGAACTCACAAATCTTTTGGTGGGAATCGGAGGCCCGACTCTTCGAGTGCCATGGCACGGTTAGTTTCTTGATCGAGTCTCCCCGGTTGCTTGTGTTCTTCGCGTTTCTTTTGCTCTCTCTTTTTCCCGAGATGATTTCTCTTTGTTGGGAGTAGCTTTGCGAAATCCGTTTGAACCAAGTTGTTCGTATTCGTGAGGAGCATCTTTGCACCAAAGGAATTCACCTCAAACCACATGAGTGCGTAGATCGGGCAATTTCTTTGTGGCGTTCTTCGTTTTGCTCTCTTCTCCCTCAAATCCGAGTGTTCCATTTTATCCTCTCCAAATTGAGCGATGATTTCTTCAGGGTAGCTCCCCAACTGCACTAGGATCATGCCTACAAAGTTCGGTTGCAGTTGGTGATCATTTGGTTGAGTTTTGGGAAGATTTGGCGGAGAGAAATCCGTTTTCGCGATTTTCAGTAGCTTTGCTCGTGAGCGTCGGACGACCTACCCCTAAGCTCCGGACCATAGCAAGTGGTCCGGTGGTCTTGACTTTTCTCGTGTCAAGCAGCAAGGGGCGTCGGACCACTCTCCGGACCACTCAGTTCTTGAGCTCTGGACCACTCAGTTCTTGAGCTCCGGACCATAGGCAAATGGTCCGGTGGTTCTACTCAGGGACTCTTCCACGCGTCGGACCACTCACCA
This sequence comes from Microstegium vimineum, assembly GCA_022036555.1. Lineage (NCBI taxonomy): Eukaryota > Viridiplantae > Streptophyta > Magnoliopsida > Poales > Poaceae > Microstegium > Microstegium vimineum. The sequence goes on from CM039136.1 coordinate 6,034,648, forward strand.
TAGTCCGACGGGGTAGTCCGGAGGTCCAGTCCGAAGGCAGGGTGCTTACTGCTCAGTTTCGGCAGTGAAAGGATCAAGATGCCCAAGAAGGGGGGGGGGTGAATTGGGCTCTTTTTAATTTCTAAACAAGAATTAAACCTATAAAGAGCCAATTAACCCCATAGTGCCTACCGCTTATGTGTCCTAGCTAGAAAGCGGTAGCAAGTCAATAGAAAGCGAAAACTTCCTACACAATTCTAGTATGAATTGAAAGACAAGTGCGGAAAGTAATGCGGTAATAAAGAGCTAGGGAAAGAGGTGCTTGACACAGCGATGTTTTGCCGAGGTATCGAGGAGTCGACACTCCCCCCTAGTCCTCGTTGGAGCACCTCGCAAGGTATAGCTCCCCCTCAATCCCGCGCAAGGGATGAGTGCTCTCTACGGGCTGATTCTTCGCCACTCCGGCTCGGTGAATCGCCCACAACCGATCACAATCGTCGATGGAGAAGGGCCGCCGACAATCCTCCGGCGATCACCTTCCTCCGAGCACCACCGGACCGTCTAGGTGATGTCGATCACTAAGAGTAACAAGCCTCGATCTTCGCTTGACTCACTCAAGCTTCACAACTAGAGGATGCACACTTGAACTCTTGGATGAACTAGAGGAGAGGATGGATGGATTCGCGAATCACTCTCTCTATCTAGGGCTCTTGCTCTCTTCCCAACCTTCTCAACAAACTCAGCAACTCAAATGAGCAAAGGCCAGGTGGGAGAGAAGTGGGAGGGGCTATAAATAACCCCTCAGAAAACTGCCTCGGGCTGGCAACTTAAGTTGGCGACAGACGCTCTGTCGACTAGGCGACGGACGGTCTGTCGCATGCCCCAACGGCTAGTTCTGTTCATAGTTTGGGCGACGGACGCTCCGACGCCTAGGCGACGGACGCTCTGACGCCCTGCCCAACGGCTAGTTCTGACACGCTTTTCCCAGCGACGGACGCTACGTCACTGGGGCGACGGACGCTCACCCCAGCGTCCGACGCTACACTCTTGCTCGGGCTGAAAAACACCCTCTCTGGAAGGTCGACGGACGCTCTCCAAGCATCCGACGCCTGGCCGACGGACAGCGTCCGACGGATCCTGAAAAACTTAGCCAGAAAACATCTCCACTGGAAGGTCGACGGACGCTGTGGACTCAACCACCCAGCGTCCGACGCCTCCGTCAGGAGCGTCCGACGCCCGGAAAACAGTTCTATCAACTTCGTTTTTCGTCGCGATGAAAATGGAAGTTGTTCTAGTCTATCTTACGGTCACCATAGGCTTGCTTAGAGCTAAGGAAGTCAAGTGTGCACCACACCTAAGTCATGAAGCTTTTCTAAGTCAAGCTACTACTCTCAACCCCTCTTAATAGTACGGTCAAAGATAAAAAGAGAAGCCCTATCTATTTCTAAATGCCCTTCATCACCTTATGGCACTTAGCCTATCATTCTAGGGTCTTCATCATGTCTCCTTGAAATCCGAAACGATATCCATCTTGGGGGCTAAGTGATGACCATAAATGCCCATTCTTGTTGATCACTATGGCTAAGCTACGCATAGCCTCTGCAAAACACACGTTAGCCATAATAATCTCTAATTGTCGTTAATCACCGAAACCAACTAGGGCAATGATTCTTCAATCTCCCCCTTTTTGGTGATTGACGACAATAAAACCTCGAGTATGGATAAGAGTTATAGTTTAGACTTTATGGTGACTTGGAATGGTTGAGCAAGGGTTGGTGAATTTGTAATGAAGCATACTTGCTCACCCAAGCCAAATCACAAATCATGGTACTCATAGATATGAATGTAAAAGAAGTACCTCATGATATTCTCAAAAGATGTATCGGAGTATAGCGCGGAAGCTCAATTATCATTTAAGCATAAAGATATATCATGAAACATGAGACAACTCACAAGATATATTAGTGATAATCAAGAGTTTGTCACATCCATCCATATAAACATCAACCAAAGTATTCATCACATCACACATATAAACAAATGCATAAAAGTAGACATGATGAAAGAGTACGGGGAAATTAAGCATACAAAGATCCAAATCCCTCCCCCTATCTCTATACTCGACCCTGTCTCCCCCTTTGGCGTCTAGCACCAAAAACTAAGCGTCTGGGGCTGGAGAAGAAGGTGGAGGAGCTGCACCCTTGCGATCGAGCATGATGAAGTCCTGAAGGTCTGACTCGTCTGACTCATCATCTATCTCGGCCTCTGCAGGTGTAGGTGCAGCTGGAGTAACCTCTGGAGCTGCTATCTCAACTAACTCCCCCTAAGGCTCAGCTGGTGCCTCTGACGGTCCTGCCTGAGCAATCTGCTCAACTGTAGCATCCGTGACCTCTGCCGACTGTGGTGGCACACCGGCCTGCCTGGTGCCTGGTCTGTAAGCTCTGCTGGGGCGAGGCAGGTTTCCATGCATCACGAGCTGACTCATCGAATATACTGGAAACTCTCTAGCTAACCTCATGAGAGTGACTCTCATAGCCCCTGATCTGGTCTTGGCAACTATCAGATAAGATATCCAGTGAGCAAACTGCAGCTGCCAGTGACCCCTAAACCCAGCGGCTATGATATCCTCAAGCTCGCTCACAATCAAATCCCAGAGGTCGAACTTCTCCTTCCGGACGACATGAGCAAGGAGCCAAAGCTGTAAACGTGTAATAGTATCCCGAGCTCCAATCCGAGGGAGGATGGTACGTCTGAGTACCTCGTGGAGGATCCGAGCAAGTGGAGTGAGGTCACGTGGTGTACGACTCGAACCCTCAGTGAACGGCTGCTGAAAGCACAGCCTCATGAAGTCTGTAGATGACACTATACCATCGTGAGGTCGGCGAGGGGCCTCCTGATCCCCATAGCACAGACTGTGAATCCTCGTAGGAGAGGAGTCTAGGTGGAAAAGCTCTCTGAACCGAGCTGCTGTAACCCTGAAGTCACGTCCCTGGAATCCAAAGTGTAGGAACTCGTGATCAGGTGAGATCCATAGAGATGCGTAAAACTGATACACCCAATCCTTCTGATATGCTCCTGATCGTCCCATCAGATCTGATAGACCCTGAATGTACTAAAGGTGCTGTAGGATCTCTGGACCACCGATCCCCTCTATATGGGCAGATGGGCACACCCTATGAGATCTAAGAGGAGCATCAGTGTCGATGTAAGCTCTGTAGAAGTCCTCGTGAACCGTGGTATAGAAGTCTCGTCCGGCACGAGGGTCCCTCTGAGGTGGGAACCAGGACTGAAAATCCATGAAATGGAGTAACTGGACTTGCTTCGCTGTAAGAGCTCGCACCTGGTGCCTCACTGGGTCTGGGAGCTGAGGTCCTGGAGGACTAGGTGGTGCACCAGAGCCTCTGGATCGGGTAACTCGGCGGCTCATCAACTCACCAATCGAGGAGTGGCCCGCGGCCTCTGTCTGCTCAGTCTCTGGGACTGGCTCTGTCTACTCTGCCTCAGTAGCCTCGACGGGCTCTGTCTCTGGACGCGTAGGGGACTCACGACGCGCTCCACGGCGAGGCGAGAGCCTCAAACCGGCGCAACGTCCTCCTCGCTCCGCTATCTCGGCGACCTCTGCCACTGCGAGAGCTGCTGCTGAATCTGGATCCATCAAAGGCCTCTTGCGCTTCCGTGACACTACCTTTTGCTTGCCCTTTCCCCGGTCAGTGGGTGGACGCGGTGGAGGTGGAGGGTCACCACCACTTCCGGGAACATGACCGGCATTCTTCGTTCTTGCCATTGTGTCGAAATTTTGCAATCAAACCGCTGACAAGGATCCTCAACAATCAAACCACAAGCTCACTGCTCACTGACAATCCACAGAACAAACACACTGCAAGAGTGGCACGCCGACCCTGGACTGTCCTTTCGAGGCTTTGCCTCATTCCGTACTCGCGAGCTTTGCCCCGAGTTCACTGTCACTGCTCAACTGACCCTCTGATCAACGGACCCTGCTCGTTAGATAGATGAGGGTATAACCATAAGCACATAACTATAGAGGAGAGGGTCTATAGAAGCATGAATCTAGATAAGAAAGGATCAAAATTGCCAACTAAGAACCATACCTCGGACCAACGAGTTCAAAGAGAAGAAGAGGTAAGTTCCCTTGGTCAATTAGCCGCAATCCGCAGTCTGCAATCCGCAATTAGACACCAACAAGGAGAACCACGAAGTAGTCCTCAACAGAAGAGAGGATATGCAGGTAGGGTCACCGGCGGCGATGTTGGGCAGGCGTGTGCTCTGCGGTGGTGGTGTTGCAGGGAGAGGGCGCTGGCGGCGCTAGCACGACAAGGCAGGGATGGCAGCGCTGGCGCGGCGGCGGTGCAGAGGGACACGGTGGCGCTGGAGAGAGCTGCGGCGGCGCAGGGGGCAAGCAGCGGCGCAGGGAGGAAGTGGCGGTGCTGGGTGGCACGGGAGGGCCCAACGGCGGCGAAACAGCGGCGATTAGGGTTTGACAGCGGCGCGGCGGCGGACGAAATGGATCGGGAGAAACAGAGAAGAGACGGGGATTTAAAAAAAAATTTGCGCCTTAAGTTCGCGACGGACGCTCCGACGTGGAGCGACGGACGCTCCGTCGGACTGCGACGGACGCTCGGAGAGCGTCCGACGGCATCGTCCGTCGGGCTTCCAGAACAGATTTGAAATGCCCGAGCGCATTGACCGCGTCGGACGCTCCGCGACGGACGCTGGAGGGAGCGTCCATTGCCCTGTAAGCAGGCAACTTTCAATCTCCGGACGATCGCGACGGACGCTGAGGCAATTGACACCGAGCGTCCATCGGCAGCGTCCGACGCCTTTTAAATGGAATTTTTCAAATTTTGTTTTGCGTCTTTCTCCCAACCAAGTTCCAATCCCAATAAGATCCAAATAACACCTGATTGGACTTGATATGAGAACCATCTCTCAAACTCTCATTTTCAAATAGTTTGCCATAGGCTTAATTTTAGTTTTAGCTCAAAATATTCGAATGGAAGCACCAAGGAGTCATCATATGGCCATAAGAGGGGTATAGAAGTGTCTTGAGCTTGGAATGCTCCCCCTAAGTGGACGAACACAGAGGATGCTCAAACTTAAACGAAAAGGAACGACAAACAACACACATGCATATGCTATGCAATACGAAATTTGAATCTAGGTTGCTTGCAAGTTTAAACCACGGTTAAGCTTTGTCACACGCTTTGAGGGCGGTTATCTTAACCGCGTTAGCCAAGCCTATGTGCATTACCAAATTAAACATGTTATATTACATATGAATGCATGGTTCACACAAACTCATCTTTTAGTGAAGTTAGAGTGATCAAGCACATTTAACTCGCTTCTCAACCTACAAAAGGTTGTTTCATCGAGTGGTTTAGTGAAGATATCCGCCAATTGATCTTCGCTCTTAACTCCAACTAGTGTTATGTCTTTCCTAGCCACATGATCTCTAAGAAAGTGATGGCGAATATCTATGTGCTTGGTGCGAGAGTGTTGAACCGGGTTGTTAGCATGCTTTACGGCGCTTTCATTATCACACAAAAGTGGAACCTCATTTAAAACAACACCGTAATCAAGAAGTGTTTGGGTCATGTATAAGATTTGTGCACAACTTGCTCCCATGGAAATGTATTCCGCCGCGGCGGTTGACAATGCCACGCTGTTTTGCTTCTCTGAGGACCAAGAAACAAGAGATCTTCCTAGCATGTGGCACCCGCCGGAGGTACTCTTCCTATCAACCTTACACCCGGCGTAATCCGAATCGGAATAGCCAACTAGTTGGAAGGGAGCTCCATTGGGATACCAAAGGCCCATGCTAGGGGTGTGCCTTAAGTACCTAAGGATTCTTTGAACCGCACAAATATGCGACTCCTTAGGGTTTGCTTGAAACCTAGCACACATACACACACTAAACATGATATCCGGCCTAGATGCGGTGAGGTAAAGTAAACTACCGATCATAGAACGATAGAGAGTTTGGTCAATCGGTTTACCTCCCTCATCGAGATCGAGATGCCCATTAGTAGGCATTGGGGTCTTGATTGGCTTGCAATCCTCCATCTTGAATTTCTTGAGCACATCATAAGTGTACTTCTCTTGAGATATGAAGGTGCCCTCCCTCAATTGCTTCACTTGGAAGCCAAGGAAGAAGGTTAGCTCGCCAATCATCGACATCTCAAACTACTTGGACATCAATGCACCAAATTCCTTGCTATGATCTTGGTTTGTTGACCCAAATATAATGTCATCGACATACACTTGGCAAACAAAAATCTCTCCATCTAGCACCTTGGTGAAGAGTGTGGTATCCACTTTCCCGATCTTGAAGCCCTTCTTGAGTAGGAAGTCCCTTAGCCTCTCATACCAATCTCTTGGAGCTTGCTTCAATCCATAGAGTGCCTTGGACAACCTATACACATGATTAGGACAATTGGGGTCTTCAAACCAGGGAGGTTGTGAGACAAAAACAAGTTCATTGATGAAACCATTTAGAAAGGCACTCTTCACATCCATTTGAAAATGTTTCATTTTATGATGTGAAGCATATGCCAAAAGGATACGAATGGCTTCTAGTCTTGCAACCGGTGCAAAGGTCTCCCAAAAATCCAAGCCTTCAATTTGGGAGAACCCCTTTGCCACCAATCTTGCCTTGTTTCTCACAACCACGCCTTGATCATCTTGCTTGTTCCTAAACACCCACTTGGTGCCAATGATTCTTGCTCCTTTGGGCTTTTCTACTAGTGTCCACACTTCGTTCCGGGTGAAGTTGTTCAACTCTTCATGCATGGCATTCACCCAATCCGGATCCGCAAGTGCATCCTCCACACTAGAAGGCTCAACAAAGGAAACAAAGGAGTGATGTTCAACATAAGAAGCAAGTTTAGATCGAGTTGTTACCCCCCTTGATGGACTCCCTATGATGAGGTCTTGTGGATGAGCTTGAAGCATAGGTGTAGATCTTCTATTAATCGCTTGGGGAGGAGGTTGTGGTGCATCAACATCACTAGCTTGAGCCTCAGCTTGATGTTGAGGGATGAAGGTATCTTCTTGTGCTTCCCTCACTTGTTCTTCATCAACTTGAGGCGTGTGAGGTGGAGAGGGTTCTTGACTTGCATCATCTTCAACTTCTTCCACCTCTTGTGGGTTGATTGCACCAATGGGTATATTCTTCATAACCTCCCTCAAGGGTTCATCACCTACATCATCAAGATTTTCATGCTCTTCTTGAGAGCCATTAGTTTCATCAAACTCCAAGTCATATGTTTCTTCAACTAGGCCGGAGGCTTTGTTAAATACTCGATATGCCTTGGATTTAAGAGAATAACCAAGTAAGAAACCAATGTCACATCTCCTTTGGAACTTGCCCAAGTGTTGGCGCTTCTTGTAGATGTACACTTTGCATCCAAACACTCGGAAAAAGGATATATCCGGTTTCTTCCCATTCACAAGCTCATAGGGGGTCTTCTTGAGAAGCCTTTGGACAAATAGCCGGTTGTCCGCATAGCATGCGGTGTTGGTTGCTTCGGCCCAAAACTTCTCAGGGGTGTTGTATTCATCAAGCATTGATCTTGCAAGAGTAATGAGTGTCCGGTTCTTCCTCTCTACTACACCATTTTGTTGAGGGGTATAGGTGGCGGGCACTTCATGCTTGATCCCAACTTCATCACAATAGTCTTCAATCTTGGTGTTTACAAACTCGCTCCCATTGTCACTTATTATCTTCTTGATCTTCACATCAAACTCATTTTGGGCTCTAGTTGCAAACTTCTTGAATATTGATTGAGTCTCTCCCTTGTCTTGAAGAAAGAACACCCAAGTGTACCTAGAGTAGTCATCAACTACCACCAAGCAAAAGAGATTTCCACCAAGGCTAGCATAGGTGGTAGGTCCAAATAGATCCATGTGAAGTAGCTCTAGGACCCTTGAGGTTGACATGAAAGCTTTGGTTGGATGAGTGTTTGCCACTTGCTTGCCGGCTTGACATGCACTACAAAGTTTGTCCTTCTCAAACACAACATCCTTCACACCTCTAACCAACTCCTTGACAAGCTTCTTCAAAGTTGACATTCCCACATGTGCTAATCTTCTATGCCATAGCCAACCCAAAGAACTCTTGGAGAATAGACATGTTTGCAAACTAGCTTCATTTGAGGTGAAGTCCACTAGGTAGAGATTGTTGTGCCGAAACCCTTTGAATGTCAATGATGAATCTTCAATCTTGGACACAACTACCTCATTTGGAGTGAAGAGACATTGGAAACCAAGATCACATAGTTGTCCCACCGATAGCAAGTTGAAGCTCAAAGATTGTACTAGCAAGACATTTGATATTGATTGATCATTTGAGATTGCCACTTTGCCTAGGCCTTGCACTTTTCCTTTTGAATTGTCCCCAAAGGTAATCTTGTCTTGCCCTTCACAATCTTTCTCAAGTGTGGTGAACATCTGGGAGTCACCGGTCATATGTTGAGTGCATCCACTATCAATCACCCAATGACTTCCACCGGTCTTGTAGTTCATCTACACACAAGCAACTTGAAGTTAAGCTTGTTGTTTGGGAACCCACATTTGGCGAGGTCCCATAGCCTTGTCCACCAACTCCTTAGCAACCCATAGCACTTTGGGCTTGTTCTTCATCTTAGGACCGAGAAACACAACTTGGGGTCTACCTTTGGAGTCCTTGTTGATGATGAAGTGTGCATCATGAGAGAAGGGCCTTATGTGCTTGGGCAAGGTCTTGGGAGGTGGAGTCTTGCATTGATATTCAAAGTGACCCTCTTGACCACATCCAAAGCACTTCTTGGGCTTGGGCTTTGGTGTGTCATAGTTGTTTCTCATGGCCTTGTTCTTGTAGTAGTTCTTAGCTTCTATCTTGACCTTGGCCTTCATGATTTGGTTCTCCTTGAACCCAATGCTGGACTTGTCAGTCTTCATGATAGTGTTCATCAAGAGCTCACTTTGGAGGTTGTGGCCCTTGGTGAACTTCTCCAATCCACTTGCAAGCTTGATCTTCTCAACCTTGAGCTTTGCATTTTCCTCTTTGAGAGAGTTAATCAAGGTCATTGCATCTTTGTCATCTTGCTTGGCCGACTTGATAGTGAATGCCTTGCTTGCCTTGAGGTTGATTAGCTCTTCCTTGAGCTTGGAGTTTTCTTGCCTCATCTTCACATAGTCATCATGCTTTTCGGCCTCAACTACCTTCTTGCCCTTGCACTTAGCATTTTGCTCACTAGCAACTTCATCAAGCAAGTCCTCACAAGAAGTAGCTATATGACACTTAACAACCGGGTTAATAGCAACATGTGTAGCAAGATCATTTGAAAGCAATTCATTAGCTATCACAAGTGTACCATGTTCATTCTTAACTTGGTTGTATTCATCTTTTAGCAAGTTGTATCTTGTATGGAGCTCTTGTGTTGACCTCTCAAGCTTATCATGTTTCTCATTAGCTTGCTTGAGTGAGGCTTTGAGCTCCCTAGTGCTAGATGAGAGAGTTTTGTTCTCAAGCTTCAAGTCATCATTAGCACTAGACAAGTCATCAAGTTTAGCATGCAAGTTATCATTGGCTTTCTCTAGTGATTCACTTTTAGCTTTATACTTCCTAATGAGCTTAGTATATTTGTTGCAAATTACAATTAGCTCATCATAGGAAGGTGCCTCAAACTCATCATCACTATCATCACTAGAGTTAGCCTCATCATCACTATCCTCTTTTTGTACCTTTTTGTCACCTTTAGCCATGAGGCATAGGTGTGTAGAGGATGAGCCCGGAGATGATGGAGGGGGTGGCGGTGGAGTAGATGACCCAATCACCAAGGCGGCCACCTTCTCTTCTTCACTTTCATCTACGGATGAGTCACTTGTGTCTTCAATGTCGGTGAGCCAATCACCAACAATGTAGGCTTTTCCATTCTTCTTCTTCTTGTGGATGTTGAAGTTCTTCTTCTTCTTGAATGGCTTGTCATCCTTTTTCTCCTCATCACTTGACTCATCTTTGTTGCCCTTGTTGTACTTGAACTTGTTATTTGCTTTCTTGTTCTTGTACTTGTCTTTCTTCTCTTCGGGGCAAGCATGAGCCAAGTGTCCAAGTTTGCCACAATTGTAGCAATCCATCTTGGAGAGAGGCTTTCTTGAAGAGCTTGTGAAGAATTTCTTCTTATTTGAGTCAAACTTGACTCCATTCTTGTTTAGCTTCTTCAACATCTTTGTTGTTTTTTTCACCATGAGAGCGAGGTCATCATCATCCTCATCATCGCTTGCACTCTCATACATGACTTGCATCTTGTACTTCTCCGAGGAGGATGCCTTGAGTGCCAAGTCCTTCTTCTCCTCCTTCTCTTTTTCTTTCTTCTTGGAGGAGGAAGAAGAGCCACCATCACCAATCTTCATGTACATCTCATGGGCATTGATCTTGCCCAAGATTTGTGTTGGTGTAGCGGCGGAGAGATCTCCTTGGTGAAGAACCGTGACGATGTGGCCATACTTCTCAATGGGCAAGACACAAAGGATCTTGCGCACCACATCGGCCAGTGCCATTTGGTTGAGACCGAGCCCATTCAATTCCTCTACAATAATGTTAAGTCGTGAGTACATTTCATTTGCATTTTCATTTGCATGCATGGAAAAAGAATTGAGCTTAGCCATGACCAAGTGATAGCGTTCTTCACGCTCACTCTTTGTGCCTTCGTGAAGAGCACAAATAGTGGTCCACAACTCAAATGCGTCTTTGGCATTACGCACTCGGTTGAAGACATCCTTGCTAATGCCACGAAAGAGAATGTTCTTCGCCTTGGCATTGTGCTTATCAAAGTTGAGGTCCTCCGCGAAGAGAGTGCCTCCCTTTGTGGCGGCTTTGAGCACGCCCACGTCAACGACCTCTAGATAGGCCTCCATACGAACTTTCCAATAAGGAAAGTCATCTCCATCGAACATGGGAGGTGGTCCATCCCCATGGGATATCTTGCTCTAGGCGGTGAAGCCTAATTTAGAGAAAACCTTGCTCCGATACCAATTGAAAGGATCAAGATGCCCAAGAGGGGGGGGGGTGAATTGGGCTCTTTTTAATTTCTAAACAAGAATTGAACCTATAAAGAGCCAATTAACCCCCTAGTGCCTACCGCTTGTGTGTCCTAGCTAGAAAGCGGTAGCAAGTCAATAGAAAGCGAAAACTTCCTACACAATTCTAGTATGAATTGAAAGACAAGTGCAGAAAGTAATGCGGTAATAAAGAGCTAGGGAAAGAGATGCTTGACACGGCGATGTTTTGCCGAGGTATCGAGGAGTCGACACTCCCCCCTAGTCCTCGTTGGAGCACCTCGCAAGGTATAGCTCCCCCTCAATCCCGCGCAAGGGATGAGTGCTCTCTACGGGCTGATTCTTCGCCACTCCGGCTCGGTGAATCGCCCACAACCGATCACAATCGTCGATGCAGAAGGGCCGCCGACAATCCTCCGGCGATCACCTTCCTCCGAGCACCACCGGACCGTCTAGGTGATGTCGATCACTAAGAGTAACAAGCCTCGATCTTCGCTTGACTCACTCAAGCTTCACAACTAGAGGATGCACACTTGAACTCTTGGATGAACTAGAGGAGAGGATGGATGGATTCGCGAATCACTCTCTCTATCTAGGGCTCTTGCTCTCTCCCAACCTTCTCAACAAACTCAGCAACTCAAATGAGCAAAGGCCAGGTGGGAGAGAAGTGGGAGGGGCTATAAATAACCCCTCAGAAAACTGCCTCGGGCTGGCAACTTAAGTTGGCGACAGACGCTCTGTCGACTAGGCGACGGACGGTCTGTCGCATGCCCCAACGGCTAGTTCTGTTCATAGTTTGGGCGACGGACGCTCCGACGCCTAGGCGACGGACGCTCTGACGCCCTGCCCAACGGCTAGTTCTGACACGCTTTTCCCAGCGACGGACGCTACGTCACTGGGGCGACGGACGCTCACCCCAGCGTCCGACGCTACACTCTTGCTCGGGCTGAAAAACACCCTCTCTGGAAGGTCGACGGACGCTCTCCAAGCATCCGACGCCTGGCCGACGGACAGCGTCCGACGGATCCTGAAAAACTTAGCCAGAAAACATCTCCACTGGAAGGTCGACGAACGCTGTGGACTCAACCACCCAGCGTCCGACGCCTCCGTCAGGAGCGTCCGACGCCCGGAAAACAGTTCTATCAACTTCGTTTTTCGTCGCGATGAAAATGGAAGTTGTTCTAGTCTATCTTACGGTCACCATAGGCTTGCTTAGAGCTAAGGAAGTCAAGTGTGCACCACACCTAAGTCATGAAGCTTTTCTAAGTCAAGCTACTACTCTCAACCCCTCTTAATAGTACGGTCAAAGATAAAAAGAGAAGCCCTATCTATTTCTAAATGCCCTTCATCACCTTATGGCACTTAGCCTATCATTCTAGGGTCTTCATCATGTCTCCTTGAAATCCGAAACGATATCCATCTTGGGGCTAAGTGATGACCATAAATGCCCATTCTTGTTGATCACTATGGCTAAGCTACGCATAGCCTTTGCAAAACACACGTTAGCCATAATAATCTCTAATTGTCGTTAATCACTGAAACCAACTAGGGCAATGATTCTTCAATCTCCCCCTTTTTGGTGATTGATGACAATAAAACCTCGAGTATGGATAAGAGTTATAGTTTAGACTTTATGGTGACTTGGAATGGTTGAGCAAGGGTTGGTGAATTTGTAATGAAGCATACTTGCTCACCCAAGCCAAATCACAAATCATGGTACTCATAGATATGAATGTAAAAGAAGTACCTCATGATATTCTCAAAAGATGTATCGGAGTATAGCGCGGAAGCTCAATTATCATTTAAGCATAAAGATATATCATGAAACATGAGACAACTCACAAGATATATTAGTGATAATCAAGAGTTTGTCACATCCATCCATATAAACATCAACCAAAGTATTCATCACATCACACATATAAACAAATGCATAAAAGTAGACATGATGAAAGAGTACGGGAAATTAAGAGTTTGTCACATCCATATATCCGTCAATTGATCTTCGCTCTTAACTCCAAGTAGTGTGATGTCTTTCCTAGCCACATGATCTCTAAGAAAGTGATGGCGAATATCTATGTGCTTGGTGCGAGAGTGTTGAACCGGGTTGTTAGCATGCTTTACGGCGCTTTCATCATCACACAAAAGTGGAACCTCTTTTAAAACAACACCGTAATCAAGAAGTGTTTGGGTCATGTATAAGATTTGTGCACAACTTGCTCCCATGGCAATGTATTCCACCTCGGTGGTTGACAATGCCACGGTGTTTTGCTTCTCTGAGGACCAAGAAACAAGAGATCTTCCTAGCATGTGGCACCCGCCGGAGGTACTCTTCCTATAAACCTTACACCCGGCATAGTCCGAATCGGAATAGCCAACTAGTTGGAAGGGAGCTCCTTTGGGATACCAAAGACCCATGCTAGGGGTGTGCCTTATGTACCTAAGAATTCGTTTAACCGCACAGAGATGCGACTCCTTAGGGCTTGCTTGAAACCTAGCACACATGCACACACTAAACATGATATCCGGCCTAGATGTGGTGAGGTAAAGTAAACTACCGATCATAGAACGATAAAGAGTTTGGTCAATCGGTTTACCTCCCTCATCGAGATCGAGATGCCCATTAGTAGGCATTGGGGTCTTCATTGGCTTGCAATCCTCCATCTTGAACTTGTTTAGTAGATCATAAGTGTACTTTTCTTGAGAGATGAAGGTCCCTTCTCTCATTTGCTTCACTTGAAAGCCAAGGAAGAAGGTTAGCTCGCCAATCATTGACATCTCGAACTCCTTGGACATCAAGTCACCAAACTCCTTGCAATGATCTTGGTTTGTTGATCCAAATATAATGTCATCGACATATACTTGACAAACGAAGATCTCTCCATTTAGCTTCTTGGTGAATAGTGTTGTGTCGACGATCCCGATCTTGAAGCCCTTCTTGATTAGGAAGTCCCTTAGCCTCTCATACCAAGCTCTTGGAGCTTGCTTCAATCCGTGGAGTGCCTTGGACAACCTATACACATGATTAGGCAAGTTTGGGTCTTCAAACCCGGGAGGTTGTGAGACATAGACAAGTTCATTTATGAAACCATTTAAGAAGGCGCTCTTCACATCCATTTGAAAAAGTTTCATTTTGTGATGTGAAGCATACGCCAAAAGGATATGGATGACTTCAAGTCTTGCAACCGGAGCAAAGGTCTCTCCAAAATCGAGTCCTTCTACTTGAGAGAACCCCTTTGCCACCAATCTTGCTTTGTTCCTCACAACCATGCCTTGATCATCTTGCTTGTTCCTAAACACCCACTTGGTGCCAATGATTCTTGCATCCTTTGGCTTCTCTTCAAGTGTTCACACTTGGTTCCGGGTGAAGTTGTTGAGTTCTTCATGCATGGAATTCACCCAATCCGGATCCGCAAGTGCTTATTCAACACTAGTAGGCTCAACAAAGGAAACAAACGAGTGATGTTCAACATAAGATGCAAGTCTAGAGCGAGTCATTACTCCCTTTGATGGACTCCCTATAATTTGATCATGGGGGTGAGCTTGAAGGATAGATGTTGATCTTCTATTTGTCTCTTGAGGAGGGGGATGTGGTTCTTCAACATTGCTTGCTTCGGCCTCGGCTTGATCTTGAGGGATGTGAGTGTCTTCTTGAGCTTCCCTCACTTGATCTCCTTCATCAACTTGAGGTGTGTGAGGTGGAGAAGGATCTTGATTTGCTTCATCTTCAACTTCTTCCACCTCTTGCGGGTTGATAGCACCAATTGGCATATTCTTCATTGCCTCCCTCAAGGGTTCATCACCTACATCAATATCCTCAAGAGCTCCTTGGGAGCCATTAGTTTCATCAAACTCCAAGTCATACATTTCTTCAACTAAGCCGGTGGCTTTGTTAAATACACGGTATGCCTTGGATTTAAGTGAATATCCAACAAGGAAACCGATGTCACACCGCCGTTGAAATTTACCCAAGTGTTGGCGCTTTTTGTAGATGTACACCTTGCAACCAAACACTCGAAAGAATGAAATATCCGGCTTCTTCCCATTCACAAGCTCATAGGGGGTCTTCTTTAATAGTCTTTGGACGAAGAGACAGTTTGCCGCATAGCAAGCGGTGTTGATTGCCTCCGCCCAAAACTTCTCCGGAGTGTTGTACTCATCAAGCATAGACCTTGCTAGAGTTATGAGCGTCTGGTTCTTCCTCTCTACAACACCATTTTGTTGTGGAGTATATGTGGCGGACACCTCATGCTTGATCCCAACTTCATCACAATAATCTTCAATCTTTGTGTTCACAAATTCAGTGCCATTGTCACTTCTAATCTTCTTGATCTTCACATCAAATTCATTTTGAGCTCTTGTAGCAAACTTCTTGAAGATGCCTTGTGTCTCTCCCTTGTCTTGAAGAAAGAACACCCAAGTGTATCGAGAGTAGTCATCCACTACCACCAAGCAATAGAGATTTCCTCCAAGACTAGCATAGGTGGTAGGTCCAAATAGATCCATGTGTAGCAGCTCTAGGACTCTTGAGGTTGACATGAAAGCTTTGGTTGGATGAGTGTTTGCCACTTGCTTGCCGGCTTGACATGCTGTCACACCCGTTTTCAAGAACAAAAACAAGTGCATAAAAGGCTCATGTGCACCCCAGGAATAGTCGCACACATGAGATGACAAATCATAAAAGTACCATCACAGTGATTATTACATAGCGAATAAATATTCATTACATAGTCTGAAACAAATAACTTTAACTAAACGAGGATAACTGCGGAAGCTCCAAAGGGACTGGTTGACTGGTTGAGTCCAAGACTAGTACTCATTACGGTAATCATCAACCCAATCTTCATCTGTGGTGTTTGAATGCAAGGGTGAGCACATACGTACTCAACAAATATAACACGGGGTTCATGAAGCTCAAAAGGGTATGCATGGTTCATAGCGGTGAGCATTTTAAGTAGATCAATTTTATACTAATATCAACAATTGCCGAAGCAAATTGCATGAGCTCAAATATCCATGATCATAAAGTAAATGACAATGATATACAATAAATAAATAATACTTGCATAAGCCACATAGAAATAAGAACCCAATAATTATGTGAGTTTTCCAAGCCGGTCGTGTCCGTGAGCACGGCTATCATGATAGTTTTTAACTCTGATCAGAGGTGTACAACTTTACCCACGAGTCGTGTTTGCCCATTTGCCCGGGTTTGCAACTCCCAAAACATTGCCAAGGTGAGAGGGCAGGGTACACTATGAAGCCTTTCAAGGATTCGTCTAACAAGTTAGGGCCGCAAGGTTTCCATGGCAAGGAGATATAGAGCCAACCTGTCCACGGTCACACTCCTTCGCGGATATGCCCATAGATTAGGAACCACACTATAACCGTCTCGACACACCCCTTTCGCGCCATAAAGGTAACCACTGAACAAGCTAGAAAAGGTCCCCATACTGAGCTAAAGCCAGAGCCATATAGCCCTCGTGGTTGTACTGTATATCCCAGATTTTGCTGACAGATAAGCTCCTATAATCCATTGTTGCTAAAAAGAAAGTTTTACCATTATTGCATATAGTCATTAACAAGTTAAGATCATGAACATCTGGTATGAGCGCTAGCAACACTAATCATATATGGTGGACCAAATCATAGGTGACAAGGTATTCATGATAGCAATCACTAGGATCAAACTATGGTAAACAAGGAATATCATGCATATGAATTATATTATTTGTGAGTAGGACAACAAGGATAATCCCATGTTACACTTTCCTTCTTCGAAGAACTCTTGCTGATCCTGCTGGTCTTGATCAAAGAAAAACTCCGGCTCTTCAACGGGTTGCTCAACGTCTATACCGATCAACAATCAACACCATTCAATCAACGGACAATCATACACAAAGCAAACAAGACTATGATTAGAACAGTAAACCAACAGTAATAAAATAAGATGAAAAGTTTATAAAACTAATCTACGCATTGCTACGATCACATCGATGTTTCGTTCACGAAAAACGGAGCTAGAACAACGAAGTTATGAAATAAACGGGTTTTCCTATGCAAAGATATTAATTTAACTCTAAACACAAAATTAAACTTTTTCAAATCTAACTAACAGTGGTATTAACATAAAGAGAATTTTTCTACGAGTCTAACACAATTTGAACAGGTCAAAAAGTATTTAAAATGAGCAAGTTATGGGGTTTTATAAACGAGTGGCAAATATGTAATTAAGCATTTTTCATTTAAATTGAATTAAAACAATTCCCGATGCAGATTACGCTTTCCAAAAAGAGAAAGTGCATTCAGGCTTTGCGCCAAAGGACGGCGGGTTGAGCACTGAGACTTTCCAGGGTCTCTTTAGCAAAGTGGCAAACGAAGGGGTATCGAGCTTTCCTGTCCCTCGGATTGAAGATCGACGGTCAGGAATAGATCAAGGGAGGGAGAGAGAGGCTTCGGCCGGCGTCCGAGAGGGAGCAGGGAGGTGGCGCGTCTGTTCGCCATGGATCCCGGTGAGGAGGTTGGCGGCGCAAGCGGTTCTGGGCCTACAGGACACCAAATGGAGAAACGACGGCACCGGAAGAAAGGGCGGGTCGGCGCGAACTCACCCAAGCACTTTTCGCGGCTGGAGAAGTCGCGGAGGGGGCAGGCGACTCGGCGAGGCGGATGCGGGCTCCCTGAGAGCGGTGACACGACGATGAGGGCAAAGATACGCAAAATCGAGCGCGGGGAAAGCTTCACGGGGTCCCGAACCTTGTCAAAGAGGAAAAGAAAGGCTTGAGAGTGACCGCGGAGCTTGGACTCGCGTCAATGGCGGTGGCGGCCTCTGTACCCGCGGCAGCGGCGCTGCTGGCTCGGTTGCGAGGCGTAGGTGCCGATTAGATGGGAACCGAGGACGGGAAAGTGCGCGGGACTGCTTATATGGGTGCTGGGTTGATCAAAGGAGCAAGAAATCCCGGAAATCGGGTTCGTGTTGGGATTTGGAGTTCGAGTCCTCCTCGAATCTAGCGAGGGGGAAAGGGAGGTGGAGGATGACGCGTGGGCCCGCGTGGTCAGCTGCACAAGGCGAAAAAGGAAGGGGGAGTGCGGCTCCCGCTCTGGGCCTTTGGCCGTCGGCCCAAGAGGGGAAAGGGGAAGGAGGGGGAGGAGGAAAACCTGCTTCGGCTGGGCCAGGAGAAAGGGAGAGAGGGGCACTGGGCCGAGCGCAGAGATGGGCTGAGAAGGGAGGAGGCCTGCGGGCAAAAGAGGAATAGGCCAGAAAGAGAGAGGAAAAAAAGGAAAGGTTTTCCAATTTTCCAGAAACTGAATTTGCAATTGCTTTTCAAAACAAATTTGAAATACACTTGAGTAAGTTTTCAAATCCACTCAGCACAGAAATCAAAATGCCCCAGCATGAATGCTCACTCATGTTCCTATATGACAATTTTTAATTTACCAAAACATTTAAAGCTTAATTATATTCAATGCATAGCAAGAAAACATAATTAAATCAATTTTATACTATTTTAAAAACATGCAAATTTTGGAGTGTTACAAATCTACCCCCCTTAAAAGGATCTCGTCCTCGAGATTAGCTGGCTTACTCAAACAACTGCGGGTATGAGTTTCTCAACTCATCTTCTCTTTCCCAAGTTGCTTCTGCCTCTGAGTACCGATTCCACTGAACCTTACACATCTTAATGACTCTGCTCCTGGTTACTCTTTCCGCTGTCTCAAGAATCTTAACTGCGCCCCAGAGTCCAAACGGCTCAGATCCACTTTGCACGCTGAGCGAACCACACCCACCACCATCCCACTTAAGCTTTCGTCCTTGCTTCGCTTAAAAGGATTAACCCGAGGATGGTGGGATGGACTCTAGAAGCCTTATATGTTGGTCTATCCCACCTTAAACAACCAAGGTGGGACTAAACCCTCCACAATATCTCATTAACACACATGGGCCAGTACGGGCCAAATAGGCCGGATGTGACATACACCCCCCTTAAAGAACTCGGCGTCCTCGTCGAGGACAACATACCCACAACCGGACAAACGATGACCAGGAACGTTCCCTCTTAGCACACGCGACCGTGCGCCCAGTGTCGGCACATGTGCCATGCCGTGCGCCCCGCAGAGCCTACACGCGCAATGAACCTACCATGTCCGCACACCTGGCCCGCACACGCCTGCTGCCGCGAAGGTCGGCTCTGATACCATTTGTAATGCCCTAGAGTCCAAACGGCTCAGATCCACTCTGCACGCTGAGCGAACCACACCCACCACCATCCCACTTAAGCTTTCGTCCTTGCTTCGCTTAAAAGGATTAACCCGGGGATGGTGGGATGGACTCTAGAAGCCTTATATGTTGGTCTATCCCACCATAAACAACCAAGGTGGGACTAAACCCTCCACAATATCTCATTAACACACATGGGCCACTACGGGCCAAACGGGCCGGATGTGACACATGCCCTACAAAGTTTTTCCTTCTCAAACACCACATCCTTGATTCCTCTAACCATTTCCTTCTTGACAAGCTTCTTTAAGGTTGACATGCCCACATGAGCTAATCTTCTATGCCATAGCCAACCCAAAGAATTCTTGGAGAATAGACAAGTTTGCTAGTTAGCTTCATTTGAAGTGAAGTCCACTAAGTAGAGGTTATTGTTCCAGAACCCTTTGAATATCATTGATGAATCTTCAATCTTGGTCACAATCACCTCATTTGGAGTGAAGAGACAATGAAACCCAAGATAACAAAGTTGACCGACCAATAGCAAATTAAAGCTCAAAGATTGTACTAGCAAGACATTTGAAATTGATTGATCTTGGAAGATAGCCACTTCGCCTAAGCCTTGAACTTTGCCCTTTGAATTATCCCCAAAAGTAATCTTGTCTTGATTTGCACAATCCTCATCAAGTGTGGTGAACATCCGGGGGTCGCCGGTCATGTGTTGAGTGCAACCACTATCAATTACCCAATGGCTCCCACCGGTCTTGTAGTTCACCTACACACAAGCAACTTGGAGTTAAGCTTGTTGTTTGGGAACCCCCTTAGTGCGGGGCCCCATTGCCTTGTCAACCAACTCCTTAGCAACCCAAAGAACCCTAGGCTTGTTCTTCATTGGTGGTCCAAGGAACACCACAAGTGGTCTACCCTTGAAATCTTTGTTGATGACATAGTGAGCATCATGAGCAAATGGCCTAGTGTGCTTGGGCAAGGTCTTGGGAAGTGGAGTCTTGCATTGAAACTCGAAGTGACCAATTTGTCCACATCCAAAACACCTCTTAGGCTTGGGCTTTGGCTTCTCTTGATTGTAGCCATTGTACTTGTTCTTGTAGTAGTTCTTGGCTTCAATCTTGACCTTGGCCTTCATCACTTGGTTTTCCTTGAACCCAATACCGGTCTTGTCATTCTTCATGACGGTGCTCATTAGAAGCTCACTTTGGAGATTGTGGCCCTTGGTGAACTTTTCAAGGCCGCTAAGCTTGATCTTGTCATTCTTGAGCTTGGCAATTTCTTCTCTAAGAGAGTTGATCAAGGTGATAGCATCTTTGTCTTCTTCTTGAGCCGCCTTGATGGTGAAGGGCTTGTTTGCCTTGAGGTTGATTAACTCTTCCTTGAGCTTTGAGTTCTCTTCCCTCATCTTCATATAATCATCATACTTGTTGGCTTCTACAACTCTCTTGCCCTTGCACTTAGCACTTTGCTCAAGAGCCACATCATCAAGCTCGATTTCACAAGAGGTAGCACTTGCACACTTAGCACACGGGTTAGTAGCAACATGTGTAAGATCTTGAGTAAGCAATTCATTTGCTACCACTAGTGTGCCATGATCACTTTTCACTTGGTTGTAGTCATCTTTTAGCAAGTTGTACCTTGTGTGGAGCTCTTGGGATGACCTCTCAAGCTTATCATGTTTCTCATTTGCTTGCTTAAGAGAGGCTTTGAGCTCCCTAGTGCTAGATGTGAGAGAATTAATCTCAAGCTTCAAATCATCATTAGCACTAGACAAGTTGTCAAGCTTATCATGCAAGTTTTCTTTGATTTCAAGAAGTTTGTCATTTTTACTCCTGTACTTCCTTATGATGCTAGCGTACTTGTTGCAAATTTTAATTAGCTCATCATAGGAAGGTGCTTCTTCATCGTCACTATCAACACTAGAGAGGTCATCACCATCATCCTCTTTTTGTACCTTCTTGTCACCTTTAGCCATAAGGCATAGGTGTGTAGAGTATGAGCCCGACGATGAAGGAGGAGGTGACGGTGGAGTAGAAGAACCAATCACCAATGCGGCCACCTTCTCTTCTTCACTCTCATCATCGGAGGAGTCACTTGAATCATCAATATCGGTGAGCCAATCACCCACAATGTAAGCCTTGCCATCCTTCTTCTTCTTGTGGAAGTTGAAGTTCTTCTTCTTCTTGTATGGCTTGTCTTGCTTCTTGTCATCATCACTTGAGTCATCATTGCCGCCCTTGTTCTTCTTGAAGTTCTTGAACTTGTTGTTCTTGAACTTGTCTTTCTTCTCTTTGGGACACGCATGAGCTAGATGACCAAGAGTGCCGCAATTGTAGCACTTCATTTGGGAGATTGGCTTCCTTGAAGAGCTTGTAAAGAATTTCTTCTTCTTTGAGTCAAACTTGACTCCATTCTTGTTTAGCCTCTTCAACATCTTGGCGGTCTTCTTTACCATGAGAGCGATGTTGTCTTCATCATCATCATCACTTGCACTCTCAATGACATATTGGATCTTGCACTTCTCCTTGGAAGATGCCTTGAGAGCCAAGTCCTTCTTCTCCTCCTTCTCTTTCTTCTTGGAGGAGGATGGACTTCCATCATTGATCTTCATGTACATCTCATGAGCATTGATCTTGCCCAACACTTGTGTTGGTGTAGTTGCAGAGAGATCGCCTTGATGAAGGACCGTGACGATGTGGCTATACTTGTCAATTGGTAGGACACAAAGTATCTTGCGCACCACATCGGCCGGTGTCATTTGGGAGAGCCCAAGGCCATTCAACTCCTCTACAAGCACATTCAAGTGAGAGTACATTTCATTAGCATTTTCATGAGATAGCATGGTGAAAACATTTAACTTAGCAATGATGAGGTGATAACGCTCTTCTCTTTCAGATTTGGTGCCCTCGTGTAGAGCGCAAATGTTTGTCCAAATTTTATGCGCGGTTTTGCAATTTCGCACACGGTTGAACACATCCTTGCAAATGCCACGGAAAAGAATGTTCTTTGCCTTGGCATTGTTCTTCTCAAAGTAGGGATCCTCAGCGAACACCGTTCCGCCTATGGTGGCGGCTTTGTAAACGCCGACATCCACGGCCTCAAGGTAGACCTCCATCCGCACTTTCCAATAAGGAAAGTCATCCCCATCGAAAATGGGTGGCGGTCCATCCCCATGGGACATCTTGCTCTAGGCGGTGAAGCCTAATTTAGAGCAACCAGGCTCCGATACCAATTGAAAGGATCAAGATGCCCAAGAGGGGGGGGGGTGAATTGGGCTTGTTTTAAATTTCTAAAGCAAATATGAAAACCTATCGAATGCCAATCACCCCCTAGTGCCTACCGTCCATGTGTCCTAGCTAGAAAGCGGTAGCAGTTCATGGAATTTAAGAACAACCTAAGCAATTTTAGTAGGTGAGGTAAGAACAAGACGGAATGTAATGCGGAAATATAAAGAGATAGGGAATAGAGATTCTCAGTGACGCAGCGATGTTTTCCCGAGGTATCGAGGTGTCGACACACCCCCCTAGTCCTCGTTGGAGCACCTCGCAAGGTATCGTTCCCCCTCTACCCGCGCAAGGGTAGAGTGCTCTCTATGGGCTGATTCTTCGCCACTCCGGCTCGGTGAATCGCCCACAACCGATCACAGAAGCTTGGAGAAGAGCCGCCAACAATCTTCTGGCGATCACTTCCTCCGAACACCACCAAACCGTCTAGGTGCAGTCGAACACCAAGAGTAACAAGCACAAGACCTTCACTTGACCCACTCAAGGCTAGGAAGGTGGATGGATGCACACAAGTCACTCCTAATCACTCTAGGAGGGAAGAACAAGATGAACTCTCTCTAATCTCTCCCTCACTAGGCACTTGACTCTCCAAAGGTTCTCTCAAGGTGTCACCAGCTGAAACAATGGCCAAGAGAACTCCTAAGGACGAAGGGGGCAACTATAAATAGTCCCCACCTCCAAAACTAGCCGTTTTTTGCTTTTTCTTTTCTCTGCGAAGCCACCGGACTAGTCCGGAGCTCACACCACCGGACCAAGCACACTGGTCCGGAGCTCACTCTGAATTCAGACTCAGGCACCATCAGACTACTCTACTTGGTCCGACGCCCTGGTCCGGAGCCAGGGTACTCACTGAGTGAAGACATCTTCTCTTCTTTGAACCACCGGACCACTCTCCTTGGTCCGGAGCCCTGGTCCGACGCTCTAGTCCGGAGCCAGGGAGCTTACTGTATGAAAACAACCTCCTGTCTTGAAGCGTCGGACTAGCCGTCAGACTTACCGTCGGACTAGTCCGGAGCCTTCTCTCATGCTCTCTCTCTCTGACACGAGCCATCGGACCACTCTCCTATGGTCCGACGCTCTCCAGACAGGTGGTCCGGAGCTTCTCGTGCTGGACTTTTGCCTAAGTCAGGGACCGTCGGACCACTCTCCTTGGTTCGACGCCTACTTGGCAGACTGGTCCGGAGCCTCTTTCTCCCCCTATTTCAACTGATTTCGCTGAGATCTCTCGAGGGATTTTGCTCCTACCATTTCTAGGGGTAACCAAGGGCTGAAAGCAAGGTCTCTAGGACTAGTTGTGACAAGTGTGCATATACCGACTCTCCTAAACTCTCCTAGGTCAAGCTACTAATCTCATACCCCCCTTTATAGTACGGTCAAAGGAAAAACAAAACCCTAGCTATACTTAGTGCTCTTCTCAACCTTATGGCACTAAGAACT
Organism: Microstegium vimineum; assembly: GCA_022036555.1. NCBI lineage: Eukaryota > Viridiplantae > Streptophyta > Magnoliopsida > Poales > Poaceae > Microstegium > Microstegium vimineum. Next base: position 6,058,624 of record CM039136.1, read on the forward strand.
AGCCTAGTCTTCAACTTGTATCATCATCCTTTGCAACCGAAACGATTTCCATCTTGGGGGCATGAATATCCATTAAGCCCATTCAAATAGTATCACTAATGACCTAACACAAATGACTTTGCCTCTGCAAAACACACGTTAGTCATAGTGACCAAGCATTGTCGTTAATCGCATAAACACAAGGGTCCATGATTCTTCACATCTTTAGTCCCGGTTGGTAACACCAACTGGGGATAAAAAGTCTCCTTTAGTCCTGGTTGGTATTACCAACCGAGACTAAAGGTCCATAATATTTAGTCTCAGTTGGAAATACCAACCGGGACTAAAGATAGATCTTTTAGTCCCGGTTGGTGTTATGAACCGGGACTAAAGGTCCCTTTAGTCCTGGTTGGTGTTACGAACCGCGACTAAAGGTCCCTCGATGCGTGGGTTCAAAAGGGAAGAGTTCCATCTATTGACAGATAAGTTGAGTAGGTGGGATGGTTCGGGCGTGCGAGGCAGGTGCGGGAGGTCCAAGGTCCCATTCTCATGGGGCGCGAGTTTGATGAGAGACATTAATTTTTTTTACTGGAAGGGACCTTTAGCCTCGGTTCTACCAACCAGGACTAAAGCCAGGACTAAAGGAAGGGACATTTAGTCCCGATTCCTAGTCGACCCTTATGTACCGGGGCTAAAAGCCCTTTCTGTAGTAGTGTAATGAACCGCAGAGATTAGAACGGGCTGTGGACTATTTTTTTGGAGGAATCATGAGGAGCCAGAGGCTCCTACTGCAAATAAAATTCAAATTAAAAACAAAATGAGTGCAAATAAGTGTCTGTGCCACAAGTTTAACTTGATTTGTAGAAAATAGATGTAACATTTGTATCTCTAAATAAATTTATTAAAAAACTAGATTTAAAGATCTTTTCAATGATACTAATTATATATCATAAATATTTATATTTTTAATGTATATTTAGTTAAAGAAGTTTCTTGTGAACTGAAAACAACAGATATTTAAGTACGGAGGGAGTACGCAGAGCTGCAAGCTTTTGCTGCTCTTTGCAATACAAGGTGGGGACTCCCCTCCAATCCTCTCCGTTACCATAAGAAAAAATATATATTACATTTACACGCAGCACCGTGCACTAGAGCTGGGATCGAGTTGACAAGCACGCACATTAGGCCATGTGATTATGAAATGAGCCATGACAGCCATATATAGAAGCCGCTAGCTCGACCAATTAACAGTCACATGGCAACACCACAACATGTGGCGAAATTGTGCAGTCGCTATGGGCAAGAACGCAACTGACCACATGCCAGTAGGTCCTTGTTTCTCGAACAGAAAGCTTCTTCCAGTGGATCTTCCCTACTCAACAGATCATCCATGCTTCATTCCTGAACCATATGACTTTGTTTTAAGTTCTTGATGTCTCCGATTCCAAATATACATGTTACTGCTTGTCCGAGTAGCCAAAATGGGCCCATATATGTCTACTCTGATCTTTGTTATATATCCGTTTTACTAAACAAATTCTGTTGCTACTAAGCGGGTCTAAGAATGTGCTGTGAAATGACATACATATATATAAGAAAACTTGGAAGTGTGTCTGTCTGTCTGTGTGTGAGGGGCCGGTATGTCGGTATGTGTAGCATTGCTCCCTCCTAACTGCATGCTGAGAGCCTGAGACACAATATGCATATTATTTTCTTTTGTCGGTAGCTGTTGCGTTGGCAGTTTTTTTTTCTTGTTGCAGCAGCTGTGTTTAAATAAAATGCCTGTGCATAGGTTCTATGGTATGCTTATTCTTTTTCTTGCCGTTCCAGTTGCATTTGCTTCTTCTTATCCAGGCATGCTTCCATAGGTTATCTTCCTTTTTGCATGCTCAGCTCACGCTTGACTTAGCTATGCTTATTCCTCTACGCTTTAATACCTTTTACCTCTGTTGCATTAACAAGTTGTGCAGTTGCATCTGCTTACCTAGACATGCTTTCATAGGTTCTATTCTTTTTTGCATGCTCATGGTTGACTTAATTATTCTTATTCTTTAATACCCTGTTACCTTCTTTGTCATATGGGTGTAATATATAGTGACGCTGTAAAGTGTAAGACTTTTGAGCTCCTTATTACTGTGGCACCTCTCTGATGTTGGAGCTCCCTATTATCTTCCAAGTATTTATTTATTTATTTATTTATTCCTTGACCCCTCGTATGCTTGTCTGTTTGTTGTGTTTTTCTTTTCAGTCATCTGATCATGCTGCCGCTCTCGCGTTCATCTTCACAAGAGGTAGAGCAACAGCGTTTAGATGATCCACAGCCTGCCCCTGTGGTCTCTCCGGCTACTGTGGTACCTCCTGTGCCTGCGGAAGTGCCGCCGCCAGTTCAAGTTCCAGTTCCAGTTCCAGTTTCAGCTCCAGTGGTGACATGTGAGCCTATGGAAACAGGGCTCAGTTGTCTCAAGTTTAAGTGCTGGGGCAGTGATGCCAGGAGCCATGCCCCCCTATCTTTATCCAATGATGATTCCTCCTCCATACTACCATCCTGCATTTGTTCCAGTGCCCTGCTACGGTTATGTTCCTTTTTACTATGGGCCACCAGGTGCTGCAGAAGCAGCTCCACACGAGGTTGTCAAGCCAGTGGCTGTGCACTCAACACCCCCATTAAAAGTCAAAGACAACTGCTCCGGTACTCCCTTTTCTAAAAATATGTCACCAATCTCAAAGCATCCGATTAAAAAATTTAATTATTTTCTATTTCATTTGTTGCCTGAGTTACGGTTCGGCTTAGCCTGTCCAATCTAGCTGGCTAGCGTCCCGCCCTCTCTGCTCCGGTAATTCGTCGGAGACAGCGCCGCGAGCAGCAGTGGCTGGCGGACTCCCTCTATTCCTCCCCATACTCCCACAATCCCATTTCGTCGTGCGGCAGCAAGCATCTTCCGCGGCGCCGTTGTATCGCACCACTGCATCGAGCTAATACCATAGTTTTGGGCATGGCATGACGAACGGGAGGGGTGGAGGTGCCGGCGTGCTGCTCCGCGGCCAGTGGCGCAGTTGGTCGCCTCCGATCCTCCGGCCGGTGGTCCGGTGTCTTTTTCCTCAACGACGACGACGCCACACCGCCGAAGCTCCTTGCCGCGCGCAGCACGACAAAATAAGATCGCGATGCCATCTCTGACTCGATCTGTCGAACTAACAGAGCAGAGCAGACCGGCTGGGCTTGGGGCTAGGTTGGACAGGCTAAGCCACCCAGGCAATAAATCAAATAGAAAAAAATTATAACTCTTTAATTCACTGCTTTGAGATTCGTGTTATTTTTAGAAGAGGAGTACCGGAGCAGTTCCTTTATGGGTACGTAATACTTAGAAGATAGCCCAATCATAATGGACCTTGTTGCGGTACCTCCAAATGACTGTGAGCTGTTTATTTATTTCGATCAGACGGTTACAATCACCTATTACCTCTTAGGTGATAATAGATGAAATGTATATCTATTTGATTTTTAATTGTATAAAATAGGATAAATAAGGAAAATTTAGATATAAAAATATTTTTTATAGATATGATTGTTGCATGCGTGATCCGACTGATATAGTAAATCTTTTTTATTTTGTAAATTTGTACTTACTGTATTTTGATTACCATATAATTTTGTATGTAACTTTATATACTAGATTTCGCTTGTGTAGGATTTGCGTATGTACATCATTACTCTGTACGTGTACGTGGTAACGTGTGTAACGCGTGCGTGTGTACCTGTCTTTAATTTGCGCGTACATGGTTGGCGTGTGTGTCCATCTATGGTGAGTGGTTAGCATGTGTAAGTGTTACCATTTTATTCTTTATAATTTTTGGATCCGATAAAGCCTGTGCTGCTAAAATGGTGTCGTGGTTTCTTGCAAAATATCTATCTATACTGCTCATTTTAGTTCTCACCAGTTTGGAAGTCATGATCTGTGAGTAAATATATTGTTAGTTTGTCGTTAATTTAGCAATATTCTTCTGTTTTCTTCTTGAGCTTGCCCTAATTTTATTCATCAATCCCCAAAGTTTTATCAATCGAGTGTTTTCATCAATTTTTCTCCAGCTTTGTTCATCTATCCGCAAAGTTAACAATCGTGTATCATCACCTCGCTTTCTTTCTGCACAATACTTTTGTTGAATTCTTTTATAGTTTAGTGGGCTTTATTCTCACTTGTAACAATAACAATTAGTTACTAGTTTATTTGATATTATAAATATTTATACTTTTTTATCTATATAATTGATCAAACTTGATATACTAAACCATGACGTTCTTCCATAATTGAATTAGAAACCATCAGGGCGGAAGGGGTACAAAACATCTCTGAGTGTGTTGTTTTCTTTTTGGAACAATCCCCAGTGAATTTGTTGCTGCAGACACTTCTTTCTTTTGCTAGCCTTTCTTCTTTGTTGCCGCAGACGCTTCGTTTTTTTGCTAGCCTTTCTTCTTTGTTGCCGCAGACGCTTCGTTTTTTTTGCTAGCCTTTTTTGTGCCAATCGTTCAATCGTGAAGCACATTCTGGCATGCGATTAATCAAGTCTGGTGCTGCAGTGAATCGTCTTGGTATCTGGATTTTTCTCCTTGATGCCTACAAAAGTTGCCCAGAGGGAGTAATTATGAGGGAATGGTTGTGGATTTACGCCACATGCTCATCACTGAAGTCCTGTGCTTATTTTTGTGCTCCTGGTGTCTCCAATTCCCTATTGGTCTAATTTTTTGGTAACGGAATCCACGTGACCATTCCTCACACCAACTCATGCATGCTTCTTCTCTCTCACTTGGCTTTATGAAACTGAGAAATGAACTAGGAATCGTGGTGCTCTGCCCCCCTTATATATATATAGAAAGTGGGGCTATATTTACATTACACTGCCCCCTATTTCTATACCAACCGCATATGGAGAGACATGAGCCTATATGCACATCAAACATATAAAAGGGAACAAGTGATTCTCAGTTGCACTCTCAGCTGACGTCCTATTTGTGAGCCTAGAACAAATAATAACTACACATTTCATACGAGGCAGCTTTGCATTAGACAGCTCCATCAAATTAAGCATCATATGTATATTAATCTCATCTTCTCATATCAATTGATTGATGTATGCATCACTCAAGGATTAATTTATTAATGCAGCAGCAGCTTGTTGCATTTTTGTTTTTCATGTCGTTCAGGCATGTAGTATGTCTGAACTGCATCAGTGGTTCACCTTTTGCATCCAGAGTTTTGGCATATCAGTTGGTGAATATGGACACCTTATACCACTTTGCCATAGACTGATGACCAAAGAACACACACTAAGACATAAGAAAGTGTACGCATCTCATGCCTGTTGGACTAAATTCTGCACTCTCTGTTTTTTTTTCACTTGCAAGCACTAGTTGCCCATCAGCAGGAGAGGTACGGTTAGTGCTCCAGTTTACCAGTGCACGTAATACTTGTTCAGAATTTGCAACCTGTTAACCTGTTATCTGCAAGAGATCAGAAACCTAAATTTCCATTTCTGTCACATTGCTCATGGCAATTGCCAACAACTGCTTATGGCAATGGCCAAGAAGAAAAGTCCTTCAAAGTTATTGGCAGTTTTAGCGGTGCAGAATTACATTTCAGTTTACCATAGAAGTTTCTGTTCACTAATCCCCTACACAACTAAGAGCTGAGCCTGAACACTAAAATTTGAAATCTTAGCAACTATATTTTAGATTATATTTCCTACTATGATTCCCTGCTTATAGCTATATCGGGCATCAGTCATACATAGTGAGTGCCCCCTCTGCCATTACTAAAAAAAGGCATTACTAAACAAACTAGACAAGCTAGATAAAAAGGCCGAGACGACAACTTTAGAGGCTGCTGAGATTAACTTGAAACATGTCCTTAATGAAAGACTGGTGAGTCTCTTGTGGCGAAAAGATTTGAAATGGATGAAAGAGCAAAGATCATCTGGTGGCAAATGAAAAGCACCAGAAAACTTGTATTTTCCATCCGGAAGATATGGAGGTAGGGTAGTACGTGGTGAAGGCGACCTTGACTACAACAACTCTGGATGAAACACAAAGAGTTTTATCAGGTTTTCTAGAATGTCGCAAAAGAAAACCTTATGGCTTTGTTCTAGGAATTCTATCAAGGATCTTTGCCACTCCATAGCCTCAGCTTTGGAACAATCATCCTACTTCCAAATAAAATTGAAGCAACAAAAATTCAACAATACAGACCCATAGGTGTGTTAAATTTTAGCTTCAAAATCTTTACAAAAGTGGCTACTAATCGCAACGAGCATTGCCCAACAAATTATAAGACACATATTTTCTACTAGGAAGAAACATTATGGAGGGAGCGATCATTTTACACAAGACAATTCACGAGTTACATACTAAGAAACAAGATGGCATTATTATCAAGATTGATTTTGAAAAATCATACAATATAGTGAAATGGGATTTCCTTCTCTGGCACTTGGTGTTAATGGATCAAATACTTCACACAAGGGGGCAACCTAGGAATTAAAAGTAAACGACCAACAAGGTGCATACTCCAAACAAGGAAGGGCTTACGACAAGGTGGTCCACTCTCCCACATTGTTTAACATAGTAGCAGACATGCTTGCTATATTGATTGCTAGGGTTAAATATGATGGTTAGGTTGAAGGAGTGATTCCACATTTAGTAGATAATGGATTGTCAATACTATAGTATGTGGATGATACAATTCGTTTTATGAGTCATGATATGGGAAAAGCAATAAACATCAAGTTTGTACTTTGTGTTTTTTTTAATAGTTATCAAGCTTAAACATAAATTTCCACAAAAGTAAAATCTTTTGTTTTGGTAAATAAAAGGAAAATGAACTGGCTTATTCACAACTGGTTGGTTGTAAAACTGGTAAAGGTACCTGGGCATCCCTATGGACCATACGAAACAAAAAAACTGAGATTGGAAGGACTCAGTTGCCTCAAGTTCATGTGCTGGAGAGGCAGGGACGGTGATGCCAGGAGCCATGCCCCCATATCTTTATCCAATGATGATTCCTCCTCCATACTACCATAACCATCATGTATTTGTTCTAGAGCCCTGCTACGGTTATGTTCCCATCAAACGTCAAAGACCTTTACAATATGTCTGAATGGAGCCCGAAGGGCAACTCAGATGCAAACGATGGCGTTCCTGCTTCTCCCTTGCCTTCAAAGCTGATTGGTAGACCAGAGAGGCAATCTGCTTTCCATGGAAAAAGGACCTACCAATGGCTCATCATCAGGAGGACTAATTCCTGCTGTCAAGTTACTTTTGTTCTTTCAGGCGGACCAATGGTACGTTCTTTCACAAACCTACTCTTGAATGTAAGTAATTTGGTTTCCCCTTCGCCATACATTACACACTGCATTCATGCACTAGGAAACTCAGCCAATTGTCCAGTTGCAAATTTTGGCATGCCAGAGCTGCAGTTAATCAAGTCTGGTGATGATGTTAATCACGTGCACAACCATCCACCGCTCATCTTGGTATCTGGAATTTTTTCCCTTACCCCTAAAAATGTTGCCCATAGGGAGTAATGATGAGGGAAAGGTGCCGGTTGCTCTCTCATTGTTTCTGGTACTTAATTTTGTACTCCTGGTGTCTCCAATTCCCTATTTCTCTAAATTGGTAAAGGAGTCCATGTGAGCATTCAAACACTAACTCATCTTTCTTCTCTCTCACTTGGCTTTATGAAACTGAGAAATGAACTAGGAATCGTGGTGCTCTACCCCGTATATATATAGAAGCAAGATGAAGTGGGGTTATATCTACATTGCTCCCTATTTCTATACCAACCGCATGTGGAGAGACATGGGCATATGCACATCAGACATATAAAAGGGAACAATTGATCCTCACACACACTCTCAGGCTGACGTCCTATTTGTTACCCTAGAACCAATAAGAACTTTGAATCTTTCGACACATTTTATATCAGACAACTCTGTTGTATATTCCATTTTTTCCCGAAAACGCAGGAGAACTGCGTATCATTGCATTAATAGAAGAAAAAAAGGAGTCATACATAGACTCAACCACACCCACAAACACACACACACACACACACACACCCCAGGCAAACACGCAGACTCACAAATACGACTTCGGATGAAAAAACTTCCTAAATAAAAGTTGTAGATCTCAAAAGTTATGAACTTTGTGGCTGAATTTTTTTTTTCATTTGAAATCATCTTGTCATCGAAAGCTACGTTTGAATTTGTCAAAATTGAAATTCAAATTTTTGTAAACGACCTTGGATGGAAAAACTTTCTAAATAAAGTTGTAGATCTCGAAAAGTTATGAAACTTTGTAATTTACAAATTTTTCATTTAAATTCGTTTAGTGGCTCAAACAATCAATTTACACTTGGTTTAGTATAGAATGTGAGGAACTAAAACGGAATCTAGACACAAGTGACTTATGGGTGGAGTGATAGAGGAGGGTATGCACGAGGTTGAGGTTGCGGGTTTGAATCACCACGAGAGCGTAATTCGTGATTTTATGCGGCGGGCGGATTACTAGTGGGCTTGTCCCACAATTTTTTTTTCTATTTAAAAAACTCAATTTCTGGACAACCATTTCTACAGGCAATTTGTTAAGAAAACCGCCTGTAGAAATCGATTTCTACAGGCGGTTCTTAAGAAACCGTATTTGCTGTGGTCTCATTTCTACTGGCCCCCAACGCAGGCGATTGTGAAAAACGCCAGTAGAAATGCTTTTTCAACCGTCTGTATAGTAGTTTTTTTTTACTAATGTTTCTACCAGACTAGAGAGACCCAAGGAATGCTTTCCTCGTTAAAAAACTTAACTTATGAAGATGCTTGATTACTAGAGCCTCGTTTTGGGTTCTTAAATTGAACACCTAGACCACCCTCATCTCTTGTTCTGAGTAATTAGAAGTTAAGATAGCCAAATGATAGCCATGTGCTGCTGAAATGGTGTCGTGGTTTCTTGGAAAACATCTTTACTGCTCATTTTAGCTTTAACCAGAGTTTGGAAGTCATGATCTGTGTGGGTAAATTTATTGCTAGTTTGTCATTAATTTAGCAATATTATTCTGTTCTCATCAATTTGCTCTAATTTTCTTCATATATAGCTTCCTCAATCTCATCACTGAACAAGTTACATGGAAAAAATTATATTACATATACGCGTGCGCAGCACCGTACACTAGCCTAGCTGCGATCGAGTTGACAGGCACGCACAGGCATGCGACAATGCAAGGAGCCATGACAGCCATAGAAGCCGATAGCTCGACCAATCAACAGCCACGTGGACGTGGCAACATGTGGCGAAAATGTGCACTCGCTATGGGTAAGAAACTAAGAACGCAGCTGACCACATGCCAGTAGGTCCTTGTTTCTCGGACACAAGGCCTACAAACAGTTTAACTTCTTCAGGTGGATCTTCCATGCATCCTTCCTCCTCAATGGATCTGCCGTGATTCATTCCTGAACCATATGACTTTATTTTGTGTTCTCGATGTCTCCGATTCCAAATATACATATTACTCCTTATCCGAGTAGCTAAACATGGTGCCCAATATTTATGTCTACTCTCATCTTCATTATATATCCCGTTCTCACTAAATAAACTCTCTTGCTACTATGCGAGTCGAGAATGTGCCGTGAAATGCCATACATATATATAATAAAACTGGAAAGTGGGGAGGTATTTCGGTGTGTGTTGCACTGCTCTCCCTCTCCCTCCTTTATTAGAGGACCACCAACTACATGCTGAGACACAGTATATTAGTCCACCATGCTTGCTCTATGGGCGCTATTACTATAGAGGACTGGGGCTCTTGCTCCACCAAAATGAATAGCTAATTCTTCTCTGAATCCAGAATTTCTTTGGGAAAACTTGTGGCAAAATGTTCATAGCACTAGTTACCCGTCAGCAGCAGAGGTATGGTAGTGCTCCAGTTTACCAGCGCACATAATATGTATTCAAAATCTGTAACCCGTTATCTACAAGAGAGAAACCTGAATTTCCTTTCTGGCACATTGCTTACGCAACAATGTGTTGCAACACATATATGCTGAGCACGTGTTATCTGCACCGTCTAAATATGCTTTGAGATTCGTGCTATATGTCACACTCCCACTATTTCGTACTACTCATTTGAAATGCACGTATCTTGATGTGGCATTGGACAGTGAGGATAGTTCGTACCCAGCACATACACACCAAAAAACTGCTTTCTTGCTTACGGCAATTGTCAAGAACTGCTTATGGCATTTTTTTAGATAAAGGATAAACAATATCTGGCCTCTACATCCAAGGATGTACGCAACCAGTTATTACAACGTCGCAGATCACAAAAAAAAAAGAGAAAGTCAGAGTCTTATACATAGACCAGGACACTAGAGCAAACGATATAAATGCTTCCACCCTCTATTTGAAATCTCTAAAACAATCATCTCGGCCAAGAAGATAATTCCTTCAAAGATACTGTCAGTTGCAGCAGTGCAGAATTATGTTTTAGTTTGCCAAAGAAGTTTATGTTCACTTTATATCCCCTACACAGAACTAAGAGCTGAGGCTGAATACTAAAATTTGAAATCTTAACAACTGTATTTTAGATTACACTTCCTACTGTGATTCCCTGCGTATAGCTAGATTAGACATCAAGCATACACAATACTGTCACACCCGGTTTTAAGAACAAAACCAGATATATTCTATATGTGAGCCCAGGAAGTCAAACCTCACATATAGTCACAGAACAAGATAATATCAAAAGACAATACTTAAGTATATAACATATATGGTTAAAGGAATAACCTTGAGAGAGAAAACAACGGTAAGACACTCCAAACTTCAGGTGAAGACTCCACTCCATAGGGACCAACGGACTGGTTGATCACAAGCCTATCTCTTCCAACTCTTACAAACTAGTACCCATCCGGGATTTTTATCCAAATATTGAAAAGAAAAGCAAGCGTAAGTATATCTCGTACTCAACAAGCATATATGGGGTTCATGAGGCTCAAAAAGTTGACACTGGTTTACTGCGACAAGCATTTTTAATTTATAAGAAAACTTTGCAAGTGGTAAATCAAAGGTTATGCTTAAGCCCCCAAATTAAACCACATGATCATATAGCAATTGAATGAATAACATAAATAGCATGATAAAGTGATTCACAAGTAATAACCAACATGTAAACATTGTTTCTGTGAGTTTTCCGTTATTAGTATGTGAGTTTTTTGGGCCGCTCGTGTCCGTGAGCACGGCTGATATATCAGTTTTTAACACTCTGCAGAGGTTGTCCACTTTACCCACGAGTCGTGATTTACCCTTTCGCCCGAGGGGATCAGCCTCTTACCCACTTCCAAGGAAGGCCGGCAGGGTTCACTATGAAATCTTTCAAAGGGGCTCGCTGACAAACAACAGACACTACGGATCCACGGGCAAGGGGTATACGGGAGCCCTTCGATGGTACACACACGCAGCGGTCGCCACTCCAGCCGCAACCTGCAACCGCTCGGCAATGGCAACTTTCGCGAACTGCCACATGCGAGAGAGTTACCCTCATACTGAACTAAAGCCAGAGCCATTATAGCCCTCATGGTTGTACTGTATGTCCCAGCTTTTGCTGACAGATAGGGTCCTAAATCCATGTTACTAAAAAGTCAGGTTTTACTTCATCATTACATGTAGCCATTAATCAAGATTAAAGATCATGCTTATTTAAAACGGAGCACTAGCAATAACTACCCATATGCAAAGATAACCCATAGGATTCCAAGGCTCAAGGTAATCAAATCTAGGTAAACCCTATGGTAACAAGATTAGACACATGCATATGATTTGATTTGAAACATCATGATTAGGACATCAAGGAAGATCTCATATAATACTTGCCTTAAAACAGATCCTCCTTCTAGCTCTAGTCTTCAAAAGATCTTCTAGAAAACCAACTTCTTGATCTCCAACGTAACACTCACCGATTGGACAGAATCACAACTCACCACACAAGCATTCTGATCATACAAAGCATACAAACATGGCTAAATTAGAACAATACACCAATCAATAAAAAGGATTTTGAAAGAAAACTACGCATCTCTACGATCACACAATCGCAAGGAACACACTAAACGGTGCTACGGAGATCAGGATGCATCTACCGAAAGATTTGCTTTTATAAAAGAGGACTATGAGCTTTATTAGTTTTAACTATATAAAATAATGGATAAGGTATTTCAGAGAAACACCCAAGTTAGATTAAGTCAAAGTTATATTTGGATCTCGAAATAAAAGTAGAACTAATCATATTTTATATATAAAACAAGTTGCGTAGTTATTAATCAAGTTTAGGAGTTAACCATAAAATTTCAGAGTTATTAACATGGTATTAAAGATCACTAAAGAAAAGGTTACGCCGATACGAAGCCAACGCAACTTGAACGGAACGAAACGGATCTAAAACGAAGAAGATAGGATTTAAACAAGATTTAAAGATTAAACTAGGAAATTAAAAAGGCATTAAATAGATAAATATTTTCAAAGTTTGCAAAATGGATTGATTATGGTTTTAACATGTAGATAAAAACTCTACGAATCTAACGCAACTCGAATGGATGAAAACGGAGTTAAAACAAATATTTTATAAACAGTTGAAAACTGATGATAGAACCAAAATTTATTTTTGAAACAAAACAATTACCGCGTGGAAACACGCTTTCCAAGGCAAAAAGCGCAAGGCCGGCAGGCGCTTTAGGTTTGCCTGGTTGCTGTTGGAGTAGGGCCGACTCGGTGGCGGCGGCTGCTCTCGGCGTGGGGAAAAGAGGGGGCTGTGGGGGGTTTTATAGGGGGGAGGGGTTGGCCTAGGGTTTCCTGGCGGCTGGGCCGCGCAGGGGCGAGCTGGGCCTGCTGTTGCTTGGGCCGCTGCGCTGGCAGGCCACGCGGGAGGGAGAGGGGAGAGCTGGGCCGCCTGCTGGCCGCGGCCCAAAGCGAGGGAGGGGGAAAGGGGGCGGCCTGGTGGCTGGGCTGGCCTGGCTCGGTTGGGCTGCGCACGGGGGGGGGGGAGGAAAGGGGAGGGAAGGGAGCCTGGGCCGGCCTGGTGGCCTCGGGCCCAACGCGGGGGAAGGAGGGGAGGGGGAGAAAGGGGCGGGGGACTGGGCCGGCAGGGTGGGAGGGGGAGTTGGTGGGCCGGCCGGGGAGGGGAGGGAGAGTGGGCTGGGAGGGTTTTTTTTTCTATTTTCTCTTTTCTTTTCTTTTTCTTTTGTTTCAAAAACATTTTCAAAGACATTTCCAAAACCCTTTTATTTTCTTAATCCAAATCTCTTTTCAAAACCTTTTCAAAACCAAAATGAAATATGTTTTATTTCCAAATCTCTTTTCAAAACAAGTTTCCATTAAAATTTTTAAAGAGTTTTTAAATCCTTTTAAATTTCTTTTGCTTGGAAAACTAAACCTTTTTGAAACCCGCTTTTGAAATTCTTTTGAGCTTTAAAAAAACCACACAAACATTGAATCATATGCAAAGGCATGAGTGCACAACCACGTTGCTAATTAAAGGGCAAATTTTAATTTAATAAAAACTTTTATTTTCCTATGTTTTTATGAGCACCAAATCACAATTAAATCATTTTATTACTATTTTTTCAGAAAGCAAAATTTGGGGTGTTACAACCTCTACCACAGATCTGCCAAGATGAACACTCAAGGTCTAAGAGTGTGAACTCATTCACTGGACAATAAAGACTTAGTTGTTCTATATCACATTTCCTGGAATTATTCTGCTCTTATAGATTGGACAGCAGTCGGTATACGTAGCAGTGGCTGATCCAGGATTGAAAAAAAAATCCAACAATTGAGGAACTATCGACATAAGTCCAAAAGCACTAAGGAACAGAGGGAGTTACCGAGATGCTATGCTCACGTAGCCTAGACCCTAGTTGAGTAGTTGTGTACCTTTTCCTAACAAGATACCGTTACCAGCATTGCAATGAAGAATGGATTCAGTGATAGAGAAGTGATGCGAATATGAGCGCATAAGAAACTTACAATTCAAAGGGTAATTGATAATGTGATGTTGAACAAGAAACTGACCATTGACAGCTAGTCACTTCCTTTTCAGTTATGCCAATTGGCTATGGCTACAAACTCAAACTCGCCACTGAATTGAACATAAACCAGCCATCAGCCCACGATGTTGAGAGATGCTTGCTGCATCGTTTCTCTCTGAGTCCGCAGTCTCGATCTAGGAGAGCCATTATGATTGGATACTGCAAACTGGGGTGGGGACTGGGGACAATTTGAGGTAAATACATGTAGGAGGTGGCTGTTAACCCCACAACCCACAATGATGCATACATGATCATAGAGCGCATTTGTCTTTCTTACTGGAACAGTACCTCAGAGATCTTTTGCAGGTAGCCAGGGGAAGAGCAGGAGAGCCAGGGTTCAGCTGATTGGCAGATCATATCAGGTGTTATAGTTCTCCATGGATCTGGCACCTCCAATATAGACACAAAATATTATTGTTATGGTAGGAGTTCGGGAGAATGGAGCAGAGGAAGGAAGGAAGACCAGAGCAAATAAAGATGGGGAAGCACGGAACCTCCAGAGGTCAGGCTATTGGCAGAGTTTAGTTGTGTCTTCCTCGCGACTCTCTCTCTCTCTCTCTCTCAGTACATGGACCCTCTTACGGCTACGATCCAAGCCCACTGTGGCCGCCCATGTACAAGAGTGTTGACGCGCCGTTCCCGTCGGCTCCTGGCGTGCTGGATGCCTGGATGGGTCACATTGGTTGCGTCTTCAGTTTTTTTTCGATAAGTCTACGGGGGAGAGAGACCCCCACCTGATTTTTTTTTTCAATATTGGCTCTGAAACAGCCTGAAAAGTTTACAAGGAGCGTTTCAATTATTTGATGCTAGGCTTACATCGCACTACATATTACAGAGCACCAAATAGCTGCTATTACCCTGTCATTTCTTGGTAGCCTTGCACCCCATATATAGGCCTCCGTCTTGCATGCAGCAAGTGATGCATTGAACGTTGTCCTTTCACTCCTAACTACAATGTTGTTTCTTCTTTTCCAAATGTGCCAAGAGCCCATCCAGCAGCAAGAAGAAGGTTGTGAAGTACTTTGCCGGTATGTGACTTGGTGGCTGGATCTCCTCGAGTGCCTGTATGGACCAACTTGCATCCGTTTAAATTCCAATTGCTTCCCAGAACTGTCTTCAGCTTCAGTTGATTCATCCTTGTTCAGCGTAGCTTCAGTGGTCGTGACAAACATCTTCTGCCAAGGTGGAACAAAGTGAAGTTATCCACCGTCAAGAAGAGATAGACTTGATTGATTTAAGGTGCACCCTCACTGTATGAATGTCCAACTTTATTTTGCGATCCTGGTGTCTCCTATTCCTATTCCAAGTAGATCGTACTGTAAGACTGTCCATACCCACCCCTATGTTTCTACCCTTCAATAACCAAATAAAATAATGCCCTTGTTTTACAAAGTGGAGAAATGAGCACGCGAGCAAGCAAGGAAATGGGCTGCATGTACACTGCTCACTATCTCTGTACTTATGGAAGATGATTTGCCATGTGCCTTCTCCAGTGAGAAAAGAGCATATGAAGTTGTTATATATGTACTATTCCATGTACTATTCCAACTCACAGTGGGGGGGGGGGGGGGGGGGGGGGGGGGGGGCAGCGCATATGATCCTCTTCTTACCTTAACTTCAATATTGTATATGAATCAGTTTGGTTCTCTGTATGTCAGCCCTGAACTAAGAATTCTTATTCATTCAACAAAGCATGTATCAGACAACAATACTAAATCAACAATCATCATATACTCTCCTCAATTGAACTATTGGTCGAAACATCATGGAAGGGGCAGTTATTTTACACGAGACTATCCATGAATTGCACACTAAGAAAAAAGATGGTATTGTTCTTAAAATTGACTTTGAAAAGGCCTATGATAAAGTTAATTGGGATTTTTTACATTTATGTTTAAGAATGAAGGGCTTTGACCCGATTTGGTGTAATTGGAATACGAAAGTAGTCCAAGGTGGAAATATTTCTATTAAAGTGAATGATGATTTGGACCCTAATTTCCAGACCAAGAAAGGACTTAGACACGGTGATCCTTTATCTCCTATTCTTTTTAATATTGTAGTGGATATGTTAGTGATCATTCTAAATAGGGCCAAACGGGACAATTTAATAAGGGGAGTCATTCCACACTTAATAGAAGAGGGATTGTCTATCCTACAATATGCAGATGACACAGTTATATTTTTGGATCATGATTTAGAATTAGAAAAGAACATGAAATTGTTACTTTGTGTTTTTGAACAATTATCTAGTCTAAAAATTAACTTCCATAAAAGTGAAATCTTCTATTTCGGTCAAGCAAAGGATTGTGAGATACAATATTCGCAGCTCTTTGGTTGCAAAATTGGTGTTTTCCCCTTTAAATATCTAGGCATCCCAATGCATTATAGAAAACTCTCCAATAGAGATTGGAAGCAGATCGAGGAGAGATTTGAGAAAAAATTAAGCAGCTGGAAAGGAAAACTTCTCTCATCAGGAGAGAGACTTGTGCTGATTAATTCAGTCCTATCCAGTTTGCCTATGTTTATGATGTCTTTTTTTGAAATACCAAGGGGGTTCTCAAAAGTTATATTTTTACAGATCTAGATTCTTCTCGCAGTATGAAGATCACAAAAAAAATATAGATTGATTAAGTGGCACATATTATGTCAGCCAAAAGAACAGGGTGAAATGAGTGTGCTAAATCTAGACTTACAGAATAAATGCCTTTTGAGTAAATGTCTTTTGAAGGACCGAGAACGACGTCCAGAGGGGGGGTGAATGTGGCAGCCAAATAAAAATCCAACTCGAATGCTTGGCCCTTGTCCCAAACACACCCAAAACTTGAGCTTGGATGAAATGACACGCACACGACCTACAAGTAGGTGGACACCTTAGGGGGACCCTTAGAGGTGCAGCGGAGTGGTCGGAGAAGATAAGAACGAAACCACAAACTCGAAACGTGACCCGAAAGAGGTGCTCTCAACCTCTAGAGAAGAGAGGCAAGAGCACACCCAAAAATACTTATGAGAACTGGTCTCAAAAGCACCTCATCATGTTCTTTACGTGAATACGAATCCAACGCAACAAACGGAACTTGATTCGGAGTCCGAACGAGAGAGATACGGGAAAAACAGCGAAGCAGTTTTCGCGCACTGTCCGCTGACACGGCTCGGACTGTCCGTCGCCTGATTCTGACGAGCCGCGGACTGTCCGCGGATGAGTCCAGGACTGTCCGCCAGCAAAACCGAAAATCCCGAACAGCAAGTCCAAACTGTGTTTCTTCGCGGGTTTACACGCCGAACAGTCCGGGAATGATCCCGGACAGTCCATCGGAAAAACTCAGAAAACCAACCCGAGAAGCTCTGTTTCTGTCCCGACTCCCGGACTGTCCGGGAATAAACCCCGGACTGTCCGCGGTTGCCTAGATAGACGCGATTTGGGGGCGATTTTGAATCGCCTCTCCCTCAAATCTTCCCAAATCACTTCCAAATCTTCACCAATAGCCACCAAACTTTGTGGGCATGATCCCAAGGCTATGGAGGAGCTATCCCGAAGAAATCATCACTCAATTTGGTGTGAATTAACGGGAATAAAAGGATTTCGGGAAAAAGCTCAAGAACGAAGAACACGAAATAGAATTTGTCCGATCTACGTGCTCAAGATGATTGGGGCAAAACCCTTCGGTGCAAATGTTATATTCGTGATCCCACACAACTTGGTTCAAATGGAATCGCAAAACTTGCTCTCAATCGGAAGAACTCATCTCATGAACTTAGAGGGATAGAGAGAAGCAAAACACGATTAGCAAAGAACACAAGCAAAAGAGGCACAATCACGAAATCAAAGCCACTATGACTTATGGAGGGTAAGGCCTCCGATTCCCACCAAAAACAAAGTGCAAATCCTTACAAAGGTTGGAGAGATCAACCTAGGGACCTCATAAACTAGAGAGAGGGTAGAGAGAGAGAGAGGTGGTGCAAATCATTAGGGTTCAAGAGGTGGGATGAGGGATACCCCTTCACCCCCTACTTATCGGGCTTTGGCTATTTCCCAAAGACCCCCTTAGATACACTGAGTGAACTACCTAGCCTAAGCATTGCAGTCCAAGCTCCGGAAAATATCTCTCGCATTTTGAATGGACGGCCCCACTTCCTGCCAGGAGTTGCCGTCGCCTCAACGCCGAGTTTTGAGGCCTAAACTCGGAAACTGTCCTCCGATGGTTTTGAGGCCCAAACCACCAAACCGCTCGACTCGAGCCACCTTGTCCTCGCCCGGTTGGACTCCGAGTCCCGTGAGCCTCCGCTCGACCCGCTCATCCGCCGTCTTGACTCGGTCTACCTCCATGTCTTGTCGCACTCGTCGGTGCCAAGCACTAGCCACCACAGCTAGTCCGCCGGCGCCCATGGTCCCTCGGTCCGAGCCCCGCTTCCGCCCTTCACCGCTCTCAGTCCATCGGCACGGCAAGCCTCTACTCGAACTTCTCCACGCCATTGACCACTGTCACTAGGCATAGCACCTGCACACCACAAGCCGATAGACAGGCACACATTTGCTTTCGCAAAGGATTAGAAGTAAGCCACTCAAACTGAAACACTCAAGTGTTGATCAAGCACTCATCATAAAACTGAACATACATGGGTACTTGTCAACCATGTGTTCGCAATCTCCCCCTTGATGAGTGCATTGTCAACACAAGTGCATTTCAAATTTGAGCCACAAGGTAAAGCTCTCCAAATGACCAAAAAGCTAAGAAAGCCAAAAATGGGGTTACTTGAGAGAAGCAAAACGAGTCCAATACTTGGTTCCCAAAGACATGGGCTGTATGTACACTGCTCACTATCTCTATACTTATGGATGATGATTTGCCATGTGCCTTCCGAGCGAGACAAGACTATATGTAGTTGCTATATATGTATTCCAACTTAGGGGGGAAGGGATCAGCGCATATATGATCCTCTTCTTACCTTAACTTCAATATTATATGCATCAGTTTGGTACCCTATATGTCAGCCCCGAACTAAGAATTCTTATTCATTCCACGAAGCATGTATATATAAGAATAAGACAACACTATGCCAGACAACAATACTAAATTAGCAATCATATACTCTGTTCAATGGAACTATACATGGTGCATGCATCTTTTGTTGATTAATTTCTTCAAAAAATGAGTAAAATATATTAGATCACACTAGTGCAGAACATGCCTGTAGTCCCGGTTGGGAAACCCCTTTAGTCCCGGTTTCCCAACCGGGAACACGAATCCGGGACTAAAGGTGGTACCCTAAGAAGGACCTTTAGTCCCGGTTTGTAATAAGAACCGGGACTAAAGGGTGCTTCCCCACGTACGTGCAGCCCTGCTGCCACCTTTAGTCCTGATTCTTATTACGAACCGGGACTAAGGGTTCGTCCTTTTTTGTCCTATTTTTTCTTTTTCTTTTTGGTTTCTTTTCATTTCATATTAGCTAGGGTTTTAGAATAGGTTTTCGAAGGCGCATTCTATGCTGCTATATATATACGCGTATATATTTTGAGGATACATAAAGGACATAATTATAGTACGAAACTATATATACATATATATATATATATAGAGAGAGAGAGAGAGAGAGGTAAATATTATACAATTTATTTACACGTAGATACACGAGATATGTCTTTGATGGGATAACATCTAATACAAATTAGTCTTCATCTTGGTTGGGCAAGGTTTTTTTCTTTTGGATCGTAGTAGTGCTCTCCATTGGGTTTTATGACTTCGTCCAAAAGAAATCCCGCAATCGTCTCGACAATTGCATTGATCTTGTCTGATTGTAGAACCTTTTCCGCCAACCAATCAGACTTCAGTTTAAATCAAAGTAAAGAAAATGTATTAGTATAGATATATATGATTGACTACGAATAGGTACCAACAATAGTAACAAATCAATTGTGAAACATACCTTAAGCTTCTCTAGTCTAGGTCTATTTGTGCATGCCCTGATGAACTCGCAAACATAGTATCCACACAAATTGTTCCCCGGTTCCTGCCGCAAACACCACTTTACGAGAAAAAGAAATCTCTCGTTATCTAGTGAAGACACACTCACATTATCATGTTCATGAACTATATGTATATAGCTAGAGCTACTAGTACTTACTTGGGTTAACACTATGTTCAGTGGCGCTTTACAATTACTGCGGTGATCTTGAATGAATTTTGCCCAAACACTAGCAACAAAGTTTTTAAAAAATAGATTGTTAATTAACATTCAATATTTAAGAGAGCAATAAAAAATCATTGGTTCGTGACCGATATCAAATTACCTTTGGATAGTGTCTATCATATCTTGATAATCGGCTTGATCTTTTCTCACCGAGTCTAATATTATTAACCGATTATTGTCCAAATAGATGACCATCAAGATCCAGTGAAAGCTACATGATTTTATATAGCATAAGAAATCATATAATTCACTTACTAGCTATATATGGGTCAAGTAATAAAGGAAAATAAAGTGTGCACACTCACTTGAAGTTATACGGGAAGAGTATCGTTCTGCAGTCCTTTTGGTGAACTAAGAACCCTAGAGCTACTAGTACTTACTTGGGTTAACACTATGTTCAGTGGCGCTTTACAATTACTGCGGTGATCTTGAATGAATTTTGCCCAAACACTAGCAACAAAGTTTTTAAAAAATAGATTGTTAATTAACATTCAATATTTAAGAGAGCAATAAAAAATAATTGGTTCGTGACCGATATCAAATTACCTTTGGATAGTGTCTATCATATCTTGATAATCGGCTTGATCTTTTCTCACCGAGTCTAATATTATTAACCGATTATTGTCCAAATAGATGACCATCAAGATCCAGTGAAAGCTACATGATTTTATATAGCATAAGAAATCATATAATTCACTTACTAGCTATATATGGGTCAAGTAATAAAGGAAAATAAAGTGTGCACACTCACTTGAAGTTATACGGGAAGAGTATCGTTCTGCAGTCCTTTTGGTGAACTAAGAACCTCATGAGATTCTTCTCCGCTTGAGGTTGCCAATTAGACTGGGGAGTAACTTGGTCTTTGAATACAATGTATGGATCAACAAAACCGATAGTATTGTCCTTTATTTTTCTGAGCCTGTTCATCTCATGTCTACATACATATATAGTGTAAGGATAACTATATATATACAACACATGCAAGTTACTTTAGTAATAATAGAAACAATACAATCACTTACAGACAAAAGCAGTTGAGGAGAGATTTGTCGAGAGCCTCACGGTGGCATAGTTGGTGTAGTTCTGCAAAGTCAATATGTATGAGGTCATCGACACGGAAGAAGTGTCGTTGTCTAACTCTGACAAGAAGCCATTGCTCTTTCCGTTTACACGCCTCTAAGTACCACTTGTTCAACAGGTACATTTGTGTGTCGTGATCTCTTTGTGCGGCATCAGGGTTGAAAAGACTCTTGCCATATTTATAAATCTTCCAAGGATCAACTTCTGGGGCAGAGTTGATTCGGCCACCATAGAGAATTTGGTTTATGTCAAGACCAGTTTCGATGTAGAAATTTGCAAGTTGCTCCAAGTTGACCTCTCCACCTATGCATCCAGCGGCATTTAGAATGTCCATGTTTGTTCCATACTCATCATGAACAACTAGTTGAGGAATTGGTTGTGCCTGTTCTCCTAGTTGTGGAACATCTTTTCCCTTCTTCTTACTTGTCGTCGCTGTCGTATGTGCCTTCATGACAGTGCGGTCATAGTCTGTTGCTAGCGGTGGCTTACGAGACTGACGCAACTCTCTCTACTTTTGGTCCACCCTCTTTCTTAGTTCTGCTGGATTCCAGTAGAAGTACGGCTTTGGAGGGTTTCGCCTAGCTTCTCTTTCCTTTTTCAAATTTGAAAAGAAGTCATCCAAATCTTGTCGGACCTTAGCACTAATTTCCTCCTCGGTCTTTTCATAAGGCAGCTTTTGGGGAATAGGCTTTGTTTTACTACCGGAGGCTGCCCTCTTTCTCGATTGGGATGAAGACTTCATCGATTATGATGGGGCAGATCTCTTAGTGGTTGACTTCTTCGTCAACTCAGGCTGAGGTGGCGGAGGGGTTGGAGACCTCCTTGCCGGCATTGGAGATCGCCTTGGAGACGGCTCCTGCGGTGGGCGGCGTTGGAGACCTCCTTGCCGGCCTTGGAGATGGTTGTGGCAGCGGCGGGGTTGGAGAGCTCCTTGACGGTGTTGGAGACCTCCTTGGCGGTGTTGGAGACCTCCTTGGAGCACTCTGCTGATCTGGGGATTTTAGTTTGGGCGGAGACCTGATATATATATATTATATATGACAAAACAAAATTAGAGTACATAAAAGTGTAAATACTTGTTTAGTTAGTATACAAAATTGCTCACAATGTCGGCTTACGTACCTATGGTGAGGAAGTTTAGGAGGCGATGCCCCGGGAATAACAATGTATCTCTTGAGCCATAGAATAAATGCATGCTCCGCTTCTCCGAGAGTCTTCTCCCCATCACCTCCTGGGATGTCAAGAACCACTCTGCTACATCCTTTAACAACTCTATCCACGGAGATGCTAGCATATCCCGATGGTATTATTTGCCCATGCAGTCTTAGTGTTCTAATAGCGTCAATAGGGGAAACAACACCAAGAGCAACCATGATGCTACCATTATCCTTTGGAATGTGCAGCTCACACGCGGTAAGAGGTACAGTAATGTCATCCACAGGGAAGCGCAAGCCTACATCATCTAGTAGCTCTGTGGAAGCACAACTACTTAGAAGCTGGTTAGTAGGGCTAACTCCCGGCTGTGATGCTAACTGTCATTGGGAATTACTCAATGCTATTTGCATTTGTCGTCTAATTTCTTCCTGCATCCTCGACTCATTAGCTTTTTCTCGGTCTTGAGATTCAAGGACTGCCATCTCTAACCTTCACAACCCCTCGTTCTCCTCATCCTTCTTTCTCTGGTGGCTTCTGTATGTGCCTCTGTCCTCAGGAAAGCCATGCTGCCAAGAGATCGCCCCTTTGCCTCTTGTTCTTCCACCGTGTTCAGCTGTTTGGAGGGCATATGTTAGTTCATCCTTTTCTCTGTTGGGCTTGAACGCACCACTAGCAGAAGCCATTATAGCATGACAAAGTCTTTTTGCTGCCTCTCGAATCCTTTGACCATACACTAACCCCCAGTTTCTAGGTCAAGTGATCCACCATGCACAAAGAACCAATTCTTACAGCGTTCGGGCCAATCAAGTGAAGCTGGTATGAGCTGCTTTTCAATTAGCATTGATTCTACCTTTTCCCACTTTACCTTGGCAGTCTTGTAGCCACCTCATCCCAAGTGATGGTTGTATTCCTTTTGTTGGGCGTTCTGTCGGTTCCTTCGTATCCGCTCTGTACCCTCTTCTAATGTCTTGTATTCCACAAATTCATCCCAATAGGGCCTCAACTTTGAAAGAGGACCCCTAGTGTTGAAATTTGGTGTTAGATTCTTCTTAACATAATCATTGTATAGCTTTTTCTTCCAAGACTGGAACTGGGTGGCCATCTTCTTCATAGCCCACTTCTTAACTAACTCCTTCATATCAGCATCATCTGTTTCAAGCATGAAATGTTGGAGAATATCATCCCAAATAAGGGACTTGTCTAAATCAGAGACAAAACTAATATGAGGAGCATTTGTCTTCTCTTTCCATTCTCGGGCATTGATCGACAGTCTGTCCCTTACTAGGTAACCATAGTGATTAACAAATTTCTTCGCATGTGATCCAAGTGGTTCTCCCGTAGTTGCATTGAATTGTGTTATCACGTAACGGCCCTCCACCAGGTTTGTCGGGCCTCGTACATTTTGACTCGTCGTCGATCCAGAGGGCTACACACACAATGCACACATATACATTAATTAATCACCAATATAAATATATAAGCTAGAGAGAAGATGGATTAATTAATTAATCAAGTATATACCTCGCCAGTGATGTCATCTTGCAAGACATTTTCTGGTTCATTTCCAAGATTTAAGTATTGACTACCGTCATCCGCCTGATCATTATCATCGTCCGCGGCGGCGGAGTTGATAAGATCCATCATGGCATCCTCCATCGTGTCGTCATTGGGGTCGGCCATCTAAAGTATACCACTATAGAATTTAGATTATTCTATAGGCGCCACTGTGATTCACGATAATTACTATACTCATTTATGAGATTATAGTAACTTCTAACTATGTGGTTTATGATAACATTATGAAGGCATACATTTATAAAGGCATGCATTAACAAAAACATGAAGACATTTAAGCAAATGTATATACATATATCTAATAAACAATATAAAAGCCAACATGAAAGACATTTTACATTTATATATATTATTATATATACATATATCTAATAACAAAAACATGAAGGCATTTATATATGAGTCCCATTAAACTATATATATATTTATTTATTTATTTATTTAAATTTACATATAATTAATTAAAGATTTAGATATATTTACATTTCTAATTTACATTTCTAACTCCATTTATATATGAATATATATGTATATATGACATTTAGAAAACCTAATTTCTAACTTAAGCAAATGTATATACATATATCTAATACACAATATAAAAGCCAACATGAAAGACATTTTACATTTATATATATTATTATATATACATATATCTAATAACAAAAACATGAAGGCATTTATATATGATTCCATTTAAACTATATATATATATATATATATATTTATTTATTTATTTACATTTACATATAATTAATTAAAGATTTAGATATATTTACATTTCTAACTCCATTTATATATGAATCTATATATGTATATATGACATTTAGAAAACCTAATTTCTAACTCCATTTCTAATTTACACAAACACACAGTGCACACCACACACCCTTTTTTTGCTTTGCCGGCGCTAACGAGCTAGCTAGGGCCGAGCGGTGCGTCGCGCGTGGAGGGGCCGGCGCGGCCGGATCGGAGACGCCGCCGGAGGCCGGGGCGGCTAAGGCGAGGCGCATGTGGCGCGTGTGGATCGGAGACGCCGTCGGAGGCCTGCGGGGGCGCGTGTGGCGCGCGCGCGGCGGCGGCTGCCGCAGAGCTGGCTGATGGCGCGCGGCGGACCTTGTTGGGCGCCGGACGGCGGGAGTCCAGGGCGGCGGACGCTGGGGCCGGAATAGGGCGCGGGGGCGCACGCCGCCGGCAGACGGAGAGAGGGCAGCGGCGCAGCGGAGCTGGCTGATGGTGCGCGCGGCGGAGCTTGTTGGGCGCCGAAGGGTGGGCGTCCGGGGCGACGGGCGCTAGGGCCGGAGTAGGGCGTGGGGGCACCTCCGGCAGACGGAGAGAGCGAGGGCACGCGCATCGAGCTGGGGTGCGTGAGAGGTAGCCGAGATCGATCGTCTGAGGAAGAAAGACTTAGCGGATCGAGCGGCGCAAGGATTTTGCTTATATAGCCCACCTGTAGTCCCGGCTGGAAACCCTACCCGGGATTAAAGACCCTTTAGTCCCGGTTGGTGTTACCAGCCGGAACTAAAGGACCATTAGTTCCGGCTGGTAACACCAACCGGGACTAAAGGTCCCTGCGTTTTGTTGCCGGCAATTGAAATGCCCACCTTTAGTCCCGGTTGGTGTTACCAGCCGGGACTAAATGTCCCTTTCTGTTCACTTCCCGCTGGTTTTCAAAGCAAATTTTTGGTTTTTGGATATATTTCATTGTAAATTGATATTTACACTTGTTAATTGAACAATAAATCAAGTATTATGCATAATATTATTTTTAAAAAACCATTATTTATTTTTTGCTTTATTCTTTGAAGGAAAAGCCTTAAACTCTAAAATTATTTTGTTTTCCTTTTATTTTGGTCATCGTAATGTAACAATTAATCACTGATTGCTTAATGCAAAAATATTTTTTTGAATATAAATCTTTTAAACCATATGTTTTGGAAAGGATATTAGTTTTCACATTAACGTACCGTTAAAAATTTGGTTTTTCACCAATAAATTTCCAACTAGGGAATGTAAAACATGATCGAGACAAAAAATAATTAAGATAATAATGAGAAAAACCTAGGATCTTATATGGGGAAATTATTTGTGATACATTCTTGCCACATATAATTTAGGCAGTTTTGTCAAAAAAAATGATTACACATATTGAGCCATATATTGAGCAAATCATACAATATATTAAGTGATGGCAATAGCAACAAACTTGTTCCTAATGTATGTCCCTTGGTTAAGATCACTGCGTAACCATGGAGTGTCCTCATTGTTTAGGATGATGCTTGGGTCTTTGTTTACTACAAATGGTTGGAGTTGGTTGTCCTTTTCATAATACTCTGACAAGTCTGTCATTTCCTCGATTCCCATGATGTTTCTTTTCTCTGATAGAACAATGTGGCGTTTTGGCTCACTTTTTGAGTTGTTGTTTCTCCCTCTCTTTGGTTTCGTACACATATCCTTTACGTAGAACACCTGATTCACATCCTTGGCTAACACAAATGGTTCGTCTCTGTACCCAAGATTGTTGAGATCTACAGTTGTCATTCCATAGTCATTGTCAACTGTTACCCCGCCTCCAGTCACCTTCACCCATTCGCACCGAAACTAAGCGACCATAAAAGTGGGTCCGTAGTCTAGTTCCCATATCTCTATTATGCGGCCATAATATGTTTGCTTATTCCCATTTGGGTCCGTGGCATCAATGCGGACACCACTGTTTTAGTTGGTGCTCTTTTTATCTTGGGTTACTGTATAAAATGTATTCTCATTTATCTCGTACCCTTTGTATGTGACGACATGCCACGATGGTTCCCTGGCCAACAAGTACAATTGCTCATCAAGACTCTCATCACCTTGACATTTTTTCCGTAGCCAACCACCAAAAGTTTGCATGTGCTCACGAGTAATCCAATGTTCAGTTCTCCCTAGAAACTGGGATCTTAGGATGCCCTTCTGTTCCTCGATATACGGATCAACCAAGGAGGATTTTTGTAGAATGGTGTAGTGTGCTTTATTGAAACAATCGTCCTCCGCACCGACATATGATTTTTTTCCCTAGTGTTCCCTTTCCACTTAGTCTCCTCTCGTGTCGCAATTCAGAAACCCCAATTGGGTCAAGGTCTTGAATAAAATCAACACAAAACTCAATAACCTCCTCTGTCTCGTACCCCTTGACAATGCTTCCTTCTAGACAAGCACGATTGTGAACGTATTTCTTCAGGACTCCCATGAACCTCTCAAAGGGGAACATATTGTGTAGAAAGACGGTCCCAAGAATACTAATCTCCTTGACCAGGTGAACTAGGAGGTGCGTCATGACATTATAGAAGGATGGAGAGAACACCAACTCAAAGCTGGCAAGACACTGAACCACATCATTTTGTAGCTTTGCCAGATCTCCTAGATTGATTGCCTTCTGAGAAATTGCATTGAGGAATGCACATAGCTTCACAGTGGCTAAACGTATATTTGGAGGTAGAATTCCTCTTAATGCAACTGGAAGCAATTGTGTCATAAGCATGTGGTAGTCATGAGACTTTAAGTTTGGAAATTTCTTCTCTGACATACTTATTATACCCTTTATATTTGAGGAGAATCCAGATGGGGCCTTAATGCTATCTAGACATTCGAACATGCTTTCCTTCTCTTCCTTGCTAAGAGTGTAGCTTGCTGGTCTTAAGTATTGGCGTCCATCAGCAGTCTTCTCTGGATGCAGTTTTTCTCGTTCATTTAAACATCGTAGGTCTTGTCGTGCTTCAATTGTGTCCTTAGATTTCCCATACACACTCATGAATCCTAGTAGGTTGACACACAGATTCTTCGTTAGGTGCATTACGTCAATCGCGTTGCGGACCTCTAGCACTTGCCAATAAGGTAGCTCCCAAAATATTGACTTCTTCTTCCACATAGGTGCGCGTCCGTTAGCATCCTTCGGAACAGGTTCGCTCCCTAGTCCCTTTCCGAAGACTACTTTCACATCCTTCACCATATCAAATACATCCTCACCAGTTCGGTTGGGAGGCTTGGTCCGATTGTCTGGTTTACCTTTAAAATGCTTCCCTTTCTTTCTAAGGGGGTGATTCGCAGGAAGGAACCGATGATGCCCGAGGTAAACAACCTTTCGACATTTTTTCAAATATATACTATCAATGTACTCAAAACAATGTGTGCAGGCATTATATCCCTTATTTGTTTGTCCTGAAATATTACTAAGAGCCGGCTAATCATTGATTGTTACGAACAACATTGCTCGCAGGTCAAAGTATTCCTGTTTGAACTCATCCCACACACATACACCCGGTTTATTCCACAAAAGCATAAGTTCGTCAACTAAGGGCCTCAGGTACACATCAATGTCGTTGCCAGGCTACTTGGGTCTTTGGATGAGCACTGGCATCATTATGAACTTCCGCTTCATGCACAACCATGGAGGAAGATTGTAGATACATAGGGTAATGGGCCATGTGCTATGACTACTGCTCTGCTCCCCAAAAGGGTTCATGCCATCTATACTTAAAGCGAACCTTAAGTTTCTTGCATCCTCCGCAAACTCTGGGAATTCTCTTTTGATTGTTCGCCACTGGGACCCATCGGTAGGGTGTCTCAACATATTGTCTACCTTACGGTCTTCACTGTGCCATCGCAACAACTTGGCATGCTCTTTGTTTCTAAAGAGACGCTTCAGGCATGGTATTATTGGAGCATACCACATAACCTTGGCAGGTATTCTCTTCCTCGGACGTTCACCATCAACATCATCAGGGTCATCTCGTCTGATCTTGTACCGCGATGCGTGGCATACCGGACATTCATCCAAATCCTCATAGCCCTCCCCGCGGTAGAGGATACAGTCATTGGGACATGCATGTATCTTATGGATTTCTAATTCCAGAGGACAAACGGTCTGTTTTGCTTCATACGTAGTTGTTGGCAATTCGTTTTCCTTTGGAAGCATCTTTTTCTGAATAGTCAATAACTTTCCAAATCCTTTGTCAGATATACCATTCTTTGCCTTCCATTGCAACAATTCCAGTATGGTACCCAGCTTTTTTTGCTCCTCTGTGGCAGTCGGGTACAATAATTTCTTATGATCCTCTAGCATGCGATCGAACTTGATCTTCACCTTTTCACTTTCGCATTCTCTCTGAGCATCACGAATGGCCTGGCCAAGATCATCAACGGGCACATCTTCTCCCTCTTGCTCTTCTTCAGCTTCCCCCATTGCAATATCATTTAGTGCAGCATATTCAGCAAAAATATCTTCATCCTGGCCTGGTTCTTCGTCTTTGTCTTCTTCCATTATAACCCCGCTTTCTCCATGCTTGGTCCAACAAATATAGTTTGACATAAAACCAGACTTAAAACAGGTGTGCATGGATATTCCTCGCGCTAGCATATTCCTTCAAATTCTTACATAATGCACATGGACAACGTATAAAACCATCTCGTTTGTTTGCCTTTGCCATAGTTAAGAAATAATGCATGCCATCAATAAATTCTTTGGAGCGGCGATCAGTGTTGTACATCCAATGTCGGCTCATCGATCTGCACAATTACACGTGACATACTATATCAAAATCTCAAACTTGGCATCCTATGTCGGCGTGGTTCAATTTATAAATTATTAAGATAATAATTTCGCGGCCAATTCCAACTAAAACAAACGACACATCATTCGTCTGTTCAGCATTCATGGGTTTCGTCTACTGGCTCACTGCTTTATCAGCCGCTTCTTCTGGAAGAGATTCTTGCACATATGTCACATATTCTTCCTCCCAGTACCATCCTTTGCATCCAGTACCGTCCCACTGAAAATAGAACAAAAAATTAAAAACTATAATCAAAATCACTTAGAAAAATGAGACAACCTGAAAAAAATCATCAAACGCGATAAAATAGCTCACATTGCGATCTGGACATTTGTAGAAGATACGACCCTTATTGGGATCCGCCTTGGACACTCATTACTCCATCACAATCTTCTGCTTACACTTGTCGCACAGAATGAGAGGGAGCTCCGGCCTCAGTCGTTCATTTCCAACCCCATGAGAGGCCGAGGAACCATAAGTCGTCGCCATCTACTCACTAGCTAGATTAAAACTATAAGTAGCTGCCATCTACTTAGTAGCTAGATTAATTTATTTAAACTAAATTAAAAAACTTATTTTCTAAACAAACTCAATTAAAATGAGCTATCAAATACTACTATACCTCTAAAATAAACTCTTTATATACATTTCTCTAAGTCACTAGTGTCTCATTGAAATTACAACGACAATTAAAACTATAAGTAGTTGCTAAGTAAAACTATTCCTCTAAATCACTGTTGTATCAATGCAATTACAACAACAATTTAAACTATGAAGTCATTTGTAGGCCAATAAGAGAGAAAATGACATGCAAAATTCAAAATACACAATAAAAACAACAATTTGTAAGCATGAAATAAAATGGTGATGAAACAAGAGAGGATGAGATTGGTAACCTTGTTTAGGAATGAAGTACGAGTGAAGAAAAATCTTGTATATATGCCAGAAGAAGCAAGATCACCAAGAACACCTTTCTTCTTCCTCTCTTGCTCAAGAACACTCTCTGTTTTCTCAAGAACACTGATGTGTCCTCTCTGACTCAGGCAGGGGAGGAAGTCGGCTATTTATACAGGGGGTTTTTAGTTCCGATTGGTATTACCAACCGGGAATAAAGGCTCATCTCTAGTCTCGGCTGGTACCTCAACCCAGAATTGAACCTTTAGTCCCGGCTGAAGCTACCATCCGGGACTAAAGATGAGCCTTACCAACCGGGACTAAAGGTCTTTGCCTGCAAAAGACTACTGCAAGCCTGCTGTATTAGCCGTTGGGCAACACCATTATCAACCGGAACCTTTAGTCCCGGCCACAAAAAATAACAGAGACTAAAGCCAATTTAGCATCCCGATCACTGTGCTTTAGTCCTTGACTGCAAATTCTGTTCCGTGAGTTTTGTTTTCCCTATCAATTAACAGCAGGCTGCTGGCAGTATGTTCAAACTGTGCTCTTGTTCCTTTCTTGTAACCGTTGCCCCAAAAAAATGACAGCAGGCAGGTAGCATGTCCGAACTCTGATAGCATTGGTCCTGAATCGAAAGCCTAAAACATGGACGGATGGACCTACAATGCATGGGGATTCAGGAGGCTGGCCGTCAGTAAACAATATGTGGTTTATGTAGACTATAAACATGTGTGAACTCCATGTTGTAAGCGCTGCCTTGAACAGGGAGGGTTCTGTTAGAAAATAAACCACGCCATGTTCAGGCCGCGGTGTGTGTGTCAGGTGTGTCAAGTTGAGTCGATGACGGCGCACATGCATGTGCTTGTGTTGGAGTCCGTCACGTAGGTCTAGTCTGGTCAGTCCTTGCGTGTGTGTGTGTGCAGCGTTGGGTTGCCCAAGTCAGAGATGGTTGGCGGCATCATCGAAGGGCGAGCGTGGAGCACGGACCAAGCAGCAGCAGTCGACGATTGTCACATCCGTTTTTAAAAACAAAAACAAATGCATAAAAGGCTCAGGTGTGTCCTAAGAATAGTCGTACACATGAGTTGACAAATTATAAAAGTACCATCACAGTACTTATTACATAGCGAATAAATATTCATTACAGAGTCTGAAACAAATAAACTTTAACTAAACGACAATATCTGCGGAAGCTCCAAAGAGACTAGTTGACTGGTTGACTTCAAGTCTAGTACTCATTGCGATAATCATCAATCCAATCTTCATCTGTGTTGTTTGAATGCAAGGGTGAGCACATACGTACTCAACAAATATAACATGGGGTTCATGAAGCTCAAAAGGATATGCATGGTTCATAGCGGTAAACATTTTAAGTAGATCAGGTTCATATTAATCAACAACAATTGCTAAGGTAATTGCATAAGCTCAAACATCCATGATCATAAAGTAATGACAATGATACAATAAGTAAATAACAACTTGCATAGACAACATAGAAATAAAAACTCATAATTCTGTGAATTTTTTGAACCGCTCGTGTCCGTGAGCACGGCTATCATGATAGTTTTTAACTCTGCGCAGAGGTGTACATCTTTACCCACGAGTCGTGTTGCCCATTTACCCGGGATCATGACTCTCAAAACACTGCCAAGGTGAGTAGGCAGGGTACACTACGAAATCTTTCAAGGGTTCGTCTAACAAGTTAGGGCCGCAAGGTTCATGAAGAGGATATAGAGCCAACCTGTCTACGGTCACACTCCTTCGCGGCTATGCCCATAGATTAGGAACCACACTATACTCGTCTCACCATGCTCTGTTTGCGCCATAAAGGTAACCACTGAACGAGCTAGAAAAGGTCCCCATACTGAGCTAAAGCCAGAGCCATATAGCCCTCGTGGTTGTACTGTATATCCCAACTTTTGCCCCCAGATAAGCTCCTATAATCCAATGTTGCTAAAAAGTGAGTTTTATTTTTATTGCATATAGTCATTAACAAGTTAAGATCATGTACATCCGGTTTGAGCACTAGCAATACTAAACATATATGGTGGATCAAATCATAGTTGTCAAGGTAATCAGGATATCAATCTCTAGGATCAAACTATGGTAAAAAGGGATATCATGCATATGAATTATATTAATTGTGAATAGGACAACAAGGATAATCCCATGCTATACTTGCCTTCTTCTTCGAAGTATTTCTGCTGGTCCTGCTGTTCTTGATCAAAGAAAAACTCAGACTCTTCAACTGGTTGCTCAACATCTATACTGATCCACAATCAACACCATTCTAATCAACGGGCAATCATACACGAAGCAAAAAAAAGTATAATTGGAACAGTACACCAACATTAAGAAAACAAGATGAAAAGTTTATAAAACTAATCTACGTATCGCTACGATCACATCGACGTTTCGTGCACGAAATCCGGAGCTAAAACGGTGAAGTTGTGAATTAAACGAGTTTTCCTATACAAAGATAATAAATTAAATCTAATCACGAAATTAAACTTTTTCAAATAGTATTAACATGTAGATAAATTGATTACGAATCTAACGCAATTTGAACGGGTCAAATCGTATTTAAAACGAGAAAGATACAGGGTTTGGAATTTGAGTGGCAGTTCTGTAAATAAGAATTTTCATTTATTTTCGAATAAAAACAATGTCGAACAGAAACACGTTTTCCCGAGGAGGAAGCGTAAAGATCATATACGTTTCTCGACTGCGAGTTGGAGGAGAAGAAAGCCAGGGGCTCTTTAACAAAATTCCCCTCGAAGGGGTACCTTCTTTTCTCTGCCGTTGATCTCAGATCGGACGGTTGTAAAAAAAAAGAAGAGAGAGAGGGGATGAACCGGCCGGGAACAGAGGGCCGGTGCGGCGGTTCCATGGCCGCCGGCAACGAAGCCTCGCCGGAGACGGCGAATTCGGCCTACGGTCCACCATATGTCGAATCGAAAGCACAGGGAGGTAGAGGGGAGGAACGCGGACTCACTGAGGGGTGTCGTGAGCTCGGTGGATCGACAGGAGCGGGCAGTGGCACGACGGGGTGGCGTGGGATCCACTGCGAATGGCGACAGGCCGGTGAGGGCAAGGAAAGGCGAAATTGAGCACACGGGAGGGTTCACGAGGTTCCGGACCTTGTTCCAAAGGAAGGGAAGGCCTAGCGGTTCACGGAGGAGCTTCGGAGGCCAACAATGGCGGTGGCGGCTTCTCTGCGAGTTCGAGGAGATGCACAACAGCGCAGGAGGGTGGGAGAGGAGTCTTAGATGGGAAAGTGCGGTTGCGGAGCAGACTCTATAGCCGAAAAGGTTATCAAATCGCACTCGAAAGGAAGGGTCCCGTAGGATTCGGAGCTCGGTTGCGGCATCTAGGACTCGGGCGACATCCGACTCACACTCGACAAGGAGAAAGAGGAGAGGGAAGGCGCCGACGGGTGGACCCGATCGGTGGGTGGCACAGGAGAGGAAGAAAGGGAGGCGCTCCAGGCTAAGTGAGCTGATGGGCCAAGCTGCTGCTTGCGGCCGAGTGGGCCAAGCAGAGAAGAAAAGGGATGCTGTGGCCCAAGGGAGGAAAGGGGGAAAACCTGCGGCCGACTGGGCCACCAGGCCGAAATAGAGAAAGGAGGAAGGGATAAAAAGAATTTCCTTTTAAATTTCCAGAAGCTAATTTTCAAAACCAATTTCAAATTCCTTTTCAAAATAAAATTTTGAATAGCTTTCAAAACCACTCAATACAAAACAGAAAATGCAACAGCATGTAATGCACAATCATGCCTCTACATGATAGTTTTAATTCACCAAAACCATATATATTTTTAATTATATTAAATGCATAACAAGAATTGCATAATTGAATCAATTTAATGTTTTTCAAAACAATGCAAATTTTGGAGTGTTACAACGATCGATTCTCACGTGCGAGTGGTGACCTGCGAACCGAGAAGTGCGGATCACCGATGCAAGCATGCGTACGTGCGCGTGAAGCCAGGGACGTGAGCTCCTGCGTGCTGTGACGTCATGATGTATAAAGCTGTCCTGTAGATGGGCGTGAGTCACTGCCCCGAGTCGTGTTTCATTTGCTAATAGCCAAGATACAGGCGTCCGTCGCCGGAAAACTACTGTTCATCTTCTACCTCGCGTTCGTGTGCGTGTGTGTTCCTGGGCAGGGCTAACAGGTTCTAGTGAAAGTGACCTCCTTTATCTTGAATCCTGAGCGTGAGCTCCATTCAGCTTCTCCTCCTTTGCTGAGTCCTTTGTAAAAACTCTTCCATCGTCCTAGAGGTGATAAGAGAGGTTATTATAGTGAGACAAGCAGGTAAACATCATTCCTCACAGTAGCAATAACTTAAATAATACAGATATCAGTATACGCATCACTGCTGTTATTATATATTAAGGCCTGGTCGACCATATATATAGCTCACTATGCCATTATTGATGTCCAGCAGTGAACAAGAGAGGTCATATATAAAACTCCAATCTGATTCATTGGCTAAAGCTAAGCTTGCTTCAGCTAATTATGAATATGGATCTTAATCAAATTTGAACCTGGCAGGGGGAGTGTATGAACCCAGCTAGCAGCAGGTCAGGATCTTATAGGTAAGTCGTCCAGCAAGAGGTCGACATGAAATTTTTATCTCACTGCAGTGTATGGCCCATCATGAGACCGTCATGAAACCACCGTCATCCAAGAAGTCCAAGGTTCCAAATCACTATTAAGCACCGTACCATCAAGCCCAATGTCTCAACTTGATCCTCATCCATCATGCATGTGACAAGAAACTTAATGGCAATCTGATCCACGACCAACAGGCTCTTGTAGACCTCTTGCAGACTCAGTCCTTGCAGCCGCCAGCCTCCTGCAGTCGGCGACTCGGCGTTGCAGTACTACTCTGTGCCACATCACAGGCATCTGACTCATCGACCAACAGATACCAACATATGGAGCTATCGAGATTGTGCCGGCCGCCAGCCAAGGTTCATGACGATGAAATGGCACTGCTTGTCTCCTCGATCGTGTTGGAGTATAAATTCAGATGAGATGGCATTGTAGTAACAGCACACATTTTTCAAGGAAAATTGGCAGGTTACATTCTAAATAGAGTATTTAATTTATAGTCATTACTTTACAAACTACATACCATTTTTTATTGTTGCATCAACTACATACAGAAGCTAATTGATGCTGGAGCGGTCTTTATCAGAAGCTAGCATGCTTGATTGCTAGCTGAAGCATCAGAAACTATTATGCTTGTTCATGCATGCATAAGCGCCGAGCCATCCGCCTGTTTCATCAAAAACTCTAGTCCTTGCATGAGCCAGGAGAAAAGGAAGGTTCGGGTCGACCTTGAACCCGGCCAATTTTAGCTGAACCCCGGTCTGCCCCCTTTGCAAGCGTACCACACACTAGTAGGTCCTTGTTTCTAGGAAACCAGGCCAATGGACAAAAACCTCCAATGGATCTGCCATGCGTTCTCCACCTCCACGGGATACATTCAACTTTATTTTGTGTTGTGTCTCCGATTCCAAAATATGCATCTTAATGCTTATCCGAGTAGCTAAAATGGTACCTATATATATATATATATATATACTCATCTTCATTATATATCCCTTTCTCACTAATCAAATTCTCGTGCTATTATGTGGGGCTGAGAATGTGCTGTGAAATTCCATACATATATAAAAGAAAACGTGGAAGTAGGGTATGTCCTCCCTCCCTCCTTAATTAGGGAACCAATGACTCACCAGCTGCATGCTGAGACACTGTATATGAGTCGACCAATGAACTCATGCTCTATAGGCTATTTACAATAGAGGAGTGGGGGCTCTTGCAGCCGAGGCAGGGCTGCAGTGCCACCCCCTCAAGTGTCTGGTCAGGCGCCCTCGCTTCTGGCCACACCTACACACAGGAGGGAGGGAGGAGTAGATGTACAAATGGCAAGAACGCAAGGGCATCTCGGCAGGTTTTCTCCTACCAGACAAATATGTGAAGTGTTCACAAGACCAATGCCTCAATGCTCAAACCCCCCCCCCCCCCCCCCCCCCCCCCGCACAATTGATAGTTCAGGTGAGACCTCCATATGCAAACCAGTCTTGACGGCGATGAGAGGCCGCCACTCTGGTGGCTTCGTTGAACGCTAGTTGTAAAAAGGAAAAGAGCAAAAAAAAAAAAAAAGGTAGTTGCAGGTTAGACAGGATGGAAAAATTAATAGGAAAAATAGAAAAAAAATGGTGGTTTGTTAGAGAGGGCACTTGGACCTAGGTGGGCCTAGAGTGCAACGGGCTCGTTATCCTACACCACCGTTGGAAGCGGACGGTATTCGCTGTTCTGTGAAACCAGCCTCACGCACTGCCCGCAACTATAGGTGCCATGACACCAAACCCATGACACCAAAGGCTTTCACCCAAGCGCCTATGACCCACTACACAACTTGGAATGGGCAGGTCCACAGAATGCAACAACTAGGCCCAAGACCAAGTGCCACAATTGGCATCCACACCACCTTGTTGCCCCCGCTCGGGTCACAAGCAGTCGCTAACTGCTCGGCGGTTGAGGCACTAAGAACTGACTATTTAAGTTGGTGTTACGCTCTATAAATAGGCAGTATGGTACTAAACAGAGCACATAAGTTTCATGCATTTGGCAAATGCTGTTGTTGAACTGTGACGGAAGGGGAAAAGGACTATCTCCTAGTTAAGGAGTGAGGATGGGAGGATAAACCAAGTGATTGAAGAAGAGCTAAACAGGACACCTGAAAATGGTCCTTGCGGAAGATAAGAGGATGCTCCAATGGCTCTAATTCAATGACCCGGATCCAGAGGTGAGTGAGACGGATTGGGTTAGCTATTACTAATTGTTTCATAATTTCTTGGAATTGTGTGTCCACTTCCATATGTAGAAGCATGTGCCGCGCCTAGATGCTTGTGCATGGAAGTATGGAACCATTTTTGGTCTTCCTGTTCTGTGCACTTTGATTTCACTTCTATTCAATATATATACGTGTGATTGCATTTGTTGGTGATACAGTTTACCATTGCAGAAAGACTCTTCCTAATTGTGCAACTTTTGGCTATCTTCTTTGAGCCCGTAATATTCATCTAAAAGCTATTAAACTGTTGTGTGTAGTAAGAGGGTAGACATGAATTTCCTTTTTGGTGAATGATGAATTGATGACTGCTATTGATTACGGCAATGACTAATAACTGCTTAGGGAAAATTGGCAATGGACAAGAATAAACCTCGTGTAAGTATACTAGCAACAGCACATAGTCCTATTTCACCTTGCATGCACTCCGTGTGCCATCCCAGACATCAAGGCTCTCCTTCCACACCATGCATTAGCTAAACACTGCATGCCCGTACCCATTCTGTCGTGATGAGCACACCACGAGCTACAAATTAGTCGCGGACAACTGAAATACGTGGTCATGCTCAAGACGTGGCCAGATAATACGTCAAGCACTCTCAAGGGTAGAAGAAAGTGAAGTTATTCTTCACTAGAGGGTGTACCCTCTGTCTCCTATTCTATTTTGTGCTCCCGGTGTCTCCTATTCTGAGTAGATGATGCTGTAAGTAGCGAAGGTCGTCCATAGGGACAGCTACCATACTTGTTTATCAGAACATGAGAACAGAGGAAGTGAACTGTATGTACTCTTCTTCCTACCCTATACTTATAAATGTCTACAGGTGCAGGGCCTAGATTAAATCGTCGAATATCCATTATTTTCTTTTTTCAAGCATTATGTATATGTATGTAAATGTATAGGAAAACGAAAATGACAGGCTGTTCAGACATTGATCCATCCAAAATGAAGGCTTGCCTAGCGTGACTCAAATGCAAACGGTCAGAGTGCCTGCTTCTCCTCCAAAGCCGATTGGTAGACCAGAGATGCAATCGGCTTTCCATGGAAAAGGACCTGCCAGTGCCATGTGAGGTGGAATGATTCCTGCAGTAAAGTGACTTTGATTCTGCTCCTAAACACGCCTCCATGTGTATGTAATACTTAGAAGATAGCCAAATCATGATAGCACTGTGCTGCTGAAACGGTGTCGTGGTTTCTTGGAAAATATCTTTACTGCTCATTTTAGATTTCACTAGTTTGGAAGTCATGATCCGTGGGTAAATACATTGCTAGTTTGGCATTAATTTAGCAAGATATATTATTCTGTTCACATCAATTTGCTCAAGTTTTTCTCATCACTGAACATAAACTAGCCATCAGCCCATGACATTTCTCTCCGAGCTCTCAGTCTCTTTATCTTGGATGGCCATTGTGATGGTATGTACTGCGAATTGGGGTGGGGCCAAATGGAGGTAAATGAATATGGGAGATGGCTATTTCCCACGGGCCACAATGATGCAACGATCAAAGAGCATATTTGTCTTCCCCACGGCAACAATAATACTTTAGAGATCTCTTGCAAGTGGCCAGGGTAACAGCAGGAGCACAGGGTGTAGCAGATTGGTACATCTGTCATCTGGTGGCTGTCATTGCTCACCGGAGCTGACCACATGCCAGTAGGTCCTTATTTCACGAACACAAGGCCTACGGTCAGCTTCTTCCAGTGGATCTTCCATGCATCCTGTCGGTATGTGCAGCACTGCTCCCTCCCTCCTTACACTACACCACATCCCTAGAATGGCAACGCACTGTTAGTCGCTATAGGAGGATACAACGACACACTATCGGTCGGTATAGTTCTATGCCGACACTTAAATTGCTGCAGCTAAAAGTGGCGTCGGGATAGGGGTATAGCGACTGACATAGTTTTAGCGACCGATAGTTTGATGAAATGTTGAAGCAATACCGACCAACAGGCTGATGACATATGTTAGTTTTACCGTCCAACAGTTCAAAGGCTAAAAGGATTTATACCAACCAACAATCCAACGCATAGATCACATGATGCAAAAATACATTATTAATCTCACATTAACCAAATTACAGTATTCTTTTAGACATGAAACACACGAGGTCACATTCAACATGAGACACAAAATCGAGTCACAATGACAGCTTAAATTTCATTCATTCAATTGGTACATGTAATAGTCATGCTGGGTTGCACACCTCACAGTAACATAAGACACCTAATTATAGTATTCTTCATAACACAAAAGTTTGGCTTGCACACCTCACAGCTAACAGGCCCAAGGAGTTCTTTACAAAATGTTGTATCATCCAAAGCAACTAGCATCCATCCTCAAGCAGTTCTTTACAAAATGCTATACCACCCAAAGCAACTAGCATCCATCGATGTTTCATCTCCATCTCACAAAATCTATAAACCAACCCCAGTTCCAACCGCCTCAATGAGTTTTGGGTGCTCTCTCCATGCTGCTATTGAGTCCAACACACCAATGCAGCTGTACTGTGAATACACATGACATTAGATCAGTACATGTACACGTATGTTGAGTCCTGAATTGCAAAACAAAGTAGTGCAACAGATAGATTAGGCCAAAAAATAAATCTACATTCTTGTTTTCTACTACTTTGTACAGAAATTCTTGGCATGACAATAAAAAGAAGAAAACGAGATATATAGTGACAAGCTAGAGTAACAGAAAGTATCAAGATCAGGTTACAGCCAATACGAAACCATCGCTGCCCGCAAAATCATATCGTTGTTTCTGACATCTGAACTATCAGTGTGTGTGTGTGTGTGTGTGTGCCATGAGAAAAAAATGAGGTCCAGCATCACCAATAATTCCATATTAAAGATGCAATATGCTTCCAGATTCCAGCTATATTTATGCTTTCACTGCTTTTTGATTATTACAGAAAATACGAAAGAAAATGATGTCTATTTAACTGAACTGAAAAAAGCTGATGCAGTATACATAGCAATCTCTAGTCCTTGCTTACCTTAACTGAACTGAAACAAAAAGGCAAGATGAAGAACAACTGGTGGATAGACTTCTTAGGAATAGCTAGTGGAAAGTGAAGTTCTACATAGACGACGACTACATAATGATGGCAAGTGAACTGCTGTGCTGCATTTAGAAAGAGGAGAAATATTGAAATTAGTATAGGAGTTAAGAATGCAGCAAGTAATCAAAGCAGTGATGGAGCACTATGGGTCTGATTTGTTGACAAGCTTGTTCATTGGGAGATGCAAACAGAGTCTGAATTAAAGTTATGAAACCAGAGGTATTGTGCTACAATTAGAAAGGTGAGGTGATAGGCTGCAGTAGATGCAGCAAGGCAAGTGGACTCAAAGGTCGAGAGATGTTGATAGAATACAATGATAGACCAGTATTAGGATTAGTATGTCCATGATGCAGGCAAGATGTGAGGTCTCAATTTCCATGACAAGTAAGAGTAATGAAGTAGAAAGCATGAACAGAGAGGTCAAGATCTATCATGTAACGCTAATTTGGTGTTGTGGTGTAGTGCCTACATTTCAGATCAAGATCTATACAATTTAATTTCCTCCTACAAACATCAGAATAAAGAAATCCATCATGCTCAATTCAACTACGGATGTATGTATCATAAGGAGAAAAGGGAGAAAAAGATAACATGTTCTTACAACTTCATTAGGTGTTTGAGGGTAGAAAAAGATGCATGAATACATCTCGTATAGAAATCCACAGATAGTATATATCATAACTACACCTGCAGAAGTAAGAAAATCATGTCAACACCTGGTGTCAAATGAAAAGCATGAATTCACATGAAAGCAGATAGTGAAACATTCATTTTATTTAGCTGTCAGTTTACCAATCTATGCAGGAATTGGGCATTTCAAAGTATTCGAAGAAAATTCCCACACAAATACGAACTTATCGCAATTGTGTATAATTCAACACCAACTCACAGGTGCAAATATGCAATACTCTATCAAAAAGGTAGTGACAAGTCAAAAACACAGTAAAGTAGTGCAAGCAAGTTGAGACCTAGAATTGGAAAATAATACAGTACAATTCCATTGGCTCGGCTGTAATAATTAAAGAAACAAAGCTACTATATTACATGTATTAAAAAAACAACTATGTACATGAAAGAACTGTATTACGTGTATACAAAACAACTTACTGTGGGAATTAATTAAATAGAGCTTCCGCTCATCCTCAACACAGAGCAGCACGCCAACAATTCATCATAATCGGCAAAGCTTGAGAGCGCCTACGATGCCGAAGAGACAGCCAGGCGGTGAGTCCCATGTGTGTTGGATCTTAGGCTCCGTATATCGGCAACTCGTGTCTATAAACATGCGCCTGCACCAGGGCGCCAAGATCTGCATGCTTCTGCAGCTCCGCAGGCGCTTCCATCGCGACGGTGGCGTACCGACCTGGCAAGCCCCAAAGAATTCTGTCGTCTCCATGATCAAATCCTGAATAAGAGCCCACGACGGATAAGCACACAGATGATTCACGTACCTCCAAAGCAACATGAGCAGTTGGCAGGTCACGATTTTGGACGCCCACTCTGGATCTAACGATTCATCCTTGAATCCCGCCCAGCTATAGGATACAGTAGCTGGCGCCTAGGAAGGGAGAAGTGGCAGATGCCACCGGCAAGATCTCAAGGTCTACGCGGTGGTGCTGGATGGATCTCAATCCCTCGTGCTGGCACTGGGCGAAACTCGATCTGTAGGCGGCGGTGGCAGTGTTGACGCAAGAGATGAGACGGAGAGGGGAAGTGTAGGGCGGCGGCTTTGGAAAATTGGGAGAGAAGGGGAGCAGTCAGACATGAGAGTTAGGGTTGAGGGAGTTGGGCTGCTGGCGTGAAGGCCCATCTTTATTTTCTCAGGAAACAGGCCTTTTACAGGAAACCGACCGAAGGTTCATCCTATTTGCTTATCTGTCCCGACCAACCATTCAACTCTACAACCAAATATCTATACTGACCGACTGTTCAACGTAAAAGATACAAATACCGACACTTGATCTGTGGGTCAGCTATACCGACCAACAGTTTAACGCTATTAATGAACTTATAACGACACACATGTAACGCTATATTACTATATTAATGTTGTGGTGTAGTGTTAATTAGAAGAGAACCACCAACTACATTCAATCTAGGAGCCTGAGACACAGTATATTAGTCCACCATGCTCTATGGGCTATTACTATAGAGGACTGGGGTTCTTGCTCCAACAAAATTACTAGCTAATTCTTTTCTGAAAACAAAATACACATTTGACTTATTAGTGCAAATTACAACTTAGGCAGAGGGGGAGAGCCAGCTACTAGCTAGCTAGTTATCAAGCAAGCAAGCAGGCAGAGAGAGTCGATCTGGGGACAGAGAAAGAGAGACAAAGAACCAAAAAATTACAAATTGGAAACTTCTAATCTTTGGCTTTGTTGTGATACTCTCAAATGACTATAAACCATTCAGTTAACTAAATCAGATAGCCAGAATAATCCGTTACTTCCTAAAAGGTCATGACTTGGGCTTAAACTACATGATGAGACACAGTATATTAGTCCGCCATGCTCTATGGGCTATTACTTGTAACACCCTAAAATTTTCTTTATGGAAAATAGAAATAAAATGATTTATTTTTGAATTTTGGTGCTCATGAAATCAGAGGAAATAAAAACTTTTTATGAAATTAAAATTTTCTTTTGGTAGAAACATGTTTGATCATTCATGCCTTGCATTTTGGTTTTTGTTTGAGTGACTCTGTTTCAAAATTCAAATGAAGATTCAAATGTGAGTTTGAAAATTGTGTTTGGAAATTCAAAATAAAAAGAAAAAGGCAAAAACCCTTCCCCTCTCTGTTCTGGCCCGAGAGGCCCAAGCCTCTTCCCCCCCCCCCTCGGCCTGCCCCACCCTCTCTTAGGCCCAACCGGCCGCAGGCCCACCCCCCCTCTCCTTCCCCCGGCCCACACCGCCTGGCCTGCTCGCAGTGGAAGCGCCGACAGGCGGGACCCACACGTCAGCCGCCGTTCCCCCTCGCTGCGCAGACGCACGCGCCTCCCCTCCCCTCTTCTTTGACTGACACCCTGTCCCTACTCCCTTATCTCGCTGACAACACGGCCCCACCCGTCAGCTCCTCCTCTCACCTTCCTTTCTTCTTCCCTCCCTTTCCGTCCTCTGTGCCGACGACGCCGTCTCTGCCGATCACGGAAATCAGAGCGGGATTCCCCCTTCCCCCTCCCTACGCCGTCACTGCCCCGTGGGTCGTCACGCCGAGCGCCACACACCCCGACCCTTTCCTTTTCTCCCTCCTCTCCCTTTCTTCCCCGCGCCAAAGCTTTCCTTCTCTGACCGAGCTGGATTGCCGCCGGGGAGATCCCCCTTTCCTTCCCGGCACAACCCTCGGGCTATATAAAGCCGAGCACCCGCGTCGTGCCGCCTCCACCCGAGCCACCAGAGCCGTCTCCTCGCCCACTCCTAGCCGCAGAACGCCGCCGCCGCAGAATGCCATCGCCGCCGCCTCTGCGTTGCCAAGCGTCCCCGCGCCGTCCTGCGTCCTCCTGAGCTCCGCGACGTGGTAAGCAGGGCCCCAGAAGCTCTCTCTCCCTCTCTTCTCCCTCTGTTTACCCGCATGGTTTCTCTCTGCGTCCGCCGTCCTGCCCCGCGCCGCCCCGTCACGCGCGCCGATGTCTCTGCGATGAAATCGGATCAACCGATTCTGCAATCGAACCCGCG
Organism: Microstegium vimineum; assembly: GCA_022036555.1. NCBI lineage: Eukaryota > Viridiplantae > Streptophyta > Magnoliopsida > Poales > Poaceae > Microstegium > Microstegium vimineum. The sequence continues at coordinate 6,102,815 of CM039136.1, forward strand.
TCGTCCTCCTCTCTCTCACGGTGCTGTTCTTCTTCTCTCTCTCGCTCTTTGCACCTCGGTGCACGCGCACCAGTGCCGTCGCGCCGCCACCGCACATGGACCCCCCCTTAGCGTCAACCGATGCCCAAAACGCGCTCGCCACCTTCCCCTCTACCTCCCGGACCTTTTGGTTGACCGAATAGTGGCCCGTAGGTCCGTATCCACCTGCGCCGGCGAGCTCCACGCCGGAAGCTATGGAGGTCCGCCGCGTCGACCGCTCGGTAGCCGGCCGGAGCTCCTCTGTCCCTGCCCCTTTCTTTCTCAGCCGTCCATCCGGCCTTGGACGATCGGGATTAGAACCCCGAAGGGGTACGCCCTCAGTCCACCGTGGACCTGTGGACCGCGTCTCAGCGACTGGTCCACACTACACCCGTGCACCGCGCCAGTCACCACACGCCACGTGGCAAGCAGCCGACCCCGCTCCGCAGATCCCTTGGCGCCTTCCTTCTTTGTGCTTTCTCGCTCTGAAAACGGAAACCTCTCTCTGTTAAGCAAAATACGCTTTCATTCTTTTTACAGAACTGCCACCCACCTTCAAGTGCTTCTAATTTCTTTGTTTTAAACCCGTTTTGACCCAAACGAGTTGCGTTAGATCCGTAATTTTATGCTCTATCCCGTAGTATATTTTTCATCCATGTTAATTACTTTTGAAAATCAAAGAAAATTAATTTGGTAATACTTTAATCTTGTCTTTTCAAAATCTTGTTTAAATCATATCTCCTCCGTTTTAAATCCGATTCGTTCCATTCAAGTTGTGTTGGCTTCGTATCGGCGTAACCTTTTCATTAGTGATCTTTAATACCATGTTAATAGCTCTGTATTTTCATGGGTTCAAATCCTAATTTGATTAACCACTTTGCAACTTGTTTTACACATAAAATGTCGATGCTTTCTATTCTCGTTTCGAAATCAAAATACAATTTTGACCTAATCTAATCAAGGGGTTTCTTTGAAATATTTTACCCACTCTTTTATATAATAATAAAATTGATAAAGCTCGTAGTTCTCTTTTATAAAAGCAAATCTTCCGTTAGTTGTATCTCGATCGTCGTAGCTCCGTTTAGTGTGTTCCTCGCGATTGTGTGATCGTAGAGTTGCGTAGATTTCTTTTTAAATCTTTTTCATTGATTGGTGTACTGTTCTAAATTAGCCATGTTTGTATGCTTTGTATAATCAGAATGCTTGTGTGGTGATTGGTTAATTGTCGTTCAATTAGTGAGTTTCGCGTTGGTGATCAAGAAGAAGTCGTCTGAAGTTGAGAAGCAGTTGAGCAAAGGATCTAAGCTTTTAAGGCAAGTATTACATGGGATTATCCTTGTTGTCCTATTCATGATGATCACTCATTAATCATATGCATGTGTTTCCTTGTTACCCTATAAGGTTATCCTAGTTTTGTACCTTATATCTTGTCACCTTGGGAATTTATGCATTTGGGTAGATCAAGCTAGTGCTCTTTAAGAATAACTATGATCATGTAAACTTGATTAATGAATATGTGAATTAACAATAAAAGATGACTTTTTAGCAACGTGGACCATAGGTGGAGCATCAGGAACTCACACCTGTGTTCTCACTCATAGGGATATTTCTGTAAGAGATTACCCCGAGAAAATAGTACTACCATAAGCTAATGGGCTCTGGCTTGACTCAGTATTAGGATTTTGCTAGTTTGTGGCAACTTACCTGAGAGGGCGCAAGAAGTGCTCAGAAATGTCTGGAAGGTGCGCTGCGGTGACTTCTGGGATCTCGTTGAGGGAACTTGTAGCGGGTTGTTACCTTCTAGTGGAACTTGTGAAAGGTCTCGTAGTGAACCCTGCCGGCCCACCTTGGAAGTGGGTAAGAGACTAGCTACCTCGGGAGAAAGGACAATTCACGACTTATGGGTAAAGATGTACACCTCTACGTAGAGTTAAAAACTATCATGATAGCCATGCTCACGGTTAAGAGTGGCTTGGGCTCCTTGCTATGTGATGTTCTTATGTCATGGCTCATCGGTTGTTATCGGTGATTTATTATTGTTACTTGTTCATTTAAGCATTATATCCTGTTAACTTGATCATATGGTTATTGGGCTATTGGTAACATTGATGCTACTATAATGCTAAAATTGTGACAACATAAAAGCTGATGCAGTTTAACCAGTGTCATACCTTCTTGAGCCTCATGAACCCCATGTATATTTGTTGAGTACGAAAGTACATACGCTTGCTTTCTTTTCAATCTTTGGATAAAAATCTCGGATGGGTACTAGTTTGCCAGAGTTGGAAGAGTTAGGCTTGTGATCAACCAGTCAGTTGGTCCCTGTGAAGTGGAGTCTTCACCTGAAGATCGGAGTGTCTTACCGCTGTTTGCTCTCTCAAGGTTATCCCTTTGACCATAAATGTTATATACTTAAGTATTGTCTTTTGATATTACCTTGTTCTGTGACTATATGTGGGATTTGACTTCCTGGGCTCACATATAAGGTATATCTGGTTTTGTTCTTAAAACCGGGTGTGACATTACTATATAGAGGACTGGGGCTCTTGCTCTACTAAAATGACTAGCTAATTCTTCTCTGAAAACATAATTTTTTTGGGAAAACTTGTGGCAAAATGTTCATAGTGCCTCTGCACATTTTACTTATTAGTTATACCTATTAGAAATTAAAGATCAACCAATAATTAGTTATAAAAAAATCAATAGAGGATGTTTACCGTTGTGTACCATTTTTGAATGGTAGAGATTGAAACTTTGTTCTCTTATGAAAAAAACAATTATCAACTGCAGAGTTTAGGATGGGCTGCAAACTTCAACTCTTACTTTTGGATGACTGTGACCCGTTCAATTAATTAGATTGGATGGCAGGAAGCATCTATGGCTTTCTAGCTGGCCAAGCCTTGAGGGGTCAAAGTATTTCAAGTGTCTATGATGTCTTAAGAAAGGTGAAATTATTGTCAACTTTACGCATTAAGATATGAAGACTTCATTCTCGATGAGGTTGAATGGTTGATATTCATACCATCATCAATTAGAAAAAACCACACACACACACGCACAAGTTTAAGCGTAAGCTTATGTGTAGCCTAGCCAGAGCATAAGCTTATGCGTAGCCAGCATTGGGCAAAGGCAGCACAATCCAAGGTCTAGACAACAACATCAGTGACCAAGATCTTCTCTTATCTTTTTGTTTATGTAGTGCAGAGGAGGAAGCTTGTTCCTATGAGATGCTATTCCTAGTCCGTGGATTTTAGCAGAAAGCAAGTCATGCAAACTATTAACGACACTACTTGGGAAATGCCTTGAATACTTAGATTACTATCATAAATCATAAATACTACAACAAGATGCAATAAAAATGAAAGTTTTGAATAATTTTTTGTTGACATGAGTGTGAGTATATCACTTTTTTGCTTCCTTTTATTGTTCTTTTAATTGCTTATACTAAGGACTTATCTAAGTAACTCCTTATGTAACTTCTATCAGCAATCAAAAAAGAATCTCTCAATAACAATAGTGTTGGTTGAAAGAAAAACTGACCCTATCAATATGCCCATTACTTCTTATGTGAGCAAAGGCTCTCCAGTCCTGCACTTGGATACCAGGAAGATCCTTCAAGCAAACGGAAATGACAACCTTTTTGTTCAACTGTTTCATTGCAACCCCTTTGTTCAATTGTTCCATTGCATCCTCTTTGTTCAATTGTTCCATTGCAACCTGTTTGTTCAGTTGTTCCATTGCAACCGCTTTGTTCAATTGTTCCATTTCAACCTGCTCTTCTTGTAAATCAATAACAGGAGGAGGTATTTCACCATGAGAGACATCATAAAATTTAATGTCAGAAATGGATGCATCTGAATCAACTTCACCTGAAGGTGAAGCCATGGAGTCTAGCAAATAGGTTGATCTGCTGCCTGCCAAGAAAGTTATGCGTTAATCAAAATAGCACAGGCAGGCGCAAACAACTGCCTGCATTAATCAAAATAAAAGGAACAAGTGCTCGTTTGTGTAAATAATTTCATCAATAAAAAAACCTAGCAAGCCTAGTGGTCCACTAAGCTTTGTGTCGGAATCCGGATACACTCGCTTTTGGGAGGATCCAGTAACCGGATCCCCTCGCTCGTTGCAGGATCCGCCTTGCGCTGCCCTTGCACCTATACATGATTTGGTTCAGCCTTACTAACCTCTACATGATCCCTCTGTTCCATTGGAACGATTCTCAAAGGAGAGCCAGATCCACAAAAATGGTATAGATGATAGTCTCTTCTTCTTGTACATCAAGTACAGCAGGAGGTATTTTACCACCTAGGAAACCTATCGATTAGCTAGTAGAACTCTACGTACGTGTTCAATCCTATATATCATGCCTCGGCTCCACTTACATTCCATAGTATCAGGCATTGAAGGGCATATACCAGCTCTCATAGGCTATGCTCATCGGTTAGCGCCCCCTCGTTCTTGCACACTAACACATCCACATGCAAGCCTGCATGGAAAAACACACACACACACAGACAAAATACTAAATATTAGCAAAAAAATCCTCTATGTAAATTGCAATGGAAATAAAATGAAACCATTCATAATCAGAAGAAAGTGCCAACAAAGTAACAAGTCTGTCGGTTCGTCCTCTACAACAAATTCTTCTATGACATTTTCAGGGTTCTATTGTTGCACTATTCACATAAGTATTATGTCAGAAAAGTCTATTTTCTCTACATGGGAGTATCATGTTTCACATAATGAGTCCACATGTCTGAAAAATATACACTTCTCCGAATCCAATTAGAAGAATATTATTACATTTCAGACTATATACAAAACATTCAGTCTGCAAAAAAATTATATTACCAAGGTCTCGTAACAAACAACATTCATGGAATATGTTCTAAAACTACATTCATGCAAAACACACAGGGGTGCCTACCCTAGGCATCTATGAATAAATTTGGAAGGTCACTAGGTATGATCTATCCACAAAAAGGTTCTTAGAATTTCATAATAAACTATTCCATGCTTAATATGTGAACACAAAATATTGGATTATGAGTGCAAATAGTATAATTGGATCATTGTGTAAGGAAATATACAACTTGCAGAGTACAATGGGCAACCACATTTAGAAGATATATGCTACTCCATAATATGAAAGAACATTCTTATTTTTACACTTCGTACGCGTACAAGATGTCTTCAGATTTGTCTTTAAACTGCAATTTTGTTGTCTACATGCAAGAATGTGTACAGTTTTGTGAAAACGGCACAAAGAAAATTTAAACAACATCGACACAAAATTAAAATCCAAACATTTTTTAACACCTAATAGATCTTGTCATGAAAGATAAAATCAAATGCACAGCTATAATTTAGTGTATGTTTTCCTTAATGTTGTGGTATGTTAGGGAATATGGCATTATAAATTGCTAATATAGAAATTCATTACATAATTGTAGGCTTGTTATTAAAATTTTATACACAGTAATGACTTGAAGGTAATAATACTTCTTGCTCTGAACCATCCCTGTAGATTTGCCAAAGGTCACTTCATCAAACATTTTTGGGATGTGGCTAATGGTCTCTCCATTCCTATTACTTTCTCCCTCTCACCAACAATAGGTAACAAAAAATTTAAGGTCTAGCCAGCATAGGCTATAGAACAACTGGTAGTACCCCATTATGCTTATTATGCTACTATAGAATAATGATTCATAGTCTGGCCAGAGCATAAGCTTATGCATAGCTAGCATTAGGCAAAGGCAGCACAATCCAAGGTATAGACAACAACATCAGTGACCAAGATCTTCTCTTATCTTTCTGTTTATGTAGTGCAGAGGAGGAAGCTTGTTCCTATGAGATGTTATGCCTAGTCCGTGGATTTTAGCAGAAAGCAAGTCATGCAAACTATTAACAACACTACTTGGGAAATGCCTTGAATACATAGACTACTATCATAAATCATGAATACTACAACAAGGTGCAATAAAAATGAAAGTTTTGAATAATTTTTTGTTGACATGAGTGTGAGTATATCACTTTTTTTTGCTTGCTTTTCTTGTTATTTTAATGTGCTTATGCTAAGGACTCATCCAAGTAACTCCATGTTACTTCTATCACCCATAAAAAAGTATGTCTCATTAACAATACTGATGGTTGAAAGAAATACTGACCCTATCAATATGCCCATTACTTCTTCTGTGAGCAAAGGCTCTCCAATCCTCTGCTTGGATACCAGGATGATCCTTCAAGCAATCCGAAAGCACAACCTCATTTTTCAATTGTTCTATTCCAACCTCTTTGTTCAATTGTTCCATTGCAACCTTTTTGTTCAATTGTTCTATTGCAGCCTCTTTGTTCAACAGTTCCATTGCATCCTCATGGTTGAATTGTTCCGTTGAAACCTCCTCTTCTTGTACATCAGTTACAGGAGGAGGTACTTCATCATGAGGGACAACATAATCTAAATCAAATTCACTTGAAGGTGAAGGCATGGAGTCTGCAAATAGGTATCTACTGCCTGCCAAGCAAGTTATGCGTTAATCAAAATAGCACAGGTAGGCGCAAACAGCCGCCTGCGTTAATCAAAATAAAAGGGCACAAGTGCTCACTTGTGTAAATAATTTCATGAATAAAAAACCTACCAAGCCTAGTGCCCCACTGAGCCCTGTGCCAGGATATGGATACACTCGCTTGCGGGTGGCTCTTCTGACCGGATCCCCTCGCTCGTGGCAGGATCCGCCTTGCGCTGATGTTGCACCCTTGCACTGGAGCTCGCTCTTGTTGTCGGATCCTCTTGCTCGTGGCTAGAGCCTCCACGAGTCGTTGCACTGCCAGCTCTATTGACCGGATCCGCTCGCTTGTGGCTGGATCCACACGCCCACAACTACCAGTGGCTGGATCTGCTCAGTGGTGTTAGATATGCATCCCCATCGATGCTGGTGTCAGAAATGCCTTGAATACATAGACTACTATCATAAATCATGAATACTACAACAAGGTGGAATAAAATGAAAGTTTTGAATAATTTTTTTTGACATGAGTGTGAGTATATCACTTTTTTGCTTCCTTTTTTTGTTCTTTTAATGTGCTTATCGTAAGGACTCATCTAAGTAACTCCTCATGTCACTTCTATCACCAGTCAAAAAAAGAATGTCTCATTAACAATAGTGCTGGTTGAATGAAATGTTGAACCTATCAATATGCCCGTTACTTCTTATGTGAGCAAAGGCTCTCCAGTCATGTACTTGGACACCAGGAAGATCCTTCAAGCAATCGGAAACGACAACCTATTTGTTCAATTGTTCCATTGCAACCTCTTTGTTCAATTGTTCCATTGCAACCTCTTTGTTGAGTTGTTCCATTGCATCTGTTCCATTGTTCCATTTCAACTTCTCTTCTTGTACATCAATAACAGGATGACATATTTCACCATGGGGGACATCATAAAATTTCATGTCGGAAACGGTTGCATCGGAATCAACTTCACCTGAAGGTGAAACCATGGAGTCTAGCGCGCACGCACGCGCGCGCGCGCACACACACACAGACAACCCCTTAATAATCTCGACATGATGCCTCTAATCCATTGGAACCATTCTTAAAGCAGCCACATCCAGTGAAATTGGTATAGACGATACAATCTCTTCTTATACATCAAGTACAACAGGAGGTATTTCATGAACTGAAAGATTCGGTGAAGTAGTTTCATAGTTGGTCACATTAGAATCAATTTCACCTGAAAACCTAGCATCGAAGAACGGTTCCAAACACCTTGAGTTTTTCTATTTGTAAAGTGGAGCAGGCTAGGTTGAGTGGACGCGAGGTTCCCGTCGGGCTGTAGATGTTCAGCGCAGCTTCACAGGTCCTAAGAAATATCTTCTCCCAAGATGGAACAAAGTGAAGTTATCCACCAAATTGAAACAGATCGACTTGATTGCTATAAGGTGCGCCCTCATTGTCTGAATGTCCAACTTTATTTTGCGATCCTGGTGTCTCCTATTCCATGTAGATCGTAGACTGTAAGAAGCTAATGGCGTCCATACCCACCCCTATGTTTTCTACCCTTCACTAACCAAATAAAAATCGCCCTTGTCTTGCAAAGTGGACAAATGAGTACGCGAGCAAGCAAGGAAATGGGCTGTATGTACACTGCTCACTATCTCTGTACTTATGGATGATGATTTGCCATGTGCTTTCCAGTGAGACAAAGTTCGGGTTACCCGATCTTTTCGGGTCGGCTAATTCAACGTTCGGGTAATAAAAATTGTTACCCGATATTAGCACCGAAAAAACACTACAACACTACCCGCAAATTCGGGTACCCGATAATTCGGGTTCGGGTATTACCCGAATTTACAGAAATCAACAACTAGATAAAAATTTAGTACCAATTTATAAATAATTTCAGCACCAAATGTATAGAATTTCAATAACAATGTATAGAGAATAATATATTATAGTCATTTGTTCAAGAAGAGAGGATTATATTTAATAAAGTGATAAGTTCAAATGTTCAACTAACAATACATGATAAATATAAAGACACGTACAAAACTTTGGGTAGTTTGGGTACCTGAAGATATTACCCAAATGACCCAAACTAATTTTGGGTAATCAAAATCACTATCCAAATTTAGATCGGGTACCTCAAGTTTGGGCAATTCAAGTTCGGGTTCGGGTAATTCGGGTTTGGGTAATGGGTATCGGGTATTTTGCCCAGGCTTAGAGACAAGACCATATGAAGTTGCTATATATGTATTCCAACAGAGGGGGAGGGAGACAAGACCTTAATAATGATCCAATTTACCACTGCACAACACCACCTAGTTGAGCGAGTTTGGGTTTTCTGTCTCCATAGTGCACAAAATACATATTCAAAATATGTAACCTGTTATTTGCAAGAGAGCAACCTGAATTTTGTTTCTGGCACATTGCTTACGGCAAGCCATCAACTTCTTAGGGAATGGTGAAGAAGACAACACATCCAAAAACCTACTGACAATGGTAGCAGGGCAGAATTACGTTTCACTTTGCCAAAGAAGTTTCTGTTCACTACTCCAGTGATTGTGGAGACGGGGGACAATTTGAGGTAAATACATGCCGGAGGTGATTGTTAACCCCACAACCCACAATGATGCATACATGATCATAGAGCGCATTCGTCTTTCTTACTGGAACAGTACCTCAGAGATCTTTTGCATAGCAAGGGGAAGAGCAGGAGAGCCAGGGTTCAGCTGATTGGCAGATCAGACAGTTGTGATAGTTCTCCATGGATCTGGCACCTCCAATATGGACACAAAATATTGTTAGGGTAGGAGTTCGGGAGAATGGAGCAGAGGAAGTAAGGAAGGAAGAACAGAGCAAAGATGGGGAAGCACAGAACCTTCAGAGGTCAGGCTATTGCTAGAGTTTAGTTGTGTCTTCCTCACGACTCTCTCTCAGTTTAATCCAGCCCGCCTTGCCGACAGCGGTATACGATTCAAGCCCACTGTAGCCCATGTACGATAGTGTTGACACGCCGTTCCCGTCGGCTCCTACTGGGCTGTAGATGTCCCTCCTGATGCCGTGCTGGATGGGCCACAATGGCTGCGTCTTCAGCTTCAGTTTTTTTTTAAAAAAGATCTGGTTACCCAGCATTATATTAATAAGGAAGAGATAATACGCGAGCGGCGTATCCACCTGTAACAGACCGCTACAAGAGGCTAGGAATACAAAAGCTAATTACTTATTAATTTTTTTGCAACTGTTAGGGGTTTCACAACCCTTCCCTTGGCAGTAGACCATAAGGAGCAATCATCTGTTGATCACAGAAAACAACTACATTGGTGCTCATCTGGACTCTTCAGCTTCAGTTGATTCATCCTTGTTCAGCGTAGTTTCAGTGGCCGTGACAAATATCTTCTCCCGAGATGGAACAAAGCGAAGTTATCCTTGTTCAGCGCCCTCAGTGTCTGAATGTCCAGCTTTATTTTGAGATCCTGGTGTCTCCTATTCCTATTCCTTAGATCATACTGTAAGACTGTCCATACCCACTCCTATGTTTTCTACCCTTCACTAACCAAATAAAAAATGCCCTTGTTTTACAAAGTGGAGAAATGAGCACGCGAGCAAGCAAGGAAATGGGCTGTATGTACACTGCTCACTATCTCTCTACTTATGGATGATGATTTGCCATGTGCCTTCTGAGCGAGACAAGACCATATGAAGTTGCTATATATGTATTCCAACTCAGGGGGGGAAGGGAGCAGCGCATATATGATCCTCTTCTTACCTTAACTTCAATATAATATGCATCAGTTTGGCACCCTGTATGTCAGCCCCGAACTAAGAATTCTTATTCATTCCACAAAGCATGTATATATAAGAATAAGACAACACTATGCCAGACAACAATACTAAATTAGCAATCATATACTTTGTTCAATGGAACTATACATGGTGCATGCATCGTTTGTTGATTAATTTCTTCAAAAAATGGGTAAAATATATTAGATCATCGCGATCACTGTGCTTTAGTCCTTGACTTCAAATTCTGTTCCGTGAGTTTTATTTTCCCTATTAATTAACAGCAGGCAGGCAGTATGTTGAAACTGTGCTCTTGTTCCTTCTTGTAACCGTTGCCCCCCAAAATGACAGCAGGCATAGCATGTCCGAACTCTGATCGATAGCATTGGTCCTGAATCGAAAGCCTGAGGCCAGCCGTCAATAAATAATATGTGGTTTATGTAGCCTATAAACATGTGAGAACTCCATGTTGTAAGGGCTGCCTTGAATAACAGCTAGGGAGGGTTCGAGTGAAAGTGACCTCCTCTGTCTTGAATCCAGTGCGTGAGCTCCATTCAACAGCTCCTCCTCCTTTGCTGAGTCCTTTGTAAAAATTCTTCCATCCTCCTAGAGGTGACAAGAGAGGTTATTATAGTGAGACAAGCAGGTAAACATCATTCACAGTAGCAATAACTTAAATAATACAGATATCAGTATACACATCACTGCTATTATTATATATTAAGGCCTGGTCGACCATAACTCACTATGACATTATTGATGTCCAGCAGTGAACAAGAGAGGTCATATATAACACTCCAATCCGATCCATTGGCTAAACCTAAGTTTTGATCCAGCTAACTGTGAATATCATAGCTCACTATGATATATAACTCACTAATCAAATTTGAACCTTGCAAGGGGAGTGTATGAACCCAGCTAGCAGCAGGTCCATCAAGCCCAATTTCTCAACTTGAACCTCATCTATCATGCATGTGACAAGAAACTTAATATAATGGCAATCTGATCCACGACCAACAGACTCTTGTAGTAGACCTCTTGCCGATTCAGTCCTTCCGGCCGCCAGCTTCCTGCAGTCGGCAACTCGGCGTTGCAGCACTACTCTGTGCCGCACCACAGGCATGTGACTCATCGACCAACAGATACCAACAAATGAAGCTATCGAGATTGCACCGGCTGCTGGCCAAGGTTCATGAGATGGCACTGCTTGTCAGCTCGATCGAGTTGGAGTATACATTCAGATGAGATGCCATTGTAGTAACAGCACACATTTTTCAAGGAAAATTGGCAGCTTACACAAGTGTTGTAAATAGAGTATTTAATTTATAGTCATTACTTCGAAACTACATACCATTTTTGCTTGTTGCATCAACTACACTAAGTCGCAGAAGCTAATTGATCACTACCAAAATATTAAACTTCTCCTAGTGAGATGGGCTTCACCTAGTGTTTTGGTAGTTAAAAATTTAGTACAAACTTTTCATACTAAATGTCTCATAGTGAAATTCCCATACGCTCTGATTAGTGGTAGTGTTTTATTACTACTTAAGACACTAGGAGAACTCCACCATTTTAGTAGTGGATGCTGAAGCGGTCTTTATCAGAAGCTAACATGCTTGATTGCTAGCTGAAGCGTCAGAAACTAACATGCGTTTTCATTCATGCATAAGCGCCGAGCCATCCGCCTGTTTCATCAGAAGCTCTAGTCCTTAACATGAGGTTCGAACCTGGCTGCACTGTGCATCATTAACACCAGGAGAAAAGGAAGGTCCGGGTCGACCTTGCAGGTGTACCACACACCAGTAGGTCTTTGTTTCTAGGAACCAGGCCAATGGACAAAAACCTCCAGTGGATCTGTCATGCATTTTCCACCTCCACAGGATACATTCAACTTTATTTTGTGTTCCCGGTGTCTCCAATTCCAAATATGCATCTTAATGCTTATCCGAGTAGCTAAAATGGTGCCCATATATATCTACTCATCTTCATTATATATCCCTTTCTCACTAATCAAATTCTCATGCTATTATGCGTGGGGGGATGAGAATGTGCCGTGAAATTCGACACATATATAGAAGAAAACGTGGAAGTGGGGTATGCCCTCCTTCCCTCCTTAATTAGGGAACCAATGACTCACCAACTGCATGCTAAGACACCGTATATGAGTCGACCAATGAACTCATGCTCTATAAGCTGTTACAATAGATGATCAACCAATCATTTCTCTGAAATCATAATTTCTTTGGGAAAACATGAGGCGAGATGTTCATATATATCGTCCCTGCACATTTGACTTATTAGTTATACATATGAAAAAAATAAAGGATCAACCAATAATTAGTAATGAACAGCAGAGAATAGAACTGGTTGCAAACTCTTTTTTTTTTTAGGAATCAGGAGGACAGAGGCTCCTAGTGCAAATAAAATTCAAATTAAGCAGAATGAGTGCAAATTACAACTTAGGCAGAGGGGGAGAGCCAGCAACTAGCTAGCAAGCAAGCAGGCAGAGAGAGTCAGGGGGCAGAGAAAGAGAGACAGAAAACCAAAAAATTACAAATTGGAAATTTCTAATCTTAGGCTTTGTTGTGATACTCTCAAATGATTATAAACCATTCATTTAACTAAATTGGATAGCTAGAATAATCCGTTACTTCCTACAAAATCATGGTCTGGGTTTGGCGGCAACAAGCAACCCAAGTGAAGCAAAGCCTTAGGGATAATAGCGAACACACAAGAGCACATGTGCAAACGGAAGAATGAGCAATGGCAGCGGCAGCCGAGGCAGGGCTGCAGTGCCACACCCTCAAGTGTCTGATCAGGCGCTCTCACTTCTGGCCACACCTACACACAGGAGGGAGGGAGGGAGGAGCAGATGTACAAAATGGCAAGAACCCAAGGACATCTCGGCAGGTTTTCTCCTACTAGATGAATATGTGAAGTGTTCACTAGACCAATGCCTCAATGCTCAAACCCCATGCACAATTGATAGTTCACGTGACCTTCATCTGCCGGTCCTGATGGCGATGAGAGGCCTCTGTGATGGCTTCGTTGAACACTAGTTGTAATGGACTTTAGGAGGAGAAGGAAAAGGAAAAGAGCAAAAAAATTGTGGTTGCAGGTTAGACAAAGTTTAGATGGAAAATTAATAGGAAAAATAGAAAAAATGGTGGTTTGCTAGAGAGGGCACTTGGGCCTAGGTGGGCCTAGAGTGCAACGGGCTTGTTATCCTTCCACCGTTGGAAGCGGGCGGTATTCGCTGCTCTGTGAAACCAGCCTCACGCATTGCCCGCCACTATAGGTGCCATGACACCAAGGCTTTCACCAAAGCGCCTGTGACCCACTACACAACTTGGAATGGACGGGTCCGGAGAATGCAACACTAGGCCCAAGACCAACGGTGGTTTGCTAGAGAGGAAGCGGGCGGTATTCGCTGCTCTGTGAAACCAGCCTCACGCATTGCCCGCCACTATAGGTGCCATGACACCAAGGCTTTCACCAAAGCGCCTGTGACCCACTACACAACTTGGAATGGACGGGTCCGGAGAATGCAACACTAGGCCCAAGACCAAGTGCCACAATTGGCATCCACACCACCTTGTTGCCCCCGCTTGGGTCACAAGCAGTCGCTAACTGCTCGGCGATTGAGGCATTGAGGATTGACTATTTAAGTTGGTGTTATGCTCTATAAATAGGCAGTATGGTACTAAACAACACAAAAAATTCATGCAGTGGGTAAATGCTGTTGTTGAGCTGTGGCCTAAGGTGAGTACTATGACGGATTCGGCTAGCTAGTAGTAATTGTTTTCATAATCTCTGGAATGGTGTGTCCACTTTCATATGTAGAAGCATGTGCTGAAGAGGTGCTAGAGAACCCTTCTCTCTCTATATATATATATAGGGAAACTCCTTTTTACTCCTGCGTGTAATTACTCCTGATGTTAGTCTAGGCACGCGACGTCCCGGAGTCGTCCCGTAGTCCCCCCGCAGATGACGCCGTCCCGGAGTCGTCAGGTTTCTTATTAACGGGTAGAACGAACCCGCTAATCCAACTATATTTAAATAAATCTAATCCACTAATCCTCTCTCTCCTCCCCATCCGCAGCACAGATGGCGGCGGCGGCGACAGCCCTCCACCGCGCTCCACCTCGGCCCCTCCCAGCGCACCACGGATATCTCTGTCTGGTGGATCCCACCCGGTGGCGGCAGCAAGCAGCATCGAGCCCTCTCCCCACTCCAATATCGTTTTCGACCGTACCGTATCATCCTGCTCACATGGTATTGATTTTGTTTGGCAAAATCAATATTGTTTTCTCTAGTAATATATTGATTCTTTCTGTTTTTAGCATCAGGCGAGGCATGGCGTCAAGTGTCTTTCCGGATAAGATCAGGGAGCAGCTAGCGGTAGTAAGCCGTGTATATGTACAAATTGGATTCCTGAGATTTTTTTAGAGTTATATTGGTTAATTTTTTTTTGTCCACCACCGTTTCAAAAGGCTGCAGCGATCACGTATAGATCATGATGTTCTCTGTTCTACACACAGACTGATCCCATCATCTCATTGCTAACCAGTTCCATTTTCATCAAATCCTCTGTTCGACTGTTCTAGAAACGATGTTTCTCTCATCTGATGGATCGATCTCGCTGACTTCAGAACAGAGAACCATCAGGGCTTTTCTTTCATTTTGAATTTTAAATGGCAATCTGAGCCGTCTTGATCTGCTTTTTTCATCCAAATCATTTGAATATGCATATATGACCCAATATAATTACTATTATTTTTTGTTTAATTCAAGATAGGTTCAGCATGATGACTTTTTCTGTGGAACATGTATGTACTCATATTCTATGTGTTCTTTTTTTTTGTTGTTGATTCTGCGAAAGAACATGTATGTACTCATACTTATACGTCTAATAGTCAAATAGATCATAGATTTATCCTTATGTAAACCACACCATGTTCAACTGGAGATATAAATATATGCATGTATATATCCACTCCTTCCATGACTATATATGGACATACCTCTAATAATAAAAAAAAGTATGAACGCATACTACGCTACATATATATGGATATATATACTCCATATAGCATGTATCAACATATACTATACTTGTCATAGGGTATATGGATATACTCTATACTGCAAAAGTACTAGTTCATACATGTTCTAGTGGCAAATTACATTGAGATTGTTTTGCCGTTTGATTTGTAGGTGAGACATTATTATCGGTAGTAGTAGTATCTCATGAGACATTATTATCGGTAGAAGTAGTATCTCATGAGTACTTTTTTTTTCCAGATTCATGAGTTTCCTGCTTTGGCAGCGGCAAAGTTGCGCTCTCTGTTTCTTGGCTCTCCTACTCAATAGGTACCAAATTACACTCCAGCATGCCTTTTTATCATATAATAAATCTGAACTTATGTGTCTTCTTAATTTTAATTGGAATCCATAATAAAGAATTAAGAGTATGCTTAGATACTGTTTTTCCAAATATGAGTATGTTTAGATACCTTTTCAGCTAAGTGTATATTTCCATACCTTTCTTGATCATAGTATCGTTTCAGATTGTTCATATTATAGTATAACTTGATACTTTTTTTCAGATCGCACTATAGTAAAAAGCTTGCATAAGAGGGCATCGAGAGGTTCCTAGGTGACACGTCTTCTAAATTTTCTTGGACATATGACAACATTTTTTCTGATTGGTTTAGCATCATCATGTTCATGAAGGACTTGAATATACGAGGGATGAGTATGGCATGGTGAAGTAGCAAGTTCAGAGCTTGTAGTTAAAGCTATCTTGTAGTGACTGCACATATATATGTTCAGTTTAGATAACTTTTGTCAGCCTGTAAATGTAGCTGAATTGCATATCAGTTTGCATCTAAAGTATAGATAGTAAGATAGAGCTACTGCCATCAACTCGAGAATGCTTGCTTCTGTAAATGGACCAGTCTCAAGAAATTAGAAGTGACTATATATATGTGCATAGAAAAGGGAGTATATACTTTGACTCCCTGGTAAAAAGATGTACACATACTACTCCTCAAAATTGTATACACCATATATAATCTTTTGTAAAGTAGTATGTGTGCATACTCTCTTTTCAAAAGTATGTGCTAATACTAGCTCGTATCAAAAAAGTATGCACGCATATTATTTTTCCTCCTCAAAACTCCATTAATTAGTGATGTACACACTTGATTTTAATGTATGTACCGATACTCATGTCAAAAAGTATATACGCATACTAGTTTATAAAAAAAAGTATAAAGACATACTACCGTACTATCCTGAAGCACAAGTACGAAGATATACTCATTTTTATAAGTATCCTATCATACTTCTAATAAAAAATATGAACACATACTATCTTACATATATATGGATATACTACCTATTAGCATGTATATATCCACGCATGATCTTAGCGTATATGGACATACTCTAATAAAAAAAATAATATGACTTTCGATCTAAATAGACCTGGAGCAGCAAGTATGAAGACGTACTAATGTAGACGTGCCTACAATAACAAACCCAGCGTCATGATCCGGTTTTCACGGTCATTATCTCCAGAAAAATACAGCTGAGCCGCCGTCTAAAGTCTAAATGGGTCACGTTTCTCAGCCCGTTAAGCATTGCCTAACTTGACGGAGGTTCCGCAATGCGTATAGCATCCGTGAGAGTAGATACTCACGCGTGAGTTTTTTATACACTCGCATGTAGTTACTCTCACCTGAGAGTATAGGCAAAATTATCTTAATGGGCCTGTAAGCGCCACCCGCTAGCGACTGGATTTTCTACCGGCCGCTTGCATGCAGTTGGTTTGTTGCGTAAATACCTCCTACTTTGTAGGACTTTGATCCAAAATAGTATGCAAATATATTTAATTTTGACGTTTTATCAATCATTACAGTATAGTGTATGCGAGTATATATGTATACTAATATGGAGAGTGGAGTCGGTACGGTACTATGTACATAACCACGACCACGGCCGAAGAGTAAAGTATGTACGTATATATACGAGGGCACGGTGTATATATTCATACTAGTAAGTATATGTGCGTACGTTTTTTATACTTTATTTTCATATAAAGGAGTACATATATATTCATAATTTTCTAAAAGGAGTATACGTGCATACTTTTATAAAAAGCAGTATGTTTGTGTTTAAAGATGTTTTTGTGAGTATCTATACATACATGTTTAAGAGTATGTATACATACATGTTTATGGATATATTACTGGGGAGTATATGAACGTACTAGATATGTTTAGCAAGAGTATATGGGCACATACTTTAATAAGTAGAATGAGTATATTTGTATATATACATGTATCAGGGAGTAGGTCGATCCATATACTTATGTAATTTTTATTATAAAGTATATGTAGTGTTTAAAGTAGAAAAAATAGTATGCTAGTATATATATGTATATACTTTGTTTGACAAAGGACTAAGGGAGTATGAATACATACTACTATTATTAAATAAATTATATACCAGATTTAAAAATAATGTATACATTGTATACTTAAAAGGCAAAAAGGGAAGTATCCGTGCATACACTTTGTATGATTACATACTTACAATTACAAGGAGTATTATTCGTGTATACATGTACATATCGAATATGCTAGCGAGCCTCAATACAGGAATGGTGGCCAGCGAGCCTCAATTGTTTATTATTGAAATTAACAATCAGAGTATGTATTCATACTAGTTTTCAGAAGGACATACATGCGTTCGTATTTGAAGTATATGCATATACTTTCTTAATCATAGCAAGTATCAACTGATGATACTCTAATCCTGTGAAGAAGTATTATTCAACAATACAGAAATAATATGCCTTAAAAAAAACAACACAGCAATAATAGAAAACTTGTACAAGGATAGCCGTGAAGAACAGGCCCGGCCCTGCCTGCAGATGCAAGATGGAGAAAAAAAATTTCTGCTGAATCCAAAGCCAACCGACCAAGATTAGCAACCAATCCACGAGCTCCAACGTGGATCCACGACCAGCCCTTTCGAATGAACCACCAACATACGAGATCCCCTTCCCTTGCGAATCAACAACACAATAGAACTAGATCGGCAGGTTATTGCCTATAGAGACATGGGAGGGCACCGGGGCTGTCTCTGACGGTTGGGGATCATCCGAGGACCGCTGCAGGTTGACAAATTGGATCTCCTCTCTTGTGCTTCATAGATCCACCACCCAAGGCCTGGCACCGCCTTGCGTCTTCATGCAGCGCCGTAGGCCGCCGGCACCCTGCTTCCGCTCCATGCAGCACCGTCGGCCGCCGACACCGCCTTGCCTTCCTTGCCGTGCGGTTGTGTCTGCTGAGGCCAGTAGATGAGAACAGAGGTCCAAGGGGGATAAGAATGAATTTGAATGGATATCGTACCTATCATCTAGCGAGTCGAGCGGAGGAATAATAATTAAAATTACTCGGTGGATGACTGGTATAGTGGACCGTATACATGCATGCTTTATTGGGTTTACTCGCACCCGTTAAGCGTAATTTGAACGCATACCGCATGGGCAGTGCTCCGTTAGGAGAGGAGAGTAGCTACACGCAGAGTAAAAAGGAATTATATATATATATATATATATATATATATATATACTATATATATATATGCCCAATTCAAATGTTGTTGCTTTTGCATGGAGCTTTTTTCGTCTTCCTATTCTGTGCACTTTGTTTTCACTTGTATTCAATACATATACGTGTGCATTTGTCTGTGATACGGTTTACCATTCCAGAAAGATGGCATGCATTAGCTAAACAAATTAGTCGCGGGCAACTGAAAGACGTGGTCATGCTCAAGACGTGGCCAGATAATACGTGAAGCACTCTGAAGGTAGAAGAAACTGAAGTTAGTCTTCACTAGAGGGTGTGTGCCCTCTGTCGTCTCAAGCCACCCTTGTTTATTTTGTGCTCTTGGTGTCTCCTATTCTGAGTAGATGATGCTGTAAGTAGCGAATTTCGTCCATAGGTACAGCTACAATACTTGTTTATCAGAGCATGAGAACAGAGGAAGTGAGCTGTATGTACTCTTCTTCCTACCCTATACTTACGAATGTCTACGGGTGCAGGGCCCAAATATATCCATTGTTTTTCCCAAAATATAATATATGTATGTAAATGTATAGGAAAAAGAAAATGGCAGGCTGTTCAGACATTAATGCACCCAAAATGAAGGCTTGCCTTGAGCGTGACGTACTCAAATGCAAACGGTCGAGTGCCTGCTTTTCCATTGTCTCCAAAGCCGATTGGTAGACCAGAGAGGCAATCGGCTTTCACTACCGGACTTAAGTTCTTTACCGAGTGCCTAGGACAAACTCTCTAGCACTCGACAAAGAGCGCGTTTCCGGTAGTGTTTCCATGGAAAAGGACATGCTAGTGCCTTGTGACTGATTCCTGCAGTAAAGTCTTTTGCCATTGCCAGTGCCAGTGCCTTGTGAGGTGGAAAATCTTTGACTCCAGAGCTTTACTCTTTTGCAAAGAACAAACATCACAGTTCAAAATAAAAGTTCTTAGTCAAAATGATTTCACCCATCTCCTGCAGCTGCCAATTTCAGAAGTAGCTTTTGGACAAATGCAACAGATAATGCAAGATTTGGACAATATCTTGGTAACTAATAGCAAGGATATCTGGAGATTTGATTGGGGAACAAATTTCATTTCTTTATAGGCATACAAACATCTGGTAGGCCACGAGGAGGTTCATAATGTTTACAGATGGCTATGGAAGTGTCTTGCCAACCAAAACATAAAGTTTTCTTTTGGCTTCTTATCAAGGACACGCTGAGCACAAGAAATATTTTGAGAAGGAAGAACATGTTTTTGGAATTATATAATTGTGTGTTATGCCTGCAAAACATTTGCTAAACGGTGCTCGGAGATAATTCATATTGATATACCCCTGAATGAGGAGTTTCCTGAAGTCGTTGATTTCTTCAAAGACAGATTACAATCACGGTTCTTGATGACCGCTGTGATTCTCATTTGCTGGACTATTTGGTCTACAAGAAATGATATGATTTTTAAAGGAATTCAACCATCAATAACATGTGCTAGGCATCATTTTCAGAAAGAGTTACTCCTGCTTCAGCATAGAGTTAAGACAAGTCTAAATCAACTGTTCAAACAATGCACGGATTCAAAGGACTTTGTGATGATTAGAATTATAATTAGAATTAGATTTTTTTCTTTGTTAATTTTTTTGTTCAATAATTTCTCTGTACGACCTTTGTCTTTTTGTCTTTTTCATTTTATTATATGTCTGTAGGGGCTCCGGTCCCTCCAGTATTTCTTAAAAAAAAAACAAAAAAAAGCAGCTCTGGTTCCTAGTAGCTTGTGTACGGTGCCATTTTTCAGTTGTAATCTTCCAATTGTGTGATTGCATTGCTCGGTGACACAGTTTATCTTTGCAGAATGACCTCCCAATTGTGCAACTTTTGGCAATCTTCCTTGAGCCCAAAATATTCATCTAAAAACTATAAAACGTTGTGTGTAAGAGAGTAAACATGAATTTCCTTTTTGGGAGACGAGGAGTGCTACTGCTTACGGCCGTGACTAAGAACAACATATGGAAAACTAGTAATGACCAAGAATAAAAAATGTAACAACATATAGAACAACATGTATCTAATTTTAATTTGAGGAAAATGTGCTATCCAGATACACAAGAAGGCAACTGTGCACACGCCAGTAGGTCCTCTTTTCTGCGACACCAGGCCCACAGACAGCTTCTTCTGGTCAGGTCGATCTTTCATGCATCCTCTTCCCACTAGTACAAAATAGGTTTTTCGTGTCGGTCAAAATCCGTTTTTCACAGCGGGCAATAACGTCCGCTGCGATGACAAGACCACGGTAAATGTGGCGTTAACCGTGGCGGTCGCTGGTGTCCATTGCGAAAAACCGATTAACCGCAGCGGGCACCCTACAATACCTGCTGCGGTTAATCATTAAAAAATAAAAAAATGAAAAACCCTAGAAGCCGCCGCCGCCAATCCGGTCGCTGCGCCGCCGCGACCCCGCGGCCGTGCCGCCGCGAGGAGCTCTGCCGCCTCACACTGCCTTGCGCCGCCTTGCGCCGCCGCCATGGGAGGGGAGGGGAAGCACCGCGAGCCGCCGGGAGATGGGAGGGGAAGCGCCGCCGTTACGCGCGTCACGCGTCCGCGCCGTCGTCCTGCGAGCCGCGCGCCCGTGCCGCCGTCCGCGGGGCAGGGGAGGGGAGCGTCGCCGTCCGCGGGGCAGGGGAGGGGAGAGCCGCCGTCGGAGAGGAGGGGCAGGAGAGGAGAGCAGGAGGGCAAGAGAGGAGAGCAGGAGGGCAGGAGAGGAGAGTGGCGGCGGAGAGAGGGAGGAGGGAGATAGAGAGAGAGGGGGAGTGAGTGTCTAACCCTAGGTCTCGTATATATACGAAGACGGCTAGTGGGCCTATCTTGGGCCTGGTGGGCCTCGGCCTTTTACCTTGGCGGGCCTTATAGGATGCCTGCTGCGGTAAATCAATTTACCGCAGCGGGTTTCTTAAGACGCACGCCACGGTAAATAGTGTATTTTTCGTGACGGTAATCTTAAAAACCTTATTTACTGTGACGGACAAAAGTGCATGTCACGGTAAATAAAAAATGTCTGTCACGGAAAATTATGGGATTTACCTCTGTGGGCAACAATTGGTATCCGCCACGGAGACCTTTTTGGCAACGCTGCGCAAAATCGTTTTTGACGTAGTGTCCATCACTTGCTTAAAGCATTCTATTTCATTTCGTGTTACTTATTTCTCCGATCCCAAATATACATCTTACCGCTTCAACGAGTAGTTAAAATGGTGCCCATATATATCCCTTTCTCACTAATTTAATTCTCGTGCTACTATGCAGGCCTGAGAATGTGCCGTTAAATGATATATATATATATATATATATATATATATATACAGATCGTGGTGAACAGTATACCGGTACTTTTGCAAAAATGACCCTCACGGACACCATTCAACGAAGAGAGAGTAGGCGTTTCGTGATATGACAAGGGAGGCTCGTGCTCCAAGCAAGGGTGCGAGATCCAGATGTGGCTGGAGCGCACGGACGGCCGTCGCCAGTGGGAACGCCGCACGAGAGCAGGGACGGGGCGAAGCCGGCTCGGTCGTAGTCGGCGGGCAGTCCTTTGACAGCTCACTCGCTCAGGATCCTCGATGGCATCACACCGTCGCCGGTGACCTCAGCATCGACATCGCGTCGCTTGTTCGGCCACCTGTTTCCGTCGCCATCCCCGACTAAGCACATCTGATTTTGAGTAGGCTAATCTCCTAGTTTCACCTTCTCGACGACGCAACACAGGTCACAAGACATATTTGCATCAATCCATGAACACTACTTTTTTCAGAACTCTGTATGATGGTACTGCTCATTATTCTAGTCTTCTCAGATCGAAATGAATGTAATCACCATAATCAGAGCTCTCTGAGCTTCCTGTCAATGCTAGATTCTGTTTTATGCCTTATAGCAGTTCTGGTATTTCAGTAAGATGTTGATCAGCCTGGCACTTGAGGGGTGTCTTTTTTGTATTTATTTTTCAGACACCGCTTGTGGTGCTAATGTTTGCTGAAAATGAATCATTTGTCCGAAATATGGACTGCAGTGCTCTGTTTCCTTGTTTCCAAAATGCAGTTTGGTTCTGTAGCCTGTAACAAAATGTAGTTCAGTTCGGTTCTGAAAATATGGACTGCAGTACTTTGTTTGTTGATGATCCGTCCTAGTAGCTCTGTATGATCCAAAGTACAAGATTTGATATTTTCTGCTTAATTAGCGAACCAATGACTTACCAACCGCATGTTGAGACACTAGTGTCCAATAAATTCATGCTCTATAGGTTATTAATATAGAGTGGAGCTCTTGCTCCTCCAAAATGACTAGCTACGTCTTCTCGGTAAACATAATTACTTTGGGAAACACATGTGTCCAAATATTCATAGCGCATGTTCACACTTGACTTATTAGTTATAATGTGAAAACTTAAG
Organism: Microstegium vimineum; assembly: GCA_022036555.1. Classification (NCBI taxonomy): domain Eukaryota; kingdom Viridiplantae; phylum Streptophyta; class Magnoliopsida; order Poales; family Poaceae; genus Microstegium; species Microstegium vimineum. The sequence goes on from CM039136.1 coordinate 6,126,161, forward strand.
GATCAACCGATATTTAGTTATGAACTGCAGAGATTAGGATGTGTTGCAAGCTTCTAATATTTGGCTTTGTTGTGACGCTCTCATATGACTATAAAATCAATCATTTAATTAGATTGGAAACCTAGAATAACTCGTTACTTCTTAGAAGGTCATGGCCTGGATTTGGCTGGCAACAAGCAATCCAAGTGAAGCGAGGGCTGAGGGATAATCGCGAACACACAAGAGCACTTGTGGAAACAGAGGAATGAGCAATGACAGCATGCAGCAGCCGAGGCAGGGCTGCAGTGCTACACCCTCAAGTGTCTGGTCAGCCCTCGCTTCTAGCCACACCTAGGCACAGGGAGGAGGGAGGAGCAGATGTACAAAATGGCAAGAACGCAAGGACATCTCGGCAGGTTTTCTCCTACCAGACGAATATGTGAAGTGTTCACAAGACCAATGCCTCAACGCTCAAACACCCCTGCACAATCGATATTTCAGGTGACCTCATTCTATAGACCGGTCCTGACGGTTATGAGAGGCCTCTCTGGTGGCTTCGCCGAACGTATGGACTTTAGGGGGAAAGGAAAAATGAAAAGAGCAAAAAAAAAGGTGGTGGCAGATAAGACAGAGTTTAAATGGGACATTAAAAGCAAAAATAGCAAAAAAGATGGTGATTTGCTAGAGAACATGGGTCTAGGTGGGCCTAGTGTGCAATGGTTTGTTATCCTTACACTGTTGGAAGTGGGTGGTATTGGCTGCTCTATAAAACTAGCCTCATGCATTGCCCACCACTACAGGTGCCATGACGCCAAGGCCTTCGCCAAAGATCCTACGGCCCACTACACAACTTGGAGCGGGCAGGCCTGCAGAATGGGTAAACATGAATTTCCTTTTTGGCAGACGATGAGTGCTACTCGGCAATGACTAAGAACAATTTATGGAAAATTAGTAATAGCCAAGAATAAAACACGTTTAAATCTACTAACAACAACACATAGTTCTATTTCATTTTGTTTATCATTAGTTCATCAACCCGTTCTCTCACATGGGTTAGAATCTTAGAAGACACTAACTAATAAAAAATATTATATTAAGGAAAAAGCCTACTTAACTCCCTCACATATCTAACATGGTCTACTTCACCCCCTCAACTATAAAGCTGTGTATTCTATCACTGAACTTTCCAAAACCGGTGAAATTACCCCCTCAGCCAGTTTTGGACAGTGGTTTTACTATAGTAACAATGGTTTTGTCTTTTTTTTGTTAAATCTTTTAAAAAAACATAGTAAATCACAGAAAAATTATAAAATAGAAAATCCAATTTTGTTGGACTCCACGTGAGTAGATCTACATAGTAGACATATAATATGATATATTTTAGTAAATTTTTTTGCTGTAGCTTTAGATTAATTAAAAAATCTATTTTTCTGTAATTAATTGGAATAATTCATAGCCGCAACTTCTGTGGTCTAATTGTGGCAAAATTTATATGCTGAGCTAATTATTACTTGCTAGAACTATAGTAAAAAAATTATACTCATTCGGCCATATATAACTTAGTTATAGATAAAAGCATAGATTTAACAAGCATGAAATTGGATTTGTCTATGTTAAATCTATGTTTATCTATAACTAACTTATACATGGTTCAGTATGAATTTTTACTCTAATTTAAGCATACAATAATTAGCTCATCATAAAAATTTCACCACAATTGGCCCACAGAAGTTACAACTTTGAATTAATTATAGATAAAATTGAATTTTTCAATTAATCTAAAGGTACAACAAAAACTTTGTAATAAAATATACCTTATTATATGTCCACTATATATACTACTCATGTGGAGTCCAACAAAATTATATTTTCTATTTTATGATTTTTATGTGATTTACTATAGTTTTTCAAAGATTTAGTGGAAATAAATAAAAAAAAGACAAAACCACTATTAGTGTAGCAAAAACCACTGTCCAAAACCATCGGAGAGGGTAATTTGACTGGTTTTGAAAAGTTCAGGGTGTAGAATAGACGGTTTTGTAATTGAGGGTTGTGAACTAGACTATGCTTGATAGTTGAGGGGCCAAGTAGACTTTTTCCTTATATTAAATATATTTTCCTCTTTACTAATGTTCTAAAATAATAGCTCTAATATGTACTCTATATATAGTCTATATTCATTTATGATAATCTACCAATTATTTTTTCATGTATTTTTAATCTATATCCATCATTTTTTTGCTTTACATACCATCTCTTTGTATCTCTCATATACATTTTGTTGAAACATTTGCTAAAACAATGATTACTTTAGCTGCAATCTTTGTTTTAACGACCTTAACCTAAATTTTGATTATTTTCCCAAATTTTGAGCTTATTAATTGATATAGTGGCTATTATTTATTTACTTTGGTGATCATAGTCAACCAATTTGATAGAAAATGTTTTAAATTTTTATAAGAATTTTAGGATCTTTTTTTTATTCTAGTGAGCAATTATCTCTAGGACTAATCTTTTTTGTCTAGCAAGATGTGTATTTTGTTGAAACATAAAAAGTATATAAAATCTTATTTCATCCCTTTATGTAATATCATAAAAATCTATATTTTAACTTTTGGCTTTTGATTTAATTCTTGTAATATTTTATACATGTGTTAATTTTAATTTCTAATGATTATTGTATTGTTTATTCAAAATTTCCCTTTTTTATAAAAGTAAATTGTAAGTTTAACTTAAGACAACTCTAGGAATTTATTTTTTTAGAGACAAATAGAGTAGATGGCCACACCTTTAATTAGTCTGTGGACGCCAGGGCCCAGGGAGAGGAGCTGGAGAAGCTTGCTAGAAGCCATTCGCTAGGTTAGATTAGATGTGCCGGCTCAGTTCTTTGGAGATGCTCGTAGGGGTAGGATTTGCGTACGTGTATTCATAGGGGTGAGTGTGCGTGCGTGTTTGAGTGTCTGCGTTGTACTGTGTAATTCTCAAAAAAAAAAAAAGAATCAAACGCCAAACACCGAGATTATGTTGATTTTAAAATAATGGAATTACCTTTTCCCCTTTTTATCACGCTGCGTAAGATTAGATGGGTTCTTAGAAAACAAATGTCAAAAACCAATTGATTTTAAACTAAAATAATGGAATTATCTTTTTTCCTTCCTTTATCTATATAATAATGGCTGAGGTGGGTAATTTTTTTAAAAGTAAAAAAGATCTAATGGTTACCAACTGTTGGAGTTTATAGATTTATGGTTAGATTTTTCTGACTAATTTAAGAATTTATAGTATTTATCTTTCGTCCTAGTATGTCTGGTGAGAATTAACGTAGAGCTTTTGTTGCGGCCTCCAATTAGTGATAGCAAGACCTTTCTCGTAGTACATCGGGCGAAAATTAACGTGGAGCCTTAGTGAGACCTCCAATTAGTAACTGTATGATACAAAGACAGACAATAAGTCTTATTCCATTATATAATGTTGGGTAAAAAATGAGAGACTTTGACCCAAACCTAGTCAATTGCAAATCCAATAAATTGGTCCAAGCAAACAGAAACAAATAAGGCCGAAGGAAGTTTAATTTGTTGCACAACTGAATAACAATCGTATCGTACAACATGTAGCATAATGTTTCTTCTGTAATTTATTACATATAAAAACAATTGTTTTAAAGGTAATTCATAACCTTGTGATACAGGTCTCGGACTAGATATTATTATTACACATGGATAGTCAGTTCTTAGTTTGCATTTGAATTGCAACCCAGTGATGGCTTCCATGGAAAGTCTTTAGCAGGAAAGAGGAAACATATATATAAACAAACAAATTGAAACACGCCAAGGCACTGAAGTAACTTCAGTGGTTAGCTGAAAATCTTAGTATGCGATCACTGTAACAAGCACGGTATCTCTGATGGATTTTTTTACCGTGTTCACTAACTGTAAGAAGGGAGGGCCATATGGTCCTTGAAGGACCACTTCCTTCAAATTTTTGTGATCCCGCAGGCCTTCGAGGAACGGTTCCTCTATCTGCTCCGTATTGTCATCTTGTCCCACCTTCTCTTTTCCTCGCCTCCGCTCCTCTGGCACTTCGTCTCCCTTTGCCTCCTCCACCTCTTGGTTCGTCGGCTCCCCTTCTTCAGTGTGTCCCTTCTTTGTTTTGATGGCCTCTATTGATAACTCGATCTTTTCAAGCTCTGGCATAGAGTCTGTTGCAAATGTTAAAGATGGATATTCTCCTTCATCAATGACAAAAGTCTTCAGGGCCATAAACCCAGATGGCACGCTGAATTTTTCTATATCTTTGGTTATCATAGTAAGTGGTTGCAGAATGAGAGCTCGCAAATTGGGCAGATCCTTGAGGACATTCATTGCTGCTCCCCACTCCAGCGCACTGTAGCAAAGAGTGATTTCGTTGACATTTTTTAGGTGTATGAACCAAGGAGGAAGGGTGGCAAGGTGTCCTCGGAGCTCCAGGCTTTGCAGGGGCAGTGGAGTGAGAGTATTATCAATCTTATCAAGGAACCGGAGGTCGACCTCAGAAGTATCACCAGTAATTATTAAGGATCAGAGGTTATTGAAAAGTTTTTCAAGGGCATTTAGCAATGAATCTGATCGCTGTTGCTCGCTGCGTGTGAACATAATACATATGCCAAATTTCTCCAGATGTTCCATCAATGTTACTGGCTGCAGTAGTGCTTGTGCTTCTTCTTCTTTAGCTGGCATCTTGATAACAGATAATCTTTGAATCGACACCATTTTATCAAGCTTCTTAGGCATCTCCACATCTGAGATCAAATAACGGTAGTCATTGCTTTCTAGAACAGTCCTCTTAGCGCCTGCAAGCAAGTGTAACAGGTGCCTCAGCTTTGCTATTCCGTCGGGTAGATGTTTCACCTTGGTCTGCCTGATGTCCAGTGTCTCCAACTGCGTGAGATCTCCAACTTCTTCCGGAATACCGTTGATACCAGTTGCCCTCAGGCTCAAGAATCTCAGCAGGTACAGTCTGCATAAGCCATCGAGCTGAGCATTCCCTAGATCCTTACAGCCTTCGAGATCAAGGACTCTCAGTAACTCAAAACTGATGAAGGATGAAATGTATGTGCTGACATTTCCAAATGCAGTGAAGGATCTCAGCTGTGACACGCTGCAAGCCGTCGCATGGTGCCAGGATGTTGTACACCTAGAAACGGTTGGCCAATTAGCGTGATAAAATTTTCCTCAATTGACTTTGACACTATGACCTCCAACATGATATCATGGACACGGCAAGTCTTTATCTTGCTACTGTACCCAACATGTGCCAGTTGAATGATGCTTCGGCTGACCAGCTCTTCGAGTAGCTCTCAGACACTTACTCAGCAGTCATTCCACGTCTTGAACTGAGAAACCCTTCAGCCACCCATCTTCTCACTAAATTTTTCCACCTTATTTCGTAGTCCTCTGGATAGATACTTAGATAAAGTAAACAGCTCTTCAAATGATAGGGCAAGTGATTAAAGCTCAGGGTCAGTATCGCTTTCAGTCCATGTAGGCTTGGATGGTGTTCCAACTGAGAGCCCATAGAATGGAAGAACTTGCTCCATTCATGATTCGTACGTTGCTTACCAGCTAACGCTTTTGCGACGAATATTATGGCTAGTGGCATGCCTCCACATTTGTTTAGAAGGTCATCTCCCAGCTGTACAAGGTCTGGTGGCAGATTTGTTGGTGCAGTTGATGTGCTGGCAACCGAAGAATCAGCTTTAACTGGAGCATCATCATATCCCAGTATGTTCCAGAATAATTTTTTAGATTTTTCTTCACTCAGAGCCCTGATTTCATGGGCTCCCTCTCTGTCAGAGCTACAAGCATCTGCAACAGCTTTATATCTTGTCGTGATTATGATCCTGCTACCATTTTCTTGTCCAGGTAAAAAGCATGGTTTAAGCAACTCCCAGTCATTTACGGACCAAACATCGTCCACAACTATCAGATACCGTTTATCTTTTAGCTTCTCGAGCACATTCCCTTGGTTCACATTTTGCTCATGAGCATCAGATTTCTTAAGTTGCTTCAATAACTCCAACAGAAGTCTATTCAGATTCAAGCTCTGGGACACCGTCACAAAAGCTTGGAGATGGTAATTTGATCGGATCTTACTGTCCTCATATACTTCCCTGGCCAGGCTTGTCTTTCCCAAACCACCCAAACCAAACAATGCAATCACACGGTGTCTTGAATTATCATGAGGTCTTAGTGCCTTAATGACCGCATCTCTGCGTTCATCAGTGTCTGATAGTTTGATGTTATCAGTTGGGACATATGGCAAGTTATTTCTACTTGGTCCAATATTGTTGTCATCAGTGGCCACTTGTTGATTCCCTTCTACTTGTATTCCGTAGATCGTGCGCCTCTTGATCAATACTTCAGCACGCTTATTGAGTTCTTGGATTCTACTAGCAAGGTTACGGCGCAGCCTCACCTTTTTCCAACATTTGGAGTAGAGAAGATCTGCTGCATCTTGACAACAGCGGCAAGTCCAAATTTTACGTGACAGGCACAGGCTTTTGGTGCTCTCTATGACATCACCTAGCGCATCTCTAAAATTCTTCCAGGGTGAAGCGGGTCCAAGCTCATTCTCCCCACCATGAACATTGACACCGTCATGGGGATGGTAAGCTCTCATTCGACGCAGAAAAAGATCGATACAGTCCTCAGAATCATACCCCATCTCCTTGACCAGCTTCATCCATGTCTTTGTGATGTCGTTGTGATCCTCTGACACGGCAATGGTTCTGAGAAATGATTGCAGTACTTCTATTTGCTCCATCAAGGTTTGAACCTCTGCTTCCACACCATTGAATAGTTGTAACTCCTTCAACAGAACTTCGGCCAGCTTACCAAGGAGCGTCTTCAGAACACCCTCAGCCCATGTAACGAGCACAGCTTCTGCCATCCTCAGCTCTCTCCACCGTTAATATAATTGTATTATGGCGAACTGCACATGCCCCCACTTATGCTGTCCAGCCAACCATCCTGGATAATGGATTATATTGTAAAAAATATGTTAACAAACAGTTGACGTGCAAGCTCCATCAATGTATACAGTTTACTGAATTTGCGTAGAAAAAATCTAGTACTAATTGTAAAATGGATTTCTAACATACTGCAATTTTAGAGTAGTTGTTAATTAGCATGCAATTATTATAATAAAATATTAAAAAAAGGCATGGCTATTGAATCAGTATGTAGTGTGAGATCAAAATAGTTCAAACTTTACCCTTCTCACCTCTACTTTGAAAACCCAGTCTTAAAAACTTTTCAAATACAACCCTCTAGTTATGATGTTGACCAAGTCAATACCGTAATAGCGATGTTTACAAAATAGTATATTGTTTCAAAGATAAAATAATGTGGTTGAATTCGCTATTAACTTAAAACTACTTTACACATGTTTTCCATTATTATATTTCCTAAAACTCAAAACTGTGACCCTCCCTTAAATACTTCAAAGCAGGTTTCCTATTTAACTACCGTGCAATTCATATAATTTAGTTTGCACTTGTGTGCTTATATCTTGTTGGTTTGTTTAGATTTCATTTGAGAGCTGGATTTGTCGGATCTTCTTCACCGTTGTACTTTTGTAACATCTGGTTCGTCTTGAGCAATCTCTAGGTTCTTCATTTGTTATTTCTAAGTATTTTGTTTAATTTCAATTCTTGCCTTATTACTGGATCTCGGCCCGTATTGAGTGTTGTAGTTTCCACGTGGAATTATAGTAGTAAGGGTTAGTGTAGACGTGGTGTCTAGACTAGAATTTACTTCAGTTTGCACCCAATCCCACGGATAGTTGTGGTAGCCCCAGAGGTGACAGCTCTATTAGGCTTTTGTAGTCCACCACATTCGGGTTGGTGTTTTCATAGAGCTTTTTTTGGCAAATTCCCCCAACTACCTTCTTTCTAGTATTTTTCGAGAGTCAGAAAGGTACTGTTGCTCCAAAGTAAGTAAAGTATAGTGAGCCTTTGATTAGATAGAACCACTTAGAAAGCTCTAAAATCTCTCTCTACCCATTTAATCACTCCTTCCTTGGATGTTCTTATTAGTTCTCTAGTACACTTCACGTTCCCCATGGAAATTGATACTCTGGGATACTCCTGGTTGAAAGCTACTTTGGTATTCATGCGGTTATGGATTTCTCTGTGTGCGTTAATTTTTACCAACAATGACACCTACTATGGTGGAAGAATCCCTAGGAGATGTATTTCGATAGAGCACACATTGGAGAGGAATGGGATCCCAACAAAGAGAGCAAGTGTGGAATAAGGTGGTGGTGCAAGCATAGCCATCCAAGCTCTTCCCTAACTTCTCTGACTCATAGGAGGATTCCACACTATTTAGGTTCATGGGAAAAGGATAAGAAGGTACAAGCTCAAAGATCCTCCACCTAGTGACACAGATAGTTAAAATGGTGATGAAGAAAACCATCTCATAAAGAATCTAGACAAGAAACCTAAGAAATATGTTACAAATCTAAAAGATAATGTACATATAGAGCTTAGAAGAGACCCTCAGAAATCAAGAAGACATGTTTACTACTTGTGAGGAGGCTCTTTCTTTAGGGAGGGAAAAAGTGAAGTCATTGATCTAGGAGGTCTTCTTGGAACATGAACTGCATGGTAACTCGAAGGGGACTCACTATGTATATCAAGAAAGCTAAGCATTCTTAGATTGCAAATTGAACGACAATATAACACTCTTTCATATAGCACCTCTTCCACCTTTAAATTGATAACTTCTCTATTCCCTCTACTACTAAAGGTTGTGGTAGATGTTTTAATATAATGTTTAGGCAATTGCGTGTGCCACTAACCTTCACAGTATGGAAGCAATTGTTGATGGTAAAAATGTCAGAATCTTACATCTCAAAAGCACCATCAACATTCCTTGGAATAAAAGAAAATGAGCATATTTAATCATCATGTTCCACATATCCATGCAATATTACTTTGTAGAATATAATATAATTGAGAAGATGGAGTAGCGGGCTCACTATAGGGATCGGGTGACCACCTATATGGGCCTCTTGCCTCCCTCAATCCTTCTAGAGCCAAGAAAGAGACTTCTTAGCAATCTCCATCCATCAGATTGAAGTATGTGTTTTCTCTGGACACTTCAAGATCAAAGAACAAGGACTAGAGGGACCACATACCAAGTATAAAAAATAGTCTAGTGGCTCCACCTTGGCTGACCCAATCAAGATCGGGGTAGAGGCACACTACTAGAGGGGTGGCCCAACCTATCATTGGGGTGGATTGTCTGACCACATAGCGATTGCGTGACCCGCCAAAGGCCTCTATCTCCTTCCAACTCTCATCATGCAAACAAGCACAATTTCAGGACAACTACACCTTCGGCTTTGTGGTTGTTCATCCAAGAGTTGAGGTGGAAATCACTTTGATCTATGGGCCCACCTCCAACTTACTTTCAAAATAAGAAGGCAAAGGCGTGAGGTCCACGCAATAGAGCAACCTTGATTCCAACACTCAGGGGATACAACCTAACTTCACCTTTCATTCAACATAATAGAAGGAAAGGTGGGGGGGTCCATAAAGCGGAGCACCCTCATTCCAATGCATGCACGGGGCTCCAACACAACCCCACCTCACCATCAAACAAAAATATGGGAAATGCGTGAACTCCATTCACCCAAGAATTATTGCACCAAAGCGCACAATGCAAGGGGCTCTGAATCAAACCCCAAACTACTTGAAGGCATGCCTTCATACTAGCTTGCATAGAACAAGCCATAGAGGTCAAGGCACATTAAAACTCAAATGCACTAACTCCAACAATAATAGGCTTAATTATCGCAATGAAACCATTAAATATGCTGGACCAACCGTTACCAACCCACTTGCCATAGCCCTCCCTATATCCGCATCACCTATAAATACCACCCACCACACTCAAACTCACAATCTATCACCTCAAGTCCTCCCAACTTAAGGATCCCCTCAATCCCTCAACCACCCAATATGCCCCACGAGCTACCAAATCCTCGCCAAGGGAAGTCCTCATCAACGCCCCACAAGCTACCAAACCCTCACCAAGGGAAGTCCTCAAAGCACTAGCCACCTAGCCGCAAAGCACACAAATCCACCAAAGGTACCAAAGGAAGAGCAAAGGTACTGCCTCACCAGGCAAGGTGGGTGCAACACATGAGATTGGCACTCGAGAATACAACAATAAGAAACACAACATCCTTCTGAGTGCCAACACACCAAAAATGCAAAACAACCGAGGTACCCTAAAGGTTTGGTAAAAGTACTTATAGGGAAGTTGTCTCACATGTTGGATCCTTGACCCAACCGTGGTGCCAACCTAACATCGACCTCTCCCCGGTCACAGGAGTTACAATTATATATAGACTAACCAAAGCTCCATTAGCAGCACTCTCATGTCAATAGACATGGGGCCACCACACCAAGTCCCCTCTCACGCAAGTAGGACGCATTGGAGCTTCAAGAGAAACTCAAGCTCCACAACTCCTCAAAGCCCTAGTAGCCAAGGAACAACAACATCAAGGGTGAACTCGACCATACACCCTCTTAACCTTCTATTCTTGTCTCAAAGAATACCTACACTTGTAAACTACAATCTCGAGCAGCTAATCTTTTGTAAGCATAATGTATCATTTAAAAAATACCCTTGTTTGTAACAACTACCTCGAGCATCTAATCTCTAGTTTCAACGTGTAATCAAAGTACACATTCACCTATATCATATCAATAGCCTTGAACAACCGCGTTTATCATACATACATTGAGTGAAAACAATGATTAGCCTCGTTTGAATTAGTTTTTCCCATCAATCCACACAATAATAGTACATCAAGATGAAAATGAACATTGAAAAAACCAACTAAAGGAAGTAAAAAATAGAGGTGACCCTCGACAAAACAAATGGGGGCCTCGCTTTGGCTAAGTTCAACTAGGCAAGCCTCGCTAAAACAAGTGAGGGCACCCCCCAACTAACGGGGTGTGTCAGTTTGACTAAGTCTAAAATAGGTGAGCCTCGCATAAACAAATGAGGGGCATCGCTTCAACTAAGTCTAAGATAGGCAAGCCTCGTCCAAACAAATAGGGGGTATCGCTTCGACTAGGTTCAACATAGGTGAGCCCTGCTGAAACAAATGGGGGCGTCGCTTTGACTAATTTAATGATATGTAAGCCACACTAGAATAAATGGGGGGAAGGGGCGCTGTCGCTTTGACTAGGTACAAGATAGGCAGTCCTTGCTGAAATTACACTACAAGAAACACTCCCCTGTAAATACGATTTAGTTGCTACGCTATTAGAAATGTATCTGTATCAAAAATGATTCCACTACTAGACATAGTTATTGATACGTTTAAAGAAAACGTATGTATATATTGAGCGGTTCCTCTAATAGATACGGTTGTTAGCACGTTTAACAAAAGATGTATCTACACGTCTGATGGTAGACACGATCGTTGACACAATCAAAATAATGTGTCAAATGTTATATGGACTAGTGTCAGTCGTGCAGTTGTTCTTTCTCCCTCCCCTTTCTCCCGTGTTTTTTTGGTACCCGTCTCCTCTCTCGTATCCTTCTCCGTTCTCCAAACCCTAGAGCTTCTGTTGTGGCGACTGGCATGTTAGAGAGCAGATCGAAGCAGGATGAGGTATTTGGGCGGCCGGATCCGAGCCCTGGTGCCGGCGGCCAAGATGGTGATTGCTCAAGCGTATGGGAGATCGGCGTCATCTGAACAGTAGGGTGGTGGCGGCGGCTGCCTGCCCAAGCGTCTGCATGGAATCATTCCAGCAGGCTGCTTGTGTGCCCGGAGCATCCGACGTCAGCCGCGGCTGCAAGTACATGCCACCTGAGTCCAATGGTAGTGGCTACAACAGGTTCTCTCTTCCGTTCCTCCCTTCCTCTACTCTGATCCCCATTCTTGTTGTTGAATCTGTTACTAATTGCCTAGATTTGCAATTACATAATTGCTTATACCAATTATTTGTGATCTTTTTAAACCAGAGAAAATTGCAATTATAGGACTCCAAACAATCTCGATTGGTACTGCACTCCATATACTGAATGGTACTGCAAATCACTCCTACTGCACTCCAATACTGAATGGTATTGCTATAGGCAAGTGCACTTCTACCTTCTCTCTTCCATTTATCTCTTCCTTGGGGTATCTCAGATGAGTATTTATTCCATACAAGTGATACATTGTATTCTCGTGCTGCTAGCTACTTTTATATGCACCTGCTTTCTTCATGCTATATTAATTGATGCATCTTTCTAGGATCAATAACATAGAATCCTGAAACAATCTTATTCCCTGCATTGATGGTTTCCTCTGTGAAGTTTGTTAACTGAAATAACTGATATATCTTGCTCACTTGGTAAACTGTACAGTGAAAAAAGAGAAAAAAATAGAGAACTGACAAGTTTTTTTTTGCCAAATTGACTATGATTTATTTTTTATTATGATTAGCATGCATACTGTATAAAAACTTTATTTTTTTTTCTCCAATCCAGTAGGGATTAGTGGGAAGAGGTTGGTGGTTTCCCTGGCTTGATGTGTGCATATGTGTTGACAGGTGCAGTATAACTACTGGTTTTCAGAGACTTCAAAGTTTTTTTTTTGCTTCGGTGCAGTTATTTAATTCATTCATGCCCTGGAACTTAGAGTAGATGAATTTTATTTACAAATAAGAAGTTGACAGCTCATTAGATCACAACTATTTATATTCTGAATAATAGTAGAACATATTCTTCCATGGGTATGCAAGAGATTAATGATGTCATGCTTCCTGAAACTTGCAGGATTTATCTATTTCACCTATTGGTTTTCATGTTAACTTGTGCGGCTTGAAGATTATCAAGAAATTAAATTGACAAAGCTGGGTTTCTGTTACTGTATTGCAACTTTGTAAGCTCCCAGTTCACCTATTGTAATTGTTGCATGGTAATACATCTATTTTGCAATTTCAGGAATGGGCAGTTTTAGAAGAACTGCACGTTAGCCATAATGGACTGGAATACAAAAGATGGATTGTTTTTCTACATTGGAGAATCTTAGTGTTTTGGATGTTTCATCCGGCAAGCTAACCACTATAGAATGTCGAAACCTTAAACCAGGTAAATGATACCATAGTAGGAATATAAGCACTAGCAGATGGACAAAATGGTTATGTCTGGATCTTCTTTCTCATCTGAACTTGCTATATAGGTTGGATTGGAGGACCTGTAGTTGAATGACAACCAAATACTTTTTCTAGCTGGGATAGAGGTTACTTTGGCTGGCTTGATGTGAGATGTTGATGACAATATATCTTGAGCAAAATCCCTGTTTAAGTATTTCATAACTTATACATGTAATCCTTCAGTGCTTCCATATGGGTAAGAAAAGAGTCAATATTCACATGCATTATGATGTCACAATCATTGAAAAATTGCCTTTACTATTATCTTTACCGAAGATATTTTTTAAAATTTTATCACAATTTTTTATGGTGTTGTATTTTCCAAAACTTATGTCGAATGAATTAATTTATCTAATCTATTGTTTTTCATTTAACATGTAGGATCATGGAATCAAATCAAAATATTTGCTGAATGAAGAAATGAAGATTCAGAAGTGAAGTGTCTGCATGTGCAAAGCTTTTTTAAATAGAATAGATCCCAATGTATAAGAAATAAAGGCATTTGTAATATCTACATGATTTATATGGATGATTGGCTCTATTTGGTCTTATATTAAAAGAACACATTTAATGTGGTTTTCGATCAGGTATACAATGGTATCCAAAAAAGTAAATATGTGTGTATTAAAAAAAACATTTTTGCATACTATATTAGCGATAAGAAAAAAAACAGAAAAAAGCGTATTAACCTGCTTGATTTAAAATGTCTTTACACGACATAATCACGTTTGACAACGTATCTAGAAAGCTTCTTATGTCTTCTAGACACACCTAACAACGTTTCTAGATAGCGTCTCATGTTTTGTAGACACGTTTGACAAAGCGTATATACGGTTTTTGACACGGTCCATGTGGAGACGCTCCAGACACGCTTTACTCAAGCGTGTCTATACTTCACTAGAGATGAAATAAAGCATATCTAACATAGAAATAAAGCGTATCTAGAGGGGGTGTTTCTTGTAGTGTTAATGAGGCTTGTTGCATTGATTAAATTCTAAATAGACAAACCTCGCCAAATCAAACGGGGGTGGTGTCATTTTGATTAAGTACCAACTAGGTGATCCTCGCTAAACAGAATGAAAATAATGTCATTCCACTACAACAACTAAATCTATCCCAACGAGGGAATCTGAGACAATGTCTCATCACGGGGAATCAGTTGAGCCTCATCAATAACACCACTACTAGTAGTCAAAGACCACAAAATTATCTTCAAACCCAAGTAAATTTCTCCAAACTTGTAATTAATGTTACAATATATAACATAGGGAACAACATTATTTGAATAACTCCAACTCCACATCGCGTGGCTTCACCCATGTCACAACAGGCGCGATCATGCCGGAGAAACACACAACACTTTCAGTAGTGCAAACAACCGCCACAAGCCCTAACAAATCTTGCGCAAGAGCAAGGCGCGAGGCATGGACTAGTCATCCCTACGTTGATACTCCTAGACACAAGCATCATCTTCCTCAAACCAGGCATCAAACTCCACCTCCTATAACATCTCCCCTAGAACACGATCAAGCAAACCTTCGGTAGCGAAGACCACAAATTCTTCTGGGTAATTCAACCCATCAATGGACATGACCACATGCATCGAGCTACCTTCACCATGCTTGGCATACTCAATAGCAACTAGCGCCCCCAAAGCAATGGCTCCAAAGTGCGAACATATGGTTGATATGTGCCCATGTTGTTTAGCTTTGTGATGAGTGATTGCTCAACATTTGAGTATTTCAGTTTGAGCGGTTTCTACTAATCCTTGCGAAAGAAAATGTGTGCCTGTCTATCGGCTTGTGGTGTGCAGGTGCTAGGCCCGGAGATAGTGGTCAACAGCATGGTGAAGGTCGAGTCGAGGCTTGCCGTGCCGATGGACTGAGAGCGGTGAAGGGCAGAAGCGGGGCTCGGACCGTTGGACCGGGGCGCCGGTGGACTAGCTGTGGTGGCTAGTACTTGGCACCGGCGAGCGCGACAAGACATGGAGGTAGACCGTGTTGGCCAAGTCAAGACGGCCAGCGTGCGAGTCGAGCAAGAGGCTCATGGGACTCGGAGCTGGGCCGGGTGAGGACGAGGCGGCACAAGTCGAGCGGTTTGGTGGTTTGGGCCATAAAACCACCGATGGACGGTTTCCGAGTTTGGGCCTCAAAACTCGGGGTTCGGTAGTTGAGCCGAAAGCTACCGGTGGCGAGTTTCACGGGTTTGGGCTTCAAAACCCAGGAGGAGCTTACGAGGAAGCGGGGATGAGACATGGAGGAATCCTGGAGGTTGCGTCGAGGCGACGACAACTCTGGGCAGGAAGCGGGGCCGTCTATTCAAACGAGTGGCTGGGAGTTACCCAACTTGGATTAGAGTGTCTCAGGAGTAGGTAATTCGATGATGTATCTAGGGGGGTCTTTGGGAAATAGCCAAAGCCCGTTAAGTAGGGGATGAAGGGGTATCCCTCATCTCACCTCTTCCATCTCTCTCATTTACCCTCTCCACTCTCTCTAGTCTCTCTCGAGTTCTTGCTTGTAGAGGTCCATGAATTGATTAACAATCGATTCATGAAACATTTGTAAACGCTTTTGATTCAGGAATCAGAGGCCTTACCCTCCGTGTGCCATGGCACGTTTGATCCTTTGATTGTGTCTCTTTTGCTTGTGTTCTTCGCTAATCGCATTTTGCTTCTCTCTAATCGTCCTTGTTCATGCGTTGAGATCTTTTGATTGAGAGCGAGTTTTACGATTCTGTTTGAACCAAGTTGTGCGGGATCACGAATAGATCATTTGCACTAAAGGGTTTTGCCCCAAACATCATGAGCACGTAGATCGGGCAAATTCTATTTCGTGTTCTTCGTTTTGGTGATTTTACCAAAATCCTTTTAATCCCACTAATTCACTCCAAATTGAGCGATGATTTCTTCGGGATAGCTCACCAATAGTGTTGGGACCATGCCCACAAAATCTTGTCTCTATTGGTAAAGATTTGGTGAAGAAGTGTGGAAGTTTTGGGGGAGGGGATTCAAAATCGCCCCCATTTTCTGCTTTATCCGAGAGCTCGTGGACAATCCGCCGGTCGAGCTCCGGGCAAAGCCCTTCGGCCAATTTTCAAGTCGTTCGCGGACAGTCCGTCGTAACTCGCGGACAGTCCGCCGTAGGACTTTGATGAGGAACAGTGTTTCTATGCCTCCTATTCAGCGTTTTTGGGTGAACGGTGGACAGTCCGGGAAGTCACCGCGCACTGTCCGAGAAAGCAAGCACCAACAATCCAGAAACTTGTAGTTTCTGTCTTTTGGCTAGCGGACAGTCCTCCATTCTTGTCGAACAGTCCGGCATATGTGGTCTTTTTCTGTGCGGTGGACAGTCCGAGACCAGGGTCCGGACAGTCCGCGACTTGGTTGTTTTTCTGATTTGTTCTAAGTCTTCCGCGGCTTGTTCTTTGTCCGTCTCCGACTGCTCCGCTGCACCTCTAGATGTCTTCCTAGGGTGTCCACCTACTTGTTAGGTCGTGTGTGTGTCGGTTCTTCTGAGTTCGAGTTTTGGGTGTGTGTTTGGGACAAGGGCCAAGTATTTGGAGTTGGATTTTAATTGGCTCCCATTCACCCCCCTTTGGTCGCCATTCTCAGTCTTTCAATTGGTATCAGAGCTAGGTTAAGAATCAATCCACCTTATCCGGTTCTTGATCCGCGAAGGAGACATAGAGCGATGTGTTGGTAAACCTCCATTTTTTGATGGAACGAATTTTTCCTATTGGAAGGTGCACATGTACACGTACCTGCAAGGATTTGATTTGAACATATGGGAGATTTGTGAGAACGATGACTACGTGGTCCTTGGTGCACGGGTTACCCAAATCCAAGTCACACAACATGCTTCTAATAGCAAGGCCCGTAGCATCCTCTTCTCTAGTCTTTGCCTTTCCGAGTTTGAGCGAGTCTCGAACCTCAGTACGGCGCGAGAGATCTGGCAAACACTCTTGAGATATCATGAGGGCAATCCTCAGATCAAGTCCAGACTCTTCGACACATACCGTAGGGAGTACGAGAACTTCATACAGTTGGCCGATGAGTCTGTTGACACGATGTTTACTCGCTTCCAATCCATCGTCAATAAGATGCGCGCCAATCGGGCCAACTTGCTCTATGATGATCATGAGATGGCTATCAAGCTTTTGCATGCTCTTGATCGGAGGGTGTGGGAGATGAAGATGGTTGCCATTCAGGATTCACCGGGCTATGACGCCCTCACGATGGATGAGCTATTCAGCAAGCTCAAGTCCTCGGAGATTGACCACCAGACCCGGGCCAAGCTTGAGAACCCGTCGAACCCCTCTATGGCGTTGGTTTCTGGCCCTTCACATGCTCTTCTTCTTCCTCTAACCCTTCACATGCTTTGTTTGCTTTGTCGTCTTTGACCTCTGTGTCAGAAGAATAAGTGGAGGCTCTTGGAGATGACGAGCTGGCCTTGGTCATCACTAGGTTCTCACGGTTTCACAACAACCGTTTGAACCGATGACATGGTGGCTCGGCCAAGGGGTGCTACCGTTGCGGTGATGAGGATCACTTCATCGCAAACTGTCCCAAGAAAGCTCCGGGCGACTTCACCAAGTGCAAGGACAAGCGCGAGCACCACTTTGGCGACAAGCACAAAGCCAAGGGTGGCTTCAACCAAAGATCCACGAAGAAGGTGCTTGACAAGGTGAAGGCCAACCACCAAGCCTTCCTCGCCTCCCTCAGCGACATCGAGTGCTCCACCGATGGAGGCTCTTCGAGCGACGACGATGAGTCGAAGGGGAAGGTTGAGGACAAGATCAACGACCTATGCTTCTACGCCGACGCCAATCACGGTGGGTTTTGCACCATGGCGATCAAAGCCGGTGAGGTCAGTGAGCGCAAGGATGACTCCGACTACGACTCCGACACACCTGAGGTATCACCCACCATCGAGTCTCTCTCTTCCGAGGTTGAGTCCTTGAATGTCACTTTGCTTAGTCAGGACGCTTTGCTTAAGCGCACGACTCGTTGTTGACGGTAAGAATGACCCTTCTTGGTACTATCAAAATACCGTCAACATCTTCAGAATAGAAGAAAAGCAAGCATATCATGAGCACAATTTATCCAATAACTAGTTCCACATGTCCCTTGAATATTTGTATGCAGGTAATGACAAATAGGGACAATTGGGAGCTAGTAGGCCCACTTAGGGGGTCGGCCGACCTCCCTATGGGGCCACTGAGGCCTCCCATGCCCCCATGATCCAAGTAACATCCTCCAAAGCACTTTTAACCCCTTGAATCAACTTGTGTTTTCTCCCAACGGTTCAGATTTACATCACATGGATCCATGGCCCCACATCAAGGAAACAAACGTCACTACAAGAAATGTGTGGCTTTTTGACGTATTTAGTATGACAATAGGGCATAATGTCATTATATAATCCAATTTATGACAATATGTTTTAGACATTTTGACTTAGTGACAATAAAAAGTTATATGTCACAAAAAATGTCATACAACTAGTCCAATTCTATCTAATGACAATATTTGCTTAGTCACAGAGGAATTTTTGTGTCATAAAGTTTAATTTACAAATGCCATCGTACATATGACACACTTTGTGCGTCACAAAAATAATTTATTTATATTCTTAAACATTATTGTCCATGTTGGCATGTTCCACAACCACGTTAAATGAAAAAAGCATAATGTGGTGTCTGTTAAATGAAATTCGAAATTAAAATCACATCATCATGGGATGTGGCGGGCTGATGTATGCATAATGTGGTGGAGTTTGGCTGGGTAGTGGTTCTGGAGTCTGGACTTTTGGACTAGTATTTGGACCATGACAGAGAGTACAGGTGAAGTGCCCTGGTCCGGTTTTCCCGAAGTGGATGACCGACGGGGAGTATTTCCATATATCTATGAGCCACCTGCTTCCCTGTTTTATATAAGAAAATTGGTCCAACAATGTTTTATTTTTCTTATTAGAAATGAAAAAAGCTCACATGATATGCAAGGTTCAAACAAACTCTAGCGAAGAAACGACTAAAACAAAAGTTGTAGATATTGATGAGTTCTAAAGAATCATAGATGATGACATTTCATTTGAAATAATTTAAGTATTTTAAATTTATATAGATACATGACTTCTTGAGATAACCTGCCATATAGATAGGAATTCTAATCTTAATCATAATTTAAATAGACCCTGATCTTGTTTCATATGGCTTTCGAGTAACCTGTAGCCATGTGAAAACTGACCATATTTGGCCCAGATGTCCATCTTGCCCACGCTTCCCCGTCTGGGCCTATTTGGCCCACCTGTCCGCAAGACTTTTGTGACCGTCCGATTTCAGATCAGATGGTTCACATACCTCGCTCATGCAGTATAAAGAACGATGCCTAACTGATGCTTCTCTCGAACCCTAACTTCTTTGCTCCCTTTCCTCCCATTCCACCGAAAGCGGTGGCGGCGGGTGAGCACAGAGCAACGGCACCGCGCACTCTAGACCTCGCATCCGGTGGCATGCGAAGGAAGGTTGTGGGTTGCGCATATGGAGGAGCGACACCGGCCTCGACATCAAGGGCTCCGAGATCCATGTCCTGGCTGCACGGATCCGGTCGACTCCTCCCCTGCTCGGCTGCCCACCCACACGGATCCGGTTGACAACGCCATTGGAAAGGGGGTGTGTCCCTGACCACTACGGTGACTTCAGGTGTGTTTCCATCCACTGCCCAGGTTAATGCCTCTCTCCTGCTGACCGTTCCTTGGTGATTTGGATGACCGACGGGGAGCTGATCCATTTTTCAGGCACACTGGATTGAGATGGACAACAATGACGATTGCAATCTGACCCATAACACCCACCCGGTGAGCCTAACCCATCTGTGATATCAACACTATTAATAGAGTGTATTGGTCTAAGTTCTGAAATTGCAGATCTCAGGTTAGCTTGCCGAAATGTTGTATATTGTGATTTTTTTTTGTCCTGATTGCAATGATTTGATTATTTCTCATTTGTCTTTCTTCATTTCAGATGTTCCGAAGAGCAAAATCCTGCAGAGGCATTTTCAGCAGACATTGGAATCGTGTCATGAGAATATGATCTTTTGTTATTTCAGTCTTGGTCAATATTGAAAGACGATGGGAGATATTGTATTTGAACCATATTTATTATGTTAACCATTGTTTTGTTGTTCTAAATGGGATGGACTGATAATCTTATTATGTGTTGGGCTAACATTTGATCTATATGTGTTGTTAATCTGAGGTGTGACAAAATAAATCATCCAAAAAATCATCATTTTTACTGGGCGTGGGCTGTTAATCTGAGAAGTAAACAAATTGGGCCAAAAAAATTGAAACGAGCTAGCATGAAAAAACCCGGCCCTATAATGGCCTTGGCCTATAGCAAACCTGCACCCTATTGGGCCTTAACAGGCCACTTTTGACGTTTATAATGGCTGCCAGCTCAGTTGCCACGTCAATGCCTACATGGCATGGTGCAAATATTTGTGACAAAAAACAAATGTCATATGTTTATATGACATTAAAATCCTATGTCATATACTTGTGACGTTAAATGTAGAGGTGTCATGTAATAATTTTGTGACAGTGGCTTTTTGACGTTTAGATTTTCGTCAACTGAATGTCACAAATCTTAATTTGTGATTTAAATTTCATATATTGTGACATAATCGAATGTCAAAAAGCCACGCATTTCTTGTAGTGCGTGACAAAACCTTCCAGAAGCATCAGATGAAGTCCATGAAAAGTGGGACCACCCTCTGGAGAGGTGGTGGGCCACAAACCCCTATAGGGGGTCGGCCGACCTCCCCAGGGTGGCCACCACCCCCCACTTGGTCCCTGACTAGTGGGACATCTTCTAGAAGGAGCAGAGAGGGCCCACAAGCCAGTAGGGGGGTCGGCCGACCTCACCTAAGTCGGTTTAGCACCCAGTGATCACCCCACAAACTAAACACATGTTGGAAATCAACACCATCCATCCTAAGGCGGTTCAAAGGTCGGTTTGATCCTAAAGTGGCTGATGAAGGTGACGCGGATCGCTGACTTGGCACTAGAGTAGCCCCTACTCCACCTCTAGCTATAAATAGCCCCCTAGAGCTCTCTTATCATTCATGCCTCATTAGAGAAATACTACTCCTTAGAGAGATGATAGGAGGCAGCTTGAGTTGAACAACCGAGACATGTATCACCCACCGGTTGAGGTGCGTGAACCGGAAGTTCAGAGGCGCACTACTAGGACTAGAGGTGCAATGCCTCAAGGTGCTAGGCCTCAGGAGGTGAGACCACGAGTTGGTCATGCCCGACGAGGTACCGGTCGTGAGCCATACGGCTATGGACCTTGTGGTAGTGGCTTCACTCCCCACACCTTTAGCGGACCACGTTTTACCTATTGTGGTGATCGCTATTCCCCCATGGGAAGGGAGATGTTTGACATGCCTCCTAACCCTTTCTTTGGGCAAATGAACCAACACTGGTATCCTTCTCAGTATACTAACCCCAGTGTTGATTCGTTTGCTCACCCTATGTCTTTCTATTGATGTAGGAAGGAGGACTGGAGGAGACTTGGCTTGTGGATTCCGGATGCTCACACCATATGACCAGAAGTGCCAAGTGGTTCTCCAGCCTCGACCCCGTGCGCCACACCAAGTACATCACATTCGGGGACAAGAGTAGAGGTAAGGTTGTGTCCCGAGGGTCAATCCGTGTCAATTCGTCTTTTGTTCTCAAGGATGTTGCTTTGGTTGCGAATTTGCATTTTAACCTTCTCTCGGTTTCGCAACTCCTTGATGACGGATTTGAAGTGAATTTCAAGCCTAATCTTTCTCGGATTCTTGACTCTCGGGGTGATCTTGTTTGCCGGATCATGCCTTTTGGGAAGGTTTTTTGTGCGGATTTTTCTATCTCTTTTGGACCTTCTCGTTGTCTTCTTACCGGTTCTTCTTCCGATCTTTAGAAGTGGCATAGGAGACTAGGCCATCTAAGCTTCGACTTGCTTGCAAGGCTTAGCTCGATGGACCTTATCCAAGGATTGCCAAAGCTAAAGTTCGAGAAGGACTTGGTTTGCCATCCTTGCAGGCATGGCAAGATGGTTGCCGCTTCCCATCCTCCAGTGACTGATATTATGACCAAACAACCCGGCGAGCTCTTACACATGGACACAGTTGGTCCAGCTTGGGTTAGGTCGAAAGGAAGGAAGTGGTATGTGGTTGTAGTCGTTGATGACTACTCGAGATACTCTTGGGTGTTCTTTTTGGGGTCTAAGGATGAGGCGTTTTCGCACGTTCGAGATCTGATTTTGAGATTGCAAAATGAGCTACCTAAGAATTCCATGAGAGCTACCCACAGTGACAATGGCATAGAATTCAAGAATGCTCAATTTGCAAATCTTTGCTCCTCTTTGGGTCTTGATCATCATTTTTTCTCTCCTTACACTCCTCAGCAGAATGGTATTGTTGAACGCAAGAATCGGACCCTTGTTGAGATGGCTAGGATGATGCTCGATGAGCATAAGACTCTTAGGCGGTATTGGGCCGAAGCGATCAATTCTTCCTGCTATGTCTCCAATCGCATTTTTCTCCGTGCTTTCAAGAAGAAGACTTCTTATGAGTTGCATTTTGGGATACCACCCAAGGTAAGTCACCTAAGCGTGTTTGGGTGGAAGTGTTTCATCCTCAAGAAGGGTAAGTTGGACAAATTTGAGTCTAGGTCTTCTGATGGTATTTTTCTTGGTTATGCTTTACACTCTCGTGCTTATCGTGCTCTTAACCTTGAGACTAACCGAGTGATGGAGACTCGTGAGATTACATTTGATGAGACTATGCCTTGTAGTTCCACTGATTTTGAGCCTGTAGGTGAGGATGAGGTGAACACTAGCATCTTTGTGGAGGAGGAGCTGGATGACGCCGATTGGGGTGATCCCAAGCTGACTCCATTGGCTGCCTCCGTTGACCCTGCGATGTCTACTTCGGCTCACGGCCTTGACCCGTCTACTTCCTCTACATGGGGGTTGTTCGAGCAGCTTCCTCAGTCGGTGCCCGTTGCAGCTGAGGGAGCTCCAGCTACTGTCAAGGGGGAGGCCACTTATTCCAAGCAGGCTCCCCGCTAAATCTAGCAGCAACACCCGCCAGAGAACATCATCAGCGACATTGACCATCGAGTCACACGGTCCAGGTCCTATCTCTCCACTTTGCTCATTCGGCTTTTGTCGCTTCTTTTGAGCCCTGAGATGTTGGACACTCTTTGATGGATCCGGATTTGGTCAATGCCATGCATGAGGAGTTGGAAAACTTTGAACGAAACCGCATTTGGGTCTTAGTGTCACCACCACCTAGTTGCCACCCTATAGGAACCAAATGGGTTTTCAAAACAAACAAAGTGAGGATGGGGTGGTAGTGCGCAACAAGGCTAGGTTGGTAGTGCAAGGCTTTTGTTAAAAGGAGGGAATACATTATGAGGAAACCTTTTCTCCCATAGCTCGTTTAGAAGCCATTAGAATCCTTCTAGCTTTTGCGGCTTCTAAGGGTTTTAAGCCTTTTCAAATGGACGTTAAAAGTGCTTTCTTAAACGGCTACATAGAGGAACTGTATGTTAGACAACCTTCACAAAGCTTTATATGGTTTGAAACAAGCTCCTAGAGCATGGTATGATAGATTGCGAACCTTCTTGCTTGCTAAGGGTTTTAAAATGGGATCGGTAGATAAGACATTTTTTCTCCTCAAGCAAGGCAAAGACTCGCTCTTGGTCCAAATATACGTGGATGATATCATCTTTGGTGGTTCTTCTCATGCCCTTGTTGCCAAGTTTCTAGATCTTATGAGTAGGGAATTTGAGATGAGCATGATGGGCGAGTTGACGTTCTTCCTCGGGTTGCAGATCAAGCAAACCTGGGAAGGGACGTTTGTGCACCAAGGCAAGTATACGAAAGACATTATGAAGAAGTTTGACATGGGTGAGGCAAAGCCTCTTTCGACGCCCATGTAGACTACGACTGCCTTGGATGAGGACGAGGAAGGTGAGGCTGTTGATCAGACGGAGTACCGAAGCATGATCGGGTCGCTTTTGTACTTGACGGCGACCCGACCGAACATTCAGTTCGCCGTCTGCTTGTGTGCACGCTTTCAGGCATCTCCACACACTTCGCACAAGCAGGCGGTGAAACACATCATGAGGTACTTATGCTTCACTCCTGAGTTTGGATTGTGGTTTTCAGCCTCCTCCTCTCTTGTGCTTTGCGGCTATTCCTATGCCGATTTGCTGGTTGTCTTGATCGGAAGTCCACTTCGGGGACTTGCCAATTTCTCGGGTCTTCTCTTGTGTCTTGGTCTTCTCGTAAACAGTCTAGCGTGGCTCAGTCGACCATCGAAGCTAAATTTGTTGCCGCCGCTAGCTGTTGTTCGCAGTTGATTTGGATGATTGCGACTTTGAAGGATTTTGGTCTTGTGCTCACTCGAGTGCCTCTGCTTTGCGATAGCACGAGTGCCATTAGTGTGGCAAAAAATCTCGTGCTTCACTCTAGGACCAAGCACATTGATGTTAGTTGTCACTTCTTGAAAGATCACTACGAGAAGGGCGACATTGAACTCCGGCATGTCGATACCCACAACCAGCTTGTGGACATTCTCACAAAACCTTTAGATCAAGCTGTGTTTTCCCGTTTGAGAGGGGAATTGGGTGTTTGCTTCCCTTTTTAGTTGAGGGAAGCTAGCTGTATCGTATTTCTCCTTTTGATTTTTATTTGATCCTTCTTTTGCTTCTTAGCTTGTGGACTTTGCATTTTTGCATCTCATTGCATTTGTGACATAGATCATTTTGAGTTTCATACCTATAGCCGATATAATGAAACTATGCTCTGTTTGAGGTGTTTTATGTGTCTATGGTGATGCTTAACTTAGACTCTCTTTGATCTCTTGGTACATACTAGAGCTAAGTTAGAAAAGCTTTAAAACTAAATTTCATTCAAATGTCACCTCTGAAATGACACTAGCATGTGTAGGCATTTGAAGATCTCTTTTGGTTGTTTTGTATATAGCTTGTATCTATGGCTCTTCAATGAATCATTCACTTGCATTGAGCACCATGTTTAATCTTGATGTAAAATGAAGTAGCTCTATGAATAGTGAAGTGATAAGATCGAGTTGGGTTTGCATTTGTGAGCACTTCACCGTATCGAGACGGCTTCCCATTGCACTTTTGGGTTGAACTTGAGCGATGTCGTGTATGACCAAAACCGGTGCCTTAAGCTCTTTGGCTTCGCCCGGTTGCTAAGTGGTATCCCATTGCTTACAACCACTCGCATACACTTGTAATGTGCCTAAAACTGAATTTTTGCTGCAAAACTCTGAAAAATAAAAAATTTGGTTCAGTTTGGGTCATTGGCTTGATATATGATCTTTGCTAGGGATAGTTTACTTGCTATACATGAGATAGTTTTGAGGTTGATCTTATCTCTTATGTCATGTTAAGATGTCATTTTGGTGGTGATATCCTTTTTATGCTCACACATGTAATCTTCTCTAAACTAGCTTCTAGAAGTGATCTTTAGCTCAATTTGAGTCTATGCTAAGTACTTGGACCATTTTCTTATTCTCACAGGATCACATCATTTAGAGTATCTTTTCATTGTCTTAGCTCTATGTATGAAGCTTTTGCACTCATCTTGCACTCATTTGGCATATTTGGCATTTGTGCCTGAAAACTTGTGTTTTGAGCTTTGATGAGCTACATGTGTCAACAAGGGGGAGAAATTGTGCATTTCACCCATGTCTTTTCAAAGGGAGAGAAAACTTGTTAAGGGGGAGAAAGATGTGCTTTCTTGAAAATCTTGCATTTTTGTCCCTTTTTATCTTCTTATTGTATTGGAGAACTTCTATGCCATAAGGCGATTGGTATCTTGTGAGTGTGCATTTGTCCAGGGGAGCTTTTGCTAGATGTATTGAGTCTTTGCCTCTTCTAGAGGTTCTAGCTTATCTTGATTGGATTTTGGTGCTTGATTGGTAACTTGAGTGTGTTGGCGGTGTTGAGCCCGTTTCTGCCTCTTATTGAGGGCTAGCTTTGATTTACTTGGTTGCGTCGAGCCGTTGCCCATGTCTTTGGGAACCATGTTTTTGGTTGCGTTTTGCTTCTCTCAAGTGACCCCGTTTTAGCTTTCTTAGCTTTTGGTCATTTGGAGAGCTTTACCTTGTGGCTCAAATCTAAAATGCACTTTGACAATGCACTCATCAAGGGGGAGATTGCGAACACATGGTTGATATGTGCCCATGTTGTTTAGCTTTGTGATGAGTGATTGCTCAACATTTGAGTTTTTCAGTTTGAGCGGTTTCTACTAATCCTTGCGAAAGCAAATGTGTGCCTGTCTATCGGCTTGTGGTGTGTAGGTGCTAGGCTCGGAGACAGTGGTCAATGGCGTGGTGAAGGTCAAGTAGAGGCTTGTAGTGTTGATGGACTGAGAGCGGTGAAGGGCGGAAGCGGGGCTCGAACCGAAGGACCGCCAGTGGACTAGCTATGGTGGCTAGTATTTGGCACCGGCAAGCGCGACAGGACATGGAGGTAGACCGTGTTGGCCAAGTCAAGACGGCCAGCGCGCGAGTCGAGCAGGAGGCTCATGGGACTCGGAGCTTGGTCGGGCGAGGACGAGGCGACACGAGTCGAGCGGTTTGATGGTTTGGGCTTCAAAACCCGGGCGGAGCTTCCGAGGAAGCGGGGATGACACGTGGCGGAATCCTGGAGGTTGCGTCAAGGCGACGACAACTCCGGGCAGGAAGCGGGGCCGTCCATTCAAACGAGTGGCTGGGAGTTACCCGACATAGGTTATAGTGTCTGAGGACTAGGTAATTCGGTCATGTATCTAGGGGGGTCTTTGGGAAATAGCCAAAGCCCATTAAGTAGGGGATGAAGGGGTATCCCTCATCTCACCTCTTCCACCTCTCTCATTGCCCCCTCTCCACTCTCTAGTCTCTCTCTAGTTCTTGCTTGTAGAGGTCCATGAATTGATTAGCGATCGATTCATGAAACATTTGTAAACGCTTTTGATTCGGGAATCGGAGGCCTTACCCTCCGTGTGCCATGGCACATTTGATCTTTGATTGTGTCTCTTTTGCTTGTGTTCTTCGCTAATCGCGTTTTGCTTCTCTCTAATCCTCCTTGTTCATGCGTTGAGATCTTTTGATTGAGAGCGAGTTTTGCGATTCCGTTTGAACCAAGTTGTGCGGGATCACGAATAGATCATTTGCACTGAAGGGTTTTGCCCCAAACATCATGAGCACGTAGATCGGACAAATTCTATTTCGTGTTCTTCGTTTTGGTGATTTTCCCGAAATCCTTTTACTCCCGCTAATTCACTCCAAATTGAGCGATGATTTCTTCAGGATAGCTCACCAATAGTGTTGGGATCATGCCCACAAAATCTTGTCTCTATTGGTAAAGATTTGGTGAAGAAGTGTGGAAGTTTTGGGGGAGGGGATTCAAAATCGCCCGCATTTTCTGCTCTGTCCAAGAGCTCGTGGACAGTCCAGGAGGAACCCGCGGACAGTCCGTCGGTCGAGCTCCGGGCAGAGCCCTTCGGCCAATTTTCAAGTCGTTCGCGGACAGTCCGTCGCAACTCGCGGATAGTCCGCCGTATGACTTTGACGAGCAACAGTGTTTCTGTGCCTCATGTTCAGCGTTTTTGGGTGAACTGCGGACAGTCCGGGAAGTCACCGCGGACTGTCCATGAAACAAGCAGCAGCAATCCAGAAACTTGTAGTTTCTGTCTTTTGACTGGCGGACAGTCCGCCATTCTTGTCGGACAGTCCGGCGTGGTCTTTTTCTGTGCGGTGGACAGTCCGAGACCAGGGTACGGACAGTCCGCGACTTGGCCGTTTTGCTGATTTGTTCTAAGTCTTCTGCGGCTTGTTCTTTGTCCGTTTCCGATCGCTCCGCTGCACCTCTAGGGGTCTTCCTACGGTGTCCACCTACTTGTTAGGTCGTGTGCGTGTCGGTTCTTCCGAGTTCGAGTTTTGGGTGTGTGTTTGGGACAAGGGCCAAGTATTTAGAGTTAGATTTTAATTGGCTCCCATTCACCCCCTCTGGTCACCATTCTCGGTCCTTCACAAAGTTTACAAGAGGCGACTCCCTCTCCAGCAACCTTCAGTGGTACATATACCATTGGTCATAATCACAAACTTCGATCGGGCTCTTGCTTAGGCACCTTAAGCAAACCCTGGTCGTTAACCAAGCCATGCTTAGTCCCAAGGACAAATCCAACCACATCTTCAACACTCACATCATCAACCTCGTCAACCAAACCCTTGTGCCCAAACTGTTCTAGAGCAGCCCGCCGCTTATAAAAATAAGAGGTCCAACATGCATGTGGAGATTCATAATTCTTAACATCGTAAGACCGAACGTTCTTCCAGCAATCAAAATTTAGCCAAGGCCAGAGAGTAGTCACGCGCGACCACTATGGCCCACGGTTCTGGGATTCGGCCTGAAAGGCCCGAATCTCACCAAATTTTGCTTATTTCGGCTGGGCCTGAGATAGCATTGAACCGGTCAAAAAAATTCGGCCCAATTTAAATTTCAAGGCCAACAAAACATGTCAACCAGCCCACAAAACACCTCCCACAATAAAAAAATGCTCAGCCCACATCAGAAACCTCGTGTTTTTATTTTTCTCCTCCCTCTCTCACCTAGCGGCAGCAGACCAAGCACTAGAACCCCCCAGGCTGCTCAAATTTGATCAAATGTCAACTGGAAACCGGTCTGAATTTTCCAAATTTCACCCATTTCGGTGAGCACCAAAATATTTGCAAAAACAAATCCCAGAACCTTGCTATATATGGCCTTGAAATAAAAATATTTTGATAGTTCATTACCTGTGGTAGCACATCGAACACCTTGTGCGCAGGCTCCAAGGGAACCAGCGCAACAAGGGTAACCGTTAAAAACACTAGTATTCTTTTCAACTGTGGAGCCATTAGGCCCCACCAAAACTCCTATGAATAGGCTGAGATTTTGACTCTTTAATATCAGATATAGATATAGATTTGTAAGGTCTAGCTGTTTGTTTTCCGGCTGAAACGTGAAGGACAGTCTGAAGCATGTGGCTGATCGATGGCACTAAAGAGAAATCAAAAAGAAAAAAGGACTCGGGTACGGTCGCATGATCGATATGATCAGCACACTACCTCAAAAATTTGGTCGTGTGGGAGAAGCCTAGAATGGCAACGGATCCTATATGCTTAGATATCTCCAGCCTAGAATGGCAACAGAGATCCTGCTATATGCTTAGATATCACAAAAAGGATAAATCTATACTGTATGCTTAGAGCGTTGCGACGTACAGGGAACGTACCTTCTCAATCAAATTAAACGTACAGAATGAAGAAGCTCCGTGATGTATATAGCTATATATGTAAACTCGGAAATGGACCTGCCTATATGCTTGTATGACTTTGCCTCTCCGCCCCTCAGCCCCTCAGCCTCCAGAACGAATGCTGAACCTGTTCGCCTAAGATTGAAGACCGAAATCACATATATTGTGAATATTAATTGTGAATGACCGAATCGGCGACCAGAGGAGGATGAATGGGGGCCAATAAAATTTTCTTGATATGAACAAACCCGAATACCAACCTAAAGCATACAACGGAAATAAAAGCTCAGACTGACTCGAAAAGAAGTACCGATCTACACGTACTATGATAGATGAAAAGTCTGAAACTAAATCACGTAAATGATCGAAATACTAAATAAAACACAATCAATAACTATGTAGATTAAACGATAAAGGACAAATCGAAATGATTACTCAGAGATTGTGTACTATTCACTGAAAGCAACGTTTCTAACATAAAAAATAAATATGCAAAGAGAAAGAGAAATAGCTCACGGTTCTTGCTGCTGAAACCAAACGAGTATCATGTCAACTAAAGCAGATTGCGTCCGGCGCGTGCTTTGTACGATGGCAAGTGCAGCTCGTTGTCCCGCGAGGAGTTGACAGCGCGTGCAGGTCCGTTTTATCGGTGAACTCTACAGGACCTGTGACGTGCGATCAGCGACAGCAGCCTGAGGTCAAGACTAGCGACGGCGCTCCCTGTCTCAGTGAATTGTCCCTGCACACATAAAAGAGAACGGCACAAGAAGGACCGGCGGCGCGGGGCACACAAGTTGATCCAAAACAAAAAGGCAGACGTAAATAATTTTTGCAGATCGGATCAACAAGATGCAAACAAACGACTCAAAAATAAATGATTAAACCAAGTAATTGTTCTACAGAATTGTATCTAGCCTCCGCCCGATCATCCTCCCTCTCTTAATTAGAGAGATCAACTAAAAATCCCTCGCTAGGAATTGAAACCCTAGGCTAGACAAAAAAGGGGAGAGAGGTGGTCCCCTATTAGTGTAGCGCCGATACTGTTCACGCCCGTGAACAGTAACCGCGACACTGTAGCAAAAAGGTCCAAATCTCTCAACCCTAGGCACCACATATTTATAACCCTGAGGGTGGCACTACCTTTTACACATAACCCCCTACGTTAAATAAATTTAATGTAGGAGCGTAAATTCCAATTACGCGTAATCTTCCATGGCAAATTCCACGATGTCCGTGATCCCTCCATCTCCATGACGTGATCTTCGCGATGTCACCGCACGACCATCCGAAATCGTATCGCGATCGCCAGAATTTCCATCTTCGGCCAACGCACGCCGCACGAGCGTCCCGGTACGATGCATGGCTTTGTGACTCAACCAGCGAACCCCGGATTTTGTGGCATGATCCGGAAACCTCCCTCGACGTTCTCCCGCCATGTAGCCAGGTACAGTAGACGTACACCGCACGATCGCCTGTCCCTCAAATGCAAGCCTCGATCCGCCCTTCTCCGCCCCCGCGGTTCTTTGGCACGGCATCCTATCTTCGTTCTTCACTCATTGCCGCATGTACCTTGTCTCCACCTGTCACCTGCAACCACAACCTACCGAGAGACACGTCACACGCACACCGTGTTGTCAATCGCTCATCACCAAGGTGCTAGCCCACCGGCATCTCAAATTGCCTCAAAAAAAATAATGCCTATTGCTTTTTAATATTGGTAGCATATGATGCTTTTTTTAATTTATGATGCATATGAACGACGACGAAGCTGCAGGTGGTAGCTGTTTGTTTTATGTATAGGCAACTACTGGCAATTAAGTGGAGAATCTTTTGTTTTAATACTTGAAGTTTCATCCACAGCTGATCCATAAACATCTAGTTGACTTTGCTACTGGATCTGCAGTTTCTGAGCCAGGTACGTACGTGGAGTGTGCGCTTAGCTAGAAGATATAGCTAGGGAGAGAATGGGATTGGGGCTGCCGCCGGCCGGCAAGGCCGCAAGCTAGCCCGCAAGGGGAGAGGAGTAGGTGAGGGCAAGGAAAAGGGAGAGGGGTATCATGCTCATGCATATGACAGTGGAAGGGAAGAGTTGGAACACAAAGACTGATGGATGGGTTACGTTGGAGATCTGGGTGTGTGTGAGCCGGCCTATGGTTTGCTATGGCAGGTTGAGGCAGGCCGGGCAGACTATTTTGAGAGACGAAGAACCTCTCAAGAGGTACGTGTTTAATTTCTCTATTTTGTGAATATAAAAAGGTTTGTCTCCTAATTTATTTGCTTTTATAATGATGGTTTTTCAGCTGTTTTACTGATTTTGTACAACTGAGTTACCACCACCACCCCTATGGCCCTATCTTTGCAAGCGTTTGCTTCTTTCTTTTTTTCCCTTGCGAGTTGCAATCTGCAAAGAGCAAATGGTTCTATTTCAATTCACGTTTTGTCAACTGTTTTACTCGGCCTGTACTCTGTACAGCTCACAAGCTCAGCCCACCTACTCCGAAATGCACGCTCAGGGATTAAAAAAAATACTATACTGTTACCGTTAAAGGAACTTAATAAACTAAGAAGAAGATTTCTTTGGGCTAGTACGTGACAAGGACCTTACAAGAGGAAAATGCAAAGTTGCTTGGAGTAGGGTCTACACGCCAATAGTCTACGGTGGTTTAAGCATCATAAATCTAAAAAAAAATCAGTAGAGCTTTGAGGCTGAGGTGGGTCTGGTACTTTTGGGATGATAGAGGCAGACCATGGAGGGGAATGGTGCTGCCATTGAATAATCAAGACACATCGCTTTTCAATATTGCAACAATAGTGGAGGTGGGTAATGGCAACAAGGCTTCATTCTGGACCCCCCCTGGCTGGAAGGAGAGGCAACCCTTTTTGCAGCCTTGTTCGAACAGAGTAAAAGAAAGGACAGGACAGTAAAAGAAGCCCTGACCGAAAACAAATGGGTGAGTGATGTAGATCATATCATGAGTGAGTAGACAATAGTAGAATTTGTGGGCTTATGGGGGCGTTTACATGACATAGAGCTGCTGCCATCACAGGATGACATAATTACTTGGCTACACACAACTGATGGTCAATACACATCAAAGTCAGTATATGAATTGCAATTCATTGGAATGACTACATCTATGATGGCTCAAAACACCTGGAAAACAAAGGCATTGCTGAAATGTTGTTTCTTCACTTGGTTGATGTTCCAAAACAGAATCTGGACTAAGCTTAGGGAGTGGCCAAACGAATACTTATGTCCACTGTGTGTAAGGAACCTTGATGCGGTTTCACATCTATTTCAAGAATGTTTTTTCTCTAAAATAGTTTGTGATAAGGTGGTCTCGTGGATTGTGGCAATGGATTTGAGGCCGGATAAATGGGGCCAGACTGATAACTTGGGACAATGGTTCATCGAGATGGGCAACAGTGGTCAACAAACCAAGAGGAACGGTCAATGATCATGCTTACTATCTGGGAAATTTGGAAGGAAAGGAATAACCGTGTCTTCTGTCTTCAACAAGAGATCAACAGAACACCTGAGCAACTCTTCTATGCAATTCAGGATGAGGCAAGAGTTTGGATACGCGTTGAGAACAAAGGTCTAGAAATGGTGCTTCCAACACCGGCGCAACCGCCAGGACTTGTGCCAATTGGGCCAATAGCATAGATCATTCCTTTGGTTAGCTGTTACAAGCATTGTGTAATTTAAGCTATTGATCTGTTGGGGTGGTTTGGTCTTCACTGAACTGTGAAGCCAAGCAAAAATGGGCGCTCCTTGTGCCATGTAAACCTGTAATGCTTACTCTGCTCTTATCAATGAAAGCCGGTAACAGATCTTTCGAAAAAAAAATGCTTGTCCATCGTTAATATGTTAGCAACATTTGTTTTAATCATATAGAAAACAGATAAAATGGCCATTGCCAGATGGATGCTTTAGCTGTCGGTTGTACTTTATTAATGATCATGATCGTATAAAAGTTACACTTGCTGCAGCAGCAAACATATCGGAAATAACAACAATATAGTTGCCCACGCGCGGATGCACCTTTTATTCTTTGGATATCACACGTCATTAAGACCAGTTATAGATAAGGATGGGTGAGTCAGGGAATCAAGTCTCATCTTCCCTGCTCCTTGTGTTACGCTCATGGCCTTCATGTGTGTGTAATACTTAGACGATAGCCAAATCATGATAGCCCTATGTGCTTCTGAAACGGGGGTTTCATGGAAAATATCTTTACTGCTCATTTTAGCTTTCACTAGTTTCGAAGTCATGATCCGTGGGTAATATATTGCTAGTTTGTCATTAATTTAGCAAGACATATTATTCTGTTCACATCAATTTGCTCTAGTTATCCTCATCACTGTATAAACCAGCCATCAGCCCATGGCATTCCTCTCGGGGTTCTCAGTCTCTTGATCTCAGAGGGCCATTGTGTCATTGTTATGGGTACTGCGAACTGGGGTGGGGTCAAATGGAGGTAAATGAATATGTCACTAAACACAACTCACAATGATGCAACGATCATAGAGCACATTTTTCTTCCCCTCAGGAACAATATTTTAGAGATCTCTTGCAAGTGGCGAGGGTAACAGCAGGAGCATTGGGTGTAGCAGATTGGTAGATCTGGTGGCTGCCATAGCTCACCATATCGGTAGATTTGGTACCTCCGCTATAGACCCAAGGTGGATAGTTTTAAGGTAGATGAAAGTGAAGTTCTCCACAATCAAGCAGCGGAATACATAATGGATCTAAGGTGCGCCCTCCATTTGTTGGTATCAAACTTTATTTTGTGCTCCCGATGCTTCCCATTCTGAGTAAATTTCACTGTAACAGCTAATGGCATCCATACTCATCCCAACGTTTTCTACCCTTCACTCACCAAATAAATACCCTGGTTTTAGAAAATGGAGAAATGAGCAGGGAGCAAGCAAGGAAGTGGTCTCAAACCACTCACATTTATTTTGTGCTCCTGGTGTGTCCTATTCTGAGTAAATGATGCTGTAAGTAGCTATCTAATTTCGTAAATATACCATGCATGAGGAAAAGAGGAAATGGGCTGTTTGTACTCTGCTTCCTACCCTATACTTATGAGTATTTACAGGTGCAGGCCCATATCAATTCGTTGAATATCCATTATTTCTGCCAAAACACTATGTATGTATAGTATATGCTACGTACATGTACAAAAAAACCAAAAATGACAGGCTATTCAGACATTAATCCACCCAAAATAAAGGCTTGCCTGAAACGTTACTCATATGCAAACGGTCAAGTGCCCGCTTATTCATCCCATTGGTAGACCAGAGAGGCAATCTGCTTTCAATGGACTGATTCCTGCTGTAAAGTGACTTTGATTCTGCTCCTAAACATACCCTCATGTGTAAGTAATACTTTGAAGTTAAGATAGCCACATGCCCTGTGCTGCTGAGTTTCTGATTTGGCTGATCCTAGTAGCAGCTTGTGTGGTGAAGCAAGCTACAGTGCGCCGATGATTATAGCATGTCTGATGAGCAAAAATCTATAATACTACTAAGTGCTATTTTATCAAGCTTATTTAGTGTCTGACGAAGATGAAATATTTGTTTGGATTGTTATTGCAAGGTGAAGGCTGCACAGAAGATGAGAAGAACAGGAACCATCCTGCATTGTATCTTGCATAGTGATGTTCTGTGTAAGACCACCACCATCCTCTTGTGCAAAAGAAAATGAGAGTTGCCCTACCAAAGGAAGCAGTGAGGCCACCAAAAAACAGAATGGTGGACAAGATATTTTTTCTGCTACATGCATCTGAAGATCTCTAGCTCCAAAAGATAGGACTTGTGTCTTCTGCTTGAATGAAACCAGGATGGTTGCCAAATATGTAACCGAAAAGATAGGCTCTTCATTCATGGACAGAAGCGATGGCAGTGGCATGCAATTGCCCGTACTGGTTAGGGGTCGATGCAATCAGGCTATCTGTTAGTAGAACGTGAGAAGACACTCCAAGGAGCCAACCCCATTCTGGAGCCGATCGAGCCGTCTTTGATTTGTCTCCAATTGAGGGTCCTGTACAGGTGCCCTCTGATGATGGAGCCGGTGACGCGGCGGGCATAGGCTAGGGGGCGCACGCCAGACCGAATACACCCATCGCCCACCCAATTCTTTTCCCAAGAACTCAGCTGACCACATGCCAGTAGGTCTTCTTCCAGTGAATCTTCCATGCATCCTCCCTAGTCTCTGGATCTGCCGTGCTTCATGCTTGAATCATATGACTTTATTTTGTGTTCTCGATGTCTCCGATTCCAAATATACATGTTACTGCTTGTCCGAGTAGCTAAAATGGTTCCCAATATTTAGGTCTACTTTTATGTTCATTGTATATCCCGTTGTCACTAAACAAACTCTCTTGCTACTATGCGGATCGAGAATTTTCCGTGAAATGCCATAAATATATATAACGAAACTGGGAAGCAGGGGGTATGTCGGTATGTGTAGCACTGCTCCCTCCCTCCTTAAATAGAGAACCAACAACTACATGATGAGACACAATATATTAGTCCACCATGCTCTATGGGCTATTACTATATAGAGAACTGGGGCTCTTGCTCTACCAAAATGACTAGCTAATTCTTCTCTGAAAATAGAATGTCTTTGGGAAAACTTGTGGCAAAATGTTCATTGCACCTCTGCACATTTTACTTATTAGTTATACCTATGAGAAATTTAAGATCAACCAATAATTAGTTATTAAAAAATCAGTAGAGGTTGTTTACCATTCTCATGATGCTCAGTTGTGTACCATTTTTGAATGGCAGAGATTGAAACTTTGTTCTCTTATAAAAAAACAATTATCAACTGCAGAGTTTAGGATGGGCTGCAAACTTCAACTCTTACTCTTGGATGACTGTGACCCGCTCAGTTAATTAGATTGGATGGCAAGAAGCATCCATTGCTTTCTAGCTGGCCAAGCCCTGAGGGGTCAAAGTATTTAAAGTGTCCATGATGTCTTAAGAAAGTTGAAATAGTTGTCAACTTTACGCATTAAGATATGAAGACTTCATTATCGATAAGGTTGATATTCATACCATCATCATTGATTTTGAAATCTACAAATGTTAGAAAAAAAACCACACACACACACACACAAGCTTATATGCGTATAGCCTAGCCAGAGCATAAGCTTATGCGTAGCCAGCATTAGGCAAAGGCAGCACAATCCAAGGTCTAGACAACAACATCAGTGACCAAGATCTTCTCTTATCTTTGTGTTTTTGTAGTGCAGAGGAGGAAGTTTGTTCCTATGAGATGCTATTCCTAGTCCGTGGAATTTAGTAGAAAGCAAGTCATGCAAACTATTAACGACACTACTTGGGAAATTCCTTGAATACTTAGATTACTATCATAAATCATAAATACTACAACAAGGTGCAATAAAAATGAAAGTTTTGAATATTTTTTTGTTGACATGAGTGTGAGTATATCACTTTTTTTTGCTTCCTTTTAATGTTCTTTTAATTTCTTATGCTAAGGACTTATCTAAGTAACTCCTCCTGTAACTTCTATAAGCAATCAAAAAATAATTTCTCAATAACAATAGTGCTGGTTGAAAGAAATACTGACCCTATCAATATGCCCATTACTTCTTATGTGAGCAAAGGCTCTCCAGTCCTGCACTTGGATACCAGGAAGATCCTTCAAGCAATCGGAAACGACAACCTTTTTTTTCAACTGTTCCATTGAAACCTGTTTGTCCAATTGTTCCATTGCAACCTGTTTGTCCAGTTGTTCCATTGCAACCTCTTTGTTCAATTGTTCCATTTCAACCTCCTCTTCTTGTACATCAATAACAGGAGTAGGTATTTCACCATGAGGGACATCATAAAATTTCATGTCGGAAACGGATGCATCTGAATCAACTTCACCTGAAGGTGAAGCCATGGAGTCTAGCAAATAGGTTGATCGGCTGCCTACCAAGAAAGTTATGCGTTAATCAAAATAGCACATGTAGGCGCAAACAGGTGCCTGCATTAATCAAAATAAAAGGAACAAGTGCTCGCTTGTGTAAATAATTTCATGAATAAAAAAACCTAGCAAGCCTAGTGGTCGACTGAGCTCTGTGTCGGGATCCAGATAGACTCACTTGTGGTCCGATCCAGTAACCGAGTCCCCTCGCTCGTTGTAGAATCCGCCTTGTGCTGCCCTTGCACCTATACATGATTTGGTTCAACCTTACTAACCTCTACATGATCCCTCTGTTCCATTGGAACGATTCTCAAAGGAAAGCCAGATCCACAAAAATTGGTATAAGATGATAGAGTCTCTTCTTCTTGTACATCAAGTACAACAGGAGGTATTTTACCACCTAGGAAACCTATCGATTAGCTAGTAGAACTCAACGTACGTGTTCGATCCTATATATCATGCTTTGGCTCCACT
Organism: Microstegium vimineum; assembly: GCA_022036555.1. NCBI lineage: Eukaryota > Viridiplantae > Streptophyta > Magnoliopsida > Poales > Poaceae > Microstegium > Microstegium vimineum. The sequence goes on from CM039136.1 coordinate 6,164,128, forward strand.
TACATTCTATAGTAATCAGGCATTGAAGGACCTATACCAGCTCTCATAGGCTATGCTCATTGGTTAGCGCCCCCTCTTTCTTGCACACTAACACACCCACATGCAAGCCCGCATGGAAAACACACACACACACACACACACACACACACACTATTAGCAAAAAAAGACCTTTGTGTAAAGTGCAATGGAAATAAAATGAAACCATTCATAATCAGAAGAAAGTGCCAACAAAGTGCAAACTATTAACAACACTACTTGGGAGGGGATGACAAAGAGGCCCAACACGAATGAAGGACATCGAACGGCTCAACACCGATAAGCTCAGTACGGTCATCATTTTTCTGTAATTGCCGTGCCCGTGCACCTGAGGGGAGACTCCTCGACGTGGATCCCCTGCCGGGTGAGGAAGCAACAATCAGAAGGTGCCGAACCAATGGTGGTGCATCCTCCCAACCACTAGACCTGCTGCAGTTGGCGATGTGTTCACGGACGACGATGAGCAGTCGCATATGGGCAGTGGATCAGCCACGAACGCAGTCATATACAACGTCGGAAGTTCCCCTCATCCTCGGAATGCTATTCCTAAACCCAGCCAAGGGGGACACCTGCGGTGGATCAGCCATGCACCATCCTTGAGTTGACCATCCATCGATCTTCATTGGCGATTTCTTCTTCTATGTTCAATTCTTATTCCCAGTGTCTCCGATTCCAAATCAATATTAGTTGCTTTTTCATGTAGCTAAAACTAGTGGTATCATCCATTTGTATCTGTTGTCATATTTCTTATCCCTGTATCACGAAAAACATTGTGTTGATAAGAGAGGCTGAGAATGAGGCACCAAATGCCATGTATATATAAGAGAATGAAGAGGTGGATTATATGTGTCCTTGCTTCCTACCTCTGCCTTTAATTAGACAATCAATGAATGGTGGTGCACGGATAACATTCTGGAGACACAATTAATATATAATACACACCAACCTATAATATATGGGCTAGTAATACTTCAGAGGAGATGAATCGATTTGAAAAAAAAAAGTTTGAGAAAACAATTTCTCTTTTTTTTTTTTGAAGAATGGATGGAAGTTGGTGATATGATCTCGACTAACAAAAACTAATAACTTGGCACACAGGTTAAGGTGCACCTAGCTATATTAGTGTCAAATTGGTAGACTATTTGTCACGGTCAGCAGCAACCTTAAGGATTATGTGGAGTCAGCCTCGCCCGCGGCATGTATATAAATAAGACCTAAACGTGTTTTCGTGATTAGACTTCCCTCGATCGGCAGCAAGCCATTGACCATGTCATCCTGACTCATCTTTTGCAGGACCCGAAAGCCAAGATGGCCAAAGCAAGCATGCCACCACTACTCGTCATCGACATAACTGGCCGCCAGCAACACGTACGGGACTTGCCAGCTTGAGTGGAAGAACAAACGGGCGGTTCTAGGAAAAATGTACCTTGGCGAGAAGGTCGAGTTGGCCAATGCTCAGAATGTTAGTGCGGAGCTGCGAGATGTGGTACACATCATGAAATGCCTTGTAGTCACTGTCCTTCGACTCAAACAAGATTGTGCCACACCCTGGGATCTCACTAGCATTCCATCATCAAACTGCACTGAGCTGACAACATTGCGATTGAGGTTAGAGAACACAAACGCATCACCAGTCATGTGATTCGAGGCTCCGATGTCGAGGTAACACTTCATCTCCCCGTGGTCACTGCCATCACCAGGTCCGCCATTGAGTAAGACGTGTGTTAGCATGGTGCACGCTGTAGAGGGCACCCTCCACTAGCATGCCTCCTTGCGAGCGTGACTCCTCGCGCTTCTTCTTGCGGCACATGTTGTCCCAATTCCCTGTCTTGCCGTAGTAGCGGCAGGTGTCATTATCGACCCCCCCCCCCCCCCCCCCCATTGCTGTACTTGGAGGTTACTGAGCATGCATCTTTGTTTCCCTTCTTGCTGCGGCCATGCATGCCTACCACAATGTTTGCCAGAGCCACCTTATCATGCCTTGCCTCACGCCAATGAAACATCAGCATTGATGTTGATCGTGGTAGGACGTGAGACGAGCGATCACCTGCCTTGGTGAAGTATAGTTTGTCGTTGATCTCCTTGCCAGGACCGCTGCTGCTACTCAAGCCACATGTTCCTTGACCCTTAAGGCAGTTGTACTACTGCTCCAATGCCTTAAGCCGCTCGACGACCTCCTCCAGCTAGATAGCCTCAAGATCATGGAGAGTATTGATCACCACCACGATCTGATGAAACCGTTCAGGAAGGGCTTGGAGAAACTTACGAATGATTGTCTCATCTTCATAGAGCTCCACCAGGACAGCGAGTTGATCCGTGATCTTGGTGATGCAGGTCGTGGAATCATTGACTGCCGTGCTTGAGTGTGAGGGCGTATAACTCCTAGCGCACGCACGCTGTGCACCTTGGACTTGCACACCCAACCGATGCCGATGCGCCGCGTCTTCAGTGCGTCGATGCCGATGTGCCTTGGAAGTGGGCTGGTTGGCCATGTTTGCCTGTCAGATGGAGACCAGCTGGATGGCCAATGCCGGGGCGATCCAGAGCTGTTGCATGGTATGAACGCTCTGATCGTGGTGACAGATACAGGCTCCGATACTAATTGTTGGATCCTCACCTAGATCATTCTCCGATGGAACGCGCACTCTCATCTCTCATTCGCTTGATGAACACAAGAATTCAGGCTACCATTTGGTGCAAAATTGCTGCACCCCAGCGATAGAAACAGGTTTCGTGATTTTCGGGAAACAAAACAAACAAATATTAAATCAAAGAAATCAATGCTGTATTGCTGCAGTATGCGTTGTTGCCATGGGTAGAGACACCAGTGCAAGCGGCCGAATGGGAACAAGTTGCAGGCGGCGGACCAGAACTCGCCACAACAAGAGCGCCCATAGGCCTCCGTCAGCTCCCTTCCCTCCAGTGCGACGGGAAATTCTGAACTCTGCTCTCATCTCTCCTTCACTCGATGAAATTAAACGAACACGGAGGAACACAGGAATTTGGGGCTGCGCACGAGCTGTAGCTTTTCTTCTCCTTTTATCATACAAACTCGGCAGGACCTCGATGCCATGCCCGCCCACGCCCCGGTTCTGCTGCGCCATCCCACAGCCACGGAACGTGGGCAACGTCGCGTGGACTTCAGGTACGCTATTGAAGCACACACATGCACACGGCACGCCTGATGTGGACTGCATCGGCTCGATTCTATCTAGATTCTAGACGCGACCATCTAGATAACTTAAGGCATATATATGACATGTTTATTTACAGCATGGGAGACACTCAACTTCCCTCAGCTAGTCCTAGCAGTTCCAGAATTGGAGGGCACTCTGGATCTACCATGTATGATTCTGCTTGAGTTGACTAGCCGTGCATCTTCATTCATCACTCGTTCTTATTTGTTCGTTTCTTGTTCATGGTGTCTCCAAATCCAAATAGATCTTACTGCTTTTCCATGTATAACGCTAAAATCAGTGGTGTCTGTACATGCTTCCTATTGTCACCAGAGACAAAGTGAGTTGGTCTGGACTCTGGAGCTAGCTGAGCATGAGCCGCCATGAAGTGCCACGCGTATGTATAATGCATGTGTCTCTGCTTCCTACCTCTCGCTTTAATAGACAATAACTAATGAATGATGATGCACCAACAGCATGCGCTCGAGACACAATACACTCAGGGCAGAACTTCAAGTATTCAATGCGCTATTCGATCAGTTGAATGCCCAAATTTATTGGGAAAAAATCATATATATATATATATATATATATATATAGTGTATATACATGTATGTACATATAATTATATATATTGAAAAAACAAAAATACATCAGAACTAGACATCATGTACAGCGATCAGCCTAAAAACAACTTCATTTCGAACCCCATCAAAGGAAACAACAATGTCCAACCGCCCAAACTCTCCCTCACGGTTCAGGACATATGACATGCATCCACACACCGGCTCCAGGACTAGGAGACGAGAGTTCTGTAAGAAGGGTGTGGATCACAACACTCGAACTACTGCCTCTGTTCCACGCCTAGGGAATCCTTGAGGCCTTCTCCCCCACTGCTGGGGACGTGTCACAGGCTGGAGACTTCGACAAGGACCATGTCTTGGCCCACACGATGAGGGAATGGGAAACGGATGGGGCAACTGGGTCTTTTCCTATACATAATAGTTACTGGTGTCTCAACCAACCTCGGCGCGGATCAAGGCCCGAGTCAGCTGTTGGGCCGACTCGATGGAGATCAAACTAACCCTCTAAAGCTGGCGGCGATGAAATTGTTGTATGTACTCTCGTGTGTAGCTTTATCTCTGGTTCCTGATGTCTCCAATTCTAAGGAGTTATATATGTGTGTCTAAGTCGTGTTTCTTCTCTTCTAATATTTCTTCTCTCGTGTGTAGTTTCATGAGGTCCATTATCCCTATTCATCTATTGTTTCTTCTATTCTTCTCTCAACAAACAGGTTCTCTTACAAATACAGATGGCAGACATGAACCACGAAGCTTGCTACGTTCTTTCAAGGATATATATAGCATGATGTTGTTCCATGGCACCATTCATAATAATGATCTCATGCACTTACTGCCTGCCGAGGAACATGCGACTATCAATTACTATGTTGTCTCACTTCAGACAGGTAGGGTAATAGCAGATCTAACCTTGGTTTCATCATAACGTTGGTTAATACTGTGTGCCATCTCCCATATGATTCAGTCAAGCCACAGGGCTCCCTTCAGACTGCCGTGAGCTGTGTGCTGGTGAGTGCCATACATGTCTCACTACTCCAAAACCGATTTTTCAAGACACTGTCCAAACATTAACAGAGGTGGTTACAAAATCCAACCATCTTGTAAAATACCTGAGGATTTTCAGAAGCAGACGTTTTTATTTACTGAGGCGATCACAATTAACCGTCTCGCAAAATGCATTTACAGAGGCGGATATTTTATTTACGGAGGCGGTCCAAATTGCCAATCTCGTAAAATCAATCTCTGAGATGGTCAAATAAAATGGTTTTACAAAGGAGGCAAACTTTTTAAGAGATCGGTTAATAGTGGTCAGTGGCGGATCCAGAACAGACCAAGTGGGGGGCTAAATAACATAGATTAATTTTTTTACTCGTTAGATATAATTCACTAAGGACTTGTTTGGTACAGCTTAGCTTTACTAATCAAGTTGTTTTTTACGAAAATAGCTTTATGAGCAACTCTCTAAGTGAAGATGAACTATTTTGGAAAATATGTTTAGCAAAACAGCTTCACCAACAACTTTATGATGTATATGTGAGATAAAGGGGGAGAGAGATGAAATAAGTTATTTTTTTCAGCTTCATCCTACTTCATGTCTTTGTTAGAGAGGGCGAAAAACAACTTCATGGATAAAACTGTTTTGAAAAGAGGCGTTTGGTAAAAAAGCAGCACACAACGGCTTCATAAAATTCTTGTGAGTTGTATCAAACATGCCCTAATAGATGTAGATAAAATTGATAATTTCATTGTCGGTGCTCCCTCTCCCAGATGTGATGCAAGAAGAACACAATATTTATCCTAGTTCGGGCAAAAGAAGGCCCTACGTCCAGCGGGGAAGGATGGATTGTATTATCTTGCACCGAAGTGCTCGTACAGGGGGGGTACAAGCTGGTTACACGGATGAACTCGAGGGAGGTCGAGGCCTAGAGCTAGCAGTGCTATATTAGGTGACCCGGATGATTGCTTGAGATGTTGATCAAGCAATTGGTCGATTGTAGGGTGTGCGGAAGACTTGCTATCTTTGGTTCTGGTGAGAGTTTGTGTGTGATTGCGGGAAGAGTCGATGATCATCTCTTGTCCCGTGTGTCGTTTGTGTCGTCTCCCTCTCTCTATTATCCCAGCGTCCCCTTTTATAGGCCAAGGGGAGGCTTAGGGTTACAGGAACCTAGTACGTATCGGAATGGGAGACATGTCCGTGCGCCATGCCTGCGACGAGACGTCGATCGCTATAGCGGCATGTTCCTTCTGTACTTCCGGTGTTCCGAGGTATGGTGATGGCAGACTGGTCGTCGCCGGGCAGTATGGCGTGGAACCTGCGAGTTCCACAGTTGAAGCGGGATGGATTGGACGGGTCCCATGCCGCAACAGTCGGGGATGAGGATCGAGGCCTGCGTGACCACGACGTATCCCTGAGGACGCGGTCGAGGGCTACCTCACCCAAGATTCGAGGGGGTGCTCCGTACCCGAGGCGTGGCTCCAGTAGTTGTACGGTCGACGGGTAATCCGGGTAGGGGTGATGACATGACGGATTTGACCGAGGTAGTGAGCGCCCATGGCGTTAGGCGGGGGCGGATTCCAGCATAGGATCCCCCTTTTTCCCATACCGGGAGCAGGTGAGCTGATCGAGCCTCCTGTTCGGGGGTCGTTCGTTCGACCCCCTGTCCGTCATTTCGAGGGGTTGAAGTCGAGGGGGGGAGGATCGACCTCTCTCTGCCATTCGAAAGGTCGAGGTTGGGGGTCGTTCATTTAACCCTCCCTCCGTCGATCGAGGGGTCGAGGTTGAAGGTTGTTCTGCCTTCCGTCCCTCTAATCATGGGCTAGCCCATGATTTGGCCACTTCTGTTGGTGGGGTAGGCCTCCGCCTGGTGGGCCTTCCTCCATTGCTCGGTCGACTGTTGGGTTTCGCCTGGATGTTTAGGCGTTAGATTATTGTGGGTTAGGATACCCCTTATCTTTGTACCCGATAGTAGCCCCCGAGCCTCTATGCGGATAAGAAGAATCCACATAGGGGCTTTTGGTGAAGATTTGTAGAGTTAGTATATGGTTTGATTCTCCGCGGGGTGCGCGCGAGCGCACCCCGCGGGGGTAGCCCCCGAGGCCCTTGACGAGTGATTAAGGACTCCTCTGGGGGCTTTGATTAGCGTCTTACCTGGGGGAGCGATGTTAACTGGGGTTGTAGCACCCCATCGAGGGGTCAACCCGGTTTACCAGGTCTCGAATGTTTTTGACCCTCTTTCGTCGAGGGGTGCCGTGCGTAGTTGAGCCCCCGAGCCTCGTGCGGCTGGGGTGTTGCTACTTCTTAGCATCCTTCCCACGGATCCTTGCGCTCGGATTGTGAGGCGAAGAGCGTCGTGGGGATCCTTCGGGACTCCCAGGTTTTGCCTTGGATATGTCCCGGGGGGTCTCGAGAGTTCGTTCTCGAGCGGGGCCTCGTATTGGCTCCCCTTGGGTCATCCCTGACTCGGATACTCGAGGGCGGCTGTCGAACCCTGTTCGAGGGCCAGCCTTCGCCCCCTCGAGATTTGAGGGTGGACTGGAGTCCGTAATCCTGGGTCCTCCTTGACTCGGGGTACTCGAGGGCGACTGTCGAACCCTGTTCGAGGGCCAGCCTTCGCTCCCTCGAGATTTGTGGGTGGATTGGAGTCCGTTTTACTTCCCTAGGAAGGAACTGCTCGAGAGCGGTTGTCGAAACCCTTTCGAGGGCCAGCCTTCACTCCCTCAAGAGCTCGAGGGACGGGCCGACGTCCGTTGTTTACCTCTGAAGGTAACGCTCCACATTCCCTGTCGTTGGTCGTGGGGCGCGCCTTTTTAGGAGATGTCCCTTCGTCTGCGCGCGGCGGGCATGGAGGGTGGCGAGAACCCCGACGACGCGACAGGTGTCCCTAACCCTATGGATCCCTAAGGGGAGTTAGGTGGGCGCATTTAATGTAGAGACTTACCTGCCTTTTCGATGGATCTGCCCGTTGCGCTTCCGTTCATATACATACGGGGACAGGGCTTTGGCTCTCTCACGTTCGCCATTGCCTTCCCCGCCTCCTTCGTTCCCGCCTTTGCCTTCGTCGTCCTCTGAGCTTCGCATCTACGTGCACGAGTAAGGAGAGGAAAAGATCGGGAACACACCTACCCGTCTCCGAGCGCATCTGCTTCCCCACTGCCATGGCCAACTACACCCTGCGCAGCCCCGATGACTGGCTCCCTTCGTCGGTGACCGCAGAGCGGTTGGGAGAGCTGGTGGGGAGAGGCCTTCTCTGGCCTATCACTTCGGCGAACCGACGGGAGTGGATGGCGCCGCCGGAGTCAGATCACGAGCCCAACCCACCAGAGGGCTACGTGGTCAGCTTCGAGGCCTTCCACCGGGCGGGGCTGGGATCCCCCCACCAACCGTCTCTTGCGGGGGATCCTCCATCACTACGGCGTGGAGATCCAACACCTCTCCCCCAATGGCGTCTCCCACGCGGCGGTCTTCACCATCGTGTGCGAGGGGTACCTGAAGATGGAGCCGCACTGGGAGTTGTGGCTTCATCTATTCGAGGCGAGCCTGTTCCATGCCCCTGATGAGTGTGGGTGTGTCCCGATCTTTCGGTGGAGATAGATAACTACGATTTGACTGGAGAGACGTTCACGATCCGACTACAACCATCCAAGGACGCTGCGCCTTAGCGATCGATACACCAATTCCAGCGGTTGCTCACGATCTTGTGGATCACAACCAACCAAACCACTAGGGTTATTCCTGCAAGCAATCGAAGAACAAGCAAGAACAATTAGAACAAGCACTCAATTGCAAATAAGAGATGAAGGATCAGATGTGATACACATGAAGGTGGGTTTCCGAATCAAGTAGAACGGATGGTCTAGTCGACACACGCGTCTACAAGGAAGTAGCAGCAGCTAAACTTTCATCTAAACAAAACCCAATCTGTTTGTGGCGGCTCTAGGGGGATATAAGGAGGAGGGAGGACGACCACAAGGGTCCTGGTGTCGTCCTACAACCCTAGGATGAGTCCCTAATGGACTCAAGTTGATACACGGGCCATCGGCCCAAAATAGGGTGACGCAGCACCGTTGGTAGAAAAGATCTCGGTATTAAATTGTCTACTGCGCACGCATCTGATAGGATATAGGTATGAGTCCAGACCCATTGGAAGGTAGACTTGATAAGCTTTCCAAAAAGTCCTATAACGTCCCAATCGGAGTCCGTATGAAGTCGTGGCAACCGTCGCAAGTTTGGACTCTTCTGCAGTCCGAATTGAACTTTCCAAAACGTGTTGGACTTGGACTCTTTGTTTCCTTGGATCCAATGTGACGTGGTGGCCTGGTGGAGAACGTTAGGAACACTTGGATTTGGTCCCCAATCAACTTCATTGGCCATCCATGCTTTCCATATGCAATCTAACCCTTCCTTGATCCATGTAAGCAATTCTGAAAATGAAAACATACACACTTCATAGTGCAGCACCCATTCATCAAATGTAACAATGATAAACCTCATATAGAATGGTTTCACCTTTGGTATAGAAGTGGTTGGCATGGTCATATCTAAGCCGGTGATGTCCTCATCAGCCCCGGCCGGGACTGGCCAACGGAGGATGGTCCGGGTGGGGTGCTGTAGCATCGGCCTCAAGAGGGCCGAGGACTGGATCTCGGTGAAGATCAAGTCGAGCCACGCGGGGTAGCACTCCGGGTGGTTTTACTTGAGGAACGACGACGACTTGTTTCCCCATTACACCGGGAGGACAATTGAGTCGAAGCCCCCCAACTGGAAGTACGGCATCCCGCAGAAGAAGCAGAAGCACCTCGACCACCTGCTCAGTGCGATCTCCCGCCTAAGGCGGGAGGGGCTTACGGCGGCGATTGTCGAGTCGGCTTTCCACCAGCGGCGGGTCGTGCCGCTGATGGCCCGCCCGCTGTGCCTCGACGAGATGCGCCCTGGGGTGGATCTCAAGGGGTGCCGTCTCGCGGAGGACGCGTTGCCCCTCGAGAGGGTGGTCCGTCGGGTGCGTGCCTCCTTCGCTGGTGGGTTCGAGGCGGGACACATCGCCAGCATCCCCATGGTGTCGGACCGGGGCCACGTCGAGCTGGTACGTCGTTTCTTCCTCCGTTAGTGTCCACTTGTCTGTCTTGCCTTTTCTCCTTTGTATGCCGCCTAACCGCCTCGCGTCCCTCAGGGGAACGTCGTCTTCCGGAAGTCGCGGCCACCGGTGAAGGAGGAGCGCAACGACTCCTAGGTGAGACGGTTTTTGGCCGATCAGGCCAAAAAGGACAAGGATGCGGCCAAGAAGGACAAGGGCAAAAAGGCCCGTGAGAGGGCGGAGCATGACCAACGCCGGTCACAGCGGAGGCAAGCCGGCCTCTCCTCGGAGGAGTCTCCCTCAGAGGAGGATGAGGATGGGGAGTCAAGCGGTGGCGAGGTTATTAAGAACAGTGGCGTGATGTAGTAGCATCGGGATGCGACCGTTACTTCGAGTCTGACCGATGTCACCTTTGTGCAGGACGAGGAGTCCGAAGAGGAGGAGAAGGAAGCGCCCGCGCAAGGGGCGACCGCCAGGGCGGAGGGGAGAGGGAGTCGACATCGAGGTCGGCCCCGACCGCTGGGACCGAGTCGGGCGGCGAGCACCCCGGAGCTTCCCAGAGTGAGGTGGGCGCGGCGGACGCGCAACCGTTCGTCGCAGTCCCCGTCGAGGTGTCGATCGAGCGCGCCACCGGCCCCTTCTCGGTCTGGTGCCCGGTCGTCGGACCCGTCGATCCAGGAGGGGTCCTTGGTGGTGGCAATGAGGACGGCATCGACCCCCGCCAAGACTACGACGCTGGCAGCGTCGACGGCCCCCGCCGTGGGCAGCGGTCGCGGCGGCGGTGGGAGTGGCTCCCGAGGCGCCGCTCAGAGGCCCCCGGGCGGCTCGAGGTCTGTTGGTCGGGCCCCCATGATTCTGCTAGGGTAAGTTCCTTCTCCTTAGGTTTCGAATTTTCCTTGTATACATACTTTGCGCTTACCATCGCGAGCGTGTACTTTTTTCAGGGTGAAGCGGTCGTTGGAGGCCGCGTCCCCTACCCCGGCCAAGAAGCTCAGGGTGGAGGCCGTGTCCAGGATGGCGGCTGGAGGCGGCTCTACTGGCCTGTCCCCCTCGACCCTCACCCCCAGCGTGGGGTGGGTGGTCAAGGGGCATGAGGCGTTGGTGCGCGGGCGGGCGCAGTCGGCCGCGGAGCGGGCTCGAGCGGTGGAGGAGGCGGGTCGATCCGTCTCCTCGACGGGGTCCGTCGAGCGGGCGGGCGAAGCTGCGCTTACCGCGTCGTCGGGGGAGGTCGCGCCTGCGACCTTGGTGGGGACGGGGCCGGCGCCAGCGGACGTCGTAGCGGAGGAGGTCGAGCCGGCGGGCTCGACGGGTCCGGGACCGGCACCAGAGGCGGCCGTGGAGATGGGGGTCGAGCCCCAACCCTCCGCTGAGGTGGAGGTGGTGGGCCTGACTGCCACTGGCGAGGAGGAGACCCCGGAGCAGCCAGCGCTAGATCATGGTGAGGAGACCCCGGGTCATCGCCACTGGCTGAGGTCGCGGCACTAGAGGCGCGCCAGCAGCTCGAGCGCAAGGAGAAGGCACGGCAGGAGGGAGGCGTATAGCTGAGCCTTGCTCCCCCTCAGTCGGCGTTGTCTGAGGGGGAAGATCGTGCTGCGGCCCTATCCCTCGCGGTTCTGGCTGCCCCTTCGTCGGGCGCGGGAGAGGCGGCGATGAAGGTGGAGGCCACCGATGAAGAGGTGGCTGAGATGGTGGCGGAGCTGGTGGACCCAGTGGAGATGGCCGGGGTGACGGCTCCCCGGTCGGAACCGGAGGGGACCATCGTCGCAGCGCACGGGAGCGGCGCGGAGGATGTAGCCATGTACGAGGTATTATCTCGGCCTCATCTCGAGGTCGGGCAGTCGTCGTCTCGAGGTGATCCGCCCTCTAACTTAGTCGACGTGGAGGGAGGGGACCGCGGTGATCCTACGACATTGGCTGCTAACGTGTGTTTTCTTCACCGTGCAGGGTTATTCTCACGGCGAGGACCTCTTCTGCCTAGAGGCGATGACACGGAGGGGCCGACGGCGGCCCTGCAAGATGACTCTGAGACCAGGAGTGCCCGGCTTGAGGGGGCGACCTCCTTCCCCATTCTGGCGGAGCGGGTGATGGTCCACGGGGGTGACCTCGAGATGCGTCAGGGCATCATGTGGGAGGTCAAGGAGAGGATCGACCGCCGCAGCAAGTTCTAGGGGCAGGAGCCCCTCGAGCTGGCCGACCCCCAAGACCCAGGGCGCACCTTCTTCAAGCTCGATGATCAAGCCAAACTCGGGGAGTGGGAGCACCCGGAGGAGTTCCGGGCGTGGCTTTCCCATGTGGTACGCATGTTGGCGGAGGTTGCTTCCGTAGATATGTACCTGTTGACACCGTTTTTTGACACGTGTCAAGTGGGCTAAGGCTTAACTGGTTAATGGTCGTTCTCCATCGGCATACGATTTCCGAAATTCTCTCCACTATAGCCTTTGCTGTAGCCGTTGTTGTAGCCGTTACCCCCGAGATAGGCGTACGATTTCCTCGATCCCTGCGTGTGGAACTACAATTTAATAATAAAATCCCTCGATTGTAGCACAAACAGCTACAGACCACCTCGATCACCGCGCGTATCTACCGCGGACCTCTCCACATTCCTGCACAGTGTGAAACAGAACCCCAAAATACCCCTGAATAGGCTTATAAAAGTTACTGGGATCCACACCGTCCTGTTTACCCGAGTCCATTTTACTTTCACCTTCCTGCCTTCGTCTTCAACCTCCGGCTGCTTCTGAAGAACACAGGCTCGAGCAACAGTACTCCTTCGCGATCCAAGGACGAACCAAGCATCTCTCCGACTCCAAATGGCGATCCAAGTCGACATCCCGAAGGTAAAACTCATTCTCCATTCAATCCAACCTCTCTGCCTGATTCCTTTCCCCGCAAAAACCTGGTTTTATCCCCATCCTCCTTTCTGATTCGTCCCTTCTTCTTCGAACCCTAGGAGTTGTACAATAAAGTAATCATCCCCCTCGCCGGTTCCAATCTCAGTTGCCTAGGCCCAATGGGCAATCCAGACCCCACCTCCATCATCAACGCATAAACCAACCGGATACCGCTTAGATCTGAGAGCTTTGATCTAGGACTGTGGAAGGACACATTCCGCTCATGGCCCAAACACACCAAAGGATGGAAGAACTGGTTCTTGAGATTAGCCAGGTCACAGCAAGTGTACTGGCAGGAGCGTGACTTGGATAAATGCATTAGGCTCTCAATTGCCGATGCAGAAAGGAACGAAAACTTGATGATGGCAGCTTCATACTTCTGGTCCGACAGCATGAACGCTTTCCTCTTCAGGCATGGACCAGCTACTCCCACCCTTGCCGATGTTTACATGCTGACCGGTTTGGATATCACCTCTGCCGATACGCTTAGCCTCTTCAACAGAAAATCTGAGTACAAGGTGAACACCCGTAGTATCGGCGGCTGGACAGGTTATATTCAGGAACACCACAAAACCGGATCGGTAACCCAACGGGAGCATGCCATCTTCTTAAACATGTGGTTTGAAAAATTTGTCTTCTGCGGAAAAACCATCGGCCCGACCACCATGCACCTCCCTGCGGCTGAACTGCTTGCCAATGGCAAAAGGCTCCCTTTAGGCAGGTATCTCCTTGGATTAGTTTACCGATTGCTGCATCAAGTATCCAATAAGCTACTGCTAGGAGAGCCCATCGGCAATCTCGGAGGCCCCTGGTGGTTTGTCAACCTATGGCTGAACGCACATATGCACAAGGCTCTCGGGTTTGATCTATTTTCCCAACAATTCCCGAGGGACATATCAGAAGACTACCAATACGATGATGACGAATCGGCAACTCGGCCTCCGCTTAACTTTGGAGAAGCCGTCATAATGCTGCCAGGTACCGATGTCGATGTGGAGCACTTCGGCTACTATTTCCAGAAGTTCTACAACGAATTTCCCTCCTCGGAACGGGCCTGGTGGCCATATCTTGACGAACACAACCAGTTTCCGTTGCTGTTCAACCTGTCTGACATGAGTTCGGCTGAGAACCAAGCAATCATGAGAGCCAGCATCACTCCCCGAGCCATCCCAGTGAATATCTTTGGATCTGAGAAGAACACTCCACCATCCTATGAGTTTTACTACCCATCGGCAGCAGCAAGACAACTGGCATTTGGCCAACTGCCGATCAAGCTCTGCTTCTCCAGAGTAGTAAAACCTAGGGAGACAATCTCTAGTAATCTGGACTGGAATAAAGTCATCAGCCTTCCTGCCGATGCCGATCTGTCAGACCTCGACTTATCTTCTTGGTCGCCAACCTCCTTCATCACCAACGAATTCAAGTCTTGGTGGCAAGAGTGGAAGTGCCAGCTACTCGCCAAGTCTTCGCACTATTATCGGCACTTGATCGACGCCGGTTACATCATCCCCGACGACGCGGTAAGTTTGTTGTCCGATGTACTTTCATTACTTTATTTATCATCGGTATTAACGCCTAACTCCTTTGCACCCTTGCGCCTGACAGGCCGATGATCCGGTTCCTACAATTAGTAACAGTGGTAGGCCCTTTAATCTTCGGATAATGGGCCCCATATCGATCATCGGCACAAGAGCCCCGACGCTGGCCGCCTTCACGCCTCAACAGGTACCTGCGCCGACACCCACAAAAACCCAGGCTACATCGGCTGCTGCCGTTGCCCTGACACGGGTTTATGCAGTAAACTCGCTTTTACCCGTACCGATTGCGTACTGTTTTATCGGCAACATTTATCTTGCATAACTTGCTTTGTATTTTCAGGCGCTATGGTCATCGGCATCTGCTTCCAGCAGGCAAACGCCTTCCAGCCCGGCTGCCGATGCCCCCCGGTCTTCATCCAAGCGGGTTGGCTCCCCTGCTGCTGCGCCGACGAAGAAGAGGCGCTTGAGGCTGGCTTCTCCTCCACCATCGGCTCCAACTGCGCCATCAGCTGCCGATGTGCCGCCAGCAGGACTGCCTTCGATCCCAATCGCACCAACTGCCGGTGGGTTATCGGCCGAACCTCCATCGACTTCAGTTGCGCCAACCACCGATGGACGACGTCCCGGTTCAAGAGATAACCCCACCCGCCACGATAGCAGAGGCATCCCCATCGGCACAATTGGCCAGACTACCCGGCGAAGAAACAACTCAACCTTCCGCAGCAGCAACGACGTCGGCATCGGCACCGTCGACCCAAGTCCCCGATGTCAGAATGGAACCGCCACAAGAAACTGCCACTACATCGGAGGCGACGCCGGCTACAACTATACTAGCACCAGCGGCGTCGGCTGCCTCTCCAACAAGGGCCTAGTCATCGGCATCCGCTGCCGATGTTCAGGATGAAGCTGGACCACCCAGTATGCCAAGTCCCAAGCAGGAGATCCGCTTCAAGACGGTAAGTCGATTACCCTAAAGCTTATAGTATAGTTTTACAATCGGCATATTTTAACCTCTATTTTCAGGCCCAAGATTCTCCAGACAGCCTCTTCTCCTGCAGCTTAAACCTTCAGAACGAAGATGAGCGCCAAGGCCACCTTCAAGCGGACAATCTATTTTCTTTTGCCGTCAACGTCCCCGATGACGATGAAGAAGAAAGCTTCGTCCCCACTCTATCGGCAGAAATCAAGTCCAGACTTGAAGAATTGCTCTCCTTATTGCTGCAAGACACATGTCAACTCGTCCAGGACTCATCGGTGGCAAGGATTATATTCAAGGATATCCAAGGTCATCTTTCTGCCGATGCAGCGGAAACCCTTCTCCAGGCAGCCTCTATTGACATCAAACAGATCCAGTACCAGAGGCTCATTCGTTGTATTGCCGATAGAGCTGCCCAAGCCAAGAGCGAGGAAGAGAAGCTCAAATTCAAACACCTTGCCGATGAGAAGCACAGAAGCATTGGTCAAGTAAAAGTTTCCATCGGCAACCTTGATCAAGAAATCTCCCGACTGTCGGCAAGGAAGGAGGAGCTACTGGCGGAGCTACAGAAGGTTGAGGGGGGTCTGACTGTAGCCAACCAGCAGAAAACTCAACTGTCCGACTCTATTAAGGTTCTGCAGCAAGAAAGGGACCAGAACGCGCAACAAGCTATACTGTGGAAGAAGAAGATCAAGCCGGTCGAGGGTTTTGCCGACGCCGATGCCAAAGAGATGGACGAAATAGAGCAAATTCGCCTGCGCGCGATATCAGTTATCCACTCCTTACTGTAATTTGTTTGTTGTATCGGCGAGAATTGTAACTTAACACTTGATCTTGATTTGTAATATATAGGCAGTTTGTTTTTACCGATGTTTTGATAATTTTTCTTTTCATCGGCATTCGATTGAGCACTATGCATCTACCCATATGCTAGGGTAATATCTTTTCAAGTATTTGTCGTTGATCGCCCTAGAAAACGCCACTCCTTCGAGAGTTTCCAAAATGTACGCATTACCAGGAGCAGACTGTTTTACCCGATAAGGACCTTCCCAATTAGGGGACCACTTCCCAAATTTAGAGCTCTTAGTCCCAATCGGTAAAATCAACTTCCAAACCAAATCGCCATTGGCAAATTCCTTCACTTTTACTTTCTTATCATACCATCGGGCAACCCTCTTTTTGTTCTCTTCAATGCTAATTAATGTTCTCAACTGATGACCTGACAAATCTTCTAACTCATCTTTCATCAGAGTAATATAATCACCGGTCGTCAATTGATCCTGAAAAGACAATCGCCTAGAACCAGTTTTGATTTCCCAATGTAGGACAACATCGTGTCCATAAACCAACTGATACGGCGAGACCTTGGTTTCACCATGACAAGCCATCCGATACGACCACAAAGCTTCGTTTCAGACCACATGCCACCTTCTAGGGTTCTCTTCAATCTTGCGCTTTATAAGCTTAATGACTCCTTTATTAGTCGCTTCAGCTTGACCATTAGCTTGAGCGTAATAAGGAGAAGAATTTAACACCTTGAAACCCATGCTAGCAGCAAAGTCATCAAACTCTCCCGATGTGAACATGGTCCCTTGATCGGTAGTAATGGTCTGAGGAATACCAAATCGGTAAACGATGTGCTCCTTAACGAAATCCACCATGTTTGCCGATGTCACCTTCTTCAAGGGGATTGCCTCAACCCATTTGGTGAAGTAATCGGTAGCAACAAGTATGAACTTGTGCCCCTTGCTCGACGGCGGATAAATCTGGCCGATGAGATCAATAGCCCATCCTCTGAACGGCCAAGGCTTGATTATAGGATTCATTGCCGATGCAGGTGCCCTTTGCACATTACCACAATTCTGACAGTCCTGGCACCCTTTGAAATAATTGAAGCAATCTTCCAGGATTGTTGGCCAATAATATCCATTCCGCCTAATCATCCACTTCATCTTGAATGCCGATTGATGCGCTCCACATACACCTTCATGGATCTCACCCATCAACTCTTTTGATTCCTCTTTGCCAAGACATCTAAGTAAAACCCCATCAATTGTCCGATAATACAACTCATTATCAAGGAGCACATACTTAGTAGCTTGGAACCTTAGACGCCTTTCAACTTTCCTGGATGGATCCCTCAAGTAATCGGCAATCTCCTTTTTCCAGTCATCGGCAACCGTTACCGATGTTGCGATTTCTTGAATCGGCTGATATCCTGAAGCATTCTGTGCTAACCGATTGGCCTCTTCATTATGCAACCTTGGAATGTGTTCAAGGCGGTATTCTTTGAACTCCTTTAACAACTGCAAACACCGCTCGTGGGCTGCAATTAGCACTTCGCTTCGGCACTCATACGTCTCGATCAACTGATTAATCACCAACATGGAATCACCGAAGATTTCAACAGCATCGGCACGCACCTCCCTGAGTAGTTCCAACCCCTTAAGCAAAGCCTGGTACTCAGCCTGATTGTTTGTCGAAGTAGCAACAATTGACAATGAAATCTCATACCTCTGTCCTCGGGGTGAAATCAACAGAATACCGATACCTGCTCCACCCTTGCACGTAGACCCATCAAAGAATAGAGCCCAAGGAGCAATCTCAACAAAGCTCACCATATTGCAGTGCTGAGTGACAAAATCGGCCATCACCTGACCTTTAACAGCCTTTGCCGATTCATACCTTAGGTCAAACTCCGATAGTGCCAGAATCCACTTACCGATTCGTCCACTCAAAATCGGCATTGACAGCATGTACTTGACCACATCATCTTTGCAGACAACAGTGCATTCGGCCGACAGTAAATAGTGTCTTAATTTAATGCAAGAGAAGTATAAACATAAGCACAATCTTTCTATGGCCGAATACCTGGTTTCAGCATCCACCAATCTTCTGCTCAAGTAGTATATTACACGCTCTTTCCCCTCAAATTCTTGAATTAAGGCTGATCCGATAACACTGTCATCGGCAGACAAATATAACCTGAAAGGCTTCCCGTGTTGAGGTGGAACTAAGACTGGAGGATTTACCAAGTATCTTTTAATCTCTTCTAAGGCTGTCTGCTGCTCTTCTCTCCATATAAACTCTTGATCGGCTTTCAATTTTAACATAGGACTAAAAGATTTAATCTTACGAGACAGATTAGATATAAATCTTCTAATGAAATTAATCTTGCCGATCAGAGACTGCAACTCAGTCTTGTTTGTGGGAGCAACTACCTTGTTAATTGCATCAATAGACTTTCTGCCGATCTCAATGCCTCTCTGATGCACCATGAAACCCAGAAACTGTCCTGCCGATACGCTAAACGCGCACTTATTAGGATTCATCTTTAACCCATGCTCCCTTGTGCACTCTAATATCTTCTGCAAATCGGCAAGATGCTTTTGAAGTCTCCAGACTTAACCACTACGTCATCGATGTAGATTTCAACTATTGTGCCGATATACTTATGAAAGATAAAATTCATTGCCCTCTGATAAGTAGCACCGGCATTCTTCAAGCCAAAATTCATGACTACCCACTCAAACAAGCCAACATGACCCGGACATCGGAATATTGGATTATACCCAGCATTACCATCCATGAAGCTAATAATCTGATGTCCAGCAGCAGCGTCGATCAGCAGATCGGCAACGGGCATCGGGTAGCCATCCATCGGCGTAGCTTTGTTCAGATTCCTGAAATCAATACAAACACGAAGCTTTCCATTCTTTTTATACACAGGAACCACGTTAGAGATCCAATCGGCATATCGGCATTGCTGAATAAATCCAGCTTCGATTAACTTGGTAATCTCAGCCTTAATATCGGGTAAGATAGTAGGATTGCATCGGCGGGCCGGTTGCCGATGTGGCTGGAAACCAGACTTGATGGGTAACCGATGTTCAACTATCGATCGGTCTAAACCAGGCATCTCTGTATAATCCCAAGCAAAACAATCTTTATTCTCTTTCAACAAATCGGTTAACTGTTGCTTACATTGGGAATCTAACTTAGCACTAATAAAAGTAGGCCTAGGTTTACTACCATCACCGATGTCGATCTCGAGCAAGTCATCGGCGGACGTGAAGCCCTGCCCCAATTTTCCGTCATCGGTGAACTGATCCATTAAGACTCCTCCTCAGGACCGACTGCTTGGATCGGTTTGATGCGGTAATCGGCAACTTTGAGGAATTCCTTGTCCCAGGCTTCACTAGATATGCACCTGGTCTGCTCATAAGTATCCAACTCTGCCGATGCAACAATAGATGGGGCTTCACCGCGGACGACCTCAATTCTGTCCCCGATCCACTGTACCAGGCTCTGATGCATAGTAGAAGGGATACAGCAATTAGCATGGATCCAATCCCTCCCGAGGAACAAGTTATAAGTGCCTTTGCCGCTGATTACAAAGAACGTTGTCGGCAAAGTCTTGCTGCCGATGGTTAGGTCAACACATACGGCTCCCATGGCGGTTGACACATTGCCCTCGAAGTCCTTGAGCTTCATGTCCGTTTCGACCAAGTCCTGATCACCTTTGCCAAGCTTCCTGAACACGACATAGGGCATTATATTGATCGATGCGCCACCATCCACCAGCATCTTAGTCATCGGCTGACCATCCACTTTGCCTTTAACAAACAGAGCCCTCAAGTGCTGCCTCTCATCTTCGGCGGGTTTTTCAAAGATAGCCGTCATCGGATCCAGCACTAATTACGCCATATTGGCAGCTTCTTCATCATCGCTGACGGGCGCCATGAACTCCATCGGCAACATGACCACCATGTTTATATCTGCCGACGGGCCTCTGTCCTTACGCTTCGGCCTCCATTGCTTCTCTCCCGAGGGTTCTGCACTGTCATACAGGTCGTCGCGGCGCTGGCGCTGAATCGTCCTCTTCTGGGTTTTAGTCAAACCCTTAGGGCACCATGGAGGAAGCTTGGTCTTCCAGACGGGTTGGTACTGCTTCTCACCGCTTACATCGGCACTTCTTCCGATGTTGGGATCTCTGGAGAATATCTCTTCGTCGGGCACTCTAGCATTGGCCATCTCCTCCAGCTCCCCCTGGTCAACACGCCTACCAAGCCGATCATGGGCACTGAGCTTGCCCCCCAGTCGGTCATGTGCCGATCTGTTCTCTCTGAGCGGCCTGGCGTACCTGGATGCCTGATCATCAAAACAAGGTCGCTTTCCTGACCGATCGGCTGTGTAGTACCCATTGCATTCTGGACAGTTATCGGCAGTGGGCAGCTTGATGCCTTCTTCCCATCACTGAACGAAGAAGGGACACCTCCAGTGGTCCTTGTGTCAAAGCCATTCCCGATGCTCCTCTTCTTCTTGCCGATACCGTTCTTCACGTGATTGCCGATGATTTCGTTTTGGCTGTTTGTGCGTGATCACAACTCCAAGAGCCTTGTTGGCACTGTTACCTTCATCGGCAACCGTCTTACCCCTTCTGTCATCGGCGAACCTCCCTGCATCGTGCTCAGGCACTTGGCAACCAGGGTCTACCGATGAGTTCCTTCTGGCAGCTTCCGATGTCAGCACTCTGGTCTTTTTACTGATCTCCACCATATTGTTTGGGAATGGGTGCTGATCTATCTTCATCGGTCTCTGGAATTTAGAGTTTTCAAACTTGATACGCCCAGACTCGATCTCCGACTGCAACTGCTGCCTGAATACCTTGCAGTCATTAGTACTGTGTGAGGTTGCATTATGCCACTTACAGTACCTAATCTTCTTGAGCTCTTCGGCCGATGGAATCACTTGGTTGGGCGCCAACTTGATTCGCCCCTCTTGCAACAACAAGTCAAACATCCTATCGGCCTTGGTGATGTCGAAGGTGAACCTCTCAATCTCCTTTTGGCCGAACGGACAAGACACAGGCTTCTTATCCTTCACCCATTCGGCCGCATCGACACTCAGCTCTTCATCCGATCCGGAATCTTCTTCTTTCCCGATGAAGGTCACCTTCTTGTTCCAAGTCTTCCTGGGCTCAAAGGCTTTGATATCTTGATCGGCAATCCTCTGTACCAGGTGACTTAGGCTCTCAAACTCCTGGGACGCGTACTTGTCCTTGATATGCGGCACTAACCCTTGGAAGGCCAAATCTGCTAGTTGCCGATCATCAAGCACTAGACTGTAGCACTTGTTCTTCACGTCCCGCAGCCTTTGCACGAAGCTCTCTACTGATTCATCGTTGCGTTGCCTCATTTTGACCAGATCGGTAAGCTTCTTCTCATGTATGTCAGCAAAGAAGTACTTGTGAAATTGCCTCTCCATATCGGCCCATGTGATTATAGAATTTGAAGGCAACGATATGAACCATGTGAATGTCGATCCAGACAATGACGAAGAGAACAATCTCACTCTTAACTCCTCCCTGCTGGCAGCTTCTCCACACTAAATAATGAAGCGGTTGATATGCTCCATTGTCGACGTATCGTCTTGGCCGGAGAACTTGGTGAAATCGGGCACCTTGTACTGATTTGGAAGAGGAATCAAGTCATATGCAGGCGGGTACGGGGTCCGATAGGAATATGTGTTGACCTTGGGTTTGATACCGAATTGCTCTTTCATGACTTCGGCAATCTTACCGACCCAGTATGCGTCCTGCTCTTGCTGACTCATTGGCTGATTGTCGATTGGTGGAGTCGGCTGACGCGCCTCTTGAAGATGTGCAGTAGTCGCGGGCGTAGCACCAGTCATCTGGACGCTATGCATCGGCTGACCTACCGATGGATAGTTTGGCATACTTGGTGGAGTTGGCTGAACCGTCACATTCATTGGTTGTTGTGCCGATGGTCCGCCCTGAGTGTAAGTTGGGCCTCCATAATAATGCATCGGCGCACCAGGCTGCTGAGCTGGCGGCTGCTTGACCCATCCAGGATTATAAAGCATCGGCATATGACTTGCCGATGGCTGATAGCTGACCGGAGCATGCGGCTCTTGAATTCTAGAGCAATTGATCACCAGATTACCCTAGGGGACCGGCGCTCCAGCTTGAGAGTTCGCCACCAGAGATTGACTGCCGGTGGTTATAATGTGTTGCATCGGCACAGAGCTTGCCGATGGTGGCATCATGGGTATCTTCGGGATTACTTGGAGGTCATCTGGTGGCACTTGTATGGTTGGAGCAGGCGCAGAGTTGCGTGTCATGTGAGCCATCGGCTGTGACTGTGCTGCCGATGCCGTAGAGTTCCTCCAAGCCGAACCGTCTCCCTGCATCAGATTAGAGCCAGCATGTAGATTCGGAGGCATACCGTATCCCCACCAGTTAGCGGGGGCTGGCCCTGAAGTTGCCGATGCGGCCGGATCTGCATTGAACTTGGTAGTGTCGCCAGCGTTCGGTCTTGGTGATGTAGCCACATCGGTAGACGGTTCCACAGGGGTGGAAGACGCCATTTGGGCCACCAATGGGCTTGCAGATGCCAATCCAGGTTGATGGTACGCTGGACCGGCATATCGTGGTGCATGTCCTTCTTTGAATGTTTGTGCGACATCATTGTAGACAGTATTGGACAGCACGCTGGAGTGGTTAATCAAAGCTTGACTTACAGCGGCATTAACCATCTCTTGTAGCTTACCAGGGTTGGCGTCATACGTGACCTGCGGTGGCAACGACGGATCTTGCTTCTGAATTGCTTCGCCACTCCTGCTGAGGCTGAAGGATTTGAGATACAGTTGTTTGTATTCCTCAATAGCCCGCTCCATGGCCTGCTTCTGATCATCTTTCAGATCGGCCTCAGACACTTCAATGACATTCCTCTGGTTGACATCGGCGTGATCAGCCATGCCGAATGTGCAGATCTGTATAATCTGTCCCACCGAGCGTGCCAAAAGAGGTGTTGACACAAAAAGCGTCAGAGCTATGAACACCTCGGGCTATTACCCAAAGCTCGATGTCGAGGGCGTGCCAATCGATTTGACCAATCAATCGACAAGGATGATAATGCTCTCGAACGTCAAGGCTCAGATTGTTCATGGGTAACTAGAGCAGAGCTAGACGAGGCAAACAGCGATGCGCCCGGATTGCCAAAGCCTAGAGGTACTCCCACGTGGAACTAGCAAGAATTTGACGGAGATCAAGGTGATGCAGCCCGTCGAAAGCTTGAAGAACTCGTTGAAAGCTATAACTAATGCATAAAAAGGGTAAATTGCGATAAAAGTAAGATAAAAGTAGAATTGGTTTGTTTTGAATTGGATTGATTGTTTTTTCCATAGCCCTCGGACACATATTTATACTCCCGCATGGAGAGTTATACAAAAACACGACACATATCCTTCCTAAAACAAACTCCTACTTTAAAGGAAACTGACTCGCGCAGGAGCCGGATAACAATATTTACTTCCTAAACAAATACACCTATTTTAAAGGAAAATAAACGACTCATGCAAGAGTCGGACTCAAACTACTATAATAATGCTGGTATAAAACACCAGTTTCCTTACTCTCCTCCTCGATGAAAACTTTCCATCGGCAGATCCCTTCAATCCGCACCTTCCTTCTTTGGCCACTTGTAATCCTCCGCTGCCGCCAAGTGCTAAGTCACGCCCATCGGCATCGGCAATACTTTCCCGATCAGCAATCGGCAGCATCTCTTCGTCGACAATCGGCAATAAACCTCATCGGCAATCGACAACCATCTTTTATCGGCAATCGGCAACGAGCCTCCATCGGCAATCGGCAAGTCATCGGCGATCAGTTTCAGCAAGACTTCACCAATTAACTTGTCGGCAAAGCTCATCAGCTTCCATCGACAACGCACTTGGTCTTTCCGCAGCACTTTTTCATCGGCAACATCTCCCGATGCCGATGGAGAACGGCCATTAACCAATTAAGCCTTAGCCCACTTGACACGTGTCAAAAAACGGTGTCAACAGTACCGGGGGATGGAAGTAAGCCTCGGTTTCTCTCTGATCTTGCTTGGATCATTTTGCTGTTCTTTTCTGATGACCTTCCTTTTTATCCCTGTCACCGCGCGGGGGGAGGTCGAGGCTGCTCAGGAGGAGGCCTCTTCCTCGCGGTCGAGGGCTAAAGCCGCCCTCAAAGAGTTCGCCGAGGCTAGGCAGGAACGGGACGCCACCCGGGAGGCCTAGTGTAAGGCTGAGGAGGAGGCCGCCGCGCTGAGGGAGGAACTGGTCCAGGCGACGGGTCGTGCCCGGCTGCTCGAGGGCGAGTTGGCGGAGGCGGCCACCAACCGCGCCTCTCTCGAGGAGCAGGTCCGGGCGCTGCAGTCGGGCGTCAAGGCCATCTCCCGGGACCGCGACGCGCTGAACATCGCGGAGCAGAAGGCGCGGGTCTGGATCGCCATCCTGGAGGAGGACGTGGCTGCCAAGGCGAGGGCACTCGAGGGCACCGGTAAGCTCATCGAGGAGCTCCGGGCTGAGAAGAGTGACCAAGCCACGGATCTCGCCGACGCCCGCCGCCGACTCCAGGAGGTCGAGCAGGCCTACGTCACCCTGGACACGCACGCCCAAGGTGAGCTTTCTAGCACTATTGCTGAGCTTGCTCGGTCTCTACCCTTCCCCTGTTTTTGGTTTTGACGAAGTTCCTTGTTTGTTTCGGCAGCCCTCGAGGAAGATAAGGCTCGAGCCCATGAGGATATGGGTAGCCTCCAGAGCCTCCACTAGGCTGAAGCGGCCCTGAACGAGAGGCTCGAGGGCGCCATCTCCGCCTTCTGCGACGACATGGGGGTCGAGCCGGAGCCGGCGGTCGAAGGCGACGTGCGAGGAGACTCCCTCCTGCGCCGCTTCTACTCCATGACCCGAGCGGTGACGGAGCAAGTACGTGCTGCTCTGCACGTGGGTGTGAAACGGGCGCTCGCGGTCGTCCGCTCGGGCTACTCCTACGACCTTGACGTCGTCGCTCGTGGGTTCGTCATCGACCCGGAGCAGAGCGACGGGGCTAACGTGGCGAGATGCCACGAGCTGATCGAGGCCGCAGAGGTGCCCGGAGGCGAGCTGGCGAAGCTCTTCGAGCCTGAAGTGCTCCCCTCGGCGGATGGAGATGGCGGTGGCAACAATTGAGGCCTGTGAGCTGAATCTGGATAAGAAGGTCCATGTAAAATAAGTTAGTTCTGTGTCAAACCGGTGTTGAGCCCCTGAGGGCTTTGAAACTTTAATGTGCTTCATTTGCAATGCATGTGTTTTTTTCTCTCGAGATGTCCCTATTTTTCCTTGCCCGAGCTGCTTTTTAGACTAAGTGTTCGACGCGTGCTCGTATCCTTCGAGGGGGGGAGCGAGTGGAGGTATCATAGCCCAGAGGCATAGGAGAGCCCCCGGCTCGACATCCCTCGACCCTTAGGGAGTTCGAGGCACTTTTTGCTTAGTCATGGAGCGTACTTGGGGCAAGGATGGAAAGAGAAGCGTCGAGTTTTGGAAAAAATGTTCAGGTTTTTTGAGGGACTTAGGGAGGGGGGTCCCCCCCTGTCAGCCCCCGAGGGAGGCTTGACTTTGCAGGAGCAGAGTCGAGGCTACCTTTGAGTCATGAACGAACGTGAAATGTATTTTGAGAACATTTTATTCATTCATGATGCGATAAATGCACATAATGCAGAAAATGTACGAGGCCTCGAGGCCTCAGGGGTAAAAGCGACGTAGCTGTTCGATGTTCCATGCGTTGGTGAGGATCTCGCCCTCGCTGTTCTTCAGCTTGTAAGTGTCTGGCTTTAGCACTTCTGCCACGATGAAGGGTCCTTCCTAAGGTGGCGTCAGCTTGTGACGCCCCTTGTTGGTTTGTCGGCGGCGCAGTACGAGGTCACCGACGTCGAGGTCCCTTTTGCGTACGTGTTTGTCGTGGTAGCGCCGTAGAGTCTGCTGGTACCTTGCCGACTTGAAGAGGGCCATGTCCTGGGCTTCCTCGAGCTAGTTGAGGGAGTCCTCTCGGGCTATTGCGTTGGCCTGCTCATTGTAGGCCTTTAATCGAGGGGACCCATATTCGAGGTCAGTGGGGAGGACGGCCTCGGACCCGTAGACCAAGAAGAACAGGGAGAACCCTGTGGCTCGACTTGGCATTGTTTTGAGACTCCATACGACAGAGGGCAACTCCTCGACCCATCTCTTGTTGTGCTTGTTTAGTCGGTCGAAGATCCTTGGCTTGAGTCCCTGCAAAACCATGCCATTGGCACGCTCGACCTGACCATTAGTTCGAGGGTGGGTGATTGTGGACCATTTCACCTTGATGTTGTGATGGTCACAGAAGTCCAGGAACTTTTGGCCGGTGAACTGCGTGCCATTGTCAGTGATGATGACATTGGGGACCCCGAAGCGATGGATGATGTCTGTGAAGAACAGCACGGCTTGTTGGGATTGGATGTTAGCGATGGGTCGATCCTCGAGCCATTTCAAGAACTTGTCTATGGCGACGAGGAGGTGGGTGTAGCCTCCTTTTGCTTTCTTTAAGGGGCCGAGCATGTCGAGCCTCCATACAGCAAACGACCAAGTTATAGGTATCATCTGAAGGGCTTGAGCCGGGAGGTGAGTTTGTCTCGCGTAGAACTGGCATCCCTTGCAAGACCGAACGAGTTTGGTAGCGTCGGCGATGGCTGTTAGCCAATAGAAGCCTTGTCAAAAGGTGTTCCCTACCAGAGTTCTTGGCGCCGCGTGGTGGCCGCAAGCCCCCGAGTGGATGTCCCTGAGTAGTGCCCTTCCATCCTCGATGGTGAGGCATCGTTGGAGGATGCCGGTGGGGCTGCGTCGATACAGCTCGCGGCCATCCCCGTACAAGACGTAGGTTTTGGCTCGTCGAGGTATGCGCCGGGCTTCGGTGCGATCTTTAGGGAGCTCGCCTTGTATCAGATACTCGAGGTAGGGCGTGCGCCAGTCCGTCGAGGGGGTTGGTGTTGAGGTTGTTTCGTCGATCTCCATGACCCCTCCTCCGTTCGAGGGAGGATCGATCGAGGAGGAAGGGTCGACCCCTTGCTCGAGGGCGGGAGCCCCCGAGCCTAGGTCGACGGATGGCTTGTGAAGGTCCCTCAAGAAGATGTCAAGAGGGACTGTACCTCGAGTGGATGCGGTTTTGGATAGCTCGTCAGCAGCTTCGTTGTACCGGCGGGCGATGTGGTTGAGCTCGAGGTCGTAGAATTTGTCCTTGAGATTTCGGTCCTCCTTGTAGTAGGCTTCCATCTGGGGTCATGGCAGCTCGAGGCCTTCATCACCTGGTCGATCACAAGCTGCAAGTCCCTCGAACGTCGAGGCGTCGAACCCCGAGCTCGATGGCGATGCTCAGACCGTTGACGAGGGCCTCGTACTCGGCTACGTTGTTGGAGGCGGGGAAGTGGAGGCGTATGATGTAGCGCATGTGAACCCCTGTGGGAGATATGAACAGTAGTCCGGCGCCTTCCCCCGTCTTCATCAGCGACCCGTCGAAGTACATGGTCCAGAGCTCGGCCTGAACCTGCGCCGGGGGTAGTTGAGTATCGGTCCATTCTACAATGAAGTTTGCCAATACCTGAGACTTGATGGCCTTCGAGGGGCGGAGGAGAGAGTTTCCCCCATGAGCTTGACCGACCACTTGGCGATTCTCCCAGACGCCTCCCGGTTCTGGATTATCTCCCCGAAGGGGAAAGACGAGACCACAGTAACCGGGTGGCCCAGGAAATAGTGTTGGAGCTTGCGCCGAGTGAGGACGATGGCATACAACAGCTTCTGAATGTGGGGGTATCTCATTTTGGTCTCGGAAAGTACCTCGCTCACGAAGTAGACGGGCCTCTGAACTAGCAGGGCATGTCCTTCCTCCGCCCTCTCGGCTACTATCGCCGCGCTGACTACCTGGGTAGTTGCAGCAACGTATAGCAAGAGGGGCTCGGTTGGGTTTGGAGGTACCAAAATAGGTGGCGAGGTGAGCAAGGCTTTGAGTTTAGAGAGCTACTCCTCGACCTCGAGGGTCCACGTGAAGTGTTATGTTTTCTTAAGGAGGCGATAAAGGGGGAGGGATTTTTCCCCGAGCCGTGAGATGAACCGGCTGAGGGCAGCAAGGCACCCTGTGACCCTATGCACGCCTTTAAGATTCTTGATCGGGCCCATCCTAGTGATAGCGGTTACCTTCTCAGGGTTGACCTCGATCCCGCGCTAGGAGACTATATACCCTAGGAGCATGCCTCGAGGGACCCCGAAGACACACTTCTCGGGATTTAGCTTTATATGTTTTGCCCTGATGCACCCGAACGCGATTTGAAGGTCCCCGACCAGGTTTCCGACCTCTTTGGATTTGACTATGATCTCATCGATGTAGACCTCGACGGTCGGCCCTATGTGGCGTTCGAAAACATGGAGCATGCAACGTTGGTATGTGGCACCGGCGTTTCGCAAGCCGAACGGCATCGTGAGGTAGCAAAACATGTCAAAGGGGGTGATGAAGGAGGTCGCGAGCTGATCGGACTCCTTCATCTTTATTTGGTGGTAGCCAGAATATGCATCGAGAAAGCAAAGGGTTTCACATCCCGCAGCGGAGTCAACTATTTGATCAATACGCGGTAATGGAAAAGGAACCTTAGGACATGCTTTATTTAAACTAGTGTAATATATGCACATTCTATCCTTTCCATTCTTTTTCTTGACAAGCATAGGGTTTGCTAACCACTCAGGATGTTGAACCTCCTTGATGAATCCAGCCTTCAAAAGCTTGTCGACCTCCTCCCCGATGATTCTGCGCTTCTCATCGTCGAAGCGGCGCAGCCATTGCTTCACCGGTTTGGATCCGGCACGGATGTCCAAGGAGTGTTCGGCGACCTCCCTCGGAATGCCCGACATATCCGAGGGACTCCACGCGAACATGTCAGTGTTCGCGCGGAGAAAGACGACGAGCACGACTCCCTATTTGGGCTCGAGGGTAGCGCTGATCGTCAGCGCCTTCCCATCCACGCGGTTGGGATCGAGCGGGACGGTCTTCGTGTCCTCCGCAGGCTCGAAGTTGCCGGCACGTCGTTTGGGGTCGGGGATCTCCTTGGAGAAGTCATCGAGGGCCGCGAGGGTGGCCGACTCCTCGGCTGCCTCGGCACTTTCCACGCACTCGACGTCGCAGTCGTAGCATGCTCGTAGGAGGTGTCGACGGTGATGACCCCCTTGGGCCCTGGCATCTTCAGCTTGAGGTAGGTGTAGTTTGGGATCGCCATGAACTTGGCATACCCAGGTCGACCGATGACGGCGTGGTAGGTGCCGCGGAATCTGACCACCTCGAAGGTCAGTTCCTCGCTCCTGAAGTTCGAGGGGGTGCCGAAGCAGACGAGCAGCTTGACGCGGCCGATCGGGAGTGCCTTCTTTCTTGGAACGATCCCGTGGAACCCCCCCCCCCCCCCCCGCACTGGGTAGGAGCAGGTTCCTCGGGATCCCCAGGAGGTCAAGGGTCTCGGCGTAGATGATGTTGAGGCTGCTTCCCCCATCCATGAGTACCTTGGAAAGGCGGGTGTTGAGTATGATCGGGTCGACGACAAGTGGGTAGACCCCTACGCTGGGGACGTGCTCAGGATGGTCGTCCTGATCGAAGGTGATCGGCACGTGTGACCAGTTGAGGTATCGAGGGGCCTGAGCTCGAATGGAGAAGACCTCCCGACGCTCACTCTTGCGCTGACGCGTGTTGAGTCGGGTCGAGGGTCCCCCGAAGATCATGAAACAGTCGAAGATCTTGGGGAAGCCCCCGTTCTTGCCATCGCCCCCGTCTTGTGGGTCCTCCTTCTTGTTGTATTTCTTGAGGCCGAGGGAGTAGAAGTGCTTCTTGATCATGCGGCAGTCCTCGAGCTTATGGTTGGCCAGCTCCTTGTGATAGGGGCAGGGCTCCTTCAGCATTTTATTGAAGACGCCCCCGTCTGGAGGGGGCCTCAAGGCTTCTTTCAGTCTGCCACAGCCACAAGATCGTTGGGCTCGGCGTCGCGTCGGCCCTGCTGGTTCTTCTTCTTCTTCTTGTTTTTGTTCCTCTTGGGCCCCTTGCTCAAGCCGTCGGGCTCGTCGGCCTTGGCCTTCCCTTTGTCAGGGGACCCACAGAAGAACGTGCCAACGGCTTCTTCACCGGCTGCGTAGTTGGCGATGATGTCCATGAGCTCGTTGGCGGTCTTGGGAGTGTTGCGCCCTAGTTCCCGCATCAACTCCTTGCACGTCGTCCCGGCGACAAACGCCATGATGACGTCGTGGTCGGAGATGTGGGGTAGCTCGGTACGTTGCTTGGAGAATCGCCGCGTGAACTCGCGGAGGGTCTTGCCCGGCTTTTGCTTGCAGCTGCGGAGATCCCAGGAGTTCCCCGGCCGCACGTAGGTGCCCTTGAAGTTTCCCTCGAAGATCCTGACTAGGTCGGGTCAGCCATGGATCATGTTCGGGGGGAGTTCCTCGAGCCACCTTCGAGCGGTGTCGGAGAGGAAGAGCGGGAGTTGCCGAATGATGGCGCTGTCGTTGTCGGCACCTCCTAGCTGACATGACAGCCTGAAGTCAGAAGCCAGAGCTCTGGCTTGGTCTCACCGTTGTACTTGACCAGGCTGGCGGGTGGACGGAAACGACCCGGCAAAGCGGTTCGCCGGATCGCCCTGCTGAAGACTCGGGGCCCCGGTGGCTCCGCGAATCGACGTCGATCCTCGTCGCTGTCGTAGCACCCACCTCGATGGGCACTGTATCCTCGAGCCTCAGTGTCACCGTGCCGGCGTCGTTTGTTGTCGTTGATGTCGTGTCGCACGTCGCGCGGCTGTCGATTGTCGATGATGCGGTCTCAAGCCGGTTGCCGCTCCGTTCGGCCTCGAGGTGCCTCAACTTGGTGGACAGATGCTTCCCGGTCTTGATGCGGAGCACGTCCCGCCGCTCGGAAGCCGCTCCTCTACGCCTCGAGGCTGAGCTCTCCGCCTGCTGCACGGCCGCGGCTTGGAGGAGCCCCGGGATTTCATCTCTAATGCGCTGTGCTTGGGGCGTCGAGGGTGCCGGCATGTCACAGAGCAGCATCGCGGCTGCCACGACATTCTGGCTGGCGCGATTGTAGACGTGGCGCTCGTTAGCTCCTTCCTTGACGATTTGTCGATGGATGTCGCGGGCCCGGGCGCAGGCTCCTCCACCTAGTGGTTGTTGCTGATCTTGCTCGAGGGCCTGCCCGAGCTGTTGGAGTCGTAGACGCTCCTCCCCGAGCTTGGTGAGCAGCTCTCGGACCTACCGATCTGGGCGTCCCAAGGTGGATCAGCTTCGGCTGGGATCGGGGGGTCGGCCCCTCCTCCTGGATCAGCATCCGTGGCGCCGGAGGTGTCGTCCTGGGAGTCGACTGCCTCGATGAGGTGGAAGCACTCCCGTGTGGGATCGTAGTCCTCATCGGGAGAATCTGGGTCGGGGGGGCTCTGGTAGAAGTTGGGGGAGGATCCCCTGCGCTCCTCCTCCAGTCATTGCCGCAGAGTACCCCAGGTGTAGCACCCGGGGACAGGAGCTTGTCGCAACTCCGGGCGCTCACCCGATGGAGGGGTGGTGGCAAGGCTCGTCGTTTTCGCGCAGTAAATCCCTTGGAACTCATGCTGCGCCCGCATCCTCGAGTCGATCATGGTGGAGAAGAGTCTGGCGCTATTGTGGAGCCCATGCAGAAGTGCGCTACGCGGCGAGGAGACCGAACACGGTGGAGAGGCTGTGGGGGCCCTCCACGACGGTGGTGCGAAGAATTCGAAGTCGGGTCCAGCGAGGAATCCTCCTTCGACCCCCAAGCGTGGGTCAAACAGGCTCCCGAAGGGAGTGACTGTGTCACCAACTGAGGCCGGGGGAAGTAGCGGCAGGTGTCGCGCCATCCGCGCGGCTGTGGCGGAGTCGTTCGTGCCTCCTCCTGGTCGCAGGCGGAAAGCGCGAGCGGTGGGACTGTCGCAAGATCCTCCATGGCCCTAGTGTAGCGAGGCCGCTGCTACCCTCCTGACCTCTGGAGAGTAGAACCATGTCATTGCCAGGGCCCAGGGACAGAAACTCTAGGCTCCCGAACCAGATGATGGTGGTGAATGGAAGTGGTGGGATGGTAGATTCCATCTGGAAGAGAAGTTGGGAATTGATCGACACGCAAAGCCCCCCTACCTGGCACGCCAACTGTCGGTGCTTTGACCCAGGGGGTCAATCACCAACTAGTGAATTTGTGTATTGCGTGCTCCCTCTCCCAGATGTGATGCAAGAAGAACACAGTATTTATCCTGGTTTGGGCAAAAGAAGGCCCTACGTCCAGCAGGGAAGGATGGATTGTATTATCTTTCACCGAAGTGCTCGTACAGGGGGGGTACAAGCTGGTTACACGGATGAACTCGAGGGAGGTCGATGCCTAGAGCTAGCAGTGCTATATTAGGTGACCCGGATGATTGCTTGAGATGTTGATCAAGCAATTGGTCGATTGTAGGGTGTGCGGAAGACTTGCTGTCTTTGGTTCTGGTGAGAGTTCGTGTGTGATTGCGGGTAGAGTCGATGATCGTCTCTTGTCCCGTGTGTCGTCTGTGTCGTCTCCCTCTCTCTATTATCCTAGTGTCCCCTTTTATAGGTGAAGGGGAGGCTTAGGGTTACAGGAACCTAGTACGTATCAGAATGGGAGACATGTCTGAGCGCCATGCCTGCGACGAGACATCGATCGCTATAGCGGCATGTTCCTTCTGTACTTCCGGTGTTCCGAGGTATGGTGATGGCAGACTGGTCGTCGCCGGGCAGTATGGCGTGGAACCTGCGAGTTCCACAGTTGAAGCGAGATGGATTGGACGGGTCCCATGCCGCAACAGTCGGGGATGAGGATCGAACCCCGAGTCGAGGGGTATCGAGGCCTGCGTGACCCCGACGTATCCCTGAGGACGCAGTCGAGGGCTACCTCACCCAAGATTCGAGGGGGTGCTCCGTACCCGAGGCATGGCTGCAGTCGCTGTACGGTCGACGGTAATTCGGGTAGGGGTGATGACTTGACGGATTTGACTGAGGTAGTGAGCGCCCATGGCATTAGGCAGGGGCGGATTCCAGCATAGGATCCCCCTTTTTCCCATACCGGGAGCAGGTGAGCTAATCGAGCCTCCTGTTCGGGGGTCGTTCGTTCGACCCCCTATCCGTCATTTCGAGGGGTTGAAGTCGAGGGGGGGGGGAGGATCGACCTCTCTCCACCATTCTAAAGGTCGAGGTTGGGGGTCGTTCGTTCGACCCTCCCTCTGTCGATCGAGGGGTCGAGGTTGAAGGTCGTTCTGCCTTCCGTCCCTCTGATCATGGGCTGGCCCATGATTTGGACACTTTTGTTGGTGGGGTAGGCCTCCGCCTGGTGGGCCTTCCTCCATTGCTCGGTCGACTGTTGGGTTTCGCCTGGATGTTTAGGCGTTAGATTATCGTGGGTTAGGTTACCCCTTATCTTTGTACCCGACATTGATATTGATTCAAAGTGCTCAAAATCAAAGATACATAGAATTAGATAATAAAGATAAAAAAGTACCAAATACAAATAGCCTTCCATCTTTAAGAATTCACACCACTTAAAATCGATTGTTCAACTTACCAATTACTTGATCAAGGACAATATTTGAGTGATCTTTCTAGAAATTGATTGTTCAACTCACAAATTATTTGATTAAGGATAATATTGAAAACCTATATAAAATTTTTTCCAGCCCACGTGGGGGCTGCAGCCCCCCAGCCCCCCACATGCGTCCAGCCCCCCACGTGCGTCCACCAATGATAGTGGTCGAGGCCAAGATGACAAAGCCCAAATTGAGCCTCTATCAGGCTTGTATAAGAGCAACAATTAGGGTTTCCTCTCAATCTCTCCCTCTCACCTACAAGGCACTGCCCAGCCCTCCCTGTCTCCATCGAGTGCGTGAAGTGTCCCTTCCCTCTCCCCTAAGCACTGCGCCCGACCCTCCCTCTCTCCCGAGCATGGAACCCCTTACTTTTCTTCCCCACACCCACAGGTAGTGCGCCCCCTCCCTCTCTCTTTGCCTCTCCATCTCCCTGAAAGCTGGCATGCTGGGTGGCAACCCTACTTCTTGTCCATGCAGCGTGCTAACGCCTCTCCCCCTTCCTCCCCCATAGCCCGACCACGAGCAGCTCCCAGCATAGATGTGACCTCCAACTGGCCAGAGATGGTGGATCTGGTCACCGGAGGTGACGAGGGAGCAGATTCGGCCACCACCGAGCAGATCTGGTCACCAGCAGCTGCAGGCGCATGGATCCGGCCACGAGCAGCGGCGGGGGCGCTGATCTGACAAGGAGCAACCGGATCTGGTGGTCACGGAATGCCCCTTTCGCTGTGGCCTGTCTCCCCGTGCTTGGGAAGGCCGGATTTAGCAGCGGTGCGTATGGCTAAGTAGGATTAGACAGCTAGGACACATGTGGCTCATGTAGGGATGATGGTGGGCTCAGCAGTGGTGCCGTGGTGGCTGCCAGTAGCACAAGGGCGGCAGTGGCTCCTAGCAACATGCACGGGTTTAATCCAAGCACTGAGCTCAGTGGTCTTTTTGTTTAGAACAAACGTGAAATTATTTATGTATGCAGGCATTTGTGCCCGCCTTCCCTATAAATCGATTAACTAAGGTGGACAATCATATGTTAGTATTAACGCTGACCTGAGGTGGACGCTTAGATAAGATTTCTGTA
The DNA here is from genome assembly GCA_022036555.1 of Microstegium vimineum. NCBI lineage: Eukaryota > Viridiplantae > Streptophyta > Magnoliopsida > Poales > Poaceae > Microstegium > Microstegium vimineum. Next base: position 6,198,924 of record CM039136.1, read on the forward strand.
GTGGTGTCTAGATCCCAACTAGCCAACATGATGCACTACTTTTGCTCTAGTCATTTGTATAACAAAGTTTTACATCTAGCCAAGCACCATAATTTCAGTGTATAGGTTGTCTCGATCATGGTCATTTAAAAATTAATTAAAAAACGAATTGAAAATCCTAAGAACTTTCAAAAGATTTAAACCCTAAATGATTTGAAATGAAAATATGTTCAACCAAAAAGTTATAGATCTCTTTTGAAATGAAAATGTGCACAATTAGACGGTCGTCTTGCTGTTCTATCGCGGTCTATTTCAAAACTAACTCCAGCTCTCAGTTGCCTCTGTGTATGTATGGAGTTTTTTTTTTCCATCTTCCTGTTCTGTTTTATCCATAGGTGCACATGATGAATTATAAATTATAAATGCCGGTCACACAGTTTATCATTCCAGAAACCAGAAACACCATTTAATTGTGCAACTGTGGGCTTTCTATTAGTTAGTGTACATATAATATTCATCTAGAACCTTTAATTTTAGCTGATGCATGATAGACAATGAGGGATACTGCTTATGGCAATGCCCAACAACTATGTACATAGCCCTGTTTTTCTTCGTGCATCATGTGTCTAATAAAGGAAACAGTTCCAGGGCGACCATCATACCCTCGAGCTGCAAACACACACATCATGAAGACGGCATAGTCTGCAAACACACACATCATGAAGACGACATAGTCATACTCTAATAAAGGAAACCAACGCTCCTGGTGCTTTTCACCACCGTGAGTCTGGAAAAGACCTCTGTTTCAACATGCTCTTGTTTACTTTGTGTTCCTGGTGTCGCCTATTCCGAATACAGATGTTAGTGTAAGTATCTAATATAATCCATCCTTGTCTAAAAAAAAGCTAATATCATACATACACTCCCATATTTTCTTCCCTTCACACACAAGACAAATGTTCCTGGCTTTACAAAACGGGGAAATGAGGAAGCAACCATATGTATATCATCAGAACCTAAGAAAATGAGCTGTATGCACACTCAATACTTATGAACACAACAGGGCGGGTCCACATCAATTCATTGAATCCTATATACCTATATGGATGGAGGCCAATCAAAATCATTTAGTCCTATAAAGTTGCCACCAAGTTGAGCCATGTCACACCAAAGGACCAAAATGACGACTAGAGGGGAGTAAATAAGAGCCTCAAATTTCTTTTGAAATATTTGACCACTATCCCAAAATCCAAACCCCAAGATCAAACGCACTCTAGATCGATATGTTCACGAGGCAACATGTGGTTGGGTACCTTTGGTAAAGACCAAGATGCACGGTGGAACAATCGAGAAGAGACAGAACCGATCCGTCAAAGGATTGGCCAAAAAATTGAACAGGCGTGGACTGTCCATGATAGCTAGCCCGGACTGTTCGTGGTCAGCGCCGGACTGTCCGTCGGTCAAACCAGAAAAACCGATGACATGAAATAGTTTTGGTGTCGGACAGTCATTGGAGTATGTATGGACCTCTTAAGGGAGAACCCTACGGGGAGGGAGAGAGAGGTAGAGAGGGGAAATGAACGAAGTATCAAGAAGAGATGGTGATTGGGGCATCATCTTCCTTATTTAACCGGGCTATTATACAAGTCCCCGACTGCCTCGGTAATTTGAGCGAACCACCCAACCCTAAGGAATTATGCTCCAACTCAGTCTGAGTAGATCGGACGGCCACGCTTTATGCACAGATTTACTACGCATCAACAAAACCTATGTGATCCCGCCATTTGTCACCCTGTTCCTCCTCAGAACTTCCGCCCATGTTTGGAGACCCAAACCTGAAAAACACATGGCTTTTCCAGTCCCTCCAAGCCTACAACATGCTTGACCTTCATCTTTGCCGTCGACCACCACCTTTGGGATCCACACCCGCACACTACAAGGCAAGAGACATGTTTCACGATACTATTCATCATGTCATGATTAGTTCAAGAACTCAACCCGAAATGGCAGTATGTTGACAATCACTCATCATAAAAACCTAACCACATGGGTACTTATCGACCATGTATTCGCACACTCCAAAGTATATGCCATTGATTTTTAATAATTAGGTTTTCATTTTGGCCTCTAACTAGTGCTCATTGCGCTAGCTCGAAACTGAATTATATATTAATTTAAAGTTGGTGGTTTTGTGTTTCCAAGATCGCAATTGTTCGTAATACAGATTTACTAACGCCTACTGCTCAGCGCTCTGGCCTCCTCGATGACGCACTGCCGCGATGGCCTCCAACAGCCAGCTTTGGTGTGATGGTGCCCCTCTGCTTTGGCCGTTTGCCTGGTGTCCCCTATGAAACACTTGCACCCAAACACCCGTAGGTGACTTACCTTGGGTGGTCTCCCAAATCGCAACTCATAAGAAGTCTTTTTCTTGAAAGCTCGGAGAAAAATGCGATTGGAAACATAGCAAGCAGAATTTATCGCTTTGGCCCAATACCTCCTAGGAGTCCTATGCTCATCGAGCATCATCCTAGCCATCTCAACAAGGGTCCGATTCTTGCGCTCAACAACACCATTCTGCTGGGGAGTGTAAGGAGAGGAAAATTGGTGATCCAAACCCAAAGAAGAGCAAAGAGATGCAAATTGAGCATTCTTGAATTCTGTGCCATTGTCACTGTGAATAGCTCTCATGGCATGCTTAGGTAGCTCATTTTGCAATCTCAAAATCAGATCACGCACATGCATAAAAGCCTCATCCTTACTCTCCAAAAAGAACACCCAAGAGTACCTCGAGTAGTCATCAACGACTACAACCACATACCACTTCCCTCCTTCCGACCTAACCCGAGTTGGACCAACTGTGTCCATGTGTAAGAGCTCGTCGGGTTGTGAGGTCATAATTTGAGTTATGGGAGGTTGGGAAGCAGCAACCATCTTGCCATGTCTGCAAGGATGGAAAACCAAATCTTTCTCGAACTTCAGCTTTGGCAATCCTTGGATAAGGTCCATTGAGCTAAGCCTTGCAAGCAAGTCAAAACTCAAATGTCCCAATCTCCTATGCCACTTCCAAATCTCGGAAGAAGAACCGGCAAGAAGACAACGAGAAGGTTCGGAAGAGATAGAAAAATCCGCACGAAAAACCTTCCCGAAGGGTAAAATCCGGCAAACAAGCTCACCACGAGAGTCCAAAATCCGAGACAAGTTTGGCTTAAAGCTCACCTCAAAACCGTCTTCAAGGAGTTGCGAAACCGATAGAAGGTTAAAATGCAAATTCGCAACCAAAGCAACATCCTTGAGGACAAAAGACGAATTGACTCGGATGGACCCCCGGGAGACAACCTTACCTTTACTCTTGTCCCCGAATGTGATGTACTCGGTGTGGTGCACGGGGTCGAGGCTGGAGAACCACTTGGCACTTCCGGTCATATGGCATGAGCATCCAGAATCTACAAGCCAAGTCTCCTCCAGTCCTCCTTCCTACATCAATAAAAATACATAGGGTGAGCAAACGGACCAACAGTGGGGTTAGTAAACTGTGAAGGATACCAGTGTTGTCCCACTTGCCCAAAGAATAGGTTAGGAGAAAAACCAAACATCTCCTGCCCCACGGGAGGATAGCGATCACCACGATAGGGAAAACGTGGTCCGCTAAAGAAGGGTGGAGTAAAGCCACCGCTACGAGGCCCGTAGTCGTATGGATCACAACCGGTACCCCGCCGGGCACGGCCACCACGTGGTCTCGCCTCCTGAGGCCTAGCACCTTGAGGCATTGTACCTCTAGGCCTAAAAGTGCGCCTCTGAACTTCCGGTTCACGCACCTCAACTCGTGGGTGGTTCATGTCCCGGTTGTTCAACTCAACCTGCCTCCGATCATCTCTCTTCCTCCTATAGCAAAACTCAGCCAAGTGCCCATCCCGCTCACAATACTCACAATGGTACCTCACCACACTCTTGGTAGGCACTCTCTTGTTGGGTTGGGTGGCTCTAGCTTTCTTAGGAAGAGGATCACTAGAGATGTCTGGCAGTGTGTCAAGTGGGTTGTGAAGGTGGTTCGGTTTGGCAATCCACACTTGCTTCTGTGGAGTGGTTTTGGGTGGCTCTTCAAACACACCATCTCTCACAGGAAACTTGGAGGGGTCAGTAGGCTTAGGTGGAGTGATCTTGGTAAGCTTAGGTGTTGTGGTGGGTTTCTCATTCTCGCTCAAACCACTACACTCACCGATCTTACCGAACATGCTATCGTCCTTCCCACCTATAGCAAAGCCTACTCCCGTGCTGCCAGCTCGTTTGCATTGGCTAAGCATCATCCCCAACTGCGGCTCTCGGCAAGACACCCAGCTCAAGATGGACCGAAGGTATGTGTTTTCTTCCTCGGTACGCATCTTGTCGTGTCTACATGACGCGATCTCAAGCTCCAAAGCCTCAAAGCGGTCCGCCTCTCTAGTGCTATCTAAGCTGACCTTCTCTAACACAGCGATCCTAGCATCCTTCTGTGCCAGCTCAGAACGCAAGCCTAAGCAAGACTTGCACGCACCAAGTAAGCTAGGCCTATCCTTCAGCTCACTAATCTCCCCAAGTAGAGTGCCATACTTGTCCTGGAGTGTGACAAGATCATACATGTGGATGGCACAAGCATCACACTCTACCTCCTCGGTAACCACCACTTGTGCCTTAGCAAACTCTAGCTCATGAAGCGTGCTAAGGTACTTTGCTTTGAAATCGTTCCTCTCACAAGCGACACGTTTGAGCAAAGCATCCTGACTAAGCAAGGTATCGTTCAGAGACTCAAGCTTGAGAGAGAGGGATTCGATGGTGGGTGATACCTCGGGTGTGTCGGAGTCGTAGTCGTAGTCGGGGCCATCCTTGCGCTTCCCGACCTTGCCTTCTTCAATCGCCATGGTGCAAAAGCCACCGTGCTTGGCGTCGGCGTAGAAGCAAAGGCCGTTGAGCTTGTCCTCAACCTTTCCCTTCGACTCATCGTCGCTTGAGGAAGAGCCCCCGTCGGAGGAGGCATCAATGTTGCTGAGGGAGGCGAGGAAGGCTCGGTGCTTGGCCTTCACCTTGTCAATCACCTTCTTGGAGGACCTTCGGTTGTATCCGCCCTTGGCCTTGTGCTTGTCCTCGAAGCGGTGCTCGCGCTTGTCCTTGTGCTTGGTGAAGTCACCCGCAGTTTTCTTAGGGCAGTTTGCGATGAAGTGATCCTCATCACCGCAACGGTAGCACCCCTTGGCCGAGCCACCACATCGTCGGTTCAAACGGTTGTTGTGAAACCGTGAGAACTTAGTGATAATCAATGCCAGCTCATCATCTCCAAGCGCCTCCACTTGTTCCTCTGTCACAAACATCAAAGACAAAGCGAACGAAGAGTGTGAAGGGTTAGAGGAAGAAGAAGACACATCGCCAGGGCCGGAAACCAACGCCATGGATGGGTTCGACGGGTTCTCAAGCTTGGCCCGAGTCTGGTGGTCAATCTCCGAGGACTTGAGCTTGCTGAACAGCTCGTCCACGGTCAGGGCATCATAGCCTGGTGACTCCTGAATGGCAGCCACCTTCATCTCCCACACCCTCCGATCAAGAGCATGCAAAAGCTTGATAGTCATCTCATGATCATCATAGGGCAAGTTGGCTCGATTAGCACACATCTTGTTGACGATAGATTGGAAGCGAGTGAACATCCCGTCAACAAATTCGCTGGCCAACTGAACGAAGTTCTCGTACTCCCTACGGTACGTGTCGAAGAGTCTGGACTTGATCTGAGGGTTGCCCTCATGATATCGCACAAGTGTTTACCAAATCTCTCGTGCCGTAGTGAGACTCGAAACCCGCTCAAACTCGGGAAGAGACAAACTCGAGAAGAGAATGCTACAGGCCCTTGCATTTGACGCATGTTGCGTGACATGGAGATCGGTGATCCGAGCGCCAAGAACCACGTAGTCCTCATTCTCACAAATCTCCCAAATCTTCGAATCAAGCCCTTGAAGGTAAGCGGACATGCGCACCTTCCAATAGGCAAAATTCGTTCCATCGAAGAACGGAGGTTTGCCAGCACCTCGCTCCATGTCGCCTTCGCGGATCAAGAACCATGTAAGGTGGAATGATCCTTAACCGGCTCTGATACCAATTGAAGGACCGAGAACGGCGACCAGAGGGGGGTGAATGGGAGCCTCAAATTTCTCTCGAAATATTCGGGCCACTCTTCCCAAAAACCAAACCCAGTTTTGCTCGGGGGATTCAGACGAAATCGGAGAAATGAGAGCTCACCGGCAGTGGAGGAAAACTCACCAGAAACCCCAAAGACCAAGTTCTCAACCTCTATGGAAAAGAGGCAAGAACCTAGGCAAAACAGGCGAAAACAGCAAACCAACAGAGGCTCCGGACCAGTTCAGACTGGACCACCGGACCAATGACGAGTGGTCCGGTGGCTGGTCCGACGCTCTCACCAGCCGAGACCAAAACGAGGAGGGAGCACCCGACCTCCGGACGACCTGCTCCGGACTAGTCCGATGCCACCTCCGGACCAAGGAGAGTGGTCCGGTGCTCACCCTTCCCACTGCTGAAAACGATCAGTAAGTACCCGACCTCCGGACCAGACCGTCGGACGGCACCGTCGGACTATGCACTCTGGTCCGACGCGTGGCCGACTACCTCAGCAGAACCACCAGACCACTTGTCAATGGTCCGGAGCTCAAAAGCTGAGTAGTCCGGAGCTAGGTCCGATGCCCTTCGCTGCTTGACACGGCTAAGGTCAAGACCACCGGACCACTTGCTATGGTCCGGAGCTAGGGGAAAGTCATCCGGAGCCTAGTCCAACACTCACGAGCAGAAAGCTGTTCTTCGCGAACACGAATTTCTCTCCGCCAAATCTTCCCAAAACTCAACCAAATGATCACCAACTGCAACCAAACTTTGTAGGCATGATCCTAGTGCAGTTGGGGAGCTATCCCGAAGAAATCATCGCTCAATTTGGCTTAGAGCAAAGGGAGGAGAAGAGATTTGGGAAAAAGCTTAAGAACGAAGAACACCGCAAAGAAATCGCCCGATCTGTGTGCTCACAAGGTTTTAGGATAAATCCTTCGGTGCAAAGATGCTTCTTGCAAGCACGAACAACTTGGTTCAAACGGATTTAGCAAGGCTACTCCCAACAAAGAGAAATCATTTCGAGAAAAAGAGAGAGAAAAATCAAAACGCGAAGAACACAAGTAAAACAGAGACACAATCACGAAATCGAAGCCACCATGGCTTACGGAGGTTACGGCCTCCGATTCCTCGCAACAAACTCAAGTTCTTACAGAGGTTGGTGAAATCAACCTAGGGATCTCATGAACTAGAGAGAGGGTAGAGAGAGAGAGAGTTGGGGTAAATGATTAGGGTTCAAGAGATGGGATGAGGATACCCCTTCATCCCCTATTTAACATGGCTTTGGCTATTTCCCAAAGACCCCCCTAGATATATGAGTGAACTACCTAGCCTAAGCATTGCAGTCCAAGCTCCGGAAAATATCAGCCCCGCTTCCTGCCAGGAGTTGCCGTCGCCTCGACGCAACCTTCAGGATTCCGCCACGTGCCATCCCCGCTTCCCCCGAAGCTCCGCCCGGGTTTTGAGGCCCAAACCCGCGAAACCCGCCACCGATAGCTTTCGGCTCAACTACCAAACCCCGAGTTTTGAGGCCCAAACTCAGAAACCGTCCTCCGATGGTTTTGAGGCTCAAACCACCAAACCGCTCGACTCGTGCCGCCTCGTCCTCGCCCGGCCCAGCTCCGAGTCCCCTGAACCTCCTGCTCGACTCGCTCGCTGACCGTCTTGACTTGGCCAACACGGTCTACCTCCATGTCTTGTCGCGCTCGCCGGTGCCAAGTACTAGCCACCACAGCTAGTCCGCCGGCGCTCATGGTCCCTCAGTCCGAGCCCCGCTTCCGCCCTTCACCGCTCTCGGTCCATCGGCACGGCAAGCCTCTACTCGACCTTCTCCACGCCATTGACCACTGTCACTAAGCATAGTACGTGCACACTACAAGCCAATAGATAGACACACATTTTCTTTCGCAAAGATTAGTAGTAATCCACTCAAACTGAAACGCTCAAGTGTTGGACAATCACTCATCACAAAACTGAACATACATGGATATTTATCCACCATGTGTTCGCACCGGGATAAAGTTTCTGCAGGGAGGGAGTGACCAAGCACATTACGCTGAGGCCCCAATAACTTCTGATTCCGACCCATCTGCACGCTGGGGCCTGGGAGAGGCACTCGTCCAACAAAAGCACTACTGTTTCCTGAACAGCAGGAGTACAAGAACCTCTCTTGTTCTGGTGGATCGGCCATGCAGCCTCATAGCTGCCGTGCGTCTTCCCAATGACTCTGATTCCAAATATACATCTTAATTACAGCTTGTCCGAGTAAGTAGGTAAATAATTAATTAGTGCCTGTGTATGTAGAGCTACTGTTATTTTTAGGATCCCCTCTCACTAAACAATTTCTCTGTCGACAAGCCTGAGAAAGAGCCGTGAAATGCCATACATATATAAGTGGAAGTGTGCAAGGGGAGAGGGGGGTAGGGGGAGGGGTGATCATGTGTATATAGTATATCACTGCACCCTACTCCCCTCATTCTATAATTAGACACAGAGACACACTGTACTACACTGGTCCACCAATCCATAAGATTGCTCTATGGACTATTGGACTTGTACTTCCAAGTGTAGATGTCTGGCTCGTCCAAAATGGCCAAGTATTTTGTAAGAAAATATAATCTCTTTTGTAAAAACATTTCTGTAGGACAACTTCTCATGTTTTTTTGGGAAATGGTTGGAAGGGGCCAAAAGTTCATAGTGCCTTTGCATATTTGACTTGGTTGTACATATGAGTAAATGTGGGCTACAATCAATGATTTAAATAGCGGGCTAAGATGTTTAGCGGTATATCTCTAAAAAAGCTAATAGTAAAGCTATATCGGGCTATAGCGGCTAAATTGTACATGAACATAAATAGCGGCATTTTGTCTCAAAAAGCTATAGCGGGCTATAACGGTAGCTTTAGCGGGAGATTTAAAACCATGACTACAATTAATTGGCTTACGAGCTTCAACTCTTTACACAGGATTCTAGAGACTATAAACTATAAGTACTTGTTGGATACACATACATATATCTACCTTAAACCACGTGTGTTATAGTGGATTGGAATAGAACGTAGTTTAATTTTACTCCAACCCACTACAACACATGTGGATTGAGGTAAATCCATGCACATTCAAACAAAGTCTAAATATGTCTTAAAAAAATCTGACTTCTACTTTTTTTAAATTCTTCTAATTCTGTGTCCACAATCAAATCTAGACGCGCATGGGCAGGAGAGGAGTTGCGGGAGGACATTTTTTTTTTGCTCTATGTGGCTAGTTGTAAACCAGCTCTGGCTCTGAGTTGTTTGTGCATGCAGCTATTTTCTCTGTCTTCCAGTTCCGGTGCACATTGTTTTCAGTTGTAATCAATAGATACACATAATTACATAGGTTGGTGACCCAATTTACCATTTTGCAGAAAGACCACCTAATTGTGTAACTTTGGGATATCCTGTTCCTTGTGCAGAGAATGTTAGTCTAAACCTATATACTATTGTAAGAGGGAAACATGAATTTCATTCCTCTTTTTGGTAGATGATGAGTGATATATACCGACAATGGCTAAGGACTCCTTCTGGCAATGGATAGGAATTAATATAAACTACTAGATATAGTACAGTTCTACATATCTCACTTTGCGTCCCACACATCAAGGATATGAACGAGCACACCTTGAGCTACAAACGCACACCTACACAACTCAAAGACGTGGTGATATCCCCAAAACTTGTTCTAAATGTATAACTAGGTATTTTTATTTTATTTTCACGACCAGTTTGAAACTAGTTTCTAGTCAGTGCTCACTTTCTTCACCAATGAGGGAGAAAACCGGTGGTGATGAGCACTTTACAGCCAGCACAAAAACACCGGCGCGATGAAGATCCTGGTCATTGTAGACTTTCACCGGTGAGGAAAAAAACCAATGCTGATGAACACACCATCGTCGTAGTGTACTCTCGTGTAGCTTTATCTGTATACCACAGCCCATCTTTAGCGTCTCTTGTGGGTCGTTAAAAATACCAACTTATCGTCGAAAGGTTGGACGTTAAAAGTTTCTAATGTACGGTCGGTCGTTATATCACGTTTTAGCAATAGACTGTCGGTCGGTAATTCTATGTTACATTATCGTTGTATAGTCTGTCCTTATATCCTAGTTTTAACGACCAACCAACAGTTGTTACGAATGGGCTGGACTCGCGCAACAATCTCCTGAATTGGGTCATATTTGGCCCAGCCTGCTAACTCCCTCATACACCCCACGGCGGCCTGGCCTGCTACGTTGCCGGATGTCTCGTGGTCGTCCGATCGGATCGAATGGACCACGCCATCCCTCAGCTGCTCAAAACTGCTAACACCCGGCCTCCTCCAAACCCTAGTTTCTACACGCAGCGGCGGCTTCAATGACCGAGCGCTTGCACGGGCATGGCGGCGGCGGACGGGATGTGCTCACGCGACGGCGCGGCGGTGGCGGCGGCTGCCGGGACGTGCAGTGTCGTGCCCGTGTTCTTGCAGCCGGGCCGGAGCCAACGGCCCGCCGGAGAAGACAAATGCCGCAGTGCCAAGCAGAGGCTCTTCGCCATCCACGACATCTCCGTGAGTCATGGCTGACCACCATGTTTCCTTTTCCGTTTTGTATTTTCATGGAACCAGTTGCTCTCCAGTCTCCATGCCATTGCGTTGGATCCGTTGCCTTTAACCATCTAGTCCTGGGGAAGATGAGATGGAAAAGACTAGCTGCATAGAAATAGTAGCGTTCTCGTCAGTTACGATGACTCAACTTCTTGGAGCATCTATTAGTAGATTATTCTAGTTTGCACCTTTTCGTTCTTTGATGTGGCTGTGCACTAAATTCAACTCCACTATCCCCACTGTCTTATTGAATTAGTCCCTTTTGGTGGTGAGGAAATAATAGATCAATTTCAAGTTTGGATGAGAGAAGCATCCACTTGACTAAACTGACAGTTTTGATCTAACTAGCCCTCATTTCTTAACAACGTTTGCTGAACCTTATTAGTTGGAACATTATTATAATTCATAGTAGTGTCGCCATGTTTGTTCATGACTGGTTGATGTCTATGAAATTATTACAGCTGGTGAAAGAGTTTTTTCCATACTTTGTGTGGTGAACTTGTCTTATAAGTAGTTCGGTTTTAACTAGACTAATTTGTTAACCAACTGCTCTGCTTGTTTGGGAAGAAGTAGCAGAAATAGAGGTAAGGCATGGCAAGCAGTGGAAGCAGGCACACTAAGGAGCACAATAAGAGTTCGCGAGAATTGATCAATCCCTGCAACAAGAGAGAAGGGAGAAGGTAATTTATTTTTTATTCTTTTCTCCACTTTTGCTAGGATGCAGTGGCCATTGCATGTGTGATCTTTCTTATTTAATGGATTCATGTTGCCATCTATTTTTTAGTGGATTTTAGTTTAAAGCAAAGTAGTAGATAAAAAAGGAGCATTTAACTTTGAAGCAGAGTACCAGATCCAATTTATTCTGTGATTCAGTTCATTATTATTTCTTAAGTAAGCATCTCCAAGTGAATTGACTGAGACAACATCATGTTCTTACAGTATTTGTTGTTCATTATCACTGTAGGGTTAATTTTCCAAAACAAAGCAGTAGGTTTCTGTTCATTTTAACTTCCCAAGAAATACAATATTTGCCTGCTTGTGTGGTTATACCTTTGCTGTCTATTTTACATGAATTTTCTCCTTCTGTGAATGCAGGCAGCAGAATCGCTGCTCGCACTCGATCCACTCCATTGTAGCGTTCTGCCGCAGGTGATGCGCTTGTACAACTACCTTCTGTCATGTCGTTATCACCATCTGATAGGGCTTCACTCATGTCTACAGATCTGAGGAAGTTTTTATCCTCAGTGGCCATCGTAGGAAGAAGCAGGAGAAGTAGAGGCAAGACAAGCAGTGGAAGCAGGCACACTAGGCTAGGAGGTAATTTATTTTTTTCTTCTTTTATCCCCTTCTGCTAGGATGCAGCGGCCAGTGCATGAATGATCTTTCTCGTTTAATGGATTTGTGTTGTTATCTATCTATTTAGTGGATTTTAGTTTAAAGCAAAGTAGTACTAGATAAAAAAGGAGCATTTGAGTTTAAAGCACTGAGTAAATCTACAGTTCATCTCTGAATCTTTAGTATGCTGCTTGCATAAATTGGTTGCTTATTCAATATATATACTGATTTCTATAGAGTAGTGGAAACGGAATTTGTTGTTTCTTTCAGAAATACTTCCGATTTCAGCAATAATCTGAACAAATCTGGTAATAGGAAGATGGCTTGAAATTAGAAGTAGATCGAAGTGATGTCATCAGCAAAGATCAAGGCATCAAACAGAGTAGCTAAACCCCAAAAAAATAGACACTGTTTAGAGTTTTTGGTTATGCTAATTTCCAATCATAAATTGGATCAGACACTGTTAAGATTGCATATTCAGATGTTCTTGTTGCAGTAAGTTTGTCAGGTGGAGAAAATTTCCAGCAAAATTTCAATGGCTCGTGAAGTTTATTTTAAGCTTTATGGTATGCTTGAAATTGTAGGTGTAGCGCAGCAGCAGTCCTACTACTTTAAAAAGAGTAAATTTTAAGGGGAATAGAACACCAACTTTGAATGAGCTATATCTCTCTTTCTTACTGATGTGCTGCCATCCATTTGTACACCGGGGGTCTTTTTTCCCTGTTGGCTTACCTACAGCCATCATATATGCAGTTTTAATTTCTGGAGTCTGCAGTAATGTATGTGGCTTTACCTACAGCCATCATATATGCAGCTTTAATTCTCTCCATTTTTGGGGTCTGCACTAATTTATGCAGCTTTAATTTCTATGTTTTTTCAGTCCAACAATCATTGCAGTTACAAGATGAGAGGAAAGGAAGGTCAAATAAGATCAGAGTGATCATAGAAGTTACTAGCTAGATGAGAGGAATGGAAGATCAAAGTGCTCTTAGTGGTCTTTTGTTTCATGACTTTCTAGAGATGAAACATTTTTTAAAAGAACTTCATCGTTGTGCAAGAAAGACATATGGGTTATGTTTTGAGATGACAAACATGTTTGTGTAGATAGTGATTTAGCTTGGTTGTGAGTATTTTGTATAAAATGTTGTACAAGTACATATGTTGATGGCTTCAATGGAAATTGTGGGCATGGTTTACTCAGCTCTATGTTTGATGCTCAAGATCAGTTTGGATGGACAATGTTTAAATGGATGATGCTATATGGTGCTTGTATAATTAATTAGTTTATATTATGCTAGCATTAGACAGTTGGTCGTTCTAGTCGTTATAAGTTTATAATAGGCGTCGAATAGTTGGTCGTTATATTTCTTACATAGCGTCTGACAGTTGGACGTTAAAAGTTAGTCGGTCGTTAAAGATTTATAGCGTCGCCAGTATCAACGACAGATACAAGGGTCGTTAAAAAGATATAACAACTGACCGTGAGTCGCTGAAACGGCTTTTAACGACCCATCGAGTGATGTCAAAGATAGGCTGTGGTATAGTGTGCTGGGTTCCTGGTGTCTCTAATTCCAACGAGTTTTTTCACTGTCTACCAAAGTTTATGATGTGGTCCATTCCGATTCTAATGATTTGTTCTCTCTTCTCTTCTATATCAAACGGAGACATGAACCAGGAAGCTTGCTATGTTCTGTTCAAGTATATATAAGGATGTGATATGTATTCTTTTTCTGTGGCAACCTTCATAATGATTTAACCTACTGCCTGCAGAGGAACATGTGACTATGCATTTGCTATCTTGTCTCAATTGTGATAGGGATTTAACCTACTGCCTGCAGTGGAAGTACATGTGACTGCATTTAATTTGCTATCTTGGCTCAATTCAGATAGTCAGATAGGGGGTCCAAAATTCTAACATGATCTGATACACACAGTGGTTAATACTTAGTACTGTGTGCCACCCCACATGATCCAGCCATGCTCTTGCCTCGGGAATCGTTTCAGACTGCAATGCACTGCTCATGAATGCCATATCAAATTAAAACGCCATATATCAAGCCCACACGTGCTACATGTTCTCTGGCAGTCCAGCTATTATTCGGAGCGCGGACAGCCATGAAGGCATTTCGCTATTTTTTTTGTGTGGCACGTGTGCGTGTTGACAACACGGTGTTGTCTGTGCTGATCGAACTCAAGATCTCAAGCCTCACATGAGCTTGCCTTACCATCACAACACAAACACTATAGTATATATTAACCTTGGTGAATCTTGTATGTTTATCTATCTCGGCTGCTAAACAATTTGAAATGAAAAGAAATATGATTTGCAAAAGTTTTAGATCTAGTTGACCACTGTAACATTAGTTTAGGGTGTCTCTCCGATCTTGATTGTTTGCAAAATTTTAAAATAGAATTTAGAAATCCAATAACAACTTCCAAAATTTTAACACCCTAAATGATTTAAAAGTAAAAATGTATTAAAAAATTATACATCTCTTTGAGGTATATAAATTTAATATAAATTCACCTTCATTCGGCTACATTTAGAGAAGCTATATATGACCTTTTTGATGCACCTATTTAATAGGCGAGCCATATTTCAACAGCTTATACAAATTTGTTTCTAGAGACGGTTAAGAAGCTCTAACAGCTCAACAAATGCCTCTGTTCTCAGAGTCTGTCGGAAAGCTTAACCACATCTAGAAATCACATTTGTAAAAGTGGTTGTGTTCCTAGTCGCCTCTGAAAGTAGATGACATTGTTTTGCAATTTTTGGTGAACTCTTTGTGAGCTATTAACAGGGAGGTAGAGAGAAGTTGTAGAAGCCATATTTTCTTCCTCTATCCGCCTAGTTAAAATCCAATTCTGGATCTTGGTGCGTCCGAACCCACTCCGGTGGTAGAAGAAAGTGATGTTTTTCACCACTGTGGTTCTCGGTGCGCCCTCTATCTTGACATGCTCTACTTTATTTTCCATTCCTGATGTCTCCTATTCCGAGTACAAATGTTATTGTATAGTAGCTAATATCGTCCATACAGTCCAACCTTTTCTTCCCTTTACACACTAAATAAATGTTCCTGGTGTTATAAAATGGCCGAGAAATGAGCTAGCTAGAAAGCAAGAACCATGCATATATCAGAATATAAGAAATTGGGCTGCAGTACTGCTCCGTGTCACTATACTTCTGAGTGACAGGGCGGGTCTAGATAAATTCATATGGAATGCCATTTCTTTTGCTTATCAGTTGTGTATGCATGGTTCACCAATTAATGTGCTGCAAAATGATTGAAAAGCATCTTACAACAGTAGAATAATTAATGAAAGAATAAAGGTGCTCTAGAACCAAATTGAACCTAATGCCCCTCGCATTTCCTTTTTGTTTTTCATATCGTCTTCAGGCAATTGACTGCAGGCAGGCCGGAGTATGCCTCTACTGGAAATTTTTTAAGGTCGGTTTGAACTATATTAGCACGTTCATTTTTTTCACCGAAAACCTTGTCGATAGATCAACTGATGCCAAAAAAAGAGATTAGAATCCCCACTTTAATACCTCTTCCGGTACAGTTTGTCAACTGTATGTGAAGGGTTCGTATTACATGAGAGATCAGAAGGACATCAACATGTACGGCCTATAAGGAACATGTCTGGAGAGAGATGCTTCAGCGGTTCACTTATCCTGAAGATGCAAATGAGGCTAAGTGCAGGGAGTGGGTCATGCACGCGGCAGGAAGAGCAATGCGAAACTTCGATCACTGCCGATTTACTACCGATTTTAGCCAGAACTGGCAGTAATGTGGATTTTCACTGCCGGTTTTTGGGACCCCAATCATTTTTTAACATTTAAGCTAAGAGCTGGCAGCGAAGGGCCGACACTGATAGTCGAATTTGTAGTAGTGGAATACCTATTTATTTTTGCTGATCTGTGGTGTATGCTTGGGTTGCCAATTAATTTTGCTGCGGAATGACTAGGAAAATTCTTACACCAGTGGATTGAAGAAACACCGAGTTTTCCTAATTGCAATTAATACTCATCGCACTTGTTTTTCATGTGTTGAGTAGCCAATTGACCGCAGGCGGGCCTTATGCTTGAAGCCTTGAACGGAATATTTTTAAAAGTACATCTCAACTCAGTATTTTTAAAGTACGTCGGAATCCCCACCTGGACAGAAAACTATTTGTATTATACACCAGAAAATGGCGTGCGGATATATAGTCCACATCTCAACTCAGTATTTTTAAAGTACGTCGGAATCCCCACCTGGACAGAAAACTATTTGTATTATACACCAGAAAAGGGCGTGCGGATATATAGTCCACATGTAGGACAGATTATATTAGAGCCCCATGGTGGCATTGCATTGGTTGGCACATGCACAGTGAGGCAGCTGCAAGTTGTTGTATGGGACTGGGTCCGGGGGCTCTCGTCCAATAGAAGTACTGGTGTTTCAGCAATACCTGGTGGATGATGACAACTCTTCTTCTGGTGGATCCGCCACAGAGCCTCTTTGATGAGTGGATCTGTCTTGCATCTTCCTTCTCATATCATTCAGCTTTATTTGTGTTCCCTATGTCTCCGATTCCAAATATACATCTCACTACTGGCTTGTCTGAGTAGCTAAAATGGTGCCGATATATAGCTGCTGTCATCATTGTCATCCCTCTCCACTAAAAACTTCTCTTTTAACAGGCCTGGAATGGGTCGTGAAATACACATACATATATAGATATAAGAGAACTAGGAAGTGGGCACCCTCCTTAATTGGAGAACAATGAGTCACCAACTTCATAGTGGAATAAAATATATTAGTTCACGAACTCATTCTGCATGACCTAGTACTTTAAAGGAGTAGGGCTCTGGCTCCTCCAAGATGACTTAGTATTTTCTAAAAAAAACAGAACTCCTTAGGAACAAGAGGTAAGCTAAGCTTTCTCTTGATAGCATTGTTCAAGCTCCCAAAACAAATAGACTAAGCATGAAAAAATGCTCTTTCCTATTTTCTCTTCTTTAGTTTAAATGCATTTGAGGACAGCTGTTCAAGAGTGGATGCAAACAGTTAACTTCAGAAGAAGTGATTGTCTCTTCACGCCAGCATGAGCTTTTGAAACACCTAGTGTCCTCGAGTTGCATCGTTTTCTTCTATTTTTATAAAACAATACTGAAGTGATCCGCTACTTATCAAGTTTAATTAGTTGTTCAAGGCAAAAGGAAACTCACTCTCTCACAAGCTCGTAAGGTATTTGTGTCTAGTCTGGTGACATCCCTAGAGTTTTGTTAATAATAGTAATGTTAAAAGCACAAATTTTTAAAACTTTTTGTAGGATGGTGAGTTGGATTTAAAAATAGTACAAACCAAGTTGGGCTGGAACTTTGTTGCTTATTCCGGGCTTCGAAGTATAAGTGCTTGAGTCTTATGGCTTGGTTTTATAGTTGACACTCAGTTTTGTACGATTCCTTGATGGTAGAGGTTAGAACTTTGTTCCATTATCTAAAAAAAGTCAAACATATGTCAATCTTTCCCCTTTTCCATCTGTTTCAAAGCCCAACCGAAATCTTTGCTATTAAAACTTTTCATAACATGCTATTGACAATAATAAATCTTGGGACGGTTTTCAACTGAAAGCTGCATTCCTTTTTTTTCTAAGAATAGAAGTAGTAAAGATTGAATTCGAGCTCACACTCGAATTCAACTTAAGCGGATATGTTTCTCTTTTATGTAAAAGCCAAACTTTAACTCTATTTCTCATCCATTCCAACTTATCTAATATCGGCAGGTGTGCTTGGTGGATTGTGGTTTGATTTGGACTCAAATCACTTTTGAAATGTATGGTTGAAAAACCATTTGAGTAAGGAACCTAGCTTTAATTTACCTATGACCCTGCAGGTGAATAGGCAGAAACCTAGCCTGGTCAGCACGGAGCAGCTATATATGTTCAGTCTCTGTTTTTCTCCCAGCTGCATTTTCGTCCGTTTGTTTTTATAATCCCACGGCAAGTACCATTGGAAGTGAACATAGTGTTAAATTGGCAGAAAAAATAAATCTAGTCTTGATAACATAGGGGGAAAAATTAATTTCTAGGTTGAATGAAATAGATGATCGAATGATCTCTAGTTTTCTGGGCGGTATGCCCGGACACGCAGTTGAAAGGCTGCCTTAGCCTAGGTCCAAGTTGGCTTAACTAACCATATGGTTCGGGTTGTCCATCATATTATAATTTCTCTTCGGATTTCCTAAATATCAGGTGACTAAATTTTAGTTTTCATTCGGACGACGGTTATTGCATATATTTTATACAAAAATTACAGTTTCAATTTTGTCACAATTTCTATGGACGCAATCTGCAATTTTTAGTCCCGGAATAAAAAACCTGTTAGACAAACCACAAACCTACCAAAATCTTATATATGCTAACACAAAGACAATTTAACAATTTACAATTATTTCTATAGTCAGATAAGATAAGATTTTGATATGTCATATGGCACAAAAACAAATAACAATCACAAAAGCAACAATTTTCTTGTATAATTTGGTAGTACAAGAGTGTTGCCTAAAATTTTCTTAAAATTCAAACACCTAAAATATAGGAGAAGTGTTTCCCTTATGGGTTTACCAAGGCATATATATATAGGGAAATTCACAATTTCTTTCCATCGGTTTTACCAAAACCAACAATAATAGAGATCATAACTTTTTTGGTTATCTCAATATTAATTTCTCTATATTTTTTGTTATAACCAAGAGAGAAAATTTATGATTTTTCTGTTGACTCCAAAATGACCATGGAAAATTTCCCACGGACAAGTGCATTCCAAATTACAGGAGTGACGGATGGAAGAAAGTACATGAAAAAAGGCCGTGCAGCATGCACAGTTACTCAGAGCATGCACGTGTGGGACCACGCGAGGTAGGAGCGCCTAGCAGGTCTATCGGCTGTACATATGCTGCCAAACCTTCAAACGCCCGCTCGCCACAGGTGAATAAACATTGATGTGGAGTGATGCCTTCTATGCAGGTCTATCGACATTTTCAAGTCAGACATCATAGACAATCGGCAAAAGGGGCACTCCTCCGACCTCATGCACTGCTGCTCGTCCTTCAGCTGAGCTGTCGTGCATCTAATCTATTCGTGATTCCTTCTTCTTTGTTCGTTCATTTCCTGTTCCCGGTGTCTCCCATTCCTAATAGATCCTAGTGCTTTTCCATATGTAGCTAAAATTAGTGGTACAGGGTCCATATATGTCTGTTGTCACCAAAACGTCTTGTATTGGTATGGTGCTGAGAATGAGCCACGAAGTGCCATGTATATATAAAAGAGAACGAAGATGTATCATTTATTTTGATCTATCATTTCATGGTTAGTAGAAAGTGCTCACCAGATGGTTCATTTATTTTGCAGGCACGCACGTCTAGGAATCGACCCGCTGCTCGCCCGATGAGGTCCTGCACGTGGGCAAGTGGATCCTATAGCACCACCGAAGGAGATCCCGCACAACCGTCCAAGGATGTCCTGCAACACGAGCTGTTCTGAACTGAACCTGCAGCTGCAGATTTATGAAACACAAGTGTACATGATGTGTAATGTGTGGTTGTTCTGAGAATGAATACAAGGGGCAGTTTGTGTAGATCGGACATGTAGTGTAGTGTAGAGTGTTCTGTATGGCAAATAAACTCATCCTATGTTGTTATGTTCCAAAGATGGTTTCCCCATCTGAGTGTGCTGTTAACAGATAATGTATGATGCCTGATGGCTAATACACGGTGGCCTATGCTCTAGAATTAGTGTGTAGTGAAGTCTATACAAATTGGTGTGTATTAAGTGCTTCTAGTCGTGTTTCTTATGATGCATCAGGTGTGAGCATGTGTGCAGTAGTGCTTTGCCGAAACCATTTCAATTTTTTATGCAACGATTCTCTATCAAAATCATGTCGTCCCACAAGTTTGTACATTTTTCAAACGAATTCTGGATATTATTACATTTATTACATGAAAGTTCAACAAATAATTTCTAATAATAACTAAATTTGGTCAGATAATTCCGAAAATTGACACAACAGTATACTTTTGGTCCATAAGCATACCATAAAAGTTTCAAGCATTTTCAGTAAAGTGGTACTATACACCCATTCACAAATAGAAACATCACTCACAAATGAATTAATGATATTATTACAATTGAACTTGAATATATGAAAACTTCTAACATAATTTAAGATGAATATGTAAAACTATAAAATAGAATCATATCATTTCAAAATACAAAAGGAATTGACACAAACTTTCGATTTACATGCGCCTGCAGACATTTGTCTAGACACGGAAAGATTACAGCAAGAAGCAGGAGAAGAAGAAAAAACCACACCAATGCTCAAACATGACCACAAACATGGGTCATCAGCACGTCCAGCATCAACTAACCACCTGCATAGGTGTGCAGGAGCTACACTAGGCATTTGAGCCACATCAGGAAGAATTCAGTAAGCAACTAGAACTACTGTTGGGCCTTCTAGTCTAGCCTGTCGCATCCCTGAAGAAATCGGTGTGGATTTGTGGTGGGCACTGCTTCTTTGCAACAAATTTGTACTGGACAAGGAAAAGGAGAGGGTGACATTAGTACTAACATACCAGTTAGTGGTTAACCGGAGAAATTAAGGACCAGGTCTGTACTTTTCTCTGATCGCTGGAAGGTTGCTCCCAGGACCAACGCCGAAAAGGCGGTGTAGTGCCTTTACACAGTCGCTCAATTCCAACGGCTTGTACTGTGTGTAAGCACACATAATGATACTCCCTCCGTTCATTTATCTCCTTCATCTAAGCAAAAATGTTTTTTTCAAAGAGTCTCGTGTGTGGCGTCAACTGGGCGCTAGACTCCGAAGATGAAGTAGACGATCCTTCCGCGACGAAGAATTAGTATGGTACAACACTGAAACTTGTATGAAAAAAGGTGCTTGGATAGCTACAAGAAAGTGCAGGAAATCTATTGCAGCTTATTGAATGATGTAGGGAATCACCTAATCCTTCATCAGCAGCCCCTGAAGCCACATGATCACCATCTCTAGCGCCTTTTACTAGAAAAAAGAAAGCTGAAATAATTACTGAAAAGAAGACTTAAGTAGAATGGAAACTATAGGCTATCCGACAACACAGACTCGTTGTTAGCTGAACTCTGAACTGTAAACCTGAACTGAACTCTAAACCTTCAACTAAAAGCAAGTATGACAACACATACTATACGCTGTCTGACAATACAATGAAATAGACTAAATAATCATACCTGAAGCTTGCACACCGCTTTCATTTGTTGATTCAGCTTGCACACCATCGAGTTCAGGTTCAGGTAACTACACTCCATCAACATCACCTTGGTCTCCTTGGTCGCCAAATTCTGCGACACAGAAAAGAAAGAATAAGTTCATGGACACAAGTAACAGAAGGCAAAACAAAGATCTTGGTACATTTGCACCCTGGTTTCCATGTTCCCAAACAAGTCCTCAAATGCATAACACATGTTTTACAGAAACTAATGATGAAACTATAAGATGACTACTTTAAGTACATATATAACTACAATTAATTAAGGCATACAAAAACAGAATCCAACCATTAAAATCAAACAGGTTTTAAATTCCATAGCGACAAGAGCAGATTGCAAAGGGAGATGGCAGCTCCCTTCTTTGGATTTGGCCATGCAAAGAGAGACAAAGGGAGCTCTAGCTGTGGCCGGCAGTCAGAGGAAAGAACCGGAGGGGGTGGAGCCTGAGGTGGGCGAAGGGAACAGCGACCTACCTGAAGATGTGTCCCTAGTGGGAACCGAGCAAGGCGAGGTCGCCGCCAGGAGGGGAAGAGATGCGTAGAGGAGCCTTGGGAGCACCGTGAGCAGAGGAGGCCGAGGTCACCGGTTAGGGCGGCCGGTGGGATGTCCGCTCACGCGTTCTCGCGGCGCCGGAGAGATGATGACGCAGTCGATGGGGAAGGGCTGCGATGGATCGGCGGCGTGGCAGGGAAGGGCACGATGATGGGGCAGGAGGAGAAGGAACG
Organism: Microstegium vimineum; assembly: GCA_022036555.1. Classification (NCBI taxonomy): domain Eukaryota; kingdom Viridiplantae; phylum Streptophyta; class Magnoliopsida; order Poales; family Poaceae; genus Microstegium; species Microstegium vimineum. The sequence continues at coordinate 6,221,023 of CM039136.1, forward strand.
GCAGCGCGGCTCACGTCGGGGTCGCGGCGATGCAGTGATGGAGGCGAGCAGTTTTCGATTGGAGCAGTGCGTGGAGCGGGATTAGAAGCTGAGAAGCTATTCCATAGAAGAAGTACTAAACTACCCTTAAGTATGATTATGGGGAGAAACTGGCTATAAATAAGATTAACGGGAGGAACCTGTGGTTCCACCCGAGCACCGTAAAAATTCTCATATATATATATATATATGGAACTATTATCGCTGGCTACAGAATAAATTATTCTGTAGCCAGACCCAACCTTCGTGTCCGACCCAGCCAAAGCATATCGGCATAACACCGCTTGGATTGACTAGATCCCATCGTGGCTTAGACTATTTAATCACCAAATCCACTAATTACGTGGCTTTATATTCCAAAAATCACGCCACTTTATTACGCAGCCGGCTGGACGTCCTAATCTTCAACGACAACACGAGCAATAGCGTCGCCGCTACCGCACGCCCTCATGCTTCCATCCGCCCGTGCAGCGCCAGGTCTTGTGTGTCACCCAACCATCAGCATACAAGCTAGCGAAAGTAGACAACTTTCATGGTGAGTAGCTACAAAAATATCTTTCTACGATCTTTGCGTCCAAGCTACTGGAATATTTCTTATTCTCATTTTTCTTGTCAACGATTTTTGCAGATGATGGATCCATACGACGGCTCTCACCCTATGGTGGTGGATCTCGCACGGACTGCACCCACAGCCGCAATGATGCCCGTGTGCACGGACAGCACCACCGGCAACGATGCCTTCACCGTGTGACCTTGTTTCACATGGATGCATGGTGGCCTTCCACTCGACGGAGCTCTCTGAGGGCGACGCAGTAGGCATCGGATGGTGACCCCGGTGACTGAGCTACTTGTGTCGGACGGATGTCAGCTCCGGCGGCAACGCTGACCGCCACGATCGAATGGCAGCCCCAGATGGTGGAGCGGCTTCCCTCGCACGCATGGTGGCCGGCCTCAGTGGTGGCACGGCTCACCCGCGCCAACGGCGCCCCTCGGTGACGGCCTAGCAACACGGTGTCACCGGCCTCCTCCCGATGGCCCTCAGGATGGCGTGGCGGCAGGCCCCTTCCTGATGCAGCACGACTTTTTTTTATTTGATTTTTGTTGGATTTATTTGTACAAATACAGGTGAATTAGTTTGATTTCATCTAAAATTTCATGTATGATATATTACAAATGAACGACGACATGTTAGTATTTGATTTTGTTATTTTTCTTATTGCTGGTTGCTGTTGAAAATTTTCGCACTTTCGCATGGATTAGTGATTCTTGTAAGTTGTCCTAATTCCCTTTCTAATTATAGCGCACATTCTCGTAAATACTTCTACTTCATATTCTCGTAAATTTCGTAAATGATTCTTTGTGCAGGTTCTCGTAAATACTTCTTAATGCATAGTCTTGCAGTTCTCTTAAATATTTCTTAGTGTAGATTCTCGTAAATATTATTAGTGTAAATTCTCGTAAATATTTCTTAGTGTAGATTCTCGTAAATATTTTTAGTGTAAATTCTCGTAAATATTTTTTAACATAGATTCTCGTAAATATTTTGTGCATATTCTCAAACATTTCTCGGTGTGAATTCTGGTAGATATGTTGGTGTGATTTCTGGTAAATATGTATTCATGCGAATTTTCATAAATATTTCTTCTTCAACGGTAAATATGTGTTGGTGTGATTTCTGGTAAATATGTATTCATGCGAATTTTCATAAATATTTCTTCTTCAACGATGTAAAGTAGTAAATATGTATGCGTGTACTGTATTTTAGGATCATCATTTACCATACTCAAGCAGGAGTGCATGCAAGCCACGGCATTTTAGGACTATAAAGGCTCTCTCTCACATATAGTAGTAATTAATTAATAGAACCGGCCGGATCCCTCGCAGCAGCTCTGGTAATTTAGAATGTGTGCACGGAGTTACCGGAATGAATACCGGAATGAATTGAAAGAGCATGCGCCTAGACAGGGCTGGGTGAACGGTGCCGCAACCTGGCTACAAAATAAAGTATTCTTTAGCTAGCTACAGAGTATACTCTCCCATATATATATATATATATATATATATATATATATATATATATATATATATATATATATATATATATATATATAAAAGAGAAACGAAGAAGTAGGCGATATATGTCTCTGCTCCCTACCTCTGATCTCTTTAATAGACAATTAATGAAGAAACGGGAGAGCTAGAGAGCAAGCAAGAAGCAACCGTCCATGCAAGCATATATCATCTGAACATAAGAAAATAGTCTGTCTGTATATATATATATATATGTACACTGCTCCCAATCCTTCTGCAGTTCTGCTTATGAATAACACGGCGGATCCAGCTATGAGCTCATGGAATACCCATTATTTCACTGATCAGTGATGCATGCGTGGGTTTGCCAACTAATTAATTTGCTGCAAAATGATTAAAAAAATTCTTACATCAATAGAACGAAGAATAATCACTGTGTTCTACTAGTTCCTAATAATTGCAGATAATACTCCTCAAAAAAAATTTAATGTTGTGTTAGTCAATTGACCGAAGGCTGGTCTTATGCCTAACTTAGATCGAAGAATATTCGAGGTGGCAGTGCAGGGCATGCGAACACTTGTCGAACAGAAGCACGCGTACAGCTGCTTCAGCTACACTCTCGGAACCGGGGGTTTATTTTTGTGTTTCTTGTGTCTCAGATTTCAATTATACTTAATTAGTTTCAAATTACAGTTAATCATAAGTTTGACCACTTTCTTATTCAATTTTTTGTGTAAAATATTATTTTTTTTGGTGTGGTTTACTTATTTAATAAATAGTGTCTACATGAATGACTTAAATTTGACTATGTTTGCACAATTTTTTTCTAATAAGACGAGTGGTCAAAATTAGGGTCAAAAAAGTCAAATGAATTATAAATTGAAACCGAGGGAGTACATCTTACTGCTTGTCTGAGTGGCTAAAACAATTTCTTGTTGATGGCCACGTACAGGACCTGCAGCCATACATCCGGCGCATTAACGACGGCAACAACCCACCCATCTGGTCGGGGTACCCGGTCTCCGAGTTCCTCACCATCTCCGGCACGTCCGCGGGCGAGTGCAAGTTCATGCCCACCGTTGAGGACGAGCTCAATCGCCGCCAGCTGCTCTACAGCCTCCGGATGCCCGCCATGAACCTGCAAGCTTTCTACTGCTACTCCAGTACTAGTAATGGTTGACAGCACACACACGCGCAAGTACCTTCATTGATGGCCTTGAATGTCTGTGTGCAGGTACAATCAGGAATGGACAACGGGAAGTCTCTGTATTTCCTCTTTCGTCAAGTTGGAGACGAAGACGCCGGGCGGCCTCGCGGCGAGGCCCGTCCTAACGAGCAGACAAGAGCAACCACTTCAAGAACCGCCCCTGCGAGCTCGCCGTCCTCCACGCGGTCGCCGGCCCCGCCGCTCTCGGCCGCGTCGCGAGGGCACACTGGCCGCCGTGCGCTCGCCGGCAGCTGTGTTGCCTGCGCCGCCGTCCGCATTGGTGAGGTTGGGGGTGAAGCAAAGGAGGGAATATCGGAGGGAGGAAAGAAATAATAAAACAAGTCTAATATTTATTAAGTGAAGAAACTCCCACTATGTTATGTAGTTTCTATATTCAGATTTTTGCTGAGGTGTTACTCTTAGACTACGCGCACTTGGTTTCTACCATAGGGACTGTCCTTATGGTTGAGTACTGTTATGTCGGAACTTGAAGTGCCTCAATTGTTATTATATCAACTGAATCTTGATGAAATGATCCTAAAAAAAATAAAATCCTTCCTATCAAAAAATCAAAATAATAATTAACTAATGAAACTTGCACCCCTCAACCCTGTCTATTTTTGTTTTGCCATCCAAGATTATCTATTTCAGTTTTGCCCTTCATCGAATTGCGAGAGCATGCATGGTTCTCCTTGACCTGGCCTCGCTCGGCTGTGTGAGAGCAGGTTCAATAGTTGAGCCAAGTACTTGGCTATAAGTCAAGTAGTAAGAGCTAAGTCATACAACAATTAGTCTCTTACTTGTCTACAAAGTTTCTTTATTGTTTTATGTTTCCATTCTCTTTCTTTCCCCTCCTCACATTCATATTATTGGGACCCACTAATGTCTATGCATCCGTGTCCAGCTTGGTGCTAGATTAGGAGCCAAGCTGTCTTCTCTCTCCCTACTTCTCTCCTCCACATCATCAAAAATGCTGACTAACTTGGCTATAAACCAATTATTGTACTTGCTCGTACTGAGCTCCCTCGCCACGCCATCTCTAGGGTTTGCTGTCCTCACCTCCTCCTCTGGCTGTCGCTCAATACCACACACGCAATTTTCTCAGTCAATCAGATCTGGTTTCTGGACGTGGGCAGCGTGCCTGCAGCCGACGGTGAAGGCCTGGGTTAATGTTATTTAATTTTGGAGGCGGGCAGAATTCCCGCTTGTTTTCCATGCGCTCCGTGCCGTGTCACACACACATCAAGGCTTTAAGCAGCATGCATTAGCTAAAGACAATGATGCTGTTTCGTGGCATACACAGTAACATACGCAAATGTGATCAAGTTAGTTCATTTGTATCTGCGGTGGGTAACGTCGATTTTCGTTTGCGTTACCTGGTGCTGAACTAAACAACTCTTATGCTCCTGGTGTGAATGAGTACACCTCGAGCTACAACAAACATGTGCACACAACCCAAATATACATGTGTGGTGAAGCTAAAAAATTATTCTGATATGTAGGAGACACCAAGGACTCTCAAGGCATAATTATCTGTCTTTTGCTTATTCCCTAGAGGGTGTTGCGGCCCAGCCCTTCGCAGCGGCGAGCACACAGGCTAGTATATTTTTATATATATTTTCACTGCTATTTTTTCCAGTGATCCCCACCATTTAGCTAAAATTCTTAAGTGCTTTGTTTCTTTAAAACAAGATTCCATTTTAGACTCCATTTACGACTTCTACAAATGGACTGCCAAAAATAAATTTGAACTCCATGCACAAATTCCTATACCTTTTAGTTTGTTTTGCTCTATCCAATGATGCAGTGATGCCTTGTAACCACTCAAATGTATCTCAATTCAGATAGAAATTCATTATCCAACTTGTGTACTCAAAACATCTGTAATTCCATATTGATTGATCAAACTGTTTGTCTAAGAAATAAGTAGCCAATGTCTCCAACTAGACCACTACGCACTCATCTATATATCTCCAAATAATTGCACTTGGATTTTGAATATTGGACCCGCAATACAATGAGGTTTTGGAAGTTCCTACACCACCATCTAGAAACAGCCGAATAGGGATGACAATAATGTGCTAAAGATGAGGCCCATCACTTTTTTTGAGAAAGAACAGGAGGGCTTGCGCCCCTACTGAAATTTATTAAAAGTCAAAAGTAGACATAACCGCACACAAGTTCAGAGCAAGAGGAAAAAAATAAGAGAGAACAGAGACAGAACAACGAAGAACCTAATTACAGCAACTGATCTAGCCATGAGCTAATCTTAGGGAAAATTTTTTCTTTGTGCAAAACAAGACTAGGCCGAAGACCTTCTTGGCTGATCGCTTCTCGTCCCCTAAAGATCAAATCATTTCTTACTGTCCAAATGCTCGAACACATGATAGTGATAATTTCCAAGAAGAAAGGAACACTGAGTTTGGCTCTGAATGTTTCAAAGATTTGGGAAGACCCTTGAGATTGTGGGGTTATCAGGTCTAGCAGTTGGCAATAAGCTTTTGCAAATTCACAAAATGCAAAAAGAGGTGCTCCATAGTTTCTTCCTGTGAACTATTGCATAAGACACAATTGTATGAGTGCAAGTGCATGTTTTTTCTTCTCAAGATGTTTCATATACTCAATCTGTCATGAACCAGTAACCGGAAGAATACCTTGTAGTTGTGTTAACAAGAAGACTTCAAAATCCAACTGAAAACCGGCTGAGCCCCAGCTGAACCAAAAAGATGTTTATAGGCTTTTGCACATGAAAATTTCTGATTTCCCCAGATATAAGACCAAATATCATGCAATTCCGATGACTGAAAATTGTTAATTGTTGCCTCTAATTGAAAAAATTGATGAGCTTCTGCTCATAAAGGCAAATTAAAGCTTTGGATTAAAGATGGACTAGACTTGGCAGCTTCAAGTGTCATGTTTGCCTTTCTAGTGAAAGAGTAGAGCTCGGGAAAGGCATGTTTTAGTACCTAACCAAGCCATAAATCATCCCAAAACAGATATGAAGCTCCGGCCATTCCTTAAAACTCGTCAAGTAGCTTAAGGACATCTTTCCACCAGAAGGAGCCCTTCATGACATAATTTGGCAATTTGCCATTACTGTAAAGTTTTTGCCAAACCGGCTTGACCCAAGTGATATCCTCTTTATTAAAGAATTTGTGCATATTCTTAATCAGTAAAGCCTCATTCGGGGTTGTGAAAAATGACAGGCTTGTCTGTGATGGCGCTCTACACGGGGGAGGGCGACCGTGATGGCGATCTCTCGTGCTGATCTTCCAGCTCGCGCTGATACACCACAAGGATGGATCTCCAAGGCCTTGATCACAGGCCCGACAAGTCTGTGGAAGCTGAAATCCTGCGCCGGTACAATTCTCTGGTCAGTTTCGATCCCCGTCTCTCTTGTCAGGCGTTCTTCCTAGTTCTCTCGATTGGGCGATGCAAATTTCGCCTAAATGAGACCGTGGCCTCTTCAATTCTCAAGGTTGTTATTGGTGGATCTCCCTCTTTTTTCAATGTTATCTCACTTGGTGACAGAGTTTTTCGTTTCTCGATCAATTCTCCAAATGTGGGTTTTCACATTGCCCGCCTAAGATCCTTTGAATGTCCTTCTTTTAAGATTTTCTTTCACCTCTGGCATGGAGGGGGACCTGATTATATCAGAGAATTTCAGCTTTGGTCTAAGGAGCAGTCTGGTGAATGGGTGAATGCTGGTAAAAAGAAAAACAAAAGTCCGCTCACTGGAGTTAATCAGATTCGCCTTGGTGTGTGAAAGTTTGCTATGAACGCCCGTGTTCATCGGCCGCTGTCGTTAACAAATTCAAATTTCAAACAGAGAATCTCTGTCTTCTCTAGAATTCAGCCTACTCTCTCGCCGCTTTCATCGGGAATTCTTGGCCCCAGGCCCAGTGTCATAAGGTTCACCGGCCTACGCATCTCCTCTGTGAATTTTGGCAAATTTGCTGGACCTTCTCCTTTTCGAAGTCGGCCTTCTGGTTCATCAAACTTTGGCCCTTCTGCTGGCCCTTGTAGCGGCCCCAACCTGCACCCCTGGTTCTTTAACAGGGGTCCCTTCTCTGCCATTTTTGGCCCAAAAGCTGGCCCAAAAGATGGCCCCTATATCCCTAACGATGTGTCTGCACCTGGCCATCCTAGATCCCCATGCCGTTTTGCTGGCCCCGGTAATTTGGCATCGTCATCCGGTAGCCAAGATGACTTGCAAACCTCCCCGCTGTCTCTGGCTACTGGACCCTTTGTTCACGCAATAGCCCTTCCTTCTGTAGAGCAACCGGCTGCCTCCATCTCCGGCTTTCCTTCTTCTCCGCCTACTGCTGTTCATCGGTGGAGTACTTGGAGCATTAGTGCGCCGGAGTTCGAGGACACTGCTGTGCTCGATCTTTCGGTGCAACCATCCTCCTTCAAAAGTTTTGGTGAGTTGGTCTCCTCTGCTCGTGGCAATGTGTTCCGCTCTACTGTTCTCCATGTTGCTTGGAGTTATGAAAACCCCAGTTTTGTCGGCACTCAATCCCTCTCCTCATTTCAATCTCAACAGGGTAAAATGGCTTTCCGCTTTGTTGATCCGACTCCGTTCCTACCCCATGGTGCCCAGCGTGTGATGGTGCAAGGCCGACCTCTGATGAAGAGGGTGGTCACTGGGCGTTTCCATCGCCAAAACAATGATATGGCCATTGCAACGATTCAACCTCTCCCTCAGGATCAGGTTGTTATCCTTGATTTCCTACAGCAGAACAATATCATGCACGAAACAGTTCAGCCCTGTCCCTTTGGTCAGGCCCATGTCAAGTTCACATATATGCATCAACGGGATCTGCTGATTCATAATAGCCCAATCCCTTGTGGCAATGGTATGATCACTTTTATCCCTCATGACAAGGCATGGAATAATAGGTCCACTGTTATGACTCATGATGCCTGGATTAGTTTGATTGGATTAGATCTAGACCTGTGGAACCATGGTCTAGTTGAAAAGGCAGTTGCAGAATTTGGAAAATTATTAGTCTAGGAGGAGGATGAGTTACATTTGACCAGGGTGTATGCTAAGGTCAGGGTTTCTGGATTGGACTCTATTCCATGGTTTTTTACTTTCACTGAAGGGGTGGAACCTATCTCTGAAGGTTGGACAGTTCAATGTGAGATTTTCCAGAGCACTCTTTTGGGAAATCTTCCTGCTGATGAGGACTTCCCTGACCCCGATAACAATGTTGATCCACATGACTTCCATTTCTTTGGTTTTGGCCAGCCTTTTCATGGTATACCACCTCAGCCTCTTGTACCACCATTCAACCCTTTTGCTGCTCACCATCCTGATCATATGGTCCAACAAGCCATGGGCTAGGATATGTGGCCTGAGCAGCCTGTTGTTGAGAATCAAAACCAGCCGACTCAACAACCTGCTCTGATGGAACAAGCCCTAAATGAGAATGCCCCAACACTCCTGATCAGGTGGCTACAAATGATACACATGCTACAGTAACTGTCATGGAAGATCTCACAGATCACTCTAAGGAAGATGAGATGCCCCCACTTATGGATGATAATGACTTTGATCCATCTGAGGAGGAAGAGATGCCCCCTCTTATGGATGACAATGACACTGAGGTCCAGATGCCTTCCTCTCCAAGCATTCAGAACTCACAGGCTGTCCAGGTGGATGAGGTTCAGTTAAATGATTTGGTGGGTTTTGATAATTTGGCGCCACAGGCTTCATCTGCTGATCAAATAGCTCAGCTTGAAAATGTTCAATTGGGCTTTGTTGACACTTTTATCCCTCTAGTGGATCTAGCTAGTTTTCTGCCCTCAGCGGTTTTAGGCCCAAGCCCAGCAACTGTGAGAATGTGGGCCAAATTCTTCAACTCTACAGATCAGGCCTAGCACTCAGTCCGTATCCCTTTAGACTGGATGGACTTCTTCACTCTCTCCATGCTTCGAGAGAACACCTTTCAGTGGTCAAAGGATTTTCTACAATCTCCTAGATGGGCAGCTTACTCTAAAGCTATTTCTAGTAATAACATATCTTTTACCTTTTCTCTACATAAAACAAAACCCTCAATATCCATTTCTGAATTTTCTTGCCAATCTACAAAAACATCTGAAATTTTAGCTACAGGATATGAAAATGAACCTCTTGTGCCTGTTGGAGTTTTGCCTGTGACTGAAGCAGCACCAGACAGTCTGCCTTCCCAGGCACTTGAGCAGGCTTCTCAATTCTTGCCCTCCACACATGCTGATAAGGATTCTAAGATCAGTGGGGTAAAGAGAGGTAAGCCTCCTACTATTTGTGACTCTGAGCTTCGCAGAAGTGCTAGACTGCATTCAATTTCAAAAGGTTTTAAAACTCAAGCTTGCAAAGATTGTAACTGTCTTGGTTCCACTTCTAAGCCTCCTTTGTTGTCAACCTCTGTAGTTCGATAACTGGGGACAACATTCTGCAACTTGAAGCCAGATCAAGTTTCAGATGACAGGTTGAATGCATCTTCAGGAAGCAGTCATGGAGTCATTGGGAGCAAGACAAAGAAATCAAAGAAGGCGAAGGAAGACTATCTTCCAAATTCCTAGTTATCTATGGAATTGTCTTCTTCTTTATCATTTTGTTTTATGGATGTAAGACTTTGGAAAGTCCTTCGTTGGAACATTAGGGGTCTAAATTCAGAGACTAAATGGATTGCTCTAAGAGATAGGATCACTGATTCTAACTATGATGTTATCTGTCTTCAAGTGACCAAAAGGTCTCTCTTTGATAAGCCTTTTATCAAAAATTCTGTCCTCCTGTTTTTGATTCTTTTCAATTTCTTCCATCTCAAGGGGCCTCAGGAGGCACAATTATTATCTAGAAAATTATTGTTTTTTCAGGGAAACTTGTTTTTCAGAATGCTTATGCTTCATCTGTTCTTTTCTCATCCAATCACAATAATGCAGTTTGGATGTTGACTAATATTTATGCCCCTTGTACTTTGCCTGGGAAAAGAGACTTTGTTAACTGGCTAAAAGGGATCAATATGCCTGATAGTATTGACTGGCTTCTAGTGGGAGATTTCAATTTGTATAGAAACCCACAGGACAGAAACAGGGATGGGGCTGCCTATAATGAAATGCTTATGTTCAATTCTGCCATAAGTACTCTGGGGCTGATTGAATTGCCCCTCAAGGGACAAAGATTCACATGGACCAACAAACAACAACCACCTCTTCTTGAAAGACTGGATTGGTATTTTACATCTGCAAGCTGGACCTCTTCCTACCCAAATTCTTTTGCTTCCACTCTTACTATGGAGACCTCAGATCATGTACCATGTTTAGTTACTATTTCTACTTCTATTCCTAAAGGGCATATTTTTCGTTTTGAGAATTACTGGTTGCAGCATGATGACTTTTTAGATCAGGTAAAGTATGGTTGGTATTCACCTTGGATTATCTCTGATTCAGCCAAAGACTTAACTGCTAAATTCAAGAATTTGAGGAAAACTTTAAAAGCTTGGAAGAAAAGTCTGTCCAGCCTTAAGGAATTAATTCATAATGTCAAACTGATTTTGACTCTTCTGAACTTTATTGAGGAGCTCAGGGACCTCTCAATTGTTGAATGGAATTTTAGGAAAATTCTTGAAAGTCATTTGAGCAACTTGCTGCAACAGCAAAAGGCCTATTGGAAACAGAGAGGAAATATAAAATGGGTCACCCTTGGGGATGCAAGTACTAAATTTTTCCATTCACAGGCTACTATCAAGTACAGAAGAAACTTCATAACTCATTTAACTGATGAAGCTGGCTCTGAGCTTACCAATCATTCAAATAAAGCTCTTCTGATCTGGAACTCATTCAAGGAAAGGCTTGGCATTTCTAATTTCTCATCTATTGGTTTTGAACTGGGTTCATACTTCACTAACCAACCGGATCTTTCATCCCTGATTTTGCCTTTTTCAAGAGCAGAGATAGATGATGTTGTAGATTAATGCCGACAGACAAGGCCCCTGGACCTGATGGTTTCAATACAGACTTTATTAAGCATTGTTGGTCTCTTATAAAGTTTGACTTCTACAAGCTCTGTCAGGACTTCTTCAATAATAGTATCTGTTTACAGAGTATAAATGACTCCCATATTACTTTGATTCCAAAGAAGGATGATCCTCAGACAGTTTTAGATTACAGACCCATTTCACTGCTCAACACCTCTGTGAAGATAATCACTAAATTGCTAGCCAATAGATTGCAAGCTGTTCTTCCCTCTGTCATCCATAAGAACCAGTATGAGTTCATAAAACACAGAACAATTCAAGATTGTATTGCATGGGCTTTATAATACTTGCATACGTGTCATCAATCAAAGAAAGAACTAGTTATTCTTAAATTGGACTTTGAGAAAGCATTTGACAAAGGTAGAACACAAGTTCATGTTACAGATAATGAGACAAAAGGCTTCCCCAACAAATGGCTTTCATGGATGGATAAAATATTTTCTTCTGGCACCTCTGTTGTTCTCCTGAATGGTGTCCCTGGTAAGGTATTTCATTGCAAGAGAGGAGTGAGACAAGGTGATCCTCTATCTCCTCTGTTGTTTGTTCTGGCTGCTGATTTCCTCCAGACTCTTTTAAATCATGCAAAAGAAGATGGTCAATTAAGTCTGCCTATTCCTCTGAACAGTGACTCTGAATATCCCATTCTCCAATATGCTGATGACACCCTGATTTTTATGAATGGGGATATCAATGAATTAGTAAAGCTCAAAGAGATTCTAACTTCTTTTGCTGAAAGTTCAGGGTTGAAGGTCAATTTTGACAAATCTATGATGCTTCCTATTAATGTCACTGATGAAAGGCTTCACATCCTGGCTTTTGTCCTTGGCTGTTCAACTGGTCATCTCCCTTTCACCTATCTTGGGCTTCCTCTAAGTATTTATAAACCAACAGTGGCAGATTTCTGGCCAATAGTCACCAAATGTGAAAAAAGACTAGTTGCTTTCTCTTCTTTTTTGTCAGAAGCTGGGAGATTAGAACTCTCAAATGCAGTCTTAACTGCTTTGCCTATGTTTGCTATGAGTTTCTTCTTAGTTCCTAAAACAATCATTAAGCAGATTGATAAATTTAGGAAACATTGCTTATGGAGAGGATCAGACATGACCAGTAAGAAACCATCGAAAGCTGCATGGGCAATGGTTACTTTGCCCAAATCAGAAGGAGGTTTGGGGGTTTTAAACATCAAAATCCAAAATGAGAGCCTCATGATGAAATTTTGGCACAAATTTTTCAACAGAGTTAATATTCCTTGGGTTCAGTTAATCTGGGACAAGTACTATGCAGATGGAAGGTTGCCTGATAATACTGCATATTTCAGAGGATCATTCTGGTGGAGAGACGTGCTCAAGCTGTTGCCTCAGTATACACAAGTTACTTCGGTTTCTATGAAAAGTGGGACATCGATCTTCTTCTGGAAAGATAATTGGGGTAGCCAACCTCTGAGTTCTCATTTCCCAGAGCTTTTCTCTTTTGCTAGGCAAAAAGATATCTTAGTTGCCAATGCAGTTTGCTTCAATCCTTCACACGGCCTTTTTCACCTCCCTCTTTCCTCAGAGGCGCATGAACAGTTCACTCAGCTTGTTGAAATCTTCTCTAACTTAGGTTTACAGTAGCTTCCAGATGTCTGGTTCTACATGTGGGGTCATAATTTTTCCTCGCAAAAGGTTTACAAGTTCAGCATTGGGGATCGGCAAGCTCATCCAGCCTTCCGTTGGCTTTGGAAGTCACCCTGTCAGAATAAAAGAAAAAATTTCTTTTGGTTGGTATTACATGACAGAGTCAGTACTAGAGATCTCCTTCGACGGAGATAAATGCAGCTTCAAGATTATAAATGTGTCCTCTGTCACTTTCAGATGGATGAAGATGTTACTCATCTATTCTTTCATTGCCCTTTTGCTACGGCAGCCTGGATGGGTGTCCAAGTGGTTATACCTACAACTCAAGACTCCTGTGTTATAGTTCAAAGCATTAAGGACCAACTGCAGCTGCCCTTCTTTATGGAAGTGCTAATCACTATGTGCTGGGCAATCTGGATGGTCAGGAATGATGCTATCTTTAATCATATCCCACCCTTTTAAACAGATGCAAGGAGATATTCAAATTGGAATTTGCTCTAGTTAAGCTGAGAGCAAAATCGTCCCTTCAACAGAGTTTAGATTCATGGTTGCAGCTCTATGTGTAATTTGTTTAATTTTCTTTGTTTCCTGAGCTTGTTTGTAAGAACCTTGGTTTTGCCTTTGTTTTAATAAATTTCCAGTAGGGGTGCACCCCTCCTGTTTCATCAAAAAAGAAAAGAAAAATGACAGGCTTATCTTTGAATACTTCTTTGGTATCTATAAGATAACATCATATATTGATCTCTCTTCTTTTTAACCAAATTGTGAGTATGCAATATTGGTTCATTATTTATCTCAAAAATAAATTATATCATTTCTTAGGATCACTATGTTCCAGTACCTCACATTACATAACATATTTCATAACATTAAAGAACGTAATTTTCTTCTCAAAGTCTAGTAGTACATTAATTATTAGATGCAGGCTACTGGTATGTGTGAACTGAGTTTGAAGGGTGACAGAAGATACCCCTTGTGCTTGTCTGTTACCTCTAAAGGCATGTAAGACCAAAGTGCAGGGGCGAAGCAAGATAGAGCTCGTCGGGTGTAAATGCACCACCCAAAATTGGTCAAAACAATGCTTTCTTCTAAAATATCACCATATATACACCACTTATAGTACACATCTATGCACCACAAGGCATGTGCATCACCCTCTAATTCAGTCTGGCTTTGCTACTGCCAAAGTGGCTACTTGGATGTTTGCTGTCACTTCGGCATGTACCCATATTGAGAATACCCAAATATAGTATAATCTGAATTAGTGGATTTGTGGTGCTTCCCAGCCTTGGTGCTCTAAAGTCTTATGTTTAATTCCTGGAATGTCGCTCTATCTTGGTTCCTAATCTAAAGTTGCTTTATTTGGGTTCCTGATGTCTCTAATTCCTATTCTCTTTTTTCTCCTCTTCCCTATGAATAGAAAACAAACTTGGAGATATGTACCAGGAGGTTTGCTATGTTATCATCAAATATATATGAGGATGTGATTATATATATTATAGTTCCATGGCACCCGTGAAATAAATGATTTCACCTACTGCCTGCAGAGAAACATGTGACTATACTGCCCTTGCTATGTGGTCTTACCTTCATCTAATCATACACAACGGGTTGGTGTTGGAATCCTTTAACACATATAGTTCGTATCACGCAGAATCCATAAAGTAATAATAACCATGTATTCATTATCTTCAATTGAATTGAATGGCGTATATATATGCATTGATCTCTGAATAATTTGCTCCACATGACAATTAAAAAAAGTCTTAGGTGCGGACCTCGGACAGCTTGACAGGCATCCGCCACAGTTTGTTCCAGGAGTACATCTTGTCGCACCATAATGTGACGTTAACACTACGGGCACAACGGCTGCCTCAACGTTGTCCCTTGTTGGCAACTAAATGGTGCCGCTATAAGATTGGAATTTCCCTGTCAGTTCTATCTATGGCGTGAGACAACATAGAGAAGCAACGAGAGAGCACTCGTTGAATTCATGAGCTGATACTTGTTACAAGAAATAGGGAGCAATGCAGATATTATTTCAAGGTGGATCTATCGTGCACCCTCCTCCTGTCATCTTTGTTCCGGTAACAACCATGGATCTTTTCAGACAACCTACTATGCATTATCATTCTTGAATCGTCTTCTTCCTTCACTTCTTGTTCCTAGTGTCTTTGATTCCTACAGATCATCATATCCTGCTTTTCGATACATTTAGCTAAAATTACTGGTACCCATATATACCTACTGTCACCATCATTGTTACCCCTTTCTCACCAAACAATTGTGTAGATATATATGGGGCTGAGGTATATATTAGAGAGCGATGAAGCTAAGTGGGCTATATGTGTCACTCTTACCACAAGGTCGTGCCACATGCACTGGCGCAAAAAGGGCGCCACCTACGACCACTCACCCGTTTTGGCATGGCGGATGATGGGCGGCACCCTGACTCAAGCGTGACAAGGCTTCTCCCGCCAGGTAGGCTAGCGTGACAAGGAGATAACACGTTTGGCCAGCCCGGCCCACTTTTTCTCTCTCCCTCTCCCTCTCCCTCTCCCACCAGCCACCTACACGCCACATACAACTTTTGCCCCTTGATTTATTGATTTGGAGGCTCTATAGCTCCGTCCCTAGGGTTAGGAAATTTGGAATATGTTAATATTTTTGGTTTCATCTGTGAATATTAGATGCATACACTAGGTTTCAATATGCTCTACCTATGAATTAGATGTAAATAAAGCACTTGTTGCATGCACTAATACATAATTTCTTTTAGGTGATGGTGGTGTTTTTTGATTGGAGGCGGGCACATCTCTCACCCGCCTCCATTATTCTCTACCAGCGTGCCTTCCTCCGACATGGAAGGCGCCTACCTCCATTATTAGTTAATGGAGGTGGCAATATAGTGGGACCGCCTCCGTTAATAAAGATTAACAGAGGCGGTCTTTCTACTAGTGATGTGTACTAGTGATGTGTACTAATGATGAACCTCAATAGTTGATACATGAAGGATTGAAATAGGTTTGTGTGTTGCCTTTTCTATCATCATTGTGAAGGTAGGTTGTGGTTTGTTAGTGTAGGCGTGAATGCGCCCAATTTGATTTGGAAATATGCAGTTGATGTAGGTTTCAATGGCTTGCTTCATATTTGTAGATGGATCATTTAGTGCAATTTTTCATGGTGGCAAAGTTAAAGGAAATGGGGACTATGAAAGCATGAATGAACAACTTCAGTTCTTTAGTATACCCCCTGCATTCTCTCCTTACCCAATGCCCAGAGCAATTTGGGTGGCCACTTAGTTCGAAAGGTCGATTTGATTGTGGGAAGGAAAAGAGCACACTATGTGTTAATGGCTTTTCATGTGAAGAAGAATGGAAGAACTACAAATAAGTTGTCAAGAGTAGCAGTGTTATGTGCTTGGAACCTGTTGTGGACAAGGGGTTTATCGCATTTGTGCTTTGTTTAGATGATACTGTCGTTGTGGACAAGGGGTATGGTGCATGGAACTTGTTGTGGACAAGGGGTACGGTATAGCTCATTTGTGATGCGTTTGGATGATAGCGTGAGTTTGACTTACCCATGTCGGTCGAGATCTCGATCCTGACAAATGGTGCTCAAATACAATCCATACTCGATCTAAGCTGTCAATCTTCTTGGAAGTGAAGCAGCATAGTTTCCTCATCTAGACTCTAAATTTAGCTTTCTACCTATGTATTTAGATCATATCGATGATAGAAATTAATGCAATGATTGAGTCCAGTTGACATTTTGAGAAAGTTCCAATACTAGCTTATAACTATACATTTTTTTAGATGAAGGATTTATGAAAATCTGGCTTCATCAACACCAGCTTAGCTATTTCACTTTGTTCACCATGGCACTGTCCATGCACTCCGTGTGCCATCCCACACATTAAGCGTTTTCTAGCTCCATTGCTTTAGCTAAAGACCTATTCCGTCGTGAATGAGCACACCTTCAACTAAACAACATGGACAAACCAAAGATGTGGTGATACTGAAGAATTGTTCTGATGTGCCAGAGATGCTAAGCTCTCCAAGTCCAGGTAGAAGGATGCCATTTTCTTCACTATATGATCGAGGCAGACTTGATCGATCTAGGATATGCGCTCTCAGTCTCCAGCCACCCTTGTTTATTTTGTGGTTTCCTAGGTGTCTCCTATTCTTAGTAGATGCTGTTGTCAATAGTTAATTTCATCTATACACATACTGTTACCATCTTTCCTTCACTTTAATCAATAAATAAATATTTCCTGGCTATAGAAAATGGAGAAATGAGCTAGGAAACAAGCAAATATTTTATCAGAATGAGGAAGTTGGCCCGTATGTACACTGCTTCCAAGCTATAATACGCTATACTTATATATGAATGCCTGCATGTGTGGGCCCAGACTAATTCATTGAGTGTCCATTATATTTGCTAAAATATTAGGTATATGTTCATGTATAAACAAACGAAAATGACAATAAAGGCTCAGCGTAATAAAGTGATAAGATGTGGTAATACAGAGCGCGGATACCCTTTTGTACGTCTTTACTGTTCATATAAAGTGAAAAGATTCGGAAAAGGACTGTACACATGTTGAGCTACTTGCTGCTTATTTGTATCTGCATATTTAATACCGCAGCAGACCACTTCTTTAATTCTTTGTCGTCTTTTAAATTAAGATTCACCACCACATATTCATCATTGATGTCTCATGATCTCTCAGAATGCTAATATATAGAGATAGAGATGCCTCAAAATGAAGGGAAACCGCATTATTATCAGCATCATGAGCATGCAAGGCGACGTGCACTACAAAGATTGCCTATGCTGCTCAAGAATGGCTATTGCGTCATGATGAACAAGGCGATGGGCAGTGCCAGTGCCGCAAGGACTGGCATGCTCCGGAAGGTTACCACCAGACGTGTTAAACTAAAACGCCCAGTCTCTTGGATCCAGGAAGAGGGCGCTGCCCAAGTCTAACAAAAAATAGGCACTGGTTTGAAGAGTGGCGGAGGGCCTTCATCATCACAAGCAGCTGCTATTCAAACAGAGGAGTTGCCCATGGAAGCTTTAAAGAAGAAATTGGCCAGGGGCATGAGCACCGCTGGGAAGAAAGAACACCTTGCAGCTCTGCAGGCTCAGGTGCAGCGCCATGATGAGAGGATTCAGATGCTCCAGAACTTGCTCACGATGGAGGAGAAGGAGCGTCCACAAAAATTGGAGCAAATGAAGTTTGTAAAGTCCTCTATCCATTATCCACGGTGAGTTAGAGTGTGAATCGTTGCCAGTGCAGCATGATGAGGAGAAACAGGGTCCTGCAGATTCCGTTCCTCCTGTCCTCGTCTTGAAAACCTGATAAATTTAAGATGAGTTGGCTTCCCTTGATGCTCCTAGTGTCAAGTTGAAGTAGTGTGCTTGTTTGTTAGGAATAAACACACAGTTACCCAGAAGAGTCATAGTCAATTTGGGGTCATAGTAAATTATGTAGGTGCTGAAAGCACTTTAGCCGATTTGGGGTTGGATGGGTAACCATCCCCTTTCGAATCCATCATGTTTTGTTAAATTGTTCGCTTATTGATTGTGCTTAGTGAACAATTTCGTGATTCAACTTGCTTTGCTCAAGACATATTTATGTTTGGATCCTTATTTTCTGCAATATCTTCACTAAAATGTTTAAGTTCACACTTGATTCATTCATTTGCCTACAAAAAAACATGGAGTGGTTTTTTTTTTTTGTTTTTCTTGCACTTTACTGAACCGTTCAGTCATATGTCAGGAGCCAAACTAAAAGGTAGCACTGTTTGATATATGAATTAATAAAATCATTTTTTATATAAAAAACAAAAGTACGGGAGGGTGGTCCTGCCAGCTGGTGGTGTTTTAGATGGATCAGAGAGAGTTCCAACAAAAATCCTACCAAATGTTTTTGAAAATTAAGGTTTGAATTTTTAAATTTTGGTCAGAAATTTCCCAAATTCCACATTTATCAGTAAATGCCATTTTTTTTTCTTCCGGTATAAGAAACAATGGTATTCTTTCTGGTATCATGGGTGTGTGATAGTTCTACTATTGATTTTTGTGTTCAACTAAAATTTCGAAATTTAATGGAGATATAGTGCCTTGTGGTGCTGTTGAGGTCTGTCTTTAATCATAAGCCATGGTATAATATTTTTATCTCACAATAAAACAACTAAAAACAGTATCAGTCGACTTATCAGCCTCAAAAACGATCGAACAGGTATATCCATACTCATGAACTCTCCACATTTTGGGAACAACCCCTTTTATTTGCACAACAATATCTCGTGCCAAAAGGCGAAATTAAGGAGGTACAGTACTCGTCTCTCTCTCTCTCTATGTGTGTGTGTGTTTATTTAAATTCAATGTTCTGAATTAGTTTTAGGATTTCGTTTGAGATTCCTTTCGCAACGTCTGCAGATAGATTGCAAAATTTAAAATTTGAACTCCTCGTATTAATACCGAAATGCACCAGACTCAATGTATCAAAGCTCACTAGTGGTATGCGTTTCAGGATACCACAGGGTTCTTTCCCCACAATACTCACCCGCGCTTCACTCTAGTGCACCCATCGACTTTGTTTTGGGTCCCCCATACTTCCAACTCCATATTGGTCATATAGATTCCATATACCACTCATCCATAGTTTCTTTTGGTTTCCACATAGGTCTTATCTAAGTACCATCATGCAAATATGCTTGCTCTTGGGTTTACAATATGGAACTGCCAGTGCAAAACAATGAGCTCTAGATGTTGGCAGCCCTTTTATTTATAGGAGTTTGAGGCAATGAGCTCCTCTTAGCAATACTTTATAAACCAGTTGCCCTTCCCTTTGTACTCTACTCATCAAGGCCCTAGAGGGGCATGGGCACATCCTATTTTAACTGAAGCAGCCTGCAAAGGCTGCTGGCTAATATGAATAATCTCATGAACATGTCAGTCAAGTCTTGTCTGTCAGGTATCAGTCACAAATTGCATACTTCATGTTTTTATTAACAATAAAGTTTGTAACATTTCTAATGTTATATATCTGAAAACTTCAATGTGTTTCAATTATCACATATCCAATTATACCATAAATTCCTGATTAAAATACTAAAAGAGAGAGAGTGCATTCTTCTGTAATGAAAACAAAAAAAAAGTGATTTTATACTCTAGTTTAATATGGTCCATGTGCCTAGCTAGGATGTGCGTACTTGTTGCACATCAATCACAATGAGCGTCAGCCTCCGCTTCTGCCTCCACCTTTAGCCCCAGCCAGCAGTTGCCTCACCTCATTCATGTAGTCCCCCTTGCGGCCTTCATCAGTGGCACCTGCTATTCATGGTTGAAGAGCCAGGATCTTGAGGAAACGAACAGCAGCAGGTGCAGCTTCCGGCGCAATAGAAGGAGCAAGGCCGCGGCGACCAAAGGCGTCTATGGTGAGACAAAGCAGGTACGGTCCGCCAAAGAACAGACAGAGATGGCCGGATGGTGTTGCTGGCTTGCTATTTCCTCATCCTCTCTTCTATCTCTCCAGTCTCCGCGGCCCTCAACTCCATGGGCTGCTCTGTGGGAAGCAGGATTGTGCGGGCTGGCAGGGCGGCCCGAGCCACTTTCCAAGCCTAGAGTATAGTATTATGTTGTGTACAATGTTAGAAAGAACCAACAATGGGTTAATCACCATAATATGTTCATTTAATTACCTCTAAAATTTTTAGTGGTGCATGATGTCTTGAATAATAAATTTTCCAACAAATAAAAATATAGTCACATAAAAAACATTACTGTGCTCTGGCCCTAAAGCACAATTACTGGCCACATTACATTTTTTCTTCAGCATCAAGGCACTGATACTCTTAATCTTCACTTGAAACTACAAGTTGTCTGTGTTTTCTCTGATTATACTTCCACACAAGCTATCATTACAATTGCAGTGATCGAGTTATGGAATTCAAGAGCTGACGTGCAGTACACATCAACGGCCATATTTCATTTATAGCACCTCCTTATTAACTAGCTCCCTGATCCCCTCTCCCTCTAACTCAAAGATCACGCTTATTCATGCAACATGGCCAAGAACACCGGATGGATTGGTCGATTTGTGGAGCATTCACCTTATTATGCTGATTAGCTCTATTTTTGTATTTTTATTGTCTTAGGTTTCAAATGGATTGTTGCACTGCATATATCTAAGCTACTTTTCTTTCTTCTCCTTCTTCACCAAAACAATGCCCATTTATATATCAAAATGGAAAAACAAGCGTGACTAACCTCTACCATGTATCAGTACGTGCGCATTAATTGGTATCTTAATGTTCTGTGTAACTTGCTAAGTGTAGTTGACTACTAATAACTTAATTGGCAGAAAACTAAAATGGAAAATCTTAAACCAAGATGCTCACACTGTGCTTAAATAGCAAACTGCAACCATTGTTTTTTTTACTTAATTCTTGGCAGCAGCATTTAGTCCACCACCAAATGTACTATTGGAACATAATGTTGGGTACGGACATCAGAGCTGTCGAGATGTATCTTAAATGCGTATATTTATGATTTGATTTTGCAAAGTCCTAAGCGATAGTATTTGATTATTTGTTGGTAATCCTGTAGTGTGCGTGCAATCATATATATAGAAATTAGAGTATTCCATCATGTACATTTAGTACTGAGCTAGTTCTACTATTCAGTTTAATGTTCAGTTCAAGTTATGAACTTTAATGAATCAAAATATCATGCCTCATGAAGCATAAAGTATATATATGCCCGTGAACTCTACTCTGCACATTTTGAACAAAAAAACCCTCTTTGCACATATAAATATTGTCGCATAACTAAGAAGGCAGTGATCACTTCTTGCTGTGTTTGCATGTTTTGTGATGATCAGATCCCCACCATTTACTTAAATACATCGGGCCGAATTAGTGTTTTTTTTATGTGGTTTTTTTGTTTAAGATATTTTCCCGGTCATTCTTTTCGCACGGGTATAGTTGGACAATACCCATTGGGTACAAACCCATTGCCATCTTTAGTGTGGCCAAGCCCAGTGTGGTTGTCACTCACATATATATAGGCCTACAACAAAATATCCTCAATAATTGGCACATATTACTTTAATTTATGTCCTCATATTGGATATGACTATCACATTATGTCTACAAAAATGCCTACAAGGTAGCCGACCAATAGGCTTACAAAAATGCCCTCACAGTTGATATGACTGTCACATTATGTCACTTAATGAAACATAGATTACTATATAGCTGTCATCTCCCACAAGGTTTGTTCAGTTCCTCGATCCCTCAACTCCTACCTCCAGTTCTCCTGGTCGTTGAGGTGGTGGCCGGGCATGGCGATTGCTGTAGGTCGAGGAGGCACATACATGATAGTGGCGGGTTAATAAGACTTAGCTTAGCAGACAGGACAGAGCTGATCAAGTCAACAGTTAGTGGTTGAATAGCGTTTAAGTTCTACAGGTTTCCTTTTTCAGAACATAATAGAATTGTATGTAAACCCAAATTTATATGTTTTAGTGTTAATTCATTGATACCTAAAGTTTGAAAGATAAATTTGAATTTATGCAGTGCCATAACTCTTGTGCTGGATTTGGGCCATTGTCAAGTTATCTCTTGAATCTTAGCAACATTTTTCTTGGCCTCTTTGGTGGGACCCCGGGCCATACAATGATTTTTCTCCTACTCCGGATACAACCCAATCATTCTCGCTTCATTAACACTCATGTAATATTGATGACTAGCTAATTATCTTGATTTTAGCTTGATGAGGATCATTATCGGACAACACCAAATATCTCGTGAAATTTTGTGGTCGATCGTACTGCAACTCACGGTCATGATGCTAGTTACTAAAAGAACTAAACAATGTTACTAGATTCTTGTCAGCATGCCTTACATGAAAATTGTGGTTTTCTATTTTTAAATTTTGGTACATAGAATATATGTCATATAGTGTTTTTGTTTTCTCTTCTAGCATGCCAGCTGATGGCTTCTTGCTTTCGTAGAAAAGGTACCTTAGAATCATTATGTTTGGATCTGCAACTCACGCCACCCCTTTCGCTCAGCCGGCATGCGCCCATGCCACAGTCAGCACATGGTCCTGCAATACCTTTCTGCGACCGGCGGCTATCACTTCCTTCGCTCACATCTTTTTTCTCCTCTTATCTCTCAATGCTGGAGCTCCGATCTCGTACGTACTCCAAGGGGCAATGTGGCATTGCCAGTCCAGTTCTCAGATGCAGCCACACCTTGTTCACCAGCTTCAGAAGGCAACATGTCTCGACCAGTTACAGTCTATGAAGCGGATAGTGTGTGAAGTATAAAAAAAAAGAACAGAAGAAACCCTTCGTTGTGTAGTTAGCTGACTGACTTGTAGGTTAGAGATCTATGTAACGGTCGTCTCATCTGTTACAATAAATCTTGAAACCAAACTCCTTAGCATAGCTAGATGTGCATTGTGTTCAAATCTGTATGAGCATGTTTTGTACATGTGAGTCCGAGCACGGATGGGATAGAGCTCTATGGGGATGTACGAGGGAACTATATATGGGATGTAAAATAAGACGGATGTAAAAGTGATCTCTTGCTTTCAATATTACAGTAAACACACCATATGTTCCAAGATTTATTTATGATAATAAGATTCTCTATACCTTACTATTACTAGGAAGTTTATCTTCGAGTTGAAGTTCGCACTGTGTGTGTTGAAATGGTTAACATATTTTTTATTAAAATAGTTACAGTTTATGGTTTCATTTTCTAGTTCAATGCATAATAGGTTAAAGTCCACAATCTATATGGTGTAATGAATAACATAAATTTTAGTTGAACAGTTAAATTTTATGACATATAATATATTAAAGTGTGATCTTATTTTATATTTATTATAAAAACACAGCAATGCTATCGGACTTTATTAGATAGCACGCTTTACATGAAAAATTATGGTTTTCTATTTCTAAACTTTGGTACGTGGAATATCATAGTATTTTTGTTTTTTTAACATAGCATCTCAGCTTATTGTTCCATGCCTCCGTGCCTTGAAACAGTTCTTGGTTTGAATCATTATATTTGGATCTTCGCACCAAGCCACCACGTGGCACACCACCCATCTGGTCATTTACCATGCCAAGTTAGCTCAAAAATACTTGATCTTAAAAAATAACAGCGCTGTCCATGCATGGATGTGCATCACTCTCGGTCTGCAGGTCACCATATGGTCCTTATCTGCCATACATTTCTGCAACCTCTGTGGCCATTGCTTCTTTGGTTCCCATCTTTTCCTCCCACACCCTCTTCTCTCTCCATGTTAGAATGATCTGACCTCCTAATCCCAACAGCAATGCGCCGACAGGCATATATGCTTAGGCTCTGGGGCTTTGCCCATACGGGCAGCGCATGATTTGGCGGAAGGGGGGGGGGGGGTGAAGAGTGGTCGTCTCGTGAGCAGGTCAGTTGGCGCCCTGAGCGCCACTAAGCGTGCAAGATTCCTTAAGCTCCACTAAGCGATATTTAACTATTTGTCACTCTTCTAGAGGCCACTTGTCGGATTGTCAATTTTACAAGAGCAACAGTAAATTTGCCAACAAAAACATGGGAGACAGGTTGTCACGGATGCAGCAGCAGCACACAAAACAACATTTTGAGAACTCGTAGCAGCCTCAGCGCGGCACTGGTCGAGCAAGATGTCAACTGTGATAGGGAGCTTGGTATCATGGCACGGCGGCCTAGGATGACCATGGAGGCGCAGTCCCTAACGAGGCAAATGGGCTCCTTGTATGTGGTGACGACGGTGATGGGCTCCCTGTCGTGGTGCTTTCAATGGAGGGTGGTCACCGTGATTTGCCGTGGCTCCGTGGACTCCTCCTGTGTGGGCGCAAGCCACATAGACGGTGGACTCCGAGAACTTACACAACAGTTGTCACGTTAGCTGCCATACAAGGAGGCATCGCCACATCGTTTCTTGCTACGAATGTGAAGTGGCAGCATGCCCTCAGACCAATAGGGATAGGGAGATTGGATGGTGTGGGGAACAATGGTGAGGGACTGAACTCAGGGCAGCATGCCCCCCGTGCATGATCTGCTTCTGCGGCTGCTGCCGTCCACGTGTACCCACTTCTCGTTCTCCTCTCCAAATTGGCAGCTCCAGCTTGACCTCAACCCAAGCCCGCGCCGTGGCAGGCTCTGATCCAGTGACGCACCACACCAATGGTCGCATCACAAACAGCTCGTTGTGTTGCAGCGGTAGAGCGCAGGCAGCCATATGTGGTCATCATCCAAGGATCTTCTGGAGGAGGCACTCAGTCCACAGCTGCGCCTAGGGTTGCCGCTATCGCTTAGGTGGTTTTCGGACTTCTAGGTCACCCGCTTCGGCTAGGAAACTGCTGCATACAGTACCACCTCTAATAGTCTTCTCCCTGCCGAGGACTGCCCAAAGAGACGATGCCTCACCACTACCCACTGCCCTCTTCACCACCTCTGCTGCCGTCTGGGGCCTCAGCGCTACCGCCATGGTGCACACGCATGCATGGCAGAGATCCAGGTGTGGAGAAGTCAGTTCGACATCATGGATGGGGCTAGGATGGGTCAAGGTGGGCACGGGCGTGGGGGAGGAGCAGGCTCAGACGCTACCGGTGTTGTCGGGCGACACAGGAGGGTTGGAGCCAGAGGCCAGAGCGCAGTGGTGGTGGAGATCCGGATGCTGGCAACATGCAGTTCAGACCGCCACCGCTGCTAGGAATTTTCTGGGTGGAGGCAGAGACCAGCGAGGTTGAAGATCTAGGGGCAGGCTAAAAAAATCATATTGATCACTATCACACAAGTAGGCCAGTACCAGTTGTTAAACACTGAACTTCACTGGGGGGCGCTGGGGGGTGGGGGGCGTTGTTGCTCGGTGGGGCGGGTGGGGGCCCTCTGCTCGGTCGGGCAGGAGGGGGAGGGCCAGGGCCGCCGGGCACTGGGCGTCGGCGGAGTGTCGGAGGGCAAGGGGGTGGGGGCTGGGGTGAAGAATCATGGCCCTAGTTGGTTTCGGTGATTAACGACAATTAGAGGTTATTATGGCTAACGTGTGTTTTGCAGAGGCTATGCGTAGCTTAGCCACAGTGATCGATAAGAATGGGCTCTAATGGTCATCACTTAGCCCCAAGATGGATATCGTTTCGGTTTTCAAGGAGACATGATGAAGACCCTAGAATGATAGGCTAAGTGCCATAAGGAGATGAAGGGCACATAGAAATAGATAGGGCTTCTCTTTTTACCTTTGACCGTACTATTAAGAGGGGTTGAGATTAGTAGCTTGACTTAGGAAAGCCTCATGACTTAGGTGTGGTGCACACTTGACTTCCTTAGCTCTAAGCAAGCCTATGGTGACCGTAATATAGCCTAGAACAACTTCCATATTCATCGCGACGAAAAACGAAGTTGTTAAAACTGTTTTCTGGGCGTCGGACGCTCCTGACAGGGGCGCCGGACGCTGTCCGTCGGCGTCGGACAGAGGCATCGGATGCTGGGTGGTTGAGTCCACAGCGTCCGTCGACCTTCCAGTGGAGATGTTTTCTGGCTAAGTTTTTCAGGGTCCGCCGGACGCTGTCCGTCGGCCAGGCGTCGGACGCTGGGAAGAGCGTCCGTCGACCTTCCAGAGAGGGTGTTTTTCAACCCTAGCCAGAGTGAAGCGCCGGACGCTAAGGATGAGTGTCCGTCGCCCAGTGACGTAGTGTCCGTCGTTGGGAACAGTGTGTCAGAACTAGCCGTTGGGCAGGGCGTCGGACCGTCCGTCGCCTAGTCGACAGAGCGTCCGTCGCCAATTTAAAATGCCAGCCCGAGGCAGTTTTCAGAGGGTCTATTTATAGCCCCTCCCACTTCTCTCCCACCTTGCCTTTGCTCATTTGAGTTGCTGAGTTTGTGGAGAAGGTTGGGAAGAGAGCAAGAGCCCTAGAGAGAGAGAGTGATTCGCAAATCCATCCATCCTCTCTCTAGTTCATCCAAGAGTTCAAGTGTGCATCCTCTAGTTGTGAAGCTTGAGTGAGTCAAGCGAAGATCGAGGCTTGTTACTCTTGGTGATCGACATCACCTAGACGGTCCGGTGGTGCTCGGAGGAAGGTGATCGCCAAAGGATTGTCGGCGGCCCTTCTCCATCGACGTTGTGATCGGTTGTGGGCGATTCACCGAGCCGGAGTGGCGACGAATCAGCCCATAGAGAGCACTCATCCCTTGCGCGGGATTGAGGGGTAGCTATACCTTGCGAGGTGCTCCAACGAGGACTAGGGGGGAGTGTCGACTCCTCGATACCTCGGCAAAACATCGCCGTGTCAAGCATCTATTTCCCTAGCTCTTTATTACCGCATTACTTTCCGCACTTGTCATTCTTTTCATACTAGAATTGTGTAGGAAGTTTTCGCTTTCCATTGACTTGCTACCGCTTTCTAGCTAGGACACACAAGCGGTAGACACTAGGGGGTTAATTGGCTCTTTATAGGTTTAATTCTTGTTTAGAAATTAAAAAGAGCCCAATTCACCCCCCCTCTTGGGCATCTTGATCCTTTCAATTGGTATCGGAGCAAGGTTTGCTCTAAATTAGGCTTCACCGCCTAGAGAAAGATGTCCCATGGGGATGGACCACCTCCCATGTTCGATGGAGACGACTTTCCTTATTGGAAAGTTCGTATGGAGGCCTATCTAGAGGCCGTTGACGTGGGCGTGCTCAAAGCCGCCACAAAGGGAGGCACCCTCTTCGTGGAGGACCTCAACTTTGATAAGCACAATGCCAAGGCTAAGAACATTATCTTTCGTGGCATTAGAAAGGATGTCTTCAACCGAGTGCGTAATGCCAAAGACGCATTTGAGTTGTGGACCACTATTTGTGCTCTTCACGAAGGCACAAAGAGTGAGCGTGAAGAACACTATCATTTGGTCATGGCTAAGCTTAATTCTTTTTCCATGCATGCAAATGAAAATGCAAATGAAATGTACTCACGACTTAACATTATTGTAGAGGAATTAAATGGGCTCAGTCTCAACGAAATGGAACCGGCCGATGTGGTACGCAAGATCCTTTGTGTCTTGCCCATTGAGAAGTATGGCCACATCATCACGGTGCTTCACCAAGGAGATCTCTCCGCCGCTACACCGACACAAATCTTGGGCAAGATCAATGCCCATGAGATGTACATGAAGATTGGTGATGGTGGCTCTTCTTCCTCCTCCAAGAAGAAAGAAAAAGAGAAGGAGGAGAAGAAGGACTTGGCACTCAAGGCATCCTCCTCGGAGAAGTACAAGATGCAAGTCATGTATGAGAGTGCAAGCGATGATGAGGATGATGATGACCTCGCTCTCATGGTGAAAAAAACAACAAAGATGTTGAAGAAGCTAAACAAGAATGGAGTCAAGTTTGACTCAAATAAGAAGAAATTCTTCACAAGCTCTTCAAGAAAGCCTCTCTCCAAGATGGATTGCTACAATTGTGGCAAACTTGGACACTTGGCTCATGCTTGCCCCGAAGAGAAGAAAGACAAGTACAAGAACAAGAAAGCAAATAACAAGTTCAAGTACAACAAGGGCAACAAAGATGAGTCAAGTGATGAGGAGAAAAAGGATGACAAGCCATTCAAGAAGAAGAATAACTTCAACATCCACAAGAAGAAGAAGAATGGAAAAGCCTACATTGTTGGTGATTGGCTCACCGACATTGAAGACACAAGTGACTCATCCGTAGATGAAAGTGAAGAAGAGAAGGTGGCCGCCTTGGTGATTGGGTCATCTACTCCACCGCCACCCCCTCCATCATCTCCGGGCTCATCCTCTACACACCTATGCCTCATGGCTAAAGGTGACAAAAAGGTACAAAAAGAGGATAGTGATGATGAGGCTAGCTCTAGTGATGATAGTGATGATGAGTTTGAGGCACCTTCTTATGATGAGCTAATTGTAATTTGTAACAAATATACTAAGCTCATTAGGAAGTATAAAGGTAAAAGTGAATCACTAGAGAAAGCCAACGATAACTTGCATGCTAAGCTTGATGACTTGTCTAGTGCTAATGATGAATTGAAGCTTGAGAACAAATCTCTATCATCTAGCACTAGGGAGCTCAAAGCCTCACTCAAGCAAGCTAATGAGAAACATGATAAGCTTGAGAGGTCAACACAAGAGCTCCATACAAGATACAACTTGCTAAAAGATGACTACAACCAAGTTAAGAATGAACATGGCACACTTGTGATAGCTAATGAATTGCTTTCAAATGATCTTGCTACACATGTTTCTATTAACCCGGTTGCTAAGTGTGATATAGCTACTTCTTGTGAGGACTTGCTTGATGGAGTTGCTAGTGAGCAAAATGCTAAGTGTAAGGGCAAGAAGGTAGTTGAGGCCGACAAGCATGATGACTATGTGAAGATGAGGCAAGAGAACACCAAGCTCAAAGAAGAGCTAACCAACCTCAAGGCAAGCAAGCCATTCACTATCAAGTCGGCCAAACAAGATGACAAAGATGCAATGACCTTGATCAACTCTCTCAAAGAGGAAAATGCAAAGCTCAAGGTTGAGAAGATCAAGCTTACAAGTGGATTGGAGAAGTTCACCAAGGGCCACAACCTCCAAAGTGAGCTCTTGATGAACACTATCATGAAGACCGACAAGACCGGCATTGGGTTCAAGGAGAACCAAATCATGAAGGCCAAGGTCAAGATAGAAGCCAAGAACTACTACAAGAACAAGGCCATGAGAAGCAACTATGATGCACCAAAGCCCAAGCCCAAGAAGTGCTTTGGATGTGGTCAAGAGGGTCACTTTCAATCCCAATGCAAGACTCCACCTCCCAAGACCTTGCCCAAGCACATAAGGCCTTTCGCTCATGATGCACACTTCATCATCAACAAGGACTCCAAGGGTAGACCTCAAGTTGTATTTCTCGGTCCTAAGATGAAGAACAAGCCTAAAGTGCTATGGGTTGCTAAGGAGTTGGTGGACAAGGCTATGGGACCTCGCCAAGTGTGGGTTCCCAAACAACAAGCTTAACTCCAAGTTGCTTGTGTGTAGGTGAACTAAAAGACCGGTGGAAGTCATTGGGTGATTGATAGTGGATGCACTCAACATATGACCGGTGACTCCCGGATGTTCACCACACTTGAGGAAGATTGTGAAGGGCAAGACAAGATTACCTTTGGGGACAATTCAAAAGGAAAAGTGCAAGGTCTAGGCAAAGTAGCAATCTCAAATGATCAATCAATATCAAATGTCTTGCTAGTGCAATCTTTGAGCTTCAACTTGCTATCGGTGGGACAACTATGTGATCTTGGTTTCCAATGTCTCTTCACTCCAAATGAGGTAGTTGTGTCCAAGATTGAAGATTCATCATTGATATTCAAAGGGTTTCGGCACAACAATCTCTACCTAGTGGACTTCACCTCAAATGAAGCTAGTTTGCAAACATGTCTATTCTCCAAGAGTTCTTTGGTTTGGCTATGGCATAGAAGATTAGCACATGTGGGAATGTCAACTTTGAAGAAGCTTGTCAAGAAGGAGTTGGTTAGAGGTGTGAAGGATGTTGTGTTTGAAAAGGACAAACTTTGTAGTGCATGTCAAGCCGGCAAGCAAGTGGCAAACACTCATCCAACCAAAGCTTTCATGTCAACCTCAAGCGATCACCTGGGATTTATAGTACAACCATGAGGGCTATATGGCTCTGGCTTTAGTTCAGTATGAGGGTAACTCTCTCGCATGTGGCAGTTCGCGAAAGTTGCCATTGCCGAGCGGTTGCGGAGCGGCTGGAGTGGGGACCGCTGCGTGTGTGTACCATCCCGGGGCTCCTATATACCCCTTGCCCGTGGATCCATAGTGTCTGTTGTTTGTCAGCGAGCCTCTTTGAAAGACTTCATAGTGAACCCTTCCGGCCTTCCTTGGAAGTGGGTCAAGAGGCTGATCCCCTCTGGCAAAAGGGTAAATCACGACTCATGGGTAAAGATGTACAACCTCTGCAGAGTGTCTTAAAACTAATATATTAGCCGTGCTCACGGATACGAGCGGCCTGGAATTCTTATGGAACAGAATGACTTTAATCTATCATTTACTAGTTTTCTATTCATTATTCATGTTTACTCGATCATATGGTTATTGGGTTGTTGTTATATTGATGCTATCCTATGCTAAAATTGTGATAACTTAAAAGCTAATGCAGTTTAACCAGTGTCATACCTTTTTGAGCCTCATGAACCCCATGTTTACTTGTTGAGTACGAAAGTACTTACGCTTGTTCATTTCTTTCATATTTGGATAAAAATCCCGGTTGGGTACCAGATAGCGAGAGTCTTGAGCAGTTAGGCTTGTGATCAACTAGTTAGTTGGTCCCTGTGGAGTGGAGTCTTCGCCTGAAGATCGGACTGTTTTATCGCTGTTTGCTCTCTCAAGGTTTTTCCTTTGACCATATATGTTATATACTTAAGTATTGTCGTTTGATATTACCTTGTTCTGTGACTATATGTGGGATTTTACTTACTGGGCTCACATATAGGGTATATCTGGTTTTGTTCTTAAAACCGGGTGTGACAGATTGGTATCAGAGCAATGCTGACTGTAGGACGCAAGCCTAGATAGAACTGGTTGTTTCAGCAAGCTTTCAATCTTATCTAGTTCTTGTTTTCTCTCCAACCTTGATATATGTTTAAAGTTATGCTCCCTCTATCCCTATTTTGTTGTAAAAACATTGTCACAATTCTAACACTTCTCTCTCTGTCTCTTAGATGGATCATAATGAGATGCCAGCTAGCCTCAGAGATCTAAAAGACCAAACTATGACATCCTTCATCGCGTCTGATAACGAAAAGCTATCAACCATGCAGAACCCAGTGGCTGAAGAAATGACTCAACAACCGTACTTACCTCCAGGACAGATCAATGTGCCAAGGTCCCTAAGGGAACAGGCGCAAGGAAGTAAAACAAAGCAGAACTATAGCAAAGGAAAGCTGAACCATGTGGATATGAGTACCCTTCCTGGAGCAAAGAGGGTCGTGTATGGTTTGATCTGAGTAGGCTCAGCAAATGCCATGGTTCTATTTGATCCTAGAGCAACTCATTCGTTCATCTCTACCAGGTTGGTAAAGGAACAAAAGATGATGCCAGAGCTAATGAAGAAAACCATGATAGTTCAAACCCCAATTGGAGAAATGACGGCAAACCTTATATGTCCAAAGGTTAGACTTAATATAAGAGGTGTGGAATTTGCAACGAACCTTGTTGTTTTGAAGCTCTCGGACATTGATGTTATCCTCGGAACGGGATGGTTCTCCGCTTTTGGAGGGGGAATCAGTAGTGCCCGGCTTTTGGTACATCTAACAACACCGTCAGGAGAAAGGATTGAATATGAGGGGATACAACCTTTGACCAAGGAATATGAGGCTACCGCTTTTGAAAGTGGTAACAGTAAGAAGCATGAAGTTCAGAATTAATGCCAGTGTTGTAGGCATTATGGAGTTGTCTGTCTTCAAAACAAGCCTCCTCAAGGGGAATTCAAGATGAATCTGAACTGTGAATCCAATGATAATAAGAAGAGGAAAGCTATCTCACATGGGTCACTCTTAGAGAACAGCCTACCTTTGAGTTCAACTACCTTGCCACATCTGGTTCAGAATCCAATTTGTCACACCCAATTCCAAGGACGAAATAGGATGCATAACATTATGTGTGCCCAGGATTAATCCACACATAAGTTCACAAATTACAAAGTACCATCACAGAGTTTAAAACATATCGAACATATATCCATTACAAGAATAAATAAAACAAAGGAAGATACACTAGCTCTTGAGGCTCCATCTCACAGGTAAAGGTCAACTGGTTGACCAAGCCTAGAAGTCTTCGGGAAACTCCTCATAGCCTCCTGCTTCTGTTACCCATCCGGGATTTTCATCCAAAATTGAAAAGAAAACAAGCGTGAGTACACTCGTACTCAGCAGTATAGCATGGGGTTATGAAGCTCAAAAGGCTGACACTGGCTTACTGCATTTAGCACTTTCAGTTGGTCAAAGTTTTATTAACAAATATCATCAGCTTATGCTTAAGCCCCAAATGATCCCACTTATACCACTGCCAAAGTTTGAAGAATCATAACCATCATCATTAAAGTGGTGGCAACAGGAACATAATTGTTGGTCAAGTTAATTAATTAATCCGTCGGTTTTCTGGGTCGCTCGTGACCGTGAGCACGGCTGATATATCAGTTTTAACACTCTGCAGAGGTTGTGCATCTTTACCCGTGAGTCGTGATGCCCCGAATGCCCGGGTTAATTACTCCCATAACACTGCCAAGGTGAGTGGGCGGGGTTCACTATGAAACCTTTCATAGTATCTCGTCTAACAAGATTAGGGCCGCTAGGATTGGCAAGGGGCGATAGAGCTCCCCTTCCGAGTAGCATAAAGACCCGCAGCCTACGCTCAAACTCGGACAGAGGCCGCACTATAACCAGCTCGGCAAGAGCCTAATGCGCCCTTTCGGGTAACCGCTAACGAGCTAGAAAAGAGCCTACTACTAAGTTAAAGCCAGAGCCATGTAGCTCCCACGGTAGCACTGTCAGTCCCAGCTTTTGCCAACAGTGAGTTATTGAAAGAGTTATGTTCCAATTGCCATAACAGGATCACCAATTCATTCAAAGCTTTATAACATTTGGCAGGGATCAAGTATTCGTTTATATATATAACACTAGCCATCTACCCATATGCATATCCCATAGGAAACAAGGTAAAGGGTTTCAATTCTAGGGAATTAAACTACGGATATCAAATTAAACACATGCACATGAAATGATAATTATGGTGAATAGGAGAACAAGGTAGGTCCCGTGCTATACTTTCCTTGGTTCTCAAAGTCCTGCTGGTCAAAACTCTCCTGATCAAAGAACTCTTGATCACCAACAAACTCCTCACTGCCTGAACTCGATCACGACATTGCAACAACACACATTCCAATTGCATACATACAAAGCAAACAAGACTAATATTAGAACAGTACACCAATAACAATAAACAGAGTTAAAAGGTTTTAAAAAGACACTACGCATTACTACGATCATTTCAACACGAATTTCACGAAAATCGGATTTAAAACGCAAAAGATATGAATTTAACTGGTTCTCTAGGAGCATTTTTATTATTTGAATTATCCTTGAAATTAAATAATTCAAACATGAACAACAGATGGTTTAACATGTAGAGAATTTCATTACGAGTCTAACGCAACTCGAATCGTCCAAGTCGGAGTTAAAATAAAGATTTTATAAACAAATTAAGGCAGTGGAAAAATTGTAAATAGCAATTTTCTATTTTTGGAATAAACCGAGAAGAAATACGTTTTCTGAACCGAGAAAGCGTAAACTCGGAGATGTGCCAGCGCTGCGACGCGGGGTCAACAGACCTGCCACGCGGCGGCTCGGGATAGGGCGGGTGCACGGGCACAGTCATGAACCGAGCGCTGCCGTGGTCCACCGGTCCAACGTGGACCGGGGTGCATACCCCTTCGGGGAATTTAATCCCGACCGCAGATCGGTAAATGGGCGGCTCAGAACAGATCGGAGGGAGAAAGAGGGAGAGAGGAGGCTGGAACCGAGAGCAGCGCGGCGGCGTCATGGCCACAGAGGGCCGAGCTCGCCGGCGAACCGTCGGAACGACATTCCCGACCACGATCTCGCAAACCAAGGGTAGGGGAAAGGTGAGCACGGCGAGGCGAACACTCTGGTGTGCTCGGATGAACCCAGAGAGGCGAACAGCGGCGGCGCCATGGATTCCAGCGGCGCGGGCTCGCCGGCGAACGCGGGGAGAACACTTCCGACCGCCTCAGATTCATCCAACAACACGGAAAGGATCTACGTGCTCGTGCGAGTGCGAGAGAGGGTTCGGTTGAGGCAGTGGCTTACCGGAACAGGGCCGTCCGTGGCGGCGCCAAGGTCGGTCTCGATCTGTGCACGCGGCGAGTCAAACCAGCGCCTTAGGGACCAAAATGAGGGCTCGGGAAGTGGTGGGGTGTTCGTGCGATGCGCGTGAGGTGCTTGGTTGTGACTGAACGTCACCGGAGTCGGCTAACCATGGCGGCGCCATTGCCGCTGGTCTCGGGGTGCAGTGGAACAGCGTGCTCGGTGCCTAATTAAACGAATTACGGGGACAGGGAGGAACAGTGAGCAATGCCGAATCTCACCGAGTCGAAAAGGAGGGCTGAGATGGCTAGGTGCGGCGTGGAACGACGGTCGGCGTCGCGGCGGTCTGAGAGCTCCGCGTCCACGGCGTCGGGCCTTCTGCGGCCAAAGGCGGGGCGCAGAGAGAGAGGTTAGGCCGGAAGCTTCGTTGGGAGTTCGCGGTCTCTGAATGGCACTCACCGAGGCGGATGAAACTCCGGTGTAGCTTCTCTGCAACAATGACGACGGCGGCGGCGCGGGAGTGCAGATGGGAAAGGGGGAGAGCAGGGCGCGGCGCTCAGCTTTATAGCGCCTGGGAGCGTGCGGTTGCTACTGCGGAGCCGAGGGCGAGGCGTGGGGATTGGGAGCGGGGCGTGCAGGCGGTTCCCGATCGCGGCGCCGGCTGTTCGCGACGCGTCCGCGCGCGTCCGAAATCGGCGGAAGGTGGGGGACGGCACTGACGCGTGGGACCAACCGGTCAGCGTGATGGAGGGAGAGTGCTGCCTGTGGCGGTAGGCGCCGACAGGCGGGACCCGCTGGTCAGAGAGAGGAAAGGAGAGCAGAGAGAGAGACTCGGCGCCGACAAGGGGACCCCGCGTTGTCAGTGATAGGAGGAGAGGGAGAGAGGGTGAAGTACGGCCGGTTGGGCCGGCCTGCTGATTGGGCTTTGGCCTGATTGAATTGGGCCTCACATAGAGAAGAGTGGGAAGTGGGCTGGGTTCAGGAGGGAGGGAGAAAAATGTTTTTCTTTTCTTTTTCCTTTTTATTTCTCTTTCCAAATTCAAATTCCAACCAATTTTGAAACCATTTGAAGACTGGTTTTGCAAACTCAAACATCACCACAAAAACTATGCAACGGCATGAATGCACATCCAAGTTTCTAAACTAGAATTTATTTTATTTCTAAGAATTTTATTATTCCACTAAATGAAATGCTCTCATAATTTCATAATTAAATCATTTTCATCTAATTTAAAATTCAAACCAATTTTTTGGGTGTTACACTAGTCAGATGGATCCAAAGGGTAAAGCGGTAGAAGTTCCTCAAGCTAAATCCATTTTTGGTGAGGTATGCATAGACGGATGGACAATCACTTGTACGGAGTTCCAACCCCGAAGGGTCAAACGAGTTAGAAAACGGAACGGTCAAATGAAGATGAACCCCCAGAGCCTGCCGGTTAATAACCCCCCAAGTTGTACTTCCGTGGAGTAGTCTATCACCAAAGATCCAACCAAGAGAAAGTGTTTCCATTGCCAGCAAGAAGGACACTATGTAAAATCCTGTCCACAGAAGAACCAGCAGCTGAACTCTGGAGGCAGTCAAAGTTAGAAGCATGCTTTGTGGAGGAAGCTCTTCGTGACCGTCGCCCAACTAGGAGTTTATGTCCCTTGTAATAAATACGTTAGTCGAGTCTGTGTGTCTTGTGAACCTATAAGTGATTGGTTGGCTTGTCATAATGTTTATGTTTGATTTGCATCTTTGTGATGAGTGCAATGATCTTGTGAGGTCTTTCCCACAATTTCATTTAGTTATAGTCTTATGGTTTAATGAAATAAATAGTGGGGTTTTGTTTATCTCCTGTGTTTCTCTATCCTATCTTTCAAGTGCAATCTATCCTTATCATCTAAAATCTCTGTTTGTTGGAAGATAAGAGTTATGGAAAAATTCTGGATAAAAGTACACCTTCTTATCTCTCTCTATCCGCAAGCATCACCCTAGTTGCTATCTTGGATATGGAGTTATGGGAAATAACAAAGTGATACATCTGTGCCGTTGTTTTCTTGCCCTCAAGGAGAATTAAGTTGTTGAATCATACTTTGGCACAAAAGTTTCCTTGGAATAACAAAAAGGGTATGAGGACGGTTAGTCAAAGTTTACAAATATGCAAGCTAGCTTGGTGTCCCCTAGTTCACCTATCTTAAGGGGGGTAGCCAAGTTAAAGAAGTTGCAACATGGAGTTGCATTGATGTTAGCGCCTTGCTTGAAAGAAATGCTTATCACCGCCTGCTATCCATATGATAAAGGCTAACACTTCTAGTGAGAAAGGTTATGATTGCAAGGAAGGTAAACCTTATGAGGAAGCTTGCCTTGGGAAGTTAATCGTGGACAATCAATGCCGGAACCAACACAAACAAAACCTGAAGTCAAGTGACTCGAAAGAGCAGGCTCCAGGAGCAAAAGAAAAGAGAAAATACATCCAAGGAATGTTGAGAAATGTGTCCACCCCGTGTGGATCTAATGGAGTAGTGTATAGTTACATATCAGTAAACTCATCTCTTGTCTCAGTGATGTTTGATCCGAAGACTATACATTCATTTATCTCTAAAGCATTTGTGCAAGAACAAAAGATGACAACACTTCCAATAAGGAAAACAGTGCTGGTTAATACTCTGGGAGGTGAAGTAAAGGCAACCCGCATATGCCCAAAAGTTAGTCTTCAAATAAAGGGAGGAAACTTTAAGGTAAATCTTATTGTGTTGGACTTCATGACCAATGATGTTGTCCTTGGAAAAGGATGGTTCGCTGCTTGTAAGGGAAGCATTGATCCTACCCAAGGTTTGGTGTCTGTAACAACTCCGACGGGAGAAAGAATTGAGTATCAAGGAATACAACCGGAACCTGAGGTATGTGAAGTGGACCTACTGGAAAATAGGAACACAAAGGATAGTGAAGTGGAACATGAGTTCTCGGATGTCAATGTTGAGGAACAGATGCCTTTGGAAGAGCTCAATACAATAGATGGTCATGGTTATGAGGATTATACGTCTGAGCAATGTCAGAACACTCCAGAGGACATATGAAGTTCAGTTGTGTTTTCCTAGATCAAAGTTTTGTTTCCAAGAATAGATGTAATCTTTGTATCCCAAAGAATAGTTGTGCTCTCATGAAAAAGACTTAGGTCCAAAGCAGTTTTTATCTGGAGGATATCTTTATCTCTTTATCTCTTTATCACCATCTTCCGAATCTCGGGACAAGATTCATCTTAAGGGGGGTAGAATTGTAACACCCCAAAAATTTCATTTCTTGAAAATAGGTTTAAATTGATTTAATTATGTTTTTGGTGCTCATGAAATCATAGGAAAATGAAACTTTTTATGGAATTAAAATTTACTAGGAGGTATAAACTTGTCTAAGCATACATGCCTTTGCATTTGGTTACTTGTATTGTTTGGCTTTTCAAATGAGGAATTCAAAATGTATTTCAAAAGTGAATTTCCAAATTGGATTCAAATGCTTCTCAAAATGGTTTCTGGAAATAGCTTGGAAATAAAAAAAAAAGAGAAAACAAAATGGGAAAATGAAAAAAAAACTCCCCCTCCTCTGTTTTGGCCCGAAGGCCTGCCCCGGCCCAGCTCTTCCCCTCCTCCCTCGGCCTATCTCTCTCTCAAGCCCAAGCCGGCCGCAGGCCCAAACCCCCCCCCCCTCCCCACCAGCCTAAACCTAATTAGTAGTGAAAATGGGAATAGCACTACTGATGGGGCATAGATTAAAAGCACTGCCAACTCACACAAAGTTATCAAAAACTAAAAAAAAATACTGAAAACAAGAAGAGCAGAAGAATAACAGTGATAAAGCAATTGCCTTCTTTTTGTCAAAGCCAGCAAGGCCTAGGTTTGTTTTTCATCATAATATGCAGGACAACCTATGTTTCTTTCTATTAGAATTAAACCCCTGGTGAAGCAACAAACCATGAAGAACAACACTAAAGCCTAAGCATGCTTAGAGCACACCGCTGAAGGTTTAGATTAGCTAACCAATACATGATTGTTTTTTGCAATGTATAGAACAGTCCCCACCTAGTGGAAGTAGAAGGTTAACCAGCTAAACCACTCAGCGTGAACAGACATTTGCTTACTCAAGAATCCCAGCAAAGAATCCTCGAGCTAGAGACACAACTCCTGATACATCCTATTTCTATGCATGTACCATTGTGACGGCAGTGTATTTCTTAGGGTGCACTCCATGCATGGAAGCATGAGCTAGGTTGTAAAAAAACTGCACTACCAAGTGAAGCACAATGGAAGTTCTCTCCATTTTATATATATAAACACGAAAGATGACATGTTGGGTAATCTATGACTAACTGATCAGGTATAACAGTCAAAACTTCATCAAAAGAACAAAAAAAAGAGTCAAAACAAGTGCAACTGCCTTTTTGAATGATTTACCAAGGCCTTTTGAGTGTTTGGCACCTCAACAGTACATTCAGTGCCACTACATGTATTACATACAATTGAGTCATTTAGTTGCACAGGTGTGTCACGAGTGTATTTTTTCGGTTTTGCTCAATAAAATAAATTAAACCATATATGGTGTTTGTTCAGCTGAAACAATAGTTGAGTTGTGAGTTAGGACTTGGTTCAACCTTGTTTAGATCAGTTTTTTGAGCGAGGTGATGGTTGGAGTTGCTAGCTAGTCAATCGTTGTACCAAAGTTACCAGGGCGTGGTGCAGGCACACCTCTATGTTCTGTGTGTTTTAGTCCTGGCTTCACTCAATACTAGGCCGGCACTTATTTTGTCGTCATTCTAAAAAATGAGGCCAGACCATCCAAGAGCTGCTCCCAGACTGTTCACAAGGCACATCGCCATAATGATAACTGTTATTGGCCAAAATAGTCGTACACATTAAGATAATTAATACAACTACTGGGCATCGCTGGCAACATATACACGTCTAGAATGCATGAAGAATAGTACTGTATGCAACAAATAATGTATGCCATGTGATGTGAACATTGTTGCTTTAACAACGTCTGTGACTGTACAAACCATTAATTACTCGTACGTCGATGCAGCTAGCTTGCTGCAGCTCGTCATGACGGCACTATGGTGACAACTATCCCATGGCCCTCGTCAAGGGATGTGGCAACACGCTGGGCAACATCTGCAAGCAGGGCTCTGCGCGCCTAGCTAGCAAGCAAACAGCTGCTACGCAGAATGCTGACTGCATGACTGACGCTTGGAGGAGAGCAAGATGAGATGGAGGCGTCGTCAGCACCCAACAGTAGCAGCATGCATAGACAGCATGGGAGAGTGAACTGTGTGCTATATTATTGCTTCCTAAAACCTAAAATTTCCCACCAAACTTTCTTCTAAAATAACAAATCCCTAACGCAGATGGCCTATCAATATGGGTCATATATGCTCAGGTATACTTCAAAGACTTTGTAGAGATCGAAGGGGCATTTCCTTCATTTCCACAGTACAGCAGGAACTGCATGACTTACGCCTTTATCTTTGATGTAGAATGGTATTTATGTAACTCATAATTGTTGATGCAATATAGGATGTACTAGCAGATCAAAGTGATCATTGATTGTACGTGTGGTATGTTCATCTTGCCTATAGCATACTTTTAAGTGCTTGAGTTTTTTTAACTAAGGGTCATGATGTTCTTTCTAATGATGCATACATAACCTAGCTGGCGTATGTAGTCCAACCAACAACAACAAATATATGCCAAAATGACCCGTAGGGATATGATACCAAAACTTCCAACAATGGAAAAAGTAAAGGTACAAAAGTATCAACAAAGATAGTGTTGCATTTGTTACACTAAATTGTTGGTCATCAACTCATCATTATGATTTGCTTGATTTATCAATGTGAAGAGCAATGGTCATATCCTTGCATGCTTCTTGCAGAAATATCCTTGGGAAGACTTTTCTACTTCAATCGACAGTTTTCTCATCATGTCTCTACTTTATTTGCTAATTACTACTCTTGCTATGTATGCTTGGGTAATTAACCTAGGACTAAGTGATCGGGTATAACATATACTTCCAACTCACACAGACTTTATGTCATTTCTCTGTCCT
This sequence comes from Microstegium vimineum, assembly GCA_022036555.1. NCBI lineage: Eukaryota > Viridiplantae > Streptophyta > Magnoliopsida > Poales > Poaceae > Microstegium > Microstegium vimineum. Next base: position 6,261,935 of record CM039136.1, read on the forward strand.
AACAGAGGAGCAGAAATTAGACTGGTACTAACATCTGAATGTCATTTCTCTCTCCTAGCAATTTGGAGCAAGCTTATAAAGCCTAGACAAATCATTAACATTCTAGTTTATAGCCTAATTCATACAACAACTAGTAGTCTCTTCTTTACTCTAGGTACTGTGTTTTATATTTGCAAGGGACCACATCCTTAGTATCTTGCATCTGTTCGATCCCGTGCAACTTAGAAGTAGAAGAGTTGCCTTGATTCAAGTTGGTGAGCTCTGCCATGGAAGCAGCTAGAAGCTGTACTGCACTTTTTATCCTACACCGCATGCCTGGTACCTACTCCTAAAGCCTTGAGCGGGATATGACGGCGCTTATTATGTTTGTCCCTCTTGCAATATGTGCATCAATAGCAACTGGCTTTCTTGTCTCTTAATCCTTTGGAGCCTCAGATAGTTCGTCTGATCTGCATCTAGTGAATTCTTTAATGGTCAGTAGTGAAGTACTCTTATTGTTGGGACCCAAGAATCCTATTAGAGCATTGTATCAACTCTGAGGTAGAGACTAAACTCCTGGCACATCCCATTTCTATGTATTTGTTGTCATCGTCCAAGCAGAGAGTGTTTCTCGTTGTGCTTTACATGAAAGGATGAGGGTGTAGAAACTGCATATATATAATAAGCAATTGAACCACAAGAAGCTCAATGATGCTCCATTTTATGTATCAACACTGGCGAGGAGGTATATATGGGTACCGCCCTACCAGGCATATATATAGCTATAGGCAGCAGAAGCACAACTGCCTTTGTGTGACTTGTTACCAAGGACTCCAAGGCTTTGAGTGGCTGACACCTCAACAGTACACTCACTGAATCACTGCTACACACTACATGTATTACACATAATTGAGAGCCATCACCTCCATTTAGCTCACTACTATGGATCTTGAATGTTCTCCCTCCCGTGCGTGGCCACCCACACCATTCAATGCAACCACGACAGTGACACAAGAGAAGTGTCTCCGGCCTTCTCCTTCATGATTCAATCTTCATACAGAAGAACTCCACAGATGTATAGGCCGTGTGTACGAATATATACGATGAACATGAGACCCCTGCCCCCACACTGCTGGCCTGCTGCGTTGCGCCACCACGGTTCAACAGAGGCAGGCATGGGTACGCCATGACTCGATCATGGTCACACGAGGGACCGAGGACAGAAGGCCACGGACCTTTTTTGGATAAAAGATGGTCATTATAGTCTTATTGTTGCTTCCATTTCTCCAACCATTTTTTCTTAGCCCATTATTTACTACCAGGCCGGCGATTATGTGGAGAAGTAGGAACAAACTGGTGACTAACATTTAAGAAAACAGAGGCAAATCTACAAAGTTAAAAAAAAATAGGGACAAATGTACGCATAGTTAGAGTTAAAATGAGAGCACTATGCAGTATTGGAATTTTTCCTATTTCTTTTTCAATAATCAGCACAAGTACTATATTTTAAAATAGACTAAAAATTCTTGTAAAGGTCATATGTAAAGTAGTTCAAGATCGACCCAGTGCATTTTGTAGTTTGAGGCATTTTAATAGATTGATTTAAAGTTGCTTGCAGTGCTATTAACACAGGCTAAGTGCACATTATGTATACATGATATATAGTGTGCTCACCGAATTGAATCAATATGGGTGTTACAATCTAATATCACAATCTAGATGGATGACGGTCAATCCAATTGTTGTCAAGTACAACAGAAATTGACTTATGGTACTAGAATGTGTAGGTTAATATTTGAGTTGACTGGAAGGATTGTGTGGTTCATAGATTGCTAGGTGAAGATATTGGCTTTATTGGATGATAATATTCGGTGGAATCTTAAAACAATATTCAAATATATTACCTACAATATAAGATACTGTAGGAATACGAGGTTGCTACGCTAGCCGAAAAACAAAACTTTTCGACCTCATAAACCAGGATCTACTACTAGTTACAGGTTACGGGATTACCACTAGACGCGCAGGTGCAGCGGAAGACGACTTGATGTAGTCGTGCGCGTCGCAGCAGGCAGTGCAGTTGCGTGGTCGTCCGTCTCAACGTCCCCTTCGCGCGGTTCGTCCTTGTGCTCCAGATGCAGCACCTCCGAGGAATCCCACACGTGCAGGGAGGAAGCGTTGCGCCTCCGGACTGCTAGATCCGCGAGGAGCAAAAGGTGCGAGCGTGGGGAGGCGACGGCGGCTGCCAAAAGGCGTGGATCAATTCGCCCCGCGCCCACCCCTTGCTTATATAGGCGTCCTGACGAGCTCCCACGGTGGAGGCCCATTAGTAACCCTAAACCTAGTCTAATTCGGGTCCAATCCGAATTAGGCTTCCAGCCCCTTAAGCGTGCGACCCTATGGGCTCACGCATACATAAACATGGCCCAAGTACTCTTACTCGACCAATAGTTGATAGCGGCCTCTAGCAAGGCGTGTCAACTCCTATGCATACGCTATGATCATATCAGACGAACCACTATGACTATGTACAAGTTATTCCCTTTGCCACTCGATATATGGTTCAACTCGTGGGTTAACACTTAACCCAAGCACGGCCATGCATTTGTTGATCCAATCACATGAGTGATCCAGTGATATCTCTCTCACGAAGAGAGGGGCAAATTCCATCTTAATTGTCTATGTCTCATAGCATGTTTCCCGACCACCCAAGGACCACCTTTATAACTACCCAATAACGGAGTAGCGTTTGATAGTCTCTAAGTAGATCGTTTCACATCTTGAGTACACACCACAATCTCAGGTCTAAGGACATAACGTACATGACATGAATAGAGACTTTCTCTTGTTGGGTCAGTCCAGCCTACATGTCTCACATGTGCCCACATTATTAGTTTGACATCTCCATGTCTATGACTTGTGAAACATAGCCATCAACTAATACATGTGCTGGTCTAATATTCAAGTGTGCTCTTACAAGAATGCCGACCAGGGACTACTATTAGAATAACCATTCAGGTAATTGAGTTCCACAAACAATTCACATAATAGTCAATCAATACTTGTTGTCTATAATGGATATTCAAAGAACACTTTATTAATCATGGATACAATTGGAATATAATCATCTACATGATTAGCTCTAGGGCATATTGCCAACAGATACATCACTACGATAGAACACAAAATTCTTGCCAGCCTACGACTGTTAAATTAATTTAAATCACAATTAGAATTGAACCCCTGGTCGATTGAGCAACTAACACACCATGAAGAACACTACTCAGCTACAGATATGTTGACTGATATACAAGATGAGTTCAGTACAGATACAACATTCCTGAGCTACTCACGATTGATAATGAAGATGGAAGATCTGTTGGCGTCGACAGACATTTCTTTAATCTTGTAGTTAAAAACAAGCACTACAGGATCTGCGTTTTGGCACTCTCGGCAAGCGTGAAATCAATCAGCATATTACGGCTCTCCTGTAGTGAAGAATTCCAGCAAAACACTGTTTGGCCGCTGAACTAGAAGAGAATCTCCCGATACATCGTATTTCCATGTATGTAACCATCGACCATCCAGTGTGTTTCTTATATGGTGTAGAAACTGCATAACCAATTGAAGTAATACGGAAGCTCAATATATAACTAAAGGACCAGAAGGGCAACTATCCTTTTTGAATGACTTGCTGAGGGCTTCATGCGAACACATGGTGGATAAATACCCATGTATGTTCAGTTTTGTGATGAGTGATTGCCCAACACTTGAGCGTTTCAGTTTGAGTGGCTTACCCTAACCTCTTTGCGAAAGCAAATGTATGCCTGTCTATCGGCTTGTGGTGTGCAGGTACTATGCCTAGTGACAGTGGTCAATGGCGTGGAGAAGGTCGAGTAGAGGCTTGCCATGCCAATGGACTGAGAGCGGTGAAGGGCAGAAGCGGGGCTCAGACTGAGGGACCATGGGCGCCGGCGGACTAGCTGTGGTGGCTAGTACTTGGCACCGGCGAGTGCGAGAAGACATGGAGGTAGACCGAGTCGATCGAGTCAAGACGGCGGACGAGCGGGTCGAGCGGAGGCTCAGGGGACTCGGAGTCCGACCGGGCGAGGACAAGGTGGCTCGAGTCGAGCGGTTTGGTGGTTTGGGCCTCAAAACCATCAGAGGACAGTTTCCGAGTTTGGGCCTCAAAACTCGGGGTTCGGTAGTTGAGCCGAAAGCTACCGGTGACGGGTTTCGCGGGTTTGGGCCTCAAAACCGGGCGGAGCTTCCGAGGAAGCGGGGATGGCACGTGGCGGAATCCTGGAGGTTGCGTCGAGGCGACGACAACTCCTGGCAGGAAGCGGGGCCGTCCATTCAAATCGAGGGAGATATTTACCGGAGCTTAGACTGCAATGCTTAGGCTAGGTAGTTCACTCATTGTATCTAGGGGGGTCTTTGGGAAATAGCCAAAGCCTCTAATAAATAGAGGATGAAGGGGTATCCTCATCCTATCTCTCGAACCCTAATCATTTGCCCCAACTCTTCTCTCTCTCTAACCTCTCTCTAGTTCATGAGATCCCTAGGTTGATCCCACCAACCTTTGTAAGAACTCGAGTTTGTTGCGAGGAATCGGAGGCCGTAACCTCCGTAAGTCATGGCGGCTTCGATTTCGTGATTGTGTCTCGTTTTGCTTGTGTTCTTCGCGTTTTTGCTTTTGCTCCCTCTTTTCCGGAAATGATTTCTCTTTGTAGGGAGTAGCTCTTGCAAATCCGTTTGAATCATGTTGTTCGTATTCGAGAGGAGCATCTTTGCACTGAAGGATCCATCCTCAAACCTCTTGAGTACGCAGATCGGGCGATTTCTTTGCAACGTTCTTCGTTTTCCCTTTTCTCCCCCAAATCCGAGTGTTCCCGCTCATCCGACCCAAATTGAGCGATGATTTCTTCGGGATAGCTCCCCAACTGCACTAGGATCATGTCTACAAAGTTTGGTTGCAGTTGGTGATCATTTGGTCGAGATTTCAGAAGATTTGGCGGAGGAAAATCGCTTTTCGGGGTTTCTGCGCGTTTTTTGGGGGCGTCGGACGCTCCGAGGGTTTTGCGACGGACGCTGGTGCATGCTGACGTCAGCGTCCGTCGCTCGGTGTGTCTGAGATTTTGGTTTGGCGCCGAACGCACCTCAGGGTCCGTCGCCGACCGTCCGTCGCCTCTGCTGTTTCTGAGTTTCTGTCTGGTTCTCTGGAAGGCCGACGGACGCTCGCTTAAGCGAGCGTCGCGCAGCGTCCGACGCCAACGGACGCTCACCCCAGCGTCCGACGCCCTGCTTTCAGCTTCTCCTCTGCAGGGCTCTCAGGAAGGTCGACGGACGATCTACGCCTAGCGGCCGTCGCCTAGCTGTCCAGCGTCCGTCGCCTATTTTTCTGGTTGTTTTGCTTAGGGTTTTTGCCTCTCTCTCATAGGGGTTGAGAACTCTATCTTGGGGGTTTCCGGTGAGTTTTCCTCCACTGCCGGTGAGCACCCAACAACTGGGTTTGGCTTTTGGGAAGAGTGGCCCGAATATTTCCGAGTGAAATTTGAGGCTCCCATTCACCCCCCCCTCTGGTCGCCGTTCTTTATCCTTCAATTGGTATCAGAGCCGGTTAAGGATCATTCCACCTTAAACGGTTCTTGATCCGCGAAGGCGACATGGAGCGAGGTGTTGGCAAACCTCCGTTCTTCGATGGAACGAATTTCGCCTATTGGAAGGTGCGCATGTCCGCTTACCTTCAAGGGCTTGATTCGAAGATCTGGGAGATTTGTGAGAATGAGGACTACGTGGTTCTTGGCGCTCGGATCACTGAACTCCAAGCTACGCAACATGCTTCAAACGCAAGAGCCCGTAGCATCCTCTTCTCGAGTTTGTCTCTTCCTGAGTTTGAGCGGGTTTCGAGTCTCACTACAGCACGAGAGATCTGGCAAACACTTGTGCGATATCATGAGGGCAACCCTCAGATCAAGTCCAGACTCTTCGACATGTACCGTAGGGAGTACGAGAACTTCGTTCAGTTGGACGGCGAATCTGTTGACGGGATGTTCACTCGCTTCCAATCTATCATCAACAAGATGTGTGCTAATCAGACCAACTTGCCTTATGATGATCATGAGATGGCTATCAAGCTTTTGCATGCTCTTGATCAGAAGGTGTGGGAGATGAAGGTGGCTGCCATCCAGGAGTCACCAGGCTATGACGCCCTGACCGTGGACGAGCTATTCAGCAAGCTCAAGTCCTCAGAGATTGACCACCAAACCCGGGCCAAGCTTGAGAACCCGTCGAACCCATCCATGGCGTTGGTTTCCGGCCCCGGTGGTGTGTCTTCTTCTTCCTCTAACCCTTCACACTCTTCGTTCGCTTTGTCTTTGATGTCTGTGATAGAGGAACAAGTGGAGGCGCTTGGAGATGATGAGCTGGCTTTGGTCATCACCAAGTTCTCACGGTTTCACAACAACCGTTTGAACCGTCAGCGTGGTGGCTCAGCCAAGGGGTGCTACCGTTGCGGTGATGAGGATCACTTCATCGTAAACTGCCCCAAGAAAGCTGCGGGTGACTTCACCAAGCGCAAGGACAAGCGCGAGCACCGCTTTGAGGACAAGCACAAGGCCAAGGGCGGCTACAACCGAAAGTCCTCCAAGAAGGTGATCGACAAGGTGAAGGCCAAGCACCGAGCCTTCCTCGCCTCCCTCAGTGACATCGATGCCTCCTCCGACAGGGGCTCTTCCTCAAGTGATGATGAGTCGAAGGGAAAGGTTGAGGACAAGCTCAACGACCTCTGCTTCTAAGCCGACGCCAAGCACGGTGGTTTTTGCACCATGGCAATTGAAGAAGGCAAGGTCGGGAAGTACAAGGATGACCCCGACTACGACTCCGACACACCCGAGGTATCACCCACCATCGAATCCCTCTCTCTCGAGCTTGAGTCTCTGAACGATACCTTGCTTAGTCAGGATGCTTTGCTCAAGCGTACCGCTTGTGAGAGGAATGATTTCAAAGCAAAGTACCTTAGCACGCTTCATGAGATGGAGTTTGCTAAGGCACAAGTGGTGGTTACCAAGGAGGTAGAGTGTGATGCTTGTGCCATCCACATGTCTGATCTTGTCACACTCCAGGACAAGTATGGCACTCTACTTGAGGAGATTAGTGAGCTGAAGGCTAGGCCTAGCTTACTTGGTGCGTGCAAGTCTTGCTTAGGCTTGCGTTCTGAGCTGGCACAGAAGGATGCTAGGATCGCTGTGTTAGAGAAGGTCAGCTCAGATAGCACTAGAGAGTCGGATTGCTTTGAGGCTTTGGAGCTTGAGATCGCGTCGTGCAGACACGACAAGATGCGTACCGAGGAAGAAAACACATACCTTCGGTCCATCTTGAGCTGGGTGTCTTGCCGAGAGCCGTAGTTGGGGATGATGCTTAGCCAGTGCAAGCGAGCTGGCAGCACGGGAGTAGGCTTTGCTACAGGTGGGAAGGACGATAGCCTGTTCGGTAAGATCAGTGAGTGCAGTGGTTTGAGCGAGAATGAGAAATCCACCACAACACCCAAGCTTACCAAGATCACTCCACCTAAGCCTACCGACCCCTCCAAGTTTCCTGTGAGAGATGGTGTGTTTGAAGAGCCACCCAAAACCACTCCACAGAAGCAAGTGTGGATTGCCAAACCAAACCACCTTCGCAACCCACTTGACACACTGCCAGACATCTCTAGTGATCCCCTTCCTAAGAAAGCGAGAGCTACCCAACCCAACAAGAGAGTGCCTACCAAGAGTGTGGTGAGGTACCATTGTGAGTATTGTGAGCGGGATGGGCACTTGGCTGAGTTTTGCTTTAGGAGGAAGAGAGATGATCGGAGGCAGGTTGATTTGAACAACCGGGACATGTACCACCCACGAGTTGGGGTGCGTGAACCAGAAGTTCAAAGGCGCACTTCTAGGCCTAGAGGTGCAATGCCTCAAGGTGCTATGCCTCAGGAGGCGAGACCACGTGGTGGTCGTGCCCGTCGGGGTACCGGTCGTGACCCATACGACTACGGGCCTCGTGGCGGTGGCTTTACTCCACCCTTCTTGAGCGGACCACGTTTTCCCTATCGTGGTGATCGCTATCCTCCTGTGGGGCAGGAGATGTTTGGTTTTTCTCCTAACCCATTCTTTGGGCAAGTGGGACAACATTGGTATCCTTCATAGTTTACTAACCCCAGTGTTGGTCCGTTTGCTCACCCTATGTCTTTTTATTGATGTAGGAAGGAGGACTGGAGGAGACTTGGCTTGTGGATTCTGGATGCTCACGCCATATGACCGGAAGTGCCAAGTGGTTCTTCAGCCTCGACCCCATGCACCACACCGAGTACATCACATTCGGGGACAAGAGTAAAGGTAAGGTTGTCTCACGGGGGTCCATCCGAGTCAATTCGTCTTTTGTCCTCAAGGATGTTGCTTTGGTTGCGAATTTGCATTTTAATCTTCTCTCGGTTTCGCAACTCCTTGAAGACGGTTTTGAAGTGAGCTTTAAGCCAAACTTGTCTCGGATTTTGGACTCTCGTGGTGAGCTTGTTTGCCGGATTTTACCCTTCGGGAAGGTTTTTCGTGCGGATTTTTCTATCTCTTCCGGACCTTCTCGTTGTCTTCTTGCCGGTTCTTCTTCCGAGCTTTGGAAGTGGCATAGGAGATTGGGACATTTGAGTTTTGACTTGCTTGCAAGGCTTAGCTCAATGGACCTTATCCAAGGATTGCCAAAGCTAAAGTTCGAGAAGGATTTGGTTTGCCATCCTTGCAGACATGGCAAGATGGTTGCTGCTTCCCATCCTCCCGTAACTCAAATTATGACCTCACAACCCGGCGAGATCTTACACATGGACACAGTTGGTCCAGCTCGGGTTAGGTCGGAAGGAGGGAAGTGGTATGTGGTTGTAATCGTTGATGACTACTCGAGGTACTCTTGGGTGTTCTTTTTGGAGAGTAAGGATGAGGCTTTTATGCATGTGTGTGATCTGATTTTGAGATTGCAAAACGAGCTACCTAAGCATGCCATGAGAGCTATTCGCAGTGACAATGGCACATAATTCAAGAATGCTCAATTTGCATCTCTTTGCTCTTCTTTGGGTTTGGATCACCAATTTTCCTCTCCTTACACTCCCCAGCAGAATGGTGTTGTTGAGCGCAAGAATCGGACCCTTGTTGAGATGGCCAGAACAATGCTCGATGAGCATAGGACTCCTAGGTGGTATTGGGCCGAAGCACTCAATTCTGCTTGCTATGTTTCAAATCGCATTTTTCTCCGGGCTTTCAAGAAGAAGACATCTTATGAGTTGCGATTTGGGAGACCACCGAAGGTAAGTCACCTACGGGTGTTCGGGTGTAGGTGCTTCATCCTCAAAAAGGGTGGTAAGTTGGATAAATTTGAATCACGGTCTTCTGACGGTATCTTTCTTGGTTATTCTACTCACTCTCGTGCTTATCGTGCACTTAACCTTGAGACTAACCGAGTGATGGAGACTTGTGAGATTACTTTCGATGAGACCATGCCTTGTAGTTCCACTGCTTTTGAGCTTGCAGGTGATGATGAGGTGAACACCAGCATTTTTGTGGAGGAGGAGCAGGAGGACGCCGATTGGGGTGATCCCGAGCCGACTCCACCGGCTGCCCCAGTCGACCCTGTGACGTCTACTTCGGCTCACGGCCCGGACCCTTCTACTTCCTCTACATGGGGGCCGTTCGAGCAGCTTCCTCAGTCGATGCCCGTTGCACCTGAGGGAGCTCCAGCTGCTGTCGAGGGGGAGGCGACTTCTTCACGTGAGGCACCGCTACACATTCAGCATCGCCACCCTCCTCAGACTATGATCAGCGACATCAACGAGCGTACTACATGCTCTAGGTCATATCGTATCTCTCATTTTGCTCATTCAGCTTTTGTCGTGTCTTTTGAGCCCCGAGATGTTGGACACGCATTGATGGATCCGGATTGGGTTAATGCCATGCATGAAGAGTTAGAGAACTTTGAGCGAAACCGCGTTTGGGTCTTAGTGCCACCACCACCAAGTTGTCACCCTATAGGAACCAAGTGGGTTTTCAAGAACAAACAAAGTGAGGATGGGGTGGTAGTGCGTAACAAGGCTAGGTTGGTAGCGCAAGGCTTTTGTCAAAAGGAGGGAATAGACTATGAGGAAACCTTTGCTCCCGTAGCTCCTTTAGAAGCCATTAGAATCCTTTTAGCTTTTGCGGCTTCTAAGGGTTTTAAACTTTTTCAAATGGATGTTAAAAGTGCTTTCCTAATCGGCTACATAGAGGAGGAAGTGTATGTTAGACAACCTCCCGGTTTCGAAAATCCCAAGTTTCCAAACCATGTTTTTAAACTTCATAAAGCTTTGTATGGTTTGAAACAAGAACCTAGAGCATGGTATGATAGGCTAAAAACCTTTTTGATTGCTAAGGGTTTTAAAATGGGATCGGTAGATAAGACATTGTTTCTCCTCAAGCAAGGCAAAGACACTCTCCTTGTCCAAATTTACGTGGATGATATCATCTTTGGTGGTTCTTCTCATGCTCTTGTTGCCAAGTTTACAGATCTTATGAGCAGGGAATTTGAGATGAGCATGATGGGAGAGTTGACTTTCTTTCTTGGGTTGCAAATCAAGCAAACCCAAGAAGGGACGTTTGTGCACCAAGGCAAGTACACGAAGGATATCTTGAAGAAGTTTGACATGGGCGAGGCAAAGCCCCTCTCGATGCCTATGTCAACTACTACTGCCTTGGATGCGGATGAGGAAGGAGAAGCGGTGGACCAGACGGAGTACCGCAGCATGATCGGGTCGCTTCTGTACCTGACGGCGACCCGGCCGGACATTCAGTTCGCCGTCTGCTTGTGTGCACGCTTTCAGGAGTCCCCACGGACTTCGCACAAGCAGGCAGTGAAATGCATCATGAGGTACTTGCGCTTCACTCCCGAATTTGGTCTTTGGTTTTCTGCCTCCTCCTCTCTTGTGCTTTGTGGTTACTCTGATGCCGACTTTGCCGGCTGCCGTCTTGATCGGAAGTCCACTTCTGGGACTTGCCAGTTTCTCGGGTCTTCTCTTGTGTCTTGGTCTTCTCGCAAACAGTCTAGCGTGGCACAGTTGACGTGCGAAGTTGAGTACGTTGCCGCGGCTAGCTGTTGCTCTCAGTTGCTTTGGATGATTGCGACTTTGAAGGATTTTGGTCTTGAGCTTACTAAAGTGCCTCTGTTGTGTGATAGCACGAGTGCCATTAGTGTGGCCAAAAACCCTGTGCTTCACTCTAAGACCAAGCACATTGACGTTCATTTTCACTTCTTGAGAGATCACTATGAGAAGGGCGACATTAACCTCCTGCATGTCGATACCCAAAACCAGCTTGCGGATATTCTCACAAAACCTCTCGATCAAGTTGCGTTTTCTCGTCTTCGGGGTGAGTTGGGTGTTTGCTTCCCTTTTTAGTTGAGGGAAGCTCTTTGTGTTTCTTTTTCTTTTTGGTTCTTTTCATCTTTTCTTTTAATTGGTGTCTTTTTAGTTGTTAATTGGTGTCATTGCATTTTGCATCTCATTTGCATTTGTGACATAGTTCATTTTTAAGCTTCATATCTATAGCCGATATAATGAATCTATGCTCTGTTTGAGGTGCTTTATGTGTCTATGGTGTTGCCTAACTTAGACTCTCTTTGATCTCTTGATATGCAATAGAGCTAAGTTAGAAAAGCTTTAAAACTGAATTTAATTCCCTATGTCATCTCTGAAATGGCACTAGCATGTGTAGGCTTTTGAAGATCCTTCTTGGCTGCCTTATATATAGCTCGTAACTATGGCTCTTCATTGTTTCATTCACTTCCATTGAGCACCATGCTTAAAATTGATCTAAATTGAAATTGCTCTCTGTTTTGTGCATTGGAAAGATCGAGTTGGGTTTGCATTGTGAGCACTTCACGGTGTGTTCGAGACTGCTTCCCATATGGGTTGATACTTGAGCGGTGTTGTGTATGACCAAAACCGGTGTGTTAAGTCCTTTGACCTCGCCCGGTTGGTAAGCAGTGGCATCACTTTGCTTACAACCACTCGCATACAACTTAAATGTGCCTAAAACTGAAATTTGGCTGCAAAACTCTAAAATTTGAATAATTCATTCAGTTGGGTCATTGGCTTGTTGTATGAACTTTGCTAGGGATAGTTTTACTTGCTATACATGAGATTGCTTGGAGATAGGTCCTATCTTGTTTGCCATGTCTAGTTGTCTCTAGGAGGTGATACCCATTCCTTGCTCACACATGTAATGCTCTCTAAAATAGCTTGTAAAGTGATCTTTAGCTCAACCTGAGTCTTAGTTGGGCACGTAGAGCTTTTCCTATTCTCACAGGATCACATCACTTAGAGCATCCTTTCATTGTTTTAGCTCTATGTATGAAGCTTGTTGCACTCATTTTCCATATCATGGCATTTGTGGCCGGTTCTTGAGTTTTGAGCTTTGATGAGATTCATGTGTCAACAAGGGTGAGAGATGTGCATTTCACTCCATCTACACTTAAAGGGGAGAGTTGTGCATTGTGGGAAGAAAGCATGGGGGAGAGATATCTGATCAAGGGGGAGAAAATGTGCTTTTTGTGAAATTCTTGCTTCTTTGGCTCTTTTCACCCTTCCTTGGTATCTTGTGTATGCTTTTGCCCAGGGGGAGCTTTTGCTAGATGTGTTGAGCCTTTGCCTCTTCTGGAGGGTCTAGCTTGTGTTTTGGCTCCGACAGGTTTCGATTGGCTTCTTGAGTTTTATGCGCTTTAATTGGTGTCTTTGAGCTCCCTTAGTGCTTTTTTTGGTTTTCTGAGCTTTGAGAGGTTTGATTGGTTTCTTTGGCTTGCTAGCGGTGTTGAGCCCGTTTCTGCCTCTTCTTGAGGGCTAGCTTTGTTTTGCTTGGTTGCGTCGAGCCGTTGCCCATGTCTTTGGGAACCAAGTTTTGGATGTGTTTTGCTTCTCTCAAGTGACCCCGTTTTGGCTTTCTTAGCTTTTGGTCATTTGGAGAGCTTTACCTTGTGGCTCAAATCTGAAATGCACTTGTGTTGACAATGCACTCATCAAGGGGGAGATTGCGAACACATGGTGGATAAGTACCCATGTATGTTCAATTTTGTGATGAGTGATTGCCCAACACTTGAGCGTTTCAGTTTGAGTGGCTTACCCTAACCTCTTTGCGAAAGCAAATGTGTGCTTGTCTATCGGCTTGTGGTGTGCAGGTACTATGCCTAGTGACAGTGGTCAATGGCATGGAGAAGGTCGAGTAGAGGCTTGCCGTGCCGATGGACTGAGAGCGGTGAAGGGCGGAAGCGGGGCTCGGACTGAGGGACCATGGGCGCCGACGGACTAGCTGTGGTGGCTAGTACTTGGCACCGGCGAGTGTGAGAAGACATGGAGGTAGACCGAGTCGATCGAGTCAAGACGGCGGACGAGCGGGTCGAGCGGAGGCTCAGGGGACTCGGAGTCCGACCGGGCGAGGACAAGGTGGCTCGAGTCGAGCGGTTTGGTGGTTTGGGCCTCAAAACCATCGGAGGACGGTTTCCGAGTTTGGGCCTCAAAACTCGGGGTTCGGTAGTTGAGCTGAAAGCTACCGGTGGCGGGTTTCGCGGGTTTGGGCCTCAAAACCCGGGCGGAGCTTCCGAGAAAGCGGGGATGGCACGTGGCGGAGTCCTGGAGGTTGCGTCGAGGCGACGGCAACTCCTGGCAAGAAGCGGGGCCGTCCATTCAAATCAAGGAAGATATTTACCGGAGCTTGGACTGCAATGCTTAGGCTAGATAGTTCACTCATTGTATCTAGGGGGGTCTTTGGGAAATAGCCAAAGCCTCTAATAAATAGAGGATGAAGGGGTATCCTCATCCTATCTCTCGAACCCTAATCATTTGCCCCAACTCTCTCTCTCTCTAACCTCTCTCTAGTTCATGAGATCCCTAGGTTGATCCCACCAACCTTTGTAAGAACTCGAGTTTGTTGCGAGGAATCGGAGGCCGTAACCTCCGTAAGCCATGGCGGCTTCGATTTCGTGATTGTGTCTCGTTTTGCTTGTGTTCTTCGCGTTTTTGCTTTTGCTCACTCTTTTCCCGAAATGATTTCTCTTTGTAGGGAGTAGCTCTTGCAAATCCGTTTGAATCATGTTGTTCGTATTCGAGAGGAGCATCTTTGCACCGAAGGATCCATCCTCAAACCTCTTGAGTACGCAGATCGGGCGATTTCTTTGCAACGTTCTTCGTTTTCCCTTTTCTCCCCCAAATCCGAGTGTTCCCGCTCATCCGACCCAAATTGAGCGATGATTTCTTCGGGATAGCTCCCCAACTGCACTAGGATCATGTTTACAAAGTTTGGTTGCAGTTGGTGATCATTTGGTCGAGATTTCGGAAGATTTGGCGGAGGAAAATCGCTTTTCGGGGTTTCTGCGCGTTTTTTTGGGGGCGTCGGACGCTCCGAGGGTTTTGCGTCGGACGCTGGTGCGTGCTGACGTCAGCGTCGGTCGCTCGGTGTGTCTGAGATTTTGGTTTGGCGTCGGACGCACCGTAGGGTCCGTCGCCGACCGTCCGTCGCCTCTGCTGTTTCTGAGTTTCTGTCTGGTTCTCTGAAAGGCCGACGGAAGCGAGCGTCACGCAGCGTCCGACGCCAACGGACGCTCACCCAAGCGTCCGTCGCCCAGCGTCCGACGCCCTGCCTTCAGCTTCTCCTCTGCAGGGCTCTCTGGAAGGTCGACGGACGATCTACGCCTAGCGTCCGTCGCCTAGCTGTCCAGCGTTCGTCGCCTGTTTTTCTGGTTGTTTTGCTTAGGGTTTTTGCCTCTCTCTCATAGGGGTTGAGAACTCTGTCTTGGGGGTTTCCGGTGAGTTTTCCTCCACTGCCGATGAGCTCTCATTTCTCCGTTTTCATCTGGTCCGAATATTTCCGAGTGAAATTTGAGACTCCCATTCACCCCCCTCTGGTCGCCGTTCTCAATCCTTCACTTCAGTGGTTGACACCGCCCTTAACAGCACGTTCACTGCCAGTACATGTGTACGCGTAAGTTGGCTCATCACCTTTGCAATCGTGGAAAGATACTCACTAATGACAAGTTAAGCGTCGATATCATAGATGTTTCTCATCAAATTAAACACAAAGATTCATACTATTTTGGAACTGCTGCCAACCTATATATTTATTTTACTAATACTTCTTGTTCGACAAGCAGGTGCAAATGTCTTATTACTCCATAATTAATTAATTATGATCATTTGTTCGCTTAGCTTATCAGCCGATTTATCAGCCATCGAAACAGTGTTTTTCTCTCACAATAAAATAGCTAAAAACAGCATCAGCTATCTTATCAGCCACCGAAACGATCACACGAACAGGGCCATTTGAGCCGAGTGTCTAGATGTGCATCTACACATGCACCAGGATCATGAGAACAAAAATGACATATATATTTATATAAAGTACCAAGCTTTATTGATATCTAGAAATGAGGTCTTACAATAATGTCTTGAGTGGTATAGCCATAGGCTTTTACATGTCTAGCGGGTTCTACTAGCCGTGAAGCGTCCTTTTATTGCAACGGGGTGGTAGCTACTATAGCGATATTACGTAGCGTAGCGACACTCTATTCCATAGGCATGCTTGAGTGCGGTCAAAATCCTTGATCCTAAGACTCCTTCTAACAATTCTTAACTCCTTGCATGGTACCTAATTCTCACGGTTCGCCTCTTTGTCAATGCTGAAGACTTCCTCGGGGTCCATATCTAAATGTTGACAATGAGGGAGCACATACGTACTCAACAAGCCCTAACCATAGGTTATGGTGGGGTGGATGGTATAGGCTTGTTGGTGGTTGTGGATAAGGGAGGCTTTTTGGTGGAAGTGGATGATGGTGTCTTCGGTGGTGATGGTTGAGGTGGAATTTTGTATGGTGTTTATGGTTATAATCAAAGGTTTGGGCCCTGGTAAAGTATTAACATTCTCAACTGTTCTCGGGTTAGTATTATGATTCATAAATCCCATTATTCCAGTTTCATTACACATAAAAGTAAATCTAATCAAAAGCGGCCTCATCCTAGCAATTTTCCATTCCAAGGAGATGGCTATATATTCAATACGCTCTATAGAGGACATACAAAATTCCCCACATGATAGGCCTAGTCCCATCCATGATCAATGGATAGAGTAGGCCTAACTGTACCTAAAAATACGTGACCTTATATGCCCATATAATTCTACTTGGCTTCTTAGGGGTTGTACACAAATCATTTGATGATACCAAATAATTCATTTTAGGGATTCAGATGATACCAAATCCTTTTTTTAGTAATTTGGATGATACCAAATCATTCATTCTAATAAAAGGGGCTCGAACACGGCCAAATCAAGGGCCTTAATAGTAAGCACACCAACTGGATCAAAGATGACTAGTCTCCAGCTATGTCGTACTCTGTTGACAACACTGGCCTCCTAGTATAATTTATACTTCTATACAATAGTAAGTGAGATCAAGCCTACCCATATAGACATGTGACTCACTTAATATCTGGCAAGGTGAGATGGCCTATGAACTGGTCCTTATGTGATCGAGGCGAGTATCTCCCAACGGGAACCCTCACTAGGTGATCTTGCCAAGGTAACTTGTGCCACACAAGTCACCCCTCACTCGCCCCCTGTCGATATTAGGTTTAGGTTTTCCAAGTCATGATTCACAATTATCCTTAGGTTCATTCATATCACGGAGCTTATAAGTTCTCACAATATGTTCATTACACTAGTACAAAATAGCTCTATGCCGCTGGTGTGTAATAATTTGTATAGGCGGTTTCTCTTATGGTGCATCAGTAGAAATAAAACGGTTCCGAACTGTCACTAAAAATTAATTTATACATGCAGTTTTCTTAAGAAATCTGCCGGTAGAAACCATATTTGTACAAGAAGATTTTTTTAAGAAAACCACCTGTAGAAATCTCATTTCTATAGGCGGTTTCTTAAGAAATCCATCACTAGAAATAATTGTACCTGGTTTTTTTTGAGTTTTTCAAATGACCTCGGATGGAGAATCGAACAAAATGAAAGATGTAGAACTCGAAAAGTTATGAAACTTTGCAGTTGATAACTTTTTCATTTGAAATCATATTGTTATCGAAAACTACGTTCAAATTTGTCAAAATTTGAATTTCAAAATTTTTAAACGACCTCGGATGGAGAAACTACCAAAATAAAAGTTGTAGATCTTGAAAAGCTACGAAACTTTGTAGTTGATAACTTTTTCATTTAACTTCGTTTAGAGGCTCAAACAATCAATTTACACTCGGTTTAGTATAATATATGTGGGGAAATAAAACGGAATCTAGAAGCAAGTGAGTTATGGGTTGAGTGGTAGAGGAGGGTATGCGCGAGGGTGAGGTTGTGAGTTTGAATCTCCGTGGCCGTGTAGCACACGATTTTATGCAAAAAAAATGATCGACTGAGATGGGCGAGCCACTTACTAGTGGGCCTCTCCGACAATTAAGATTTTTTTCTCCGTATTTTAAAAACCCGATTTATATTTTTTGGACAATAATTTCTACTATTGGTCCACTTAACAAAACCGTCAGTATAAATTGATTTCCACATTTCCACTGGCAACTTGAACTCCCCGTACGCTGCAACTGGGCCCAAAGCTCCTAAAGACGTATAGCGTGGCATTTTTCAAAGAGAGAAAGAATTATAATGATGTCCTTGAGAATAGGTGAATAGTAATGGTATTTCTCCAAACTTCAAAAATTACAATGGCACCAATCCAAAAAACCCCTTTCCTATTTCCTAGAGGTCCTGTCTTTTCTAATTTATGGTTTTAATTTCGAATTCAAAAATGCTTTTTCAGAAGTGCTTACCATCATATGTTCAGCAACCAAACAATCCAACCAATGTAGGTTTTATTACTAAGTTGATTTATTATTTTTATGTTAAATAAATTTCTAGGCGGGCTTAAACTTATTTCCTTGTTTGTTGTGTTTCATTTTGAGTTAGTGTTCATTTGTTTTGGGTAAGGTTTTAAAAGTTCAAACTTTTAATGATTTCTTCCGGTCAAAAATTCAGGGTGTTATATATGTATACACCTAGCTAGTTTTCAAATTAATGAGAAGGTAGGTTAGCGACATTATAGTCTCATATTTTTCAATCATGTTTTTTACTATTTACATAGGGCTAGTTACAAGGAAGGAGCTAATTAATGCACCACCATGCATGCATTACACCAACCGCATAGAATGAGCTAATGCACTGTCATGCATACATTAGATCAACCACATGCACACTCCAATTATGGAAAATCTAAAACTACGCTTTCCTTCGTGGGTAGGTACAGCAAGCATGCACGCGCAGAAGGCGCTGAAGCGCGTGCGCGCGAAGCAATCTTCCTAGGCAAAGCCCACCAAAGGACGTGTCCATGCCCCTCTCGCCAGTTTTGCTTTTTCCTTTATGAAAAAGGGAGATCTTTCAGCACCGACAAACATTTATTTACACTTACGGTAAGAAACAAGAATTGTAGTGAAACATCGTTTTGCCTTTGGACTAGAGGCGAATCTCCTGATACATCCTATTTCTATGTATGTAACCATCGACCATCCAGTGTATTTCTTATATGGTGTAGAAACTGCATAACCAATTGAAGCACTTCGGAAGCTCAATATATAACTAAAGAACCAAGGGAAACTAGCCCTTTTGAATGACATGTCCAGGGCTTCGGTGTGGTTGACACCTCAAGAGCACGTTAACTGCCACAACACGTGTACAATGCAATCCTGGAAAGATACTCGTTATTGATAACTTAAGCATCGATATCATAGATGTATCTTATCTACTTATTAAGCCACCATCAGACGACCGGCCGATTCATCCTAACAAGGTAGGACAATTCATCCAAATAATAGGTACATATAAATATATATAAGAATTTGATACTATCAGCTACACATAATCAGCTTCTTCTCAAACACTAGAATTACACAATAATCACACAAAAGAACCAACCAGATCTGTTACTAGAAACAATTCAGTTATTTTACATCACTTGATATCATATAGTACTTGATCTTATTAACTGATAAGTGATTCATTTCTTTTGCACAAGCAATTTAGTTCTCTTGCATCACAAATAGTACTGCAGTTCCTACTACATAAACATAAGCAGATCTGCTCCTAACATGAATATGTTAATGACTAATGTTCATACTGCACATCTTACTACCAGATGTTGTTCTTACAAGATAACATGGATATATGTTGTACGCACCCCTCTCTTATATGGATATATATCTTGCTGCATTAAACCTTCATTTATTATGCTTGATGTCCTCACACCTGCAATTAAATAGAGATATAGGATAAGCACATAGGTTATAGCGAGAACTGAGAATTTTTTTTTAACTCAACTAAGTAGTTGAGGACGACCAAGCTTACAATTTCAACTTTCTCCAAAAAAGGGGAGACACAAGAATATTAGATTCATTAAGTTGAAAATCTTACTATGGAATAAAATACATTTTGTACCAACAACTCCCAGCAAATGTCCAGATAGCAGCAGACCGGAAGACCATGACATGTCCAGGGACGATGCATGCATGCATGCGTACACATGCAAACAGACTGGTCTCTTCCCCATCCTGGATGTGCGCCATAAGTCTATCATGCAAGCACATGGTCGCACACAGGCAGTGACGAAACCAGCCGAATGCGAAAGGGGGGCCAAGCATGATCAAACAAAATACAAATACTAGTAAAATACATATATATATACAATATAAATATCTATATTCCTAATTTTGGTTGTGACAATACATAAAAGTGACCTTTTTTGAAAGAAAAAGGGTTTAAAAATACAAATTTCACTCAAATGCATATACTTTGGAGAGGATATTTAAAAAAATTTGGTGCCATAGGGGGGGCCGTGGCCCCTGCTGCCCCCCCCCCCCCCCCCTGGTTCCGTCTCTGCACACAGGTGCCAGTCAGATTCCTATGATACAACACATATACCATGACTTTCGATCGACCAAATCGTACTAAAATTCATAGCAATTACACCTTGCAGCACTGCTTCGATCCTATCTCTGTTGCAGCTAGAACTCCAGATGCATCCCACTCCCATGCTGACAATGAAGGTTCGAGGACTATATATGTGTGCAATTTCACAACTGCAAGTATGCTTCGAAGAACAATATTGTTTGTGTCTTAGTGATCAACGAAACAAATGGGGCACATAGTCTGCTTATATATGTCATTGTGGAAGCAAGAAAACATGGGCCATATATAGGCACTCACTCTGCCTCACATACTAGTAATTCATATTTTCTTAAATAGAGAGACCTAACCACATTATGGCGGCTTAGATTCTTTTAACATTTTTCCCAGAAAGTAGAGCTGAAGTACTAAATTTCCCCTATTAACAATAACTTTTTTAATATTTGGATCTTGCAATAGAAAGAACAAAAGGTGGCAAGGGCCCGGGGCTTCAACATTTGGAGTTTTAGGTCACAATTGGAGTTTTATGTTGTGTAATTACGAGAAGCTTATATGAATATAGTTGTTGAGACAAAGGGTTTATTGTAAACCTCGTGTCAACCCCTCGGCACACATTCAAATATCACAACACACAGTATTAGCCGATTGGGCATTGGAGGGAGATGCTAACTTGTCTTTGCTTATCTTCCATGATGATGTCACGAATGAACAAAAAGATGAACCAGAGAAACTTCCTTTCACCTGTTCAGACTTTTTCCTGGCATAGTCCCAACACTTGCACTTGAGTCCTATATATAGCTGGACACCGATTTGGTTTTGGTTCCTGCAAATTTCAGCGTGGAAGGATGTGGTGTTTGGCACAATCTGCTAGTGCAGAAACACTGGTATGGCTGGTTAGTCTGCCTGCAAATTTAATGCTCACCTTGTTCATTTTCTGTATGGGGTGTTGTTATTTTGTGTCTACCTGGTACTGGATGCCTAATTGTTCATTCTATATTGTGATCGTGCATGAAGCTACCTGTTACTGGATTAAGAGGTTTGTAACCATAGAATTGGAGTTCGTATATTTTCTCAATTCTTCCATAATACTTGACACCATCAAAACCGGGCGTAAAACTCCGAACATGTGGTTCATAAAAACTCTGTAATACTCGCCTCATAACTTGTAGTGTGAAAGAGATATCCATTCACATCATAATAGAGATATATAAGATTTGTGAACAAATTTACTTTTAGTTTGTCATATAAAAAAATGATCGAATCTGTACGTCTTAATGAATTATACAACTTTATAGTTCAAAATTTTTTCATTTAAATTAATTTACTACATCAAAATGTGTTTTGAAAATTGTTTTGCCTAGTGTAAAAAAACACTTGGCAAATAAGCTCTTTGTCGAGTGTCAAACAAAAACACTTGGCAAAGAGCTCTTTACCGAGTGTTTTTTTTACAAGCTTCTTTGTCGAATTGTTTTTACACTCGGCAAAGAGTTCTTTGCCGAGTGTAAAAAAACACTCGACAAAGAAGCTATTTATTTGCCAAGTGCTCGAAAAAAAACACTCAGCAAACCTGAAAGCACTCGGCAAAGAGCCGGTTTCCGGTAGTGAGTTAAGGATCTAGTTGTCATCATCATTATCCAAAGCATAAGGTGCAGCTCAGCTGCTTGATCTGCTAAGGTAGACATCTTTGCCTGATCTGCTAGATCAGCTGAATACGGCTGCAGGTTGAGAACTGCTGAACAACGTTGTGATGCGGCACTACTACTACAGAGATTTTTTTGACCCTCTGTTTCGCTTTAGTGACATGCTTCCCCAATACTTGCCAGTTTCCACACGTCAAATTTGTTTTGTCATCCTCCAATGCAAGAAAAAGTTGAAGTGGTGCTGGAACTCCTGACGCATCCAATTCCCATTATATAATCTTTCCAGACACCTTGCATGCAGTTTATATGTACAAAACAATGTATTGCTTGTATGTACTAGTCTACTGCAAATTTGCAACCGATGAAGCTGAGAGTTTATATGTACATCTTAGTGTAGGAAGCAGGATGAACACAAGTCATATTGGCTCTTTGGCTCACATAACTATTGTACCAACCAATTTTGATGTTTGAGGCAGTATGCAGATAAGCGTAATAATGCTAACCAAGCAGACAGAAATAACAGATGTATATAAATAATGGCTTTATACTGCCATACCTGGGTACAGAATTAAAAATGTTCCATGGATAGCCATAGAACAACGATTCATAGTACAAAGATACGGTTATCTGACATTATATCAATAAGGAGAGATAGCATTCACAACATAATGCGTGAGCGGCACACTCCTTGCAGCAGACTGCTAGGAATAAAAAGCTAATTACTCGGGCACATTCGTTTCTCTGGGAATGGCCACCTGGAATGTGATTCCCACCTTTAACGATAGGCTAATTTATATAGCAATTGAATAGTCGGAACAATTCCTTGATTCATTCCACATTAACCGAAGGATCCCTAAACTATTTGCAACAGGTAGGGGTTTCACGATCCCTCCCCCCAGCACTAGCCCACTAGCCCACAAGGAGAATTCATCTCTGATCGTAGCAAACACCTGCATCGTCGTATGTCTGGAGCACGTAAAAGCCGTGGCGTTCCTTTGCTTCCAAATGCACCATAATGTTGTAATCGCCAAATTATGGGCCATTTTGGTTTCCCCCCCATCATCAACTGGAACCGGTCTTCAACATCCACCGCCTCAGTCCATTGAGAAGGTTGCAGATTCCCACAATCGCTCCAGGCTCCAGCTATATATATATATACATACATGCTCCCATACCATATCTTGGTTCCATGCCACCGAGTGGAATCATCAACCAGGAAATAAAAGCCCCTGCAGCTCTGTCCTAGGAATTCCAAGTCCAAAAATCTGTCAACACTGTGTAGCTTAGTATCTTGGAGACAAATGATGCTTGGGCCAGCTTGTTGAACATTCAGGGCACAACAGACAATAGCTGCCCAGCAAGCCAGTCTCATTAACTGAGATGAATTGGAAGCACGGCAAACCTGCCATCAGACTGCACCCTGCAAATTCCGAGTGCTTCTTCGTTCTGGGAACACATGAGCCAAACACTAACCTCCTACTGAAATGACAAGCACAACTGATTAAGAAATCTAACTGAATTGGTAGAAGACCAGCCAGCGCTGGCTCTATCCCAAGATACATTGATGAGAGGAAATGTTGCTCCTCCCTCTACATCTGCAAATCTAAGAAACCTCCATCTCTGCTGCCCGACTCATCTGCAATGGCTGCAATGGCTGGAAGTGCCAGCTCCTTGTTCCCCATACGGGTTGCCGCTCTGATGGCTTTGATTACCTGCTCTAGGACTTTGGTTCGAGTTTTTGTAATAATTGGTCTGATTCTACCTTGAGTAGATGAAGCCGGATGTTTATCCATTATCTAAAAAAAGGAGGTCATCCCCGTATATAGTCCACGTAGAATGTGATTGCTGCCTTCGGTGCCGTCGACATGCTATTAATAAAGGCGAGCTCACTCATGAGCTTTTACTGGTCACGAACTCACGCTCAGCAACTGGGACCGATGATGGCCGGGCATGTAGAGACTGCTACAATCCTCCGCCTGTCTCTGGTGCTGGTTGGGGGAGGTGATTCCGGCCTCTGTGGGACCGCCGGAAGTGGGGATGGGCCTGAACATGCCTGCACAGAAGCCCATGTAGACGTCATCAGGCTCCTCATGATCATGGCTCGAATCCAGTGTGTGAATGCGTCGATTAGGGACAAGGTGCAAGTGCAACAGCCAACTTGGCGATCGGTGACCAAGTCCACATAAGGCTTGGCCTAGAGAATTGTCATTGTTTCAACCAACATGTAATGCAATGGGTTCGAGCCATTGTTTCATAGTACCAACATGCAGTGAATTGAGCTTCGTGCATTACTTCAAATGGCTTGATCTCGAAGATTAGGAGTTCATAGTCATGGCAACCAGCCCTACATGCTATGGGTATATTCGGTCATGTTCCGGAGCAGAAGAGGGATCAAAGTTTGTAGTAGGGGCTACAAATGGAGGTGAAAAAATGCAAGCGAGAGAGTGTGTATAGTACGATGTATAGACAAGAGTGGTCCCCTGCCTCACCTTGTATAGACAAGAGCCATGGTTAAAAATTTGAGAACGTAAACAGCTATACTTGGATGTGAGCTTCATCCAAACTACCAGTGAACGGCAGACATGAACACCACATAGGAATAGCAGGGATAAGGACGTACAGATAGCAAGAACAGCAGGTGTGTGTGTTCTCGGCAAGAGGAAGAAGACGACTTTCCTCACATTCGGTTCGGTGCCCTCCATCCACGATGCTGGTTCCTTTAGTACATACAGCTGAAGCAATTTCTCTGTTCCAGCCCACTTGGCAGCCCGTTTTAGCCCATCTGACTGTCAAGTCCGTGACAATACCCTGCCGACGTCGGGATCCAGATCCCAGGCCGAGATGACAAGATCATCTGCACCGAGATCCTCTTGTTTTGTACCTTGATTGTTTATTTAAATTTGATTTCATTTTTTGTGGCTACATGCATGGTTCAATCTGTGCAATGTCCAAGAACCTGACCAGTGCACCGATGAAGCTGTTGTCTACTTGTCTGTGCAAACAGACTAATTTTTTCTTCGTACCGAACGCGTGCCACCATTCGACGAAGCACCTGACTGATTTCTACGACAGTACGATTCACATAGCCACTACACCATGAAGCACACCTCAGGCTCTGTATTGGCTGCATGCAGTTAGAGCTCCAGATGCATCTCACTTCCATGTTCCATGACACAAGTTTCAGGATTATATGCATATAACATCATCACAGTAATCGAAAAAAACATTGTTTGTGTCTTGTTACTGATCGATATATAAAAGACATGCATGTGGCAATAGGTCATATATATATAGGCACTCTCTCGCTTACATACAGGCACTCTCTACTTAAATGTGAGTTGAAGCAGGTTGGACATAAGGCCACCTAAGCAATCCCTGGCTTACATAAGTATGTAAGTAAATTTTTCAACTGCCAACTCACATTGAAGTTCGATTTTCAACTGACAATTATGAAACTAGGTAGCAAACACCCTCCAACTGTTAATTAAAATCGGTTTTCTATTTTTGGGAGGCGCTTAAAATTTATATTATTTTTTGATCATTTTAGCATCCTCAAATGTTTTGAGTTTTTTTCATTTGAGGACGTTAAGATGCTAAAAAATAATAAAAAATTTCAGCGCCTCCTAAAAATAGAAATCACTTTTGAAAGCTATCGAGGACCAAATTTGTTTGATTTTGATAGTTGGAGGGTGTTTGTTACCCAGTTTCTTTTTGAAGGTTGAAAATAATTGGAGGTTAACCGGTTTTTAATGGGTGTCTGTTACGAAATTTGTTTGAAGGACCACTTTTAAAAGGATGTCGATCTGTTACCCGGTTTCAATATGAATTGGAGGTTGAAAAGTGTATCGTACCCTTTAAGTAATTCACATTTTCTTAATTAGATACACCTAACCATACACTAGTTTGGTCAATCATATTATGGGGCTAAGATTTTTTAACAAATTTCCCCCAAAATCAGACTAAAATATTAAATTTCCATGCAATAACTAAAGATGGAAAAAGAGAACAAAAGGTGGGAAGGGGCTTCAACATGTGGGTGATTTAGGTCACAATTGTAAGCACTGGTTTGTTCAATGTGGTGTAGTTATTACCATAAAGCCTATTTGAATGAATGTGAATATAGTTGTTGAGACAAGGGTTTGTTCTAATCAATGAGTTGACCCCTTGGCTGTCATATAAATATATTGTAACACAGTAACCGATGCTCGATTGCACAGTACTAGAGAATGCGACCCTAACTTCCATAATGTCTCTAATGAACAAAACATGGGCATGAGACTTGTGTTCGATCTGCACCTGTTCAGGGCTCTGTGAGGTTTAGTAGAGTTCCAACACGTACAGCTGCACTGAGCAACTTGAATCAAAAGGTTTTGGCAACTCAGTTTTTGGTTCTTGAAAATTTCAGTGGAAAGGATGATGTGGTGCGGCTTAGTCTGCTTGTGGAGGAGGACACCGGCATTGCTGGTTAGTTCGCCTGTAGGAGAGGATCGCGGAGACATGAAAAGCATCTTAGAGGATCATGGACACCTGCATTGCTTTCATTACTAATATAACTGAAATGACCAGAAAACTTTCATTTCAATTATCCATATCAAGATAATATGGAAATTTCTTTAACTTTTATCTAAATCATGAGTAAAATTTGCTATGGGACATTGACTGTGAAGTCACATTACCTGCCTCACTCATATTTGGTCCCCGTATGAGTAAGGATCCTGTTGGGGATCCTCCTGTTTTTCATCTCTATAATACAATGAATCTCAGCTCTCCTACGCTTTCAAAAAAAAAGTCACATTACCAATGAAAAAAAATCTAATTGGTTGGTGACAACTCTGGTATAGGAACTGCTAGAAGACGAGGTACCCCTTCACAAGCGTTGCCCCTATGCCGTCCCTACTGACTGAGGTAGGAGATAGAACAGAGCGGATGACCGACGCCTTCACCATACCGTTGCGCTGGAAAATGATGTCTCTGCCCTTGTCTCGTCTTCTTCCCCTCCTCACAACTAAGTCTAAACTATAGTGTGTCCGCAGTTCAACTGCTCGTATGTAGCAGTGGTCACCATTAGCAGGGGAAATGATTCAGTTTTGCTTCTTGCAAATTACAGTGGATGGATGACGTGGTGCCGCTCAGTCTGCTAGTGCAAGGAGACACCGGCATTACTGGTTATTTTGCCTGCAGGAGAGGATCACGGGCATGTGTAGGGCACTAAGGCATCATGGTGCAGTTGAACAGGGCTGTGGTACAACATGGATGCAAATAATTTTGTGCTTGCTTTTAACGCCTGTTTGGTTTGGGCCTCCTAAACTTTAGTCAGCTAAATAAGATAGTCATCAAACCTAAAGATTAGCCTCTGATTTAGCTGAGTAAGATTAGCCTCTGATTGAGCTGAATAAAGTTTAGGAGGCCCAAACCAATACGGCCTTACTTTGGTGTTAGGCTCCACCGCACCTCAAATTTGTTTCATATCCTCTTAGCCCGAGATGTCATGTTAAGTGTATAACTGTGGATGCATCCCACGCTACCGTGATAAAACCATTTAGGACTTTGTGCATCCACAGTTTCCTATTGGATTCGGCTAGCTATGAAACACATTACTTTTCTATGATACTGATTGACACAAGGATAAACATAGAGAAGCAGGATGGACACACGCCATATATATATGCACTCTCTGGTTCACAAAAGTATTTCACCAACCGATTTTGATGTTTGAATGTATATGCAGGTACATACTAATAGCTGCTGCTAAGTTAATATTTTCCAAAAAAAAAACATCCATATAGGTATTGTAATTAATTAATATCTCCAACAGTAACATAATTTGGCTCGTCAAATCAAAATGTCCAGGAACTCGTGTTATACACACAGACTTGATGATTAGGACTTGACTCGATCCCCTAAGAAAAGATTACGCTGCAGTTAGGGCTATGCCATTTGCTAGCACTAATAATGCACAAGATGCATCAGTATTTTTTCTTGCACGCATATAAGAAAAGATTATGCTTCTTAACTACTGCTACAATTTCTGTGTAAGCCTATCAATAAACAAACTACACAGGCTTCATTGAAGGATGTGGAGTTATCTTGCGCCATTCACATTGTCTACTGGGCACTGAGGGCCAATGTGTCCAGGCTATGTGAGTAGGAATGTGTGCAGCAGTATCCAACACCAGAGTTCATGTCATCGTGACAGAGGCATGTGTGACAGCGGTATGGAGCTTAGCTGGATTCCTGATGTGTCGCATACCAAGGATGAAACAAGAAATGTGTGGCATCGATTCTGAACACTGAATACCATGATGTCTGCTACTATATATCTTACAGCAAGATGGCATGTTATTTAACATTGCAGTGGTGAAATAAACCAAACATTCAGATCTGTTTCTCATCAATGATGAAATAGTTCACCAAAAACCACTATTGCAAATTATTTCTGAGGGCGTTTGCATTGATGTAGCTACATATCTGAATGAAGCCTCCTAATTAAGTCTGTCCTTCCAGGACAAGCTATAAAAATAAGCCAAATCATTGAAATTCATGTAGCTTTTAATTTGGTATAATCTAATCATCCTCATCCTTAACAAAACCGTTTGTCTAATTCATACCATTAATTACAAAACCGTCTATTCCTCGCACCCAACTATCAAACCAGTTCACTTTTGACACCTGAGCAGGGGCAAAGCTGTTTTGACCGACGCTAGGTGGTTTGGACCATGTGGGGCCACGTGTCAACCACTCATGACCTCCCTCCATCTCCAGAGCACGCCACGGTGGGCGCGAGGCACTGGCATGGCGTGGCGGCGGCGGCTGCGCGGCACGCGAGGCAGGGTGAGTTCATGCGCACGGCGTACACCAACTTCGACTTCGACGGCGCCACGCCATCCTACGGCTCCTCCACGCCGGGATGCCGGGGACCGGGTACCGCGTCACGTGCCTCCTCCACACTGCGCCGTCCACCTCGGCGCCCCGGTGGCTGTCGTCGTCATCGTCGTCGTGCGAGTCGTCCAGCTACATCGGCTTCGTCGCGGTGTGTGACGACGAGGCCGAGATCGAGCGGATCGGTCTCCGTGACGTCGTCGTCGCGTTACGTGGTACCGCTACGTGCGGCGAGTGGGTGGATAACTTCAAGTCCGGCCTCACACGGCTCCCGTCGTCCACCGCCGGCGAGGAGGAGCATCACGGTGACCGGGCACAGCCTTGGCGCGGCACTCGCGGTGCTCACCGCCCACGAGATCGCGACGATGTTGTTGACACAAAAAGCGTCAGGATCTGCGAACACCTCGGGCTTATACCCAAATTCGATTTCCAAAGGTGTGCCAGTCGATTTGACGAGTTAATCGATAAGGACGATAACTAGAACAAGATCTGAACGAGACAATGGCGATGCGCCCGGATGTCAAGGCTCAAACTTGATCAGGATAACTAGAGTAGAGCTGAACGAGACGACAGCGATGCGGCCGAACGTCAAGTCTCAGGTTGCACAAACGCGGAACTTGCAAGGGTTGACGGAGATTGAAGAGATGCAGCCCGTCGAGACTTGAAGAACTCGTAGGTAAACTAGATCTAATGCGATAAAAGTAGAATTGCTGAAAAGTAAATAAGAATAATAGATTTGTTTGATATATGATTGATTGCTTTTTTTCTCACGACCCCTAAGTACATATTTATACTCCGGTAATAGGAGTTGTAGACAGACACTACTCGTACCTTTCCTAAACAAAACAAACTCCTATTTTAAAGGAAATAACTGACTCGCACAGCAGTCGGACCCAAATAACAATAATATTTTCCTAAACAAACACCTCTATTTTTAAGGAAACAAACGACTCGTGCAAGTTTCCTTATTTCTTCTCCCCGATGAAACTTTCCATCGACATATCCTTCCGATCCGCAACTTCCTTTTAGCGCCATCGGCAACTGTATGCTCACGTTAGCCATGTCATCTCTCATCGGTAACATCCCTGCATGCTTCATCATTAGCGCCCTGGTTTTATTCTCATCGGCAACTTTGACCGATGATCTTCCGATGCCGATAGAAAACGGCTACCGATCAGAGTAAGTCAACCCTTTTGATAATCTGCAACCTTCTATCGCCATCGGCAACTCTCTGCTGACACCAGCCACTTCATCCTGCTTCCATCGGCATCATCATTCATCGGCAGCTTTCCATCTTCATTGGCAATATTCTTCAATCGGTAACTCTTCACTCCTGAACCTGCTTTTACCAACCAACTTATCGGCAAAAATCGTCCAGTTTCCATCGGCAACAAACTTATCTCATTTGCAACATTCACTCTCATCGGTAATCTCAACCGATGACCCTCTGATGCCGATAGAAAACGGCTACCGACCAATGCAAGTCTTAGCTCATTTGGCACATGCCGAAAAACGTTGTCAACACATGCCCCCCAATTTTGGAGCGTAAAATATTTTACGCGCCGAAATTCTCTATGCCGCAATCTTCTCCTCTAAGGCACCTGTGTAAATTCCTCGATTTCCGCGTGCGAAAATTGCAAGTTACCAACAGAACTCCGAGACTGCAGTGTAAACAGTTACAAATCCAATCATATCGCCTCGATCAGCGCGCAAATTCACTACCATACCCTTCCATATTCTCGCCTCGTGCAAAGAAAATACCCTAACTAGGCTTATAAAATTTACCACCATTCAATCTGCCTTTCACTCCGAGCTCGCATTCATTTTTACCCCCGTCTTCAAACCTTCTCCGGCGCTCCCAAGAGTCCTCCGACGTCCTCAAGAACTCCTTCTGCTCCAATGGCGATCAACTTTGATGTTCCCGCGGTAAATCTTTTCCCTTCTCAATCTGCCTCCCGCGATTTTTCGTTCTGCGCCGCTCCGTAATTTTTCTTTCTTCCCCTTTTACTGTTTGAACCCTAGGAACTGCGCAACAAGATAGTGATCCCTCTGGATCAATCACATTTTCACTGCCTGGGCCCAATGGGGAATACCGATCCTACTGCGCTCATCAATGCAGAGACCAATCGCATCCCTTTTAGATCTAAGTGTTTCAATCTAGGGTTGTGGAGGGTTGCTTTCCGCTCATGGCCCAAACCAACCAAAGGTTGGAAGAATTGGTATCTCAGGATGGCTAGAACACAGCAAGTTTACTGGGCAGAGCGCAACCTGGACCAATGCACTAAGCTTTCTATTGCCGATATGGCGAAGAACGAGAATATGATGATGGCCGCTTCTTACTTTTGGTCCGACACAATGAACGCATTCTTATTCAGACATGGACCAGCCACCCCCACTCTTGCCGATGTGCACATGCTTACCGGCCTTGACGTCTTCTCTGTCGATCCCTCCAATCTTTTCGGTAGGAAACCCGAACATCGGGTAATCACACGCAACATCGTCGGCTGGACTGGATATATTCGAGAAAACTAGAAGACTGGATCGGTAGGTCAGAGGGAACATGCCATCTTCCTGAACATGTGGTTGGAAAAGTTCATCTTCTGCGGTAGAATAGTTAGACCTACTACTATGTACCTTCTGCAGCAGAGCTTCTGGCCGATGGAGCAAGACTTCCTCTTGGTCGATACCTCCTTGGTTCGGTATATCACCTCCTTCATCAGGTATCCAGAAAGCTATTGCTAGGCGAGCCCATCGGCAACCTCGGCAATCCATGGTGGTTCATCAACATATGGTTGAATGTACACATGCATAAAGCCCTCTAGTTCGACTTATTCAATCAACAATTTCCAAGGGACATATCGGAGGACTATGAATTTAATGATGATGAATCGGCAACCCGTTTCCCACTCAACTTTGGGGAGGCCATCATCGTATTGTCAGGAACCGATGCCAATGAGGGTCAGTTCGACATGTTTTTTTAGAGACTTTACTGCGGGATTCCAGCTACAGAACGGGTCTGGTGGCCTTATATTGATCAGGACAACCGATTTCCACTTTCCTTCAATCTTACCGATGGAAATATACCACAAAATGAGTTGATCATGAAGGCCACCATCATTCCTCGGGCCATCCCAGTTAACATCTTTGGGACCGGAAAGAATACTTCTCCAACTTATGAGTTTTACTATCCATCGGCAGTAGCAAGACAGTTGGCATTTGGTCAGTTGCCGATCAAGTTCAGCTATGCCAACGTGATAAAACCAAGAGAGATCATCTCTAGCGCCATGGATTGGAACAAAATCGTCACTCTTTATGCTCACGCCGATGCATCAAACATTGATTTATCCTCTTGGGCACCAACATCCTTCATCACGGAGTCATACAAGTCCTGGTGGCAAGAATGGAAAAATCAACTATTCCCCAAGTCGTCGCATTACTATCGACATTTGATCGACGTCGATCACATCATTCCCGATGATGCAGTAAGTTCTTCATTCTAATTCATCTCTTATTATTTACCTCTACTATTGGCATCTGACCCTCTTTTACTAACAGGCTGACGATCCAATCCCTCGAACGAGCAAGAGCGGCAAGCACTTCAATCTTCGAATGATGAACCCCATATCAATCATCGGCAACAAGGCTCCTACGTTGGCTGCTTTCACCCCTCAAAGGGTACCCAAGGTCATCCTCAAGCCCGGGCCGACAACTACTAGCACCACTACTACTCCATCGGTTGTTGCCGCTGTCTTGGCGCAAGCTTTCGCAGTAAGTTCTTATTTCATTTATACCGATTACAAACCCTCATCGGCAACATTCACTTTATTTAACTTGCACCAAAAATCCTTTGCAGGCAACGGGCTCATCGGCAGCTACTCCAAATGTACAAGCTTCTCTGACTCAGGCTGCCGATGCCCCCAAGCTTCACAGCGAAAACGCGCCGGCTCACCAACTGCTGCCCCGAAGAAGAAACGCTTGAGGCGAGCCACTCCATCCATGCCATTAACTCCAGCTGCATCACCAACTCCCGTTGATGCATCAATACCAGAGCCAACATCGGCGTCCATTCCTGAGCAACCATTGGACGAAACTCCCGACCAGGAAATGATACCATCGCTGCAGAAACCAGCTGCAACAATGGAGACAACATCGGCATCGGTACTAGCACCAACACCAACTGAAATCCACGACCAACGGACAACATCATCACCACAGGGGTTAGCCACCACGGCAGAGGCAGCACCGGCAACAACACACCCAGCACCAACCGTTCCTCCCACGGAGGCAAGTTCATCGGCAACCGTTGCCGATCTTCAAGATGATGCCACGCCAGCTGCCTTCCCGAGCCCAAGGCAAGAGATCTGCTTTAAGATGGTAAGTTGACTCATTCTGTAACACAAACTTATGATCGACAAGCTCTAATCTTCTTCTTCTTCAAGCCCAAGATTCTCTGAATAGTTTATTTTCCTTCGCCGTCAATCTCCCTGACGAAGACGGAGAGGAAGAAAGTTCTGCCCTAGATTTATCGGCAGATGCTAAACTCAAGCTCGAAGCATTGCTATCTTTACTGCAACAAGACACACCTCATCTCGTTCAAGACTCCACTGCAGTAAAGATAGCTTTTAAAGACATTCAAGGCCATCTATCTACCGATATAGAAGAAACACTCTTCCAGGCAGCATTTCTTGAGAGCAAGCAACTTCAGTATCAAAGGCTCTCTCGCCGTATAGCCGATAGGACTGCTCAATCAGAACTTGAAGAGAAAATGCTTCAATTCAAGCTATATGCCGATGAAAAACACAAGGACATAGGTCGCCTAGAAGCTTTCGGTGTTGAGCTTGATCAAGACATTGCCCATCTATCGGCAAGGAAGGAAAAGCTATTAGCAGAGCTAAAACAAGTTGACAAAGCCTTGATCGTAGCCAATCAACAGAAGACTGAACTTCCAAGTGCCATCCAAGATTTACAACAAGAAAGAGATGCCGATGCACGTCAAGCCCTCCGGATGAAGAAAAAGATCAAACCAATAGAAGGATTTGCCGACGACGATGCCAAGGAGATAGAAGAAATAGAGCAAATTCGCTTGCGTGCAATATCAGTTATTCAATCCTTGTTGTAATTTCAGTCCAGTGTATCGGCAGCTGTAAACTTAACGTCCGATTTTGCTTGTAATATATCATTAGCACGCTTTCTGCCGATGTTCTATCAGCACTTTTACTTTGTATTTCTTCATGCATCTACCCAAATACTAGGATAATACTTCTTTAAATATTTACCGTTAATTGCTCTGGGAAACGCAACCCCTTCGAGGGTTTCCAAAAGATAGGCATTACCAAGAACTGACCGACTTATCCGAAATGGACCTTCCCAATTAGGAGACCATTTTCCAAACTTAGAACTCTTAGTCCCAATCGGTAAAATCAATTTCCATACCAGATCACCATCGGCAAATTCCTTCAACTTTACTTTCTTGTCATACCACCTGACGACCCTCTTCTTGTTTTCTTCAATGCTGATCAAAGCCCTTAACCGATGACTCGCTAGATCTTCTAACTCATCCTTCATAAGAGTACCATAATCATCGGTTTTCAATTGGTCCTGAGAAGATAATCGCCTAGAACTAGTTTTAATTTCCCAAGGCAAGACAACATCATGCCCATAGACCAATTGATATGGCGAAACCTTAGTTGCACCATGACAAGCCATCCGACATGACCAC
Organism: Microstegium vimineum; assembly: GCA_022036555.1. Classification (NCBI taxonomy): domain Eukaryota; kingdom Viridiplantae; phylum Streptophyta; class Magnoliopsida; order Poales; family Poaceae; genus Microstegium; species Microstegium vimineum. The sequence goes on from CM039136.1 coordinate 6,296,134, forward strand.
AAAGTTTCATTCAACACTATATGTCACCTCCTAGGGTTCTCTTCAATCTTGCGCTTGATAAGCTTGATAATTCCCTTATTAGTTGCCTCGGCCTGACCATTAGCTTGAGCATAATAAGGAGAAGAGTTTAAAACTTTGAACCCCATACCGATCGCAAAATCCTTAAACTCTCCCGACGTAAACATGGTTCCTTGGTCAGTCATAATAGTTTGAGGAATACCAAATCAGTAAATGATATGCTCTTTTACAAAATTTATCATATTCGCCGACGTAACCGTCTTCAAAGGAATTGCTTCAACCCACTTTGTAAAGTAATCGGTAGCGACAAGTATAAACTTATGCCCCTTGCTTGATGGCGGATAAATCTGACTGATGAGATCAATAGCCCATCCTCTAAACGGCCAAGGCTTGATTATAGGATTCATTGCCGATGCAGGTACCCTCTGAACATTACCGAATTTCTGGCAATCTTGACATCCCTTGAAGTACTTGAAGCAATCCTCAAGAATTGTCGGCGAGTAATACACATTCCGTCTAATCATCCACTTCATCTTGAATGCCGATTGATGCGCTCCACATACCCCTTCATGAATCTCACCCATCAATTCTTCTGACTCTTCTTTGGCAAGGCATCTGAGCAAAACTCCATCGATTGTCTGATAATACAATTCATCATCAAGGAGCACATACTTGGTAGCTTGAAACCTTAGACGCCTTTCAACCTTTTTAGACGGATTTCTCAAGTAATCAGAAATTTCTTTTCTCCAGTCATCGACAACCATCACCAATGTCATGACTTCTTGAATTGGCTGCTACCTTGAAGCATATTGTGCCAACCGATTAGCTTTTTCATTATACAACCTGGGAATGTGTTCAAGGCGGTATTATTTAAATTCTTTCAATAACTGCAAACACTTCTCATGAGCCACAATTAAAAAGTCACTTTGGCATTCATATGTTCCAATCAATTGATTGATCACCAACATGGAATCACCGAAGATTTCAACAGCATCGGCACGTACTTCCCTGAGTAATTCCAACCCCTTCAGTAAAGCCTGGTACTCAGCCTGATTATTAGTCGAAGTAGCAATAATCGACAATGAGATTTCATACTTTTGGCCTTCGAGGTGAAATTAGAACAATGTCGATGCCTGCTCCTTCCTTGCATGTAGATCCATCAAAGAATAAGGTCCAAGGAGCAATTTGCATGGCGCTTACTGCATTGCAATGTTGAGTAACAAAATCGGCCATCACCTGACCTTTAACTGCTTTAGCCGATTCATACCTCAAATCGAACTCCGATAGCGCTAAAATCCACTTGCCGATTCTTCCACTTAATATCGGCATCGACAGCATATACTTAACCACGTCATCTATGCATATGACGGTGCATTCTGCCGATAGCAAATAATGTCTCAACTTAGTACAAGAGAAGTACAAACAAAGACATAACTTTTCGACGGCCGAATACCTGGTTTCAGCATCCACCAATCTTCTACTAAAATAGTAAATCACACGTTCCTTCCCTTCAAATTCTTGGATTAAGGTTGACCCGATAACACTGTCATCGGCAGACAAATACAATCTGAAAGGTTTCCCGTGTTGAGGTGGAACCAAGACTAGAGGATTCACCAAATATTTCTTAATTTCTTCCAAAGCTAGTTGTTGCTCTTCTTTCTATATAAATTCTTGATTAGCCTTCAATTTCAACAGCGGACTAAAAGACTTAATCTTCCCAGACAGATTAGATATAAATCTTCTAATAAAATTAATCTTGCCGATCAAGGATTGCAACTCAGTCTTATTTGTGGGAGCAACTACCTTGTTAATTGCATCAATAGATTTCCTGCCGATCTCGATGCCTCTCTGATGCACCATAAAACCCAGAAACTGGCCTGCCGATACACTAAATGCACACTTGTTAGGATTCATCTTCAACCCATGCTCCCTTGTGCATTCTAGGATTTTTCGCAAATCGGCAAGATGCTTCTCAAAATTTCCGGATTTAACAACCACATCATCAATATAGATTTCGACTATCATGCCGATGTACTTATGAAAGATAAAATTCATTGCTCTTTGATAATTAGCACCGGCGTTCTTCAAGCAAAAAGTCATTACGACCCACTCAAACAAACCGACATGACCTGGACATCTGAAAGCAGTCTTGTTTATGTCTTCTTCAGCCATGAATATTTGATTATATCCAGCATTACCATCCATGAAACTAATGATTTGATGTCCAGCAGCGGCTTCAACCAATAGATCGGCAACTGACATCGGATAACCATCCATCAGTGTAGCCTTGTTGAGATTCCTGAAATCAATACAAACACGAAGTTTTCCATTCTTCTTATACACAGGAACCACATTAGAAATCCAATCGGCATATCGACATTGCCGAATAAACCCAGCTTCAATTAACTTTGTAATTTCAGCTTTAATGTCAGGCAACACCATAGGATTGCATCGGCGCGCAGGTTGCCGATGTGGTTGAAAACCAGACTTAATAGACAACCGATGTTCGACTATTGATCAGTCTAAACCAGGCATCTCTGTATAATCCCAAGCAAAACAATCTTTATATTCTTTTAATAAGTCAATCAATTGCTGCTTACATTGGGAATCTAACTTAACACTAATAAAAGTAGGCCTATGCTTATTACCATCGCCGATATCTACTTCTAATAAATCATCGGCCGATGTGAACCCCTATCCCAGTTTTCCATCATCGGCGAATCGATCCATTAAAACTCCTCTTCAGGACCGACTGCTTGGATCGGTGTAATGCGGTAATTGGCAACTTTGAGGAACTCCGTGTCCCAAGCCTCATCTGATATGCACCTGGTTTGCTCATAAGTTTCTGATTCTGCTGATGCAACAATTGATGGAATTTCACTCCGGACGACTTCAATCTTGTCTCCAACCCATTGCACGAGGCTTTGGTGCATTGTAGAAGGAATGCAGCAATTAGCATGGATCCAATCACTTACTAGGAGCAAGTTGTAGGTGCCTTTGCCACTGATCACGAAAAACGTTGTCGGCAAAGTTTTACTGCCGATGGTTAATTCAACACATACGACTCCCATAGCTGGCGACACATTGCCTTCAAAATCTTTAAGTTTCATGTCCATCTTGACTAAGTCTTGGTCACCTTTCCCAAGTTTCCTGAACATGACATATGGCATTATATTGATTGATGCCCCACCGTCCACCAGCATCTTCGTCACGGGCTGCCCATCCACTTTACCTTTGATGAACAGAGCTCTTAAGTGCTGCCTTTCATCATCGGCAGGCTTCTCAAAGACAGCTGTCATCGGATCTAACACCAAATGTGCCATCTCAGCAGCTTCTTCCTCAGCATCGACAGGTGCCATGAATTCCATCGGCAATATGACGACCATATTGATTTCTGCCGATGGATCCATATCCTTGCACTTTGGCCTCCATTCCCTAACTGGGGAGTTCTCTCTTGCAGAATTTTCACCGTGATATAGATCGTTCCGGCGTTCGTGCTGCATCCTTCTTTTCTGACTCTTTGTCAGACCCTTGGGGCACCATTGAGGAAGCTTAGTCTTCCAAACAGGTTGGTGCCGCTTCTCACTGCTAGTATCGGCACCTTTCTTATGTTTGGATTTCTGGAGAATATTTCCTCATCGGGCATTCTTTCATTGGCCATTTCCTCGAGCTCCTCCTGACTAACGCGCCTGCCAAGTCTATTATGTGCGCTGAGTTTGCCCCCCAGCCGATCATGCGCTGATTTCTTCTCTTTGATCGGCGTGCGATAGCTTGATGCTCGATCATCAAAACAGGGTTTCTTTTCTGACCGATTGGCAGGATAGTATCCATTGCATTCTAGGCAATTATCGGCAGTAGGTAATTTAATACCTTCTTCCCAGCAATGAACGAAGAAGGGACACCTCCAATGGTCTTTATGCCGAAGCCACTCTTGACATCTCTCTTCCTCCTGCCGCCGATATCGTTCTTCCTGCGATTGCCGATAATCTTGTCTTGGCCGCCTATGCGTGATTATAACACCAGGAGCCATCTTGGCATTACTGCTTTCATCGGCAACTCTCTTGCCTTTTCTGTCATCGGCAAACTTCTTCACACCACGTTCAACTACCTGATGGTCTGGATCCACTGATGCATTCTTCCTGGCAGCTTCCGATGTTAACACTTTAGTTTTTTCAGTAGTTTCCAACGTGTTATTTGGAAACGGATGCTAGTCAATCTTCATTGGCTTCTAGGCTTTAGTATTTCCAAACGTGATTTGCCCAGATTCAATTTCTGATTGCAACTGCTGCCTAAAGACTTTGCAATCATTGGTGCTGTGTGAAGTTGCATTATGCCACTTGCAATACCTAATCCTTCTAAGCTCTTCGGCTGATGGAATTACCTGGTTAGGCGCCAGCTTGATCCGCCCTTCTCTGAAGCAATAGATCAAACATCCTATCGGCCTTGGTAATGTCAAAGGTGAACCTCTCAGCTTCCTTCTGGCCAAACGGACAGGATACCGACTTCTTTTCCTTAACCCATTCAGCGGTGCCAATGCTCAGCTCTTCATCTGACTCAGAATCCTCTTCTTGCCCAATGAAGGCCACCTTCTTGTTCCAAGTCTTTCTGGGCTCAAAAGTTTTAACATCCTGATCGGCAATCCTGTACACCAGATGACTTAGGCTTTTAAATTCTCGAGATGCATACTTATCTTTGATATGCGGCAGTAGTCCCTGGAAAGCCAAATATGTCCGTTGCCGATCATCAAGTACCAGGATGTAGCACTTGTTCTTTACGTCTCGCAGCCTCTGAACAAAGTTTTCCACCGATTCATCATTACGCTGCCTCAGCTTGACTAAATCGGTAAGCTTTTTCTCATACACGCCAGCGAAGAAGTATTTATGAAACTGCGTCTCCAGATCGGCCCATGTGATTATAGAGTTCGGAGGCAGTGAAATGAACCACGTGAACGCCGATCCAGACAATGATGATGAGAACAATCTCACCCTTAGCTCTTCTCTGCTGACAGCTTCTCCACACTGGATAATGAAGCGGTTGATGTGCTCCATCGTTGACGTGTCATCTTGGCCAGAGAACTTGGTAAAATCCGGCACCTTGTATCGATTTGGAAGAGGGATTAAATCGTATCCCAGAGGGTATGGCTTCCAATAAGAGTACGTGTTAACCTTGGGTTTAATGCCGAATTGTTCCTTCATCACTTCGGCAATCTTATCGGTCCAGTGCGCATCCTGTTCTTGCCGACTCATTGGTTGGACGTTGATCGGCGGACCCGGCTGATGCGCCCCTTCGGGTCTTGGTGGCAAAGCGCTTGAAGTAATTGGTGCATGCGCAGTACCAATCATCTGAACATTATGCATCGGCTGATCGGCTGATGGGTAGCTTTGCACACTCACTGGATTATGCTGTGGCATTACATTCATCGGTTGCTGTACCGATGCTCCACCTTGAGTGTTTGCCAAGTATTGATACCCTGGTTGTACGACCTGATGCTGAATTGGTGGAGCAGTCCAACCAGGATTGTAAGTCATCGGCATATAATTCACCGATGGCTGATAGATAACCGGAGCGTGTTGCTCCTGTATTCTGGAGCAATCAATAATTGGACTACCTTGAGGCCTTGGTACTCCAGCTTGAGGATTTGCCACAACCATAGGCTGACTCGTATTTGCAGGACCCTGCTGCATCGGTAAAGAACTTGTCAATGGTGGCATTAGAGGCATTTTAGGTATCTCCACCTAAAGCTCTTCTGACGGCAATTGCATACTTGAAGCAGACGTAGCATAATGCATCATAAGATTCATCGGCTGCGAAGACATTGCCGATGCCATAGGACCGCTCCATGCTGTACTGTTACCCTGGATTAGATTGGAATCAACAAATGGATTTGGAGGCATACCGTATCCCGACCAGTTGATGAGAGTTGGCTGACTCTTAGCTGCGGGTCCTGACATTGCTGATGCCACTAGATCTGTATTCAACGGAGTGACGCTTGCAGGGCTCGATCTTGGTGGCGTAGCCACATCGGCAGACGGATCCACAGGAGTGGAAGACGCCATTGGAACTGCCGATGGGTTATAGATACCGATCCAGGTTGATGATACGCTGGACCAACATAACGGGGTGCATGTCCTTCCTTGAAAGATTGCATGACAGCATTGTATACAGTATTGGACAACACATTGGAGTGGCTAACTAATGCTTGATTTAAAGCAGAATTAACCATCTCTTGCAATTTACCAGGATTGGCGTCGAAAGTGACCTGCCGCGGCAACGACGGATCTTGCTTCTGGATGGCTTCGCCGCTCCTGTTGAGGCTGAAGGACTTCAAATATAACTGCTTGTACTCCTCCATAGCCCGCTCCATAGCCAACTTTTGATCATCTTTCAGATTGGCTTCGGATACTTCAATGACGTTCCTCGGATTCACGTCCGTATTATCACCCATGATAGATGTATAATTGGTCCCACCGGGTGTGCCAAAAGAGGTGTTGACACGAAAAGCGTCAGGATCTGCGAACACCTCGGGCTTATACCCAAATTCGATTTCCAAAGGTGTGCCAGTCGATTTGACCAGTTAATCGACAATGACGATAACTAGAACAAGATCTGAACGAGACAACGACGATGCGCCCGGATGTCAAGGCTCAAACTTGATCAGGATAACTAGAGTAGAGGTGAACGAGACGACAGCGATGCGCCTGAACGTCAAGCTCAGGTTGCTCAAACGCGGAACTTGCAAGAGTTGACGGAGATCGAAGAGATGCAGCCCGTCGAGACTTGAAGAACTCGTAGGTAAACTAGATCTAATGCGATAAAAGTAGAATTGCTGGAAAAGTAAATAAGAATAATAGATTTGTTTGATATATGATTGATTGTTTTTTTTCTCACGACCCCTAAGTACATATTTATACTCCGACACTAGGAGTTGTAGACAGACACGACTCGTACCTTTCCTAAACAAAACAAACCCCTATTTTAAAGGAAATAACTGACTCGCGCAGGAGTCGGACCCAAATAACAATAATATTTTCCTAAACAAACACCTCTATTTTTATGGAAACAAACGACTCGTGCAAGTTTCCTTATTTCTTCTCCCCGATGAAACTTTCCATCGACATATCCTTCCGATCCGCAACTTCCTTTTAGCGCCATCGGCAACTGTATGCTCACGTTAGCCATGTCATCTCTCATCGGTAACATCCCTGCATGCTTCATCATTAGCGCCCTGGTTTTATTCTCATCGGCAACTTTGATCGATGATCTTCCGATGCCGATAGAAAACGGCTACCGATCAGAGTAAGTCAACCCTTTTGATAATCTGCAACCTTCTATCGCCATCGGCAGCTCTCTGCTGACACCAGCCACTTCATCCTGCTTCCATCGGCATCATCATTCATCGGCAGCTTTCCATCTTCATTGGCAATATTCTTCAATCGGTAACTCTTCACTCCTGAACCTGCTTTTACCAACCAACTTATCGGCAAAAATCGTCCAGTTTCCATCGGCAACAAACTTATCTCATTTGCAACATTCACTCTCATCGGTAATCTCAACCGATGACCTTCTGATGCCGATAGAAAACGGCTACCGACCAATGCAAGTCTTAGCTCATTTGACACATGCTGAAAAAAGGTGTCAAAAGATGTAGCAGCGACAAGGAGAGGAGGAACACGGCGGCTCCGAGCCGGCGAGGATGATGGTGACGGCCGTGTCGTTCGGCGGGCCGCGCGTGGGCAACGCGGTGTTCCGGCGCAGGATGGAGGAGAGCGGCTGCAAGGTTCTCCGCGTCGTGAACTCGGACGACATCATGACCAAGGTGTCGGAGTTCCCGGTGCACGATGAGCATGACGACAAGCGGCGACGAAGGGGAGGATGAAGGTGAGGCTTCTGCCGAGGTGGCTCGTCTCCAAGATGGCGGGGTGGGCGTACGCCGACGTGGGGCGTGAGCTGCGGCTGAGCCAGGCTGGCCGCGCGCCACGGTGGGCACGAGGCACTGGCATGGCGTGGCGGCGGCGGCTGCGTGCACGCGAGGAGGTGGCTGTGTGAGGCACTGGCATGGCATGGCGCGGCGGCGGCGCTGCGCGGCCACGCCGTACGCGTGCTCTGGAGATGGAGGGAGGTCATGAGTGGTTGACACGTGGGCCCCACATGGTCAAAACCACCTAGCGTCGGTCAAAACAGCTTTACCCCTGTCTAGGTGCCAAAAGTGAACTGGTTTGATAGTTGGGTGCAAGGAATAAACGGTTTTGTAATTGTGGGTATGAATTAGACGGACGCGATAGTTGAGGGGTGAAAACTAGACTTAATCCTAAATAATATTAGCCAAGTTTAAATAATATTGTTCCTAAATTTGTATGTAAAGTACCCACCATATCATTATAAAATATAAATAAAAAAAACCCCAGAATTTGTATTTACATAAGCTATATCAAGATAATATAAAAACATTTATACTTGGTGATTCAGTTTCAAACGAAGGCAATATGTTTCTTTTTTACAATGCAGTAATTATTCAGTGCAAGATGAATTCAGACCTCATATATACAATTGTCTCTCTAACACTGCCCTCCACCGGTAGGCCCTCCAAAGATGTAAATAAAACTAAAAACAAAGTATATCGAATACAGGCTTCTGTTACATTTCATGTTCAGAATGTGGATAAGGTTTCTTTTTAGTTTCAAAGAAAAAAACCCAGCAATGAAAGTTGAATATGTCTAAGCACGTTGATGCCCCTACAGGCCTAGATGACTCAAGGAGAATCGAAACAACCTTGTTTAGTAGTAGTGTCTGGAGAAGAACTAGGCTGCCCGACCTCATGAGCAGCTACTGATTACCTCTCTCGTTGACGTTCTAGCTAGCTAAAGATCTTTGCAACTCTGCATCCACATTGACGAATTGTGGAAGCGGCCTTGACACTAATAAGAGTCATTGCAGCTAGTATTATTCTCGTTGCCTGTGATATGTTTCAACAAGAGCAGAAGTACTTGTTGCATCCAATTCTTAAGACCGAAATTGTACTACAACTCCGACATCCTCCAACACTGCTGCTTCCTACACTGAGAGAAACATGGCAGGAGGCAGTCTTGTTGCCAGTGTTATCTTCGAATTGCAGCTGAAATTCTTGTTGCATCCCACTTCTATGACAAGAACTTGCTTTTTCTTTAGTTATATATTGAAAATTAATTAGATATTACATCAGCACATAAATACTAGCATCAACACACAGCCTAGCACCATGTTCACTATGGAAACAGGGCCTTAGAAACTCAACTTTTGAATTATCAAACAATCTTCAATGACAACAAGGTTTATACTGTAGTTTAGATTTTGACATGATCTAAAACTCGTTTTTGACATGACCTACAACTTTACGTGACTATGTCTAGCACAAACTAGCTACATGTATGCACTACGGACATTCCTAGACTGCTAGGTACACTTTCAATGATGGAGGACGCAGATCAACCTTTTTCTCATAGCCAATTCAGGTCGATCCGGTTGTTGGCGTCATCCAGCTCAGATCCGCTTGCACAAGACATCACCTTGGCATGTTAGTTTGCCCACTGTTGACATTGTTGCACACCTTGGTGTAATGTTTATGCATGCACTGCTCGCCACAACCCAAATTTGCCATGTCTAGCATAAGAACTCCAGGTGGAGCTCCAGATGCATCCCATTCCCATGATGCTTTAATTTAGGACTTTATGAATGCTATTTTGAACTATGAAGAATATGCCATGCAACATGTTGATTTCAAGTTACTGAGTCATGAAACTGAGAGGCACATATTCTATATTTATATATGACTGTGTACAGAACCAAGACGAATACAGGACATATTGGCCCTCTGGCTCACATAAGTATTTCACCAACCTATTTTGATGTTTCAGGCTATATATACTATATGATATGCGTACTACTATTAACCAAGCAAGCACTCGCCATTCATATATGTGGACAGAAAAAAAAGTTGGAGAATGTCCACCGCCATCTGCATGGTTTCATTAGTACATAATTTGTCCTCACCTCCGCAACTTTCACCACCGGTTTGTGTTAAGAACCATGTTATGACCGGTTCGTGAAATGACTTTTTTTTCCAATTTGTGTTAAGAACCGTTGGTGAAAATGCGAGCGATTATCACGGTCGGCTGCTAACACAAACCAGAAGTGATAACTTGTCATTATTGCCAGCATGACTAGAAAGAGAAGTATAGATTTTGATGTGATCAACAGATTTATTTTTTAATGCTGGACGAACTTGAGAAATACGTATCTGATTTTAGTGCTGTCAAAATCTCGTCCTGGCAGTGGCAGTTAACAAACGCTGGTGCTTCAACAATATGACTGCTCCAAGTTATGCTCCTTCTGTGGGTCAAGATGCTCAAATTAAATTGACAGTTCTAATGCCTTCTAGGTCCCATTACATAGAAGCACTAACCAGTTCAATGAATTCGTCTGTTTCATTGTACACCTAGTTAACTGTTGCACCGTTGTCCACAAAAATAGCTCCTTTGTTAATTGAATGAGGATTTTCGCTTGACTAGCTAGGGACCATACTCCTCTCACTCTTGGTGCATAAAACTGGAACACATCTCTATACATCCATGTCAAAACCTCCTAGTTTGCTAATATTTGGAATGTCCAGGTTCAAATTAATACGGCAAGAGTTACCAAGCAACTCTACTTCAAAACTAATTTATAGAGACACTCAAAAGTGTTACACAGCCATTTGTACAAAGGCTTCCACCTCTATGAATCGATTTAGAGAGCCTAGCTGCCAGCTTAAGTGGCTCATATTTCTTTAAATAATTTCCAAAAAATGGCCATACAAAATAAATAGCAACTTATTTTAATCCTAGCAGAAGCCTACTACTATTGTACCCATCCATGGTTGTTTCAAAAAAAAATTAAGAAATTAAAAAGCAAAATGTGTGGACCATTAATTAGTCTCAAATAAAAATTATGTCAACTATATTAGATTATAGATCATGACAAGAACTATATAGTTAGTATGGAAAAAAATTAATGCTGGCATTCGAGGTTGCCATATTTAAACTTCAAATTTTGAATTTCAAATTCAAAGAATTTAAATAAATATTTTAGCCTATTCTCGATCCCCTCACAAAGTCCACTAGCATAGAGTTGGCTTTTAGTCTCGGTTTTCCGAGCTTACAAAAAATATTGCCTCCCACAACTCTGTCCTGTGAGATTTAAACCCAAGACCTCAAGCACTGCCTCACGCGTAGCTTACCACACCACCTACACAATACATCAGACAATAGATGTGATTCTTCCCTTTTGAACCCACATATCGAGAAATCTTTAGGCCCAGTTGGTAGTCTGAGTTAGTGTTACCAACCGGGACTAAATATCCTAGTACCTTTAGTCCCAGTTCGTAACACCAACTGGGAGTAAAGGAGACTCTTTAATCTGGGTTGGTGTTATCAACCGGGACTAAAGGTCAAAACTTGAAACCGGGACTAATGCTCATACTAGTCCCGGTTTCAATTCTATATGGGACCAGTATGCTGAACCAAAAGCCTATTTTCTACTAGTGGTCGTCAAACAAAATATTTTTTACCATGTCAAGATCTACAATTTGATATAAAGTTTATTCACCTAGATTTTTTAGAAAAAAAGTGATTTTTATAAGATACTATTTACATAGGGCCGTCTCTGAAACTGGACTTCCACCTTTGAGTCCTAGATAATTAACAGAGATTGCAAAAAGGCTCCCTCTCAGAATAAAATATTGTGTCACCTAAAATTGATTTATAGCATAAAAGAACATTTTCTATGTGTGCCAATGCTTCATATATATGTTTGGAGAATGGTACGAGTGGTCATATAATCCTTTCATGATTTGTTCAGTTAACAAACAACATTGTAAAGCACAATGCAAGAAAATTAAACTGAAAACCTATTGTATGTACGTACTGATTGAGACAAAACGTCCACACTTTTTTATTGCTCAGTCTCTAGAACAGGTGTCTGCAAGTCTAATATGACGAGGTTTTATATATTATTGAGATATATATCTTTATAAATCTAGGCATGTTTGACTCATTCTTTTGTGATTTTTTTCTTCAGCCCAGATCACTCTCGCAGCTCACTCACATAACAAACAGGCTCTTGTGCATTGCTCCAGCTAACACGTGTAGATGCTAACAACTTCCGGCTGGAAATGTCGAACAGTCCACCGAGGATGCAATGCATGAGTGGATGCAAATAGAACCTTCAGTCTCTTCAGTCGTCCGCGCTAACATGGGGCACCAATTCGTCCACCTACATCATGACTGCCGACCCACTCACACTACCCATCATAGCCACCACGCTGTGCAGCACTCTATCGACTCTATCTTAATTTGTAGCAGCTAGCTAAAACTCCAGATGCATCCCACTCTCATATGGCCCAGGTTTTAGGGCTACGTCTAGGCAATACGGCGACTGCAAATATGCCTCAATGTAAGGACGTTTTTTCGTGTCTCACTGGTTGCCCAAACATACGCCTGTTATGTACGTGCCATTGTGGAAGCAGCATCCACGTACATAGACTATATATAGGCACTCTCTGCCTCATAGTAGCAATTCATATTTCCTTAAATAGCTAGAGACACCTAACCAAACATCAGGTAGCTAGGTCAACCACATTATATATGGCGGCTTTTAGGTTCTTTACATTTTTTTCCCCAGAAGATTGGCTAATAGACAATTAAATTTCCCCCTTGTAACTGTAGGTTGTTTTTTATTTAATTATATTTTGATCTCGTGAAAGAAAGAACAAAAGCTGGCCACCAAGGGGCATCAACATTTGGGGTTTTAGGTCAATTGTGAAAACCGATGTTAGAAATTTAGGCATTTTCAATAGCAATTTAATTCAGAAAAAGATGATAAACAAAAGGTTTGTGACCTCAAGTAGATGTGATTGTGTGATCTAACTGTTATAGCGAATTGATTATCCAGGTCCTGTGTCAAAGGACAAGCTTGTGACATATTTAATCCAATGGAGTTTTTAAGAACTAGAATTTCCCGCATGTTGCTGCAGGTACGAAGAAGTAACTTTGACTTCATTAGACGTTAAACAATGGAAAATAACAAACAATTATATTTTTTCTGCGAATGAACAAACAAGTATAAAATAGATGTTTATGGTAATTTGAATATTCTATTGCCATACTTCTTATTGAACGAAAATATTCAAATGAGTTTATATAGGAAATAATTTCCGGTGATAAATATAAAGGAAGAGTAAATATTGTTAAACAAATTCTCCCCTCAGCTCCAACCTTGTTGTCCAGAATTGCTATGAGGTGGACCTGTAGGTCTTGTTGTTAAACAAATTTTTTGAATAAGACAAGTGGTCCAACTTGAGGTCAAAAAATGTCAAACAAATTATAATTTGAAACGGAGGGAGTATGTTATAAGTTAATACGATACTTAAGTTATGTTTGATAACTTTTGTGTTTCTAAGTTTTAATTTGGTAGAAGTTATAAGTTGTATGGTACAACTTAATATACATAAATTGCTAGTAAAAAATCTTTGAAATATATGCAGCTGAGGTTTTGTCGTCTGATCACTTAGAACACACCAGTACAAACGGAATGAAAATAGATACACCATTCATGAGTTAGTTCTAGAAATTTCAAATAAATATTTCATTTTTTTCTAGATTACATCATCTGATATCACAGCAGAAAAAAGAATCACGCATACACGCGTAAACTGAAACGGACTACCTGCTTGCCAAAGGGGAGAGGTGTGATCTACTTTTTTCTAAAATGGAAACCGACCCTAGCTGTCCGAGCGTTCACGCGATGGGAATCCGGTGTCGTTCACGAACTGCTAGTGCCATCGTGTAGGTCTGGTGATGGCACTGCCAAATATCGCGGACTCTCTGAGCGACTCTGCTTGTGGATGGTAATGTCGCGTGAAGGCAGATGGACTCCAGGACCTTCTACTTCCTCTCGAGCGCAGCAAGTCTATTGCTCCGTCTGGGAAGAACAAATAAACATATGATGCGTGTATAACTCCGGATGCATCTCATTCCCACAGACAAAAGGTTGAGGACTGCATGCATCCAATTTTGCAAAACTGCAGATGTTGTTAGACCTGGAAACAAATTAATGTTTATGCCTTATACTACTAGACCACGCATGCAATAGATAAGGCACAGAATCTATTTATTTATATGATAGTGTGTGGAAGCAGGATGAACATAGCATATATATACAGTCACTTTCACTCACATAAATATCTCAATAAATAGATCCTTGACTGTAGCCCTATATGTACGTAGTAATGCTAAGAAACCACAGATTATTCATATATGTGGGCTTATATATACTACAACATTTCGATGCATGGAAAATAATTATTCCTTGGACAACTACAGTATAATGATCCATATTATTTTTTACAGGGAACACGATCACGGACCCCTATCTACTGGTCGAACTAAATGAAATGGAACAATACACACAACTGAAAATTCAAGAAAAATTACGATATGTGATTTGCATCATCTCCGGTAGTGAGGCCCCAACAGAGGCACTAGAAAAGATAAAATCCTACAAGTTCTTACAGTAATTAGAAACAGTTGTCCTTTGATTTGATAGACTCTAATCATCATCACCAATTTTTTTCTGTAAATTGTCTGGCCATTTTGGTGTATTTTTAATAATTCCTTTATCTTTCTGGGATGGAGCTTGATATATATTATTTTTTTCCATTAAACATAAAAAATATTGAAAAATGGCGTTAATGATATATGGACTAGCTTTGAGGAACCGACATTTTTTTAGATAAAGGATAGTTTATACCCGGCTTCATCTATCAACAGATAGAATCAGACCAATTATTACAAAGGTTCTCCAAATGACACAAACTCTAACAGCAGACACGAGTTTGCAGCATGTCGAAAAGACAAGCAGAACGAAAATAGATTTAAACTAAACATGACCAATAAATCTCGAACACAACCATCCATTAGATCTAAAGAACTGCAACGCCGATCTCTCTAGGTGTTGTCCCGCTTGGATCAACATATCCCGCTGGTCATCATGCCTTTGCAGACTTGCTCATTGTCGAAGTCAATGTGTTCCTCTGAACAGTACATGCGAGAAAGATTTTGGTCTACATTTGTTAAAAATCACTTCGTTCCTGGTTATTCAAATTGCCCAACAAAGCGCTGCAGCCGCGGTTAATAACAATGAATTATACTTTTCGCTTGAAATTTTTGGCCACCTAATAAAAAGGTCATTTATATCATCCGGAGGTGGAATTCCAAAAAGCATATGTACAGCGCGCCATAAGAACTTGGCATAAACACAATCTAAAAAGAAATGTTGTATGGTTTCTGGAGAATGACAGAAGCAGCAATGCGTGTCACCAATCCAGTTACGCCTAACTAAGTTATCCTTAGTTAAGATCACTTCCTTTTTTAGGTACCATAGAAAAAAAATTATTTTCGCAGGTACCTTTATTTGCCATAGATCTTTTGACACTCGAACTCCATTGTTAATTAACATAGCATACATGGACTTGACTGTAAAGGTTCCGGATGCGTTTAGACTCCAAACAAAGACGTCCCTTTGCTCCATTAAGTTAATACTCTGTATAGAGGCTACAATTCTATGCCAATTTGTTAAGTTCGCACCCACTAAATTTCGACGAAAAGAAATTGTTGGGTACAAAGGTAAGGGGTACCCTAAACGTGTGATAATCTAATGCTTAACATAGCAACCATTTTTAAGGCAGGATCCGATCAGCCGTTCAAGTCAATGGAGGAAGGCCCATCACGCAAAGGCCTCCCTCACCGGCAACAGTGACCAGTCGTGGGCCGGCCCATTGCGGGAAACACAGAAGGCAGAATACCCCTCTGCCTCGACCTCGTCTGACGGACAGGGGTCGAACGAACGACCCCTCCACCTCGACCTCGATAGACGGATAGGGGTCTAACGAACGACCCCTCCGCCTCCGCCTCGACCTCGACTGACGGGCAGGGGTCGAATGAATGACCTCTCCGCTACAACCTCGACCCCCCGTGACGGATAGGGGGTCGATCGAACGACCCCTGAGAAGGAAGCTCGATCGACTTACCTGCTCCCGGTATGGGGTAAAGGGGATCCAATGCGCCTACCTACCCCTGCCTAACGCCATGGGCGCCCACTACCGCAGTCAAATCCATCAACTCGCCGCCTGTTGACACCGTTTTTTGGCACGTGTCAAATGGGCTGAGGCTTGACTGGTCAGCGGTCGTTCTCCATCGGTATCAGGAGTCGATAGTGCCGATGGAAGGGTGCTGCGGGAAGACTAAGTGTTTTGCCGATAGAAGCTGATGAGCTTTACCGGAAAGATCGGTAAAGTCTTGCTAAAACTGATTGCCGATAAAGAGTCCTTACCGATTGCCGATGAGGGGTCATTGCTAACTGCCGATGAAGGGTCATTACCGATTGCCGATAAGGACTCGTTGCCGATTGCCGACAAGGGCTCGTTGCCGATTGCCGATGGAAGATAGTTGCCGATTGCCGATAAGGGTTCATTGCTGGTTGCCGACGAGGAGATGTTGCCGATTGCCGATCGGGAAAGTATTGCCGATGCCGATGGGCGTGATTTAACACTTGGTGGCAGCAGAAGACTACAGGTGGCCAGAGGAGAAAGTTGCATGGATCTGCCGATGGAAGGCTTCCATCGAAAAGGAGTATAAGGAAACTGGTGTTCTGTGCCAGTATTATTATAGTAGTTTGAGTCCGACTCTTGCATGAGTCATTTATTTTCCATTAAAATAGGTGTGTTTGTTTAGGAGATAAATATTGTTTCCGGCTCCTGGGTGAGTCAGTTTCCTTTAAAGTAGGAGTTTGTTTTAGGAAGGATACGTGTCGTGTCTCTGTACAACTCTCCATGCGGGAGTATAAATATGTGCCCGAGGGCTATGAAAAAAACAATCAATCCAATCAAAAACAAACCAATTCTACTTTTTATCCTACTTTTATCGCAATTTACCTTCTTATGCATTAGTTATAGTTATCAACGAGTTCTTCAAGCTTTCGACGGGCTGCATCACCTTGATCTCCGTCAAATCCTTGCTAGTTCCGCTTGGGAGTACCTCTAGGCTTTGACAATCCGGGCGCATCGCTATTTGCCTCGTCTAGCTCTGCTCTAGTTATCCTTGATCAATCTGAGCCTTGACGTCCGGGCGCATCGTTGTCGTCTCGTTCAGTTTGTCATAGTTATCATCCTTGTCGATTGATTGGTCAAATCGACTGGCACGCCCTCGACATCGAGCTTTGGGTAATAGCCCGAGGTGTTCACAGATCTGACGCTTTTTGTGTCAACACCTCTTTTGGCACGCTCGGTGGGACCCGATTATATAAATATATTTATCATGACTAATCCCAGGAGTGTCATTGGAGTCTCCACAGCAGATCTGACAGGTCATCAGAAACAGGCTCTGGAGCAGGCAATGGAGGAATACAAGCGCTTGTATCTTAGATCCTTCAGCCTAAACGGGATCGGCGAAGCAATACAGAAGCAAGATCTGCCGTCTCCGCGGCAAACCACTTTCAACGTCGATCCTGATAAAATACAAGAGATGGTTAATTCTGCGTTCAATAATGCATTCATTAGCCAATCCAATGTGTTGTCCGATGTTGTATGCAATGCCGTCAAGCAAACTTTCAAGGGACAGGCACCATATTATGTTGGTCCAGAGCATCGTTAACTCAGATCGGCATCTGTTGCGACTCCATTGGCCGTTCCAAGGGTGTCTTCACCGATTATGAGCCAATCCGTCGATGAGATCATACCACCAGGATTGAGCCCAGCGAGCTTTACTCAGGTGGATACGAATCTGGTGACGTCAGCAATGTCCGGACCTGTCACCCAGAGTCAGCCGACTTCTGCCAACTGCTGGGGATATGGTATGTCTCAAAGTCTATCTGCTGATTCCAGATTGGTCTAAAATAACCATGCAGGATGGAAGGCTCCCATGGCATCGGTAACATCTGCACAACCGATGGTTCCAGTGATACATTATGCTACATCTTCAAAGGTGCAATCGCCAACAGCGAATCTACAAACAGCAGTACCTAGCATGTTGTACACCCAAGCATCGGCAAGTCGCCTACCGATACAACAAAGTCCAGCTGCTACAAGTCAATCTATGGTGGCGATAAATTACCCGGCGCCACGAGAACAAGCCTCGGCTGGCTATCAGTCGCCGGCAGCCATTTGGCCGGTGCAGCAAGGCGTGCTGATCGCCAATCAACCTGTGTCGGCGGTCACTGCTCAAGGTGTGGTACCCGTGAGTCCAAGCAATCATCCAAGGGTACAACAAGAACAAGCGCTAGCCGGTTATCAGCTATCGGCAAATGCTTGGCCGATGCGACAAAACGTGCCAACAGTTAATCAGCCTTTATCGGCAGATTCTTGGCCGATGCAACAAGGTGTCAGTCAGCCCGCATCGGCTGTAACCGCTCAACCCTTGGTGCCTACAAATCAAAGTCATCATCCCAGGGTACAAAAGTTGCAAACCTCAGCTGGCTGCCAGTCACCGGCAACTGCTTGGCCGATGCAACAAGGTGTGCCGATTGCCAATCAACCTGTATCGGCAATCACGGCCCAAGTTGTGGTACCCGTAAGTCCAAGCAACCATCCAAGGGTGCAACTGGGACAAGCGTCAGCCGGTTATCAGCTATCGGCAAATGCTTGGCCGATGCAACGAGATATGTCAAGTGTCAGTCAGCCCGCATCGGCTGTAGCTGCTCAACCCTTGGTACCTACAAATCAAGGCTATCATCTGAGTGTGCAAGAGCTGCGGGAATCAACTAGTTGTCACCCATCGGTGAGTCATGTGCCGATGACACCCAATGTAGGTTGGATCAGTCAATCGCCGATTCAGCAGCAATGTGTGCAGCCTGAGCACCAAGTGGTAAGAGCTCTACGGTATCATCCGACGAATTTGCATAAGGGAGTATCGGTATATCAGTCGATAAGTACTACACTGTAATGCTCGCAGGAAAGAATGTACAAGGAGACATCGGTACAGCAACCGATGAATGCAACAGATATAACGCCACGGCGCAAGCTAGCAACGGCCCAAAATTACTCATCGGCACTGCAGCCGATGCATAGCGCTTTGACGTCAAGATCTGGAGAGATAGATCAGCATACTCAGCCGATTGGCATCCAGAATCACTCATCGGTTAATCAGCCGATGTACAATATTCAGCAGATTGGTGTTACTGATATATCGGTTGCTCTGATTTGCTCGCCACAAGAATATGAAGTACGTCAACTAATGGACATCCAGAGTGGCCCATCGGTTAATCAACCGGTGCACAGTGTTCGATGAGCTGATCGTTCCGGCCTACTTGATGCAAAAACCTGGAGAGATGCACCAATCCATTCGGACAGTAGGCGTCTAGGGTTGCTCATCGGTTAGGCAGCCAATGCATGATATTCAACAGATTGATGCTGCTGATGCGTCAATAGCTCCGACTTGCTCACCGCGGGAACATAAAGGAGCACATTCGTCTGCCTCTAGAGAACGAATCTGCGCATCGGCGAAGTCCGGACACGAAGGCATTTTCGACCGAAAAGATAGAACACTCAGAGCTGGACGAAGAGCCAAGCCTTGATGCTGCCGAGTTGGAGAAATTCGCCTTTGATATCATCGAAGCCGATCAGGATGTCAAGTTATTTGAACCCAAGAAGACTTGGAGTGCAAGAGTGCTCGTTGTTGAACAAGGGGACTCCGGATCAGACGAGGAGGCGAACGTTGGCACTGTTGAATGGGCGAACGATGAGGAGCCGATGCCTTGTGCCCTCGACCAGAAAAGGACTGGAAAATTCACCTTCAATGTCACGAAGGCGATGGGATATTTGACTTATTGCTTCGAGAAAGGAGAGTTAAGCTAGCCCCTAATCAGGTAATTCCATCGGCCGAGGAGCTCAAGGATACCAGGTACTGCAAGTGGCATAATACGACTTCTCACAGTACCGACGACTGCAAGGTGTTTAGGCAGCAGCTGCAGTCAGAAATTAACTCTAGGCGGATCCAGTTTGAAAATCCTAAAGTCCAAGAGCCGATGGGAATTGATCAGCTCCCGTTTCCAAATAATATGGTGGAAGCCGGTGGAAAAACTAGGGTGCTAACATCGGACGCTGCTAGAAAAAGTGCATCGGTGGATCCTGATCATCAAGTGGCCGAGCGTGACGTTGGAAAGTTTGCCGATGACAAGAAGAGAATTGTCGATAAAAGTGCCTGTGTCAGTAGGGCTCCTGGCATAGTAATCACGCACAAGGTACAAAGGCGGAACTATCGGCAATCACAAGATGAACGATATCGGCAGGAAGAGAAAGAACATCGGGAGTGGCTTCGTCGAAGAAATCATTGGAAGTGTCCCTTCTTCATTCACTGTTGGGAAGAAGGCATTAAGCTACCCACTGCCGATGACTGTCCTGAATGCAACGGGTATCACGCTGCCGATCTGTCAGGTGAGCCTTGTTTGGATGTTCGGGCATCTAGGTGCGCAAAGCCGCCCAAAGAGAGGAGATCGGTACGTGACCAACTGGGGGCAAGCTTGATGCCCATAGCAGGCTTGGCGGGCAAGTTGATCAAAGGGAGAGCAAGGAGCGGGCCAAGACAAAAATACCCGATGAAGAAGTGCTCTCCAGAGATTCAAACATCGGAAGAGATGCCGATGTAAGTAATGAAAGGCAGCACCAGCCTGTCTGGAAAACCAAACTCTCTCAGTGGTGCCCTAAGGGTTTAACAAAAACCCAGAAAAGAAGAATTCAGCGCCAACGCCGCAATGACCTGCACGGTGATGCAGAACTCTCAAAGGAGAAGCAGTGGAGGCCAAAGCGCCAGAATGGAGATCCATCGGCAGACAGCAATATTGTGCCGATGGCCTAATCGAGGTTAATCTTGGACCTGCGGGCTTGGGGGCTGCAATCGGCAGATTGGCGATTTCAATTATTATACTTGGAGACACCTACCGATGGTTTGTGTATGGGATGCTATACTACCGATAGATTCGTTAACTGCCGGAAGATGGTTGCAAGAATGATTCTGCTGCGTTTGCGCATGATAACTCAGTGTGTGTTGCACGTATTCTGGAAGTTGCTCCTCGTGTTCTTTGGGGGGTTTGTCGGCATTGCCCTAAATCTGATCCGGTGGAAGCATGAAGCCTCGTTGCCGATTATTGTTACAGTCGGGCTAAGTGCCAGGGTCTGTTAATAAGTTGGGACTACTCAGAATTTTAGCCGACTTGGTGAATTATAGTATCAGTGATGGTTGCCGATGACTAGGTGAGCGAGTTCGCCAATGGTACTCTGGCGTGGAAATTGATTTTACCGATCAGAATTGGATTCTAGGTATGGGAGTGGCTTCCTAATCAAGTTCCTATCGGATAAGACAGTCTGCCTCCGGCAAAGCATACATTCCAGAAACTCTCGAAGGAGTTGACACATGACGTGCCCGTTTGGATGCCGATGAAAAGGAACTATAATACATCGGTAAAAACATGTAAACATTATATTACAAGGCCCAGAGCCAAGTATCAGAGGTACATTGTTGCCGATACATAAATTACAGCAAGGATTGAATGACTGATATCACACGCAGGCGAATCTGTTCTATCTCGTCTATCTCCTTGGCGTCAGCATCGGCAGAGCCCTCAACCGGCTTGATCTTCTTCTTCCACAAGATGGCTTGCCGAGCGTGCTGGTCCCTTTCTTGCTGCAGGACCTTGATGGAGTCGGACAATTGAGTTTTCTGTTGGTTGGCTGCAGTCAGATCCCCCTCAACCTTGTGTAACTCCGCCAGTAGCTCCTCCTTCCTTGCTGACCGTCGAGAGATTTCTTGGTCCAGGTTGCCGATGGAAACTTTTGCTTGACCGATGCTTCTGTGCTTCTCATCGGCAAGGTGTTTGAATTTGAGCTTCTCTCCTTCGCTTTTGGCTTGGGCCGCTCTATCAGCAATGCGACGAATAAGTCTCTGGTACTGGATCTGTTTGGCGTCGATAGAGGCTGCCTGGAGAAGGACTTCTGCTACGTCGGCGGAGAGATGGCTTCGGATGTCCTTGAATGCAATCCTTGCTGCCGATGAGTCTTGAACGAGCTGGGATGTGTCTTGTAGCAGCAAGGAAAGCAGTGCCTCAAACTTGGTCTTGATCTCTGCCGATAGAGCTGGGACAGAGCTCTCTTCCTCCTCGTCATCGGGTATGTCGACTGAGAAGGAAAACAGGTTGTCTGCTTGGAGGGGGTCTCGGCGTCTATCTTCGTCCTGCGGGTTGAGGCTGAAAGAGAAAAGACTGTCTGGGGAATCTTGGGCCTGAAAACGGAAGGGTTATAATATGCCGATCGAAGGGTTATACTAGAATTTTCAGGTGATTAACTTACCATCTTGAAGCGGATTTCTTGCCCAGGACTTGGCATTCTAGATGGCCCAGCCTCGTCTTGGACATCGGCAGTGGTTGCCGATGAATGAGCTTTTGCCAGAGGAGCAATTGACGCTGTTGGTGATGGTAGTGTTGTCGCTGGCGTTGTTTCTGGCATGATACTTGGTTGTGGCGGTAATGCCGCTCTTTCATCAGGATCCTCGGATGGTACCGATGCCATTGTTACTTTTGCCGCTACGGTGGGTGGAGCTGTTTCATCGGCAACTTCGACTAACGGCACCGATGCTGATGTTGTTTCAGTTGCCGCCGTGGGTGCAGTCGCCTCATCAGGGATATCGGCTGATGTCGCCGATGCCGATACCGCCTCTGTCGCCATGATAGGTGTTTCTTCATCAGGGACTTCGGCTGATGGTGCCGGTGCCGATGTGACTTCCGCTGCCATTACAGGTGTTTCTTCATTGAGAGCTTCGGCTGACGGTGCCAGTGCCGATACCGCTTCCGCTTCTGCAGCGGATGGAACTGCCTCCTGACCAAGGACGTCGTCCATCGGCTAGTCTGGATTAGGAACCGTTGGAGTTTCTGCCGATGACGTACCGACAGTTGGTGGTGCGGCTTGTGCCGATGACGAAGATTGGCTAGCCAACCTCAAATGCCTCCTCTTCCTTGGCGCGGCAGCGGAAGCAGATCCAGCCCGTTTCGACGAAGACTGGGGGGCATCGGCAGCCGAACTTGGAGGTGCTTGTTTACTTGGGGCAATTACCGATGACCTCATAGCCTAAAAATATTCAATGCAAGTTATATGAAGTAAATGTTGCCGATTAAGCAATATATAATCGGTATAAGTGAAGATGAGTTTACTGCAAACACCCGCGTCAGGGCAGCAGCAGCAGCCGATGTAGCCTTGGCTTTTGCAGGTGTCGGTGTGGGTACCTGTCGTGGGATGAAGGCAGCTAACGAGGGAGCCTTATGGCCGATGAGTGATACGGGACTCATTATTCGAAGTTTGAAGGGCTTGTCGCTCTTGCTCATCGGAGGAATCAGGTCATCAACCTGTCAAACACAAGAAGGTTAAATACCGATGGCGGAGATAAAAGTAAGGAATGCATCAGAATAAGGACTTACTGCGTCATCGGGGATGATATGATCGGCATCAATCATGTGCCGATAGTAGTGCGACGATTTGGCGAACAGTTGACACCTCCATTCTTGTCACCAAGACTTGTACTCGTTTGTGATAAAGGAGGTTGGTGACCAGGAGGACAAGTCAAGATCTGATATATCGGCATCGGCAGGGAGGTTGACAACCTTGTTCCAGTCCAGAGCGCTGGAGAATGTCTGCCTGGGCTGCACTACCTTGGAGTAACAAAGCTTGATCGGCAGTTGGCCGAACGCCAGTTGTCTTGCCGCTACCGATGGGTAATAAAAATCAAATGATGGAGGGGTGTTCTTTCCCGATCCAAATATGTTCACTAGGATGGCTCGAGGAGTGATGCTGGCCTTCATCATTATCTGGTTTTCAGGTACGTTCCCATCAGTAAGATTAAATAACAATGGGAACTGGTTATCTACATCGGCATATGGCCACCAGAGTCGTTCTGTGGCAGGAATTCCATTGTAAAACTTCTGAAAGAAGAGACCGAATTGCTCCGCATCGGCATCGGTCCCTGGCAGCACAATAGTGGCCTCTCCAAAGTTGAGTGGAGGGCGAGTTGCCGATTCATCCTCCCCGCACTGGTGGTCTTCTGGTATGTCTCTCGGGAAACGTTGAGCGAACAAGTCAAGTTGGAGCACTTTCTGCATATGTGCGTGCAACCACATGTTGATAAACCACCAGGGGCCTCCAAGATTGCCGATGTGCTCACCTAGCAGTAACTTCTGGGATACTTGATGGAGGAGACGATATACCGATCCTAGAAGATATCTGCCCAAGGGAAGCCTTGTCCCATCGGCAAGCAGCTCAGCTGCTGGGAGGTACATGGTAGTGGGTCCAACTGCCCTGCCGCAGAAGATGAATTTGTCTAGCCACATGTTCAGGAAAGTGGCATGCTCTCTCTGGTTTATCGATCCCGTTTTTTGGTATTCCTGAATGTAACCTGTCCAACCGCCGATGTTCCGGGTATTTACTCTGTGCTCAGCTTTCCTGTTGAACAAGGTAACGGTATCGGCAGAAGATATGTCCAGACCAGTCAACATGTGGACATCGGCAAGAGTGGGGGTGGCTGGTCCATGTCGGAATAAGAAGGCGTTCATGGTGTCCGACCTGAAATAGGAGGCGGCTATCAGCATGTTCTCGTTTCTCTCTATGTCGGCAATGGAAAGCCAGATGCACTGGTCCAGATTGCGTTCTTGCCAATAGATTTGCTGCGCCCCAACAACCCTGAGGTACCAATTTTTCCACCCCTTAGTGGGCTTGGGCCATGATCGGAAAGCGTCCTTCCATAGCCCTAAACCGAAACATTCAGATTTGAAGGGAATTCGGTTGGTTTCTGCGTTGATTATGTAACTGGGATCCGGGTTGCCCATGGGGCCTAAACAGCTAAAGGTGGAACCAGTAAGTGGAATCACTACTTTGTTGTACAGCTCCTAGAGTTTGAAAGAAAGAGGAGGAAAAATCAGAGAAGGAACGGGGATAAATCTAGATTTGTGCGAGAAAAGTACCAGCAGAAGGTTGGATTGGGAAGGAGATAGGTCTCACCTTGGGGATGTCAACTTGGATTGCCATCGGAGTCGAAAGAGTACTTGCAGTTTGTCCTTGGATTGCGGGAGAGTACTGTTGCTCGCGTTCGTGTTCTTCGGAGCGGCTGGAGGTTGAAGACGATGGAAGAAAGGTGAAAGTGAAAGTGGACTCAGGGTGAAAAGTAGCGTGGACCCCAGTAACTTTTATAAGCCTGCTCAGGGGCATTTTGGGGTTCTGTTTCCTATTGCGCAGGAATGTGGAGAAACCCGCGGTAGATATGCGCGGTGATCGAGGTGGTTTGCAACTGTTTGTGCTACAATTAAGGGATTTTATTATTAAATTGCAATTCCACACGCGGGGATCGAGGAAACCGTACGCCTATCTTGAGGGTAACGGCTACAGCAACGGCTACAGTGGAGAGAATTTCGGCACGTGAAATTATACGCTCCGAAACTGGGGGGCATGTGTTGACACCCTTTTTTGGCACGTGTCAAATGGGCTGAGGCTTGACTGGTCAGCGGCCGTTCTCCATCGGTATCAGGAGTCGATAGTGCCGATGGAAGGGTGCTGCGGGAAGACTAAGTGTTTTGCCGATAGAAGCTGATGAGCTTTACCGGCAAGATCGGTAAAGTCTTGCTAAAACTGATTGCCGATAAAGAGTCCTTGCTGATTGCCGATGAGGGGTCATTGCTAACTGCCGATGAAGGGTCATTACCGATTGCCGATAAGGACTCGTTGCCGATTGCCGACAAGGGCTCGTTGCCGATTGCCGATGGAAGATAGTTGCCGATTGCCGATAAGGGTTCATTGCTGGTTGCCGACGAGGAGATGTTGCCGATTGCCGATCGGGAAAGTATTGCCGATGCCGATGGGCGTGATTTAGCACTTGGTGGCAGCAGAAGACTACAGGTGGCCAGAGGAGAAAGTTGCATGGATCTGCCGATGGAAGGCTTCCATCGAAAAGGAGTATAAGGAAACTGGTGTTCTGTGCCAGTATTATTATAGTAGTTTGAGTCCGACTCTTGCATGAGTCATTTATTTTCCATTAAAATAGGTGTGTTTGTTTAGGAGATAAATATTGTTATCCGGCTCCTGCGTGAGTCAGTTTCCTTTAAAGTAGGAGTTTGTTTTAGGAAGGATACGTGTCGTGTCTCTGTACAACTCTCCATGTGGGAGTATAAATATGTGCCCGAGGGTTATGAAAAAAACAATCAATCCAATCAAAAACAAACCTTGTCTCTGTACAATTCTACTTTTTATCCTACTTTTATCGCAATTTACCTTCTTATGCATTAGTTATAGTTATCAACGAGTTCTTCAAGCTTTCGACGGGCTGCATCACCTTGATCTCCGTCAAATCCTTGCTAGTTCCGCTTGGGAGTACCTCTAGGCTTTGGCAATCCGGGCGCATCGCTGTTTGCCTCGTCTAGCTCTGCTCTAGTTATCCTTGATCAATCTGAGCCTTGACGTCCGGGCGCATCGCTGTCGTCTCGTTCAGTTTGTCATAGTTATCATCCTTGTCGATTGATTGGTCAAATCGACTGGCACGCCCTCGACATCGAGCTTTGGGTAATAGCCCGAGGTGTTCACAGATCTGACGCTTTTTGTGTCAACACCTCTTTTGGCACGGAACCTCCGTCAATTGTGCGCCCGCTATAGCCACATCGCAAGTACGGAATCCAGAGGCACCCCCTCTAGCCATGAACAGGACAACCCTCGACTGTGTCTTCAGGGATACGACAAGGTCACGCTGGCCTCGAACCCCCTCGACTAGAGGGCTCAACCATCGTCTCCAACCACTCCGGCATGGCTCCCGTGCAGTCCGTCCCGCGTCAACTGTGGGACTCATACCCATCTATAGAAGGCCGACCACACTGCGCCGTGTCGTACGGCGGCGTCTAGTCCGCCATCACCATGCCCTGAAGCCCCGAAAGGACAGGGAGGCCACGCCGCTACAGTGATCGACGTCCCACCGCAAGCATGGAGCACGGACACACCTCCCATGCCGCTATAGTTTAGGACTCTGTACTCCCGCACCTCCCCTTGATCTATAAAAGGGGACGCTGAGATAGAGACAGTAGAAAAAAAGGGAATCAGAATTCCACCTCCAAGCCGAGCAGTGGGTCAGATCTTCGGACATCTGCTCACACTCGCAACACCACTCCTTGCCTGCTTGATCAACATCCCAAGCAACCAAGCGACTCTCCTAGGATAGCCCTGCTAGCCCTAGGCCTCAGCTCATCCTGAGCACCCCCGTATAAACTTGCTCGTACCCCCCTGTACGAGCACTTCGGTGCAAGATAATACAATCCATCCTCCCCCGCTGGACGTAGGGTCTTCTTTGCCCGAACCAGGATAAATCTTATGTTCTTCTTGCATCACATCTGGGAGAGAGGAGCACATAATATACAAATTTACTAGTTGGTGGTCTTGACCCCCTGGGTCATAACACCGACAGAAATATTTAGTGGGACTGAACTAAGCACTTCAGCCACAGAATCTTGTTTCCTCCTTACAATATTAAATAATGAAGGAAATTTGTCTTTAAGAGATTTATTCCCCAACCAAGTATGGAGCCACAACCTGGTTTGAGATCCATCCTTCACTTTAAACGATCCCAAGTGCATAAAGTCATCTTTGATATTCATTAAACTTTTCCAGAACTGAGAATTAGAAGGTTTTTTTTTCACAACTTCCTAAAGTCTTATTTTTGATATATTTGTTTCTCAAAAGTTCCTGCCACATACCATTTTCGTTCAATAGTTTAAAAAGCCATTTGCTTAACAAACACTTGTTCTGTATATCCAGATTTTGAATGCCTAAACCACCCTGATCTTTAGGTTGACATAAAACCTCCCATTTGATCAATCTATATTTCCTTTTATGTTGGTCGTTTTGCCATTAAAATCGTGATCTGAAGCAGTCTATTTTTTCTTATACTCCTCTCGGGAGTTCGAAGAAAGAAATCATAAATATCGGTAGACTAGACAGCACCGAGTTTATTAATACCAATCGCCCCCCTACCGAAAGCATTTTTGCTTTCCAGCCACTAAGTCGCTTTTCAATTCTATTTTCAATTACCTTCCAATCTTTGTTGCTTAGCTTCCTAGTATTCATAGGCAGGCCAAGGTAACGAAAGGGGTATTTACCATTTACACAGCCAAATAGCTGAGAATAAAACTCTTCCTCCTCTTTTGCTTTACCAAAACAAAAGATTTCACTCTTGTGAAAATTTATTTTCAGGCCCGATAGTTGTTCAAAGGTGCTTAGTAAAAGCTTCATAATTACTGCCCTTTCAACATCGCGGCTCATAAAAATTACTGTGTCATCAACATACGGAAGGATAGACAACCCATCTTGGACTAAGTGTGGAATGACCCCCTCGACTTGTCCTGCTTCTTTCGCTCTGGCAATTAAAATGGCCAACATGTCGACCACTATATTAGATAGTATGGGAGACATAGGATCACCTTGCCTTAAGCCTTTTTTAGTTTGGAAGTAGGAGCCTAATTGATTGTTCACCTTAATATTAACATTACCTCCTTCTGTAAAACTTTCGATCCAATGACACCATTTTTGTGAGAATCCTTTCATTCTCAGTGTTTGTTGTAAGAAACCCCATTTAACCTTGTCATATGCTTTCTCAAAATCTATTTTGAAAATAACTCCATTCTTCTTTTTTAAATGAAGCTCGTGCAACGTCTCATGAAGTATTACTACACCCTCCATGATATTTCTTCCTGGCAGAAAGGCCGTTTGAGTAGGACGAATTATCTTATGTGCTATGGTAGTAAGTCGATTGGTTGTGACTTTTGTGAAGATTTTGAAAGACACATTCAACAAACATATAGGCCTGTATTGCTGAATCACTTTCGCATCTGTCTTTTTGGGTAGAAGAATTATGGTTCCAAAATTAAGGCAATTTAAAGGTAAGTTTCCCTGATGGAAATCCATGAACAGAGCCATCAGATAATCTTTTATTGTATTCCAGAAGACCTGATAAAACTCTGGAGGAAATCCATCCGGCCCAGGAGCCTTATTATGTTCCATTTGAAAAATCGCAGCTCGTACCTCCTCATGAGAGAAGGATTCTGTCAAGTACTCATTTTCCAGCTGAGAAACCTGTGGGATGTCCTCAATGTGTGTCTCATCCAGCGTAATCTGGGAAACCTCTGATGGACCAAATAGTTTTTTATAATAAATGGTAATATGCCCTTTGAGTTGTGCATCACCACTTATGATATTATTGCCATCCTCTAGCTGGAAAATACGAGTTTTTCGATGTCTACAATTAGCAAGAAAGTGATAATATTTTGTATTTGCATCTCCTTCTAATAGATGTTTTACTTTGGCCCTTTGGTACCATTTTAGTTTTTCCTCTCTTAATAACTCTGCGAGCATCTCATTTAGCACATGTTTTAGGTCTATCTCAACATCACTAAGCAAAGTAGATTCCGCTTTTTTATCCAAAACATCGAGTTTATTTAAAATGTTTATTTTTTTCTTTTTTGTAAGCACCACTCTCATTTTTTGCCCATCCTCTAAGGTACTGACGCAGGCGTCTGATCTTGGCTTGCCACCTCTCAATGGGGGACCCATTAACTGAGGTATTAAGCCACAGGTCACTAACCATCTCACAAAAACCATCTCTCAGCAACCAACCCAATTCAAATTTGAATTGCGGTTGATAAGAAGAGGACGGACTATTTGTAGAAAGTAATAGAGGTGTGTGATCAGAGATTTCTCTAGTCAAGGCATGAACAGAAGTGTGCGGATATTTAGTTTCAAACTCTGTACATACAAGGATTTTGTCTAGTTTTTCAAAAGTTTGATTTCGTAGATGATTAGCCCAAGTGTATTTTCTACCTGACATTTCTATTTCTCTCAGGTTTAATGAATCAATGACGGCATTAAACAAAAAAAGGCCATCTATCATTGAAATTATCATTATTTTTTTTATCTGGTCTCCGTATAATGTTAAAGTCACCACCTATAACAATAGGTAAGGTTTCTTTAGAACATACGCTCATATTTCTAAAGAAAGGAGAAGGCTGTCAAGCTAGAAGGTGAGGCAGGGGTCTGCAAAGCCTCCCCCGGAAGGGACGATTATTGGACTCAAGCTACCGCTGCTACTAATAAAGGAGGATCTTTTTTTGGCTTGCAGGGCAACATTGCTTGCGTGCATGGGAAACATCACAGGATATGACGATTGGGATAAAATCCAGAAGTGTTGGAGACCCGCGTTCCTCCAGTGATTCTGAATGCCAAGGCCGTGATGATGCTGAAGAATGCTAGGGCCGGATACCTGTTGCAGGTTGTTTCCAGCACCATGTATTGACCTTTCAGGCGCCGTCGGTGGTGGAAGCCTTCACATCATCAACCTAGCAGGCCAACATTGCTGGCATGCATAGGAAACATCACTAGACAGGACGATGGAGATCAAATCCAGAATGTTGGAGACCCATGCGTTCCTCCAGTGATTCTGAATGCCAAGGCCCTGATGCTGATGAATGCTAGGGCCGGATACCTGTTCCAGGTTTCGAGCACTGTGTATTGACCTTTCACGCGCCATCGGTGGTGGAAGCATTCACATCATCAGCTGAGGTATCTATCCTTGGGTGATGCAGAGGCACGTCACGAGGTTGCAGCTGTCTGCGATGAGGTCAAAGATCATGCCAACATGTAGTTAGTTCCTAGACCCACCAAAAAAGATTCCCTGCGCATAGATGTTCTTGAACTTAGATTCCTGGTGTCTGCCATGCCGAAGTGTGTATCTCCTGAAAACAGCTCCATTCATGTCGGCTGCATATATATGCACTATGACTATTTTGTGAGTGGTATTATTTCTTTGTGAATTTGAGCTAGCTGTCAGATGCCCAGGAATATATATTCACAGAAACATACTCGCAAGTGGATGATGGCCAAGACGTGACGTGACATAAGAAATTTGTAAGATATTTAGTACCTCACATTTAACTGAATCACTGAAAATGGGAAGGCCTCATTAATGGTTGTACGTTTCATCGAAAATTAATCTGATGAAAGTTTGTTGACATCATAATTAATCTGAAACTCGTACTCTCCAAAAAAGTAAATCTCAGGTTTACTGTGCATTAAAATCTCTATTCCACAGGACTGCAGCTAAGTTTTAATGTCCACCTTGGTGGATAAATTGATATCACTACTACAGAATCGGCAATCACTGTCGGCCCATCACTGCCGGTTTTGTTTGGGCCGGCAGTGATGCCCCTTCACTATCGGTTCTTCCTCTGACAGGCCCCTAATTATTGGGGTCAGAGGCTGAACCGGTAGTGAAACACCACATCATTGCCAGTTCGTGGCTTGAACCGGCAGTGATGCCTCTCGGCCCTATCACTACCGGTTCAAGCCACCAACCGGCAGTGATGTGGTGTTTCACTGCCGGTTCGTGGCTCCAACCGGCAGTGAAGTTGTGTACACTATAAAGCTTCGATCTCCTCTCCCTCCTCTGCTCCAACGGTGCAGAACAGTGCGTGAGGAGCTCCATCTCTCCATTGTTGCGGCTGGTGAATTTCTTGATCTCCATTGTTGGCTCATCTTCACTCTTGGATCCTCATATCTTCTTGCTCTTGGTTAGTAACAAGCATAATTCTTTAGCATTGTTGGTTTACATTGTGTCAAATTGTGTTAGAGCTATGCTAGTTTTCATGATCAAGAACAGTGATGTTGCAATTTGTGTCAATTTTTTGTAGCTTTTAGATCCAAAATTATTTAGAAAAATTGTAGCACTTTGTTTTTATTGGGTAATTATTGTATAATCATTGAGTAGCTAGGTTCGAAAGATTCGTCTCGAAAATTATGGATAAAAATTATAATTAGTTATATTTATTATTTACATTTAATACTCAATACATGCATGAAAGATATGATGGGATGTGGAATAGATTTGGTATTTATTACTTAGATTTAATACTCCATGCATGTATTTAATACTTACATTTAATACTCCATGCTTCCATTCTTATCTATTTGTTCTCTTTATTTTTATAGCGCGACCAAATTCAAATTATATCGAAGAATATTGTTCAAAAATGCTTCTATTAATATGTTCCTATGTTTCCTCTGCTCTGCCCATCTTATTTTATCAGTGCAAACATGGATCGAGGGTGGATGTACAATCTGTCACATATAGACCCACAGTACTTGACGGGCATCGACGATTTCATCAAGCGAGCTAGAGTCAATGCTGGGGACTCACATCTTGTATTCTGTCCATGCAAAGACTGCAAGAATACGAGAAAATGGGGCGACGTGGAGCATATACGTTTGCACTTGATCACAAGGGGGTTCATGAGAAACTACACGATTTGGACTTTGCATGGGGAGGTTGGTCAAAATGTTAATGATGATGTGCTCATGCCTAGTGTAGCATTATTGCATGTTCATGATTACACAGAAGATGTGCCTACCAATGATGATGTGTTTGTGAAGCTGACGACACTGAGGAAAATGATGGTATTTCACAGCTTCTACATGATGTGCATGGGGGATTCCTTAGTGCTTCACAGTTGAAAAAACTGGAGATGATGAGAAAGAATGCGAAAACACCATTGTTTCCGGGCTGCCCAATAAGCAAACTGGAAGTCAACATCATGCTATTGGAGTTCAAATCAACGAATGGGTTGAGTGATAAAGACTTCGATAACTTGTTAGTTATACTACATAAATTGTTCCCGGAGGCCGAGTTAGCAGAAAAGACTTACCTTGCGAAGCAAATGATTTGCCCAATTGGCCTCGAGGTTGAGAAAATCCACGCGTGTTCCAACAACTGCATATTGTACCGTGGAGAGAAGTACAAAGACTTGGATGCGTGTCCTAAGTGTAAAACTCCCCGATACAAGCAAGGGCCATCAAATGATGGAAGCAAGACCAGAGGAGGGCTAGTAAAGTCCGTGTGGTATTTTCCTATAGCTCCACAAGTGCATAGGTTGTTTCCAAATGAGAAGTCAGCCAAGTTGTTGCGTTGGCACGGCGAAGAGCGAAAGAAAGATTCAATGATGAGACACCCTGCCGATGGGTCGGACTGGAGGACTATCAACACTATGTTCTATAAGAACATCGGTGGAGAGGTAAGACATCTGTGGTTTGCTTTGAGCACGGATGGGATGAACCCGTTTGGTCAGGTGAGAACCAATCATAGCACTTGGCCAGTGATGCTATGTATATACAACCTTCCACCCTGGCTTTGTATGAAACGGTCATACGTGCAAATGCCATTACTAATCCAAGGACCAAAAAAACCTGGTAATGATATTGATGTGCTTCTAGAACCAGTGATCGATGAACTACTACAGATGTAGGAGACGGGTGTGAAGGATGTTTGGGATGAGTATAAGAAAGAACATGTCACGGTAAAGGCTGTACTTATCGCTACAATCACCGACCTACCAGGGCGAGGTTCCTTGTCTAGAGAGAAGAAAAAAGGATACACTGGGTGTGTCGAGTGCTTAGACGAGACTGATGCTACACATCTACCAGAAAACAGGAAGATGGTCTACATAGGACACCGTAGATTCCTACGTCGTGATCACCCTTACCACGGGAATACAAAATATTTTAATGGGACTACTGAGAAACGTGGACCTCTAAAGTATCGAGATGGGAAACAGATGCTTCAACAATTAAGCAAACTCAAAAATATTGTCCTTGGGAAGGGGGAGGGGGCAGTAGCAGCGCCAACCAATAGTATCTGGAAGAAAAAATCAATCTTCTGGAAACTACCTTACTGGCCATTTTTGAGTGTACGTCACTGTCTTGATCCCATGCACATAACTAAAAACGTGTGCGGTAACACACTTAACACGTTGATGAACACCGGGGGAACAAACAAGGATTCTCTCGCGACACGCTTGGACATGCAACATCTGGGCCTCAGGAAGGAGTTGCACCCAGTAACTCTTGAGGATGGCCACTTGAAACTTCCGGTGGCATCATGGACACTGAAAAAGGAGGAAAAAGAAATGCTTATTTCTTTCTTCAATGATCTCAAAGTACCGAGTGGCTACTATGAGAACCCGAAGAGGCTAGTTAACATAAGAGAACTTGAGTTTAACTATGGTTCTATGAAAGCCCATGACTGTCATGTCATAATGACTCAGCTGCTCCCAGTTGCCCTGCGAGATATCCTCTCTGACAAGGTCCGCGCTCCAATCATAAAGTTGTGTTCGTTCTTCAACGCGATCTCTGAAAAGGTCATTGAAGGGGGCAAGCTAGACCACCTGAAGCAGGAGATAACTGAGATTCTATGCGGGCTTGAGATGCATTTCCCACCGACTTACTTCGACATTTCAGTGCATCTACTTGTTCATCTCGTGGATCAAATAAAAGCCCTTGGCCCAATGTACCTACACCAGATGTTTCCTTTCGAGAGGCTGATGAAAGTTTTTAGGCGGTATGTTAGGAATAAATTCAGACCAGAAGGGAGCATGGTAGAAGGATGGCCAACAGAGGAGGCTATTGAGTTTTCCACATATTATCTAGACATCAAGCGGGTCGGAGTTCCAGTATCTCATCACGATGGAAGACTAGGGGGCAAAGGAACAATAGGTGAGAAAGCTGTCAAAATGTACGAAGTCGTCTCCTTCAGACAAGCACACTTCGCTGTTCTCCAGTAGGCCAACGGTGTGATGGCATACATTGATGAGCACAAGCAGTTTCTGCAAATTAAGCACATCGGTAGGTCACAGGCTTGGCTTGAGAAACAACATAAGGAGGAATTCGGTGACTGGTTTCGACGCCAAAGGCTAGGAAAGGTGACGGGATGTCAGCTAGATCTCTTAGCCCCCGGACCTTCGACTACGCTAATGATGTACCAAGGATATCAAATAAATGGTTTTACATTTAACACAAAAAACAGGACGGAAAGAGCACGAACCAAAACAGTGGTGTTCGTTTCGACGCCGACGATGAGTACGGCACGGTGGTGGCAACATACTATGGTTTCATAGATGAGATATGGGAGCTAGACTATGGACATCAGTTGAAAGTTGCTCTTTTCCATTGTCTGTGGGTCCGGCTGAATGAAATCAACACCAACAAGGATGGGTTCACTACCGTTGATCTATCCAAGACCGCATACAGAGATGACCCCTTCGTCCTTGCAAAGGATGTTTTGCAAATCTTCTATGCAAGGGATAACAATACAAATGGAAGACGACATGTAGTATTGCAAGGCAAAAGGAACATTGTAGGTGTCGACGGAGTGACAGACGAAGAAGAGTACAAAGGTTATGAAGAAATGGCTCCTTTTGGGGCGGACGTTACCCTACATGTCCTTGAAGAGGGTGACGAACCTGCTTACCTCCGGAGTGATCATGATGAGGCCATCATCGTGCCTGCACCGTGAATTGTTAGAGTATCATAAACTATGTAATCCTTAATGAAATGTTGTTTTAGTAATTTGAGATCATATGTTGTTCTAGAGATTGTTGAGTTGTACCACGTTGTTGATTGATGTATGCCATGTCAAAAGGGATTCCAAAACTATAAAGAATTAGACCTTGAGTGTATAAGCAATAATGTAGAGCTCCTCAAAACTAGCAAAATCTATGTTGGAAGATTTTCAACTTCTATTCAAATTTTTGGAGTAATTACAAAGGGGGTAATTGAATTTTAAACCCTTATTCAAATTCAAAAGGGAATTCAAAAACTATAAAGAATTTGAATATACTACTTCAGCAAAAGTTGTAGAGAATTAAAAATTATGCAACTTCTATGTTTAGAGTTTTTCAAGTTTTAGTAAAAAATCAGGAGTAATTTGAATTCTAAAGCAAAGGGAAAAATTTTTAAAAAAAATCACTGCCGGTTTGTAAGGAACCGGCAGTGATGTCCCCTATCACTACCGGTTCTTGTTACAAACCGGTAGTGATGACCCACCTATCACTACCGGTTCCAAACAACCGGCACTGATGTGCCCTCATCACTGCCGGTTCCTGTTACAAACCGGCAGTGATAGGGGACATCACTGCCGGTTTGTAACAAGAACCGGCAGTGATCTGACCGAGTATATAGGGAAAGGGCGCGGTCTGAAATTTTTAGACTCACGCCCTTCCACACTTAGCCATTTCAGACTACAGTCCGAGGAGCACTTGCCGCCGCCGCAGGAGTACACGCCGCCGTAGGAGCACTTGCCGCCGGCAGGAGCACACGCCGCCGCCGCCGCAGGAGCACACGCCGTTGCTCCAACCTCACGCCACCGCTCCAGCCCCACCGCCGCTCCGGCCCGCCATTGGACGCCGCCGGTGCACGCAGGAGCCGGTGTTCGCCGCCGCCGGTGCACGCTGCCGCCAAGAAGGACACCCGAGCACGCCGACGCTCGAAGCCAGTGCAGGAGCTCGGAATCCCCGCCCTGCAGGAGCTCGGAAACCGGCCCGAACCTCCACGCGGTGAGCTCCATGTCCACGAACCGAAAGTGTTCGATGAAATGTCTACATGGGATTTAGAGTGCTTTTGCTTGCTTTCATGGAGATAGGGAGGAAGGAGAGAGATAGAGAGCTTGGAGTCTTGCTGGTCATGGAGATAGGGAGGAAGGAGGGGGATAGAGATAGAGATAGAGATAGAGATAGAGATAGAGAAAGATAGAGAGAGAGAACCATAGAGAAGGAGAAGGAAAAGGAGAGGATGATTAGAGATGTAGACAGAGATTAGAGATATAGATAGAGATACATGGCTTTATATATATGACTAATCTATATACTTGTCTATATACTTATCTAGATTTTGTGGAGACACATTTTGTAGAGAGATAGACATGTAGAGAGATAGAGATATAGAGAGATAGATGTATGCCTTATAGATAGATGTATGCACATTTTGTATAGCATGACTTATATATAGATGGCAAACTTTTATATCATATATACATGGCTTTATATTGTGACTTGTACCTATGGCTTTATAGATAGAGAGATAGAGAGATAGCATGACTTAGAGATATAGATTAGTGGAATATTTTGGAAGATTTTGGCTATGGCTTTATATTGTGACTAATCTCTATATACTTGTCTATGGCTTTATATTGTGACTAATCTCTATATACTTGTCTATTTTGGAAGATTTTCAACTTCTATTCAAATTTTTAGATAGATATAGAGAGATAGAGAGATATATAAAGAGAGAGAGATCGAGAGATATAGAGAGATATAGAGAGATAGAGAGAGATAGAGAGATAGAGAGATAGAGAGATATAGGGTCTATCTATCTACCTATGAGCTAATACCAATAATCGAAATTCATGTCCAGAAACATGACAATTAAGCGCCGATTCACCACCCGTCGCCCTGCGACCGAAGCCGATGACCAAGGAACTAGTGGTGGCGGTGCTGAACGTGACCAAGGAGCCGATGACAACTAGCAAGGGGATCAAAGACCTTGGAGCCCTAGCCATATGCTAAACCTAGAAGAGGGCCAAGGAGATGAGGTAATAACTTAGGTCATACCTAAAACACGGTAGATATAGCCATAAAAGTTTGATGGGGACTTATTTATAAATTTTGAAGCAGGTTCCGCCGGAAGGTCCAAGTACTGGTGAGAGTTCCAGAAGGACTAAGCGTGGTGCAACAAAGCTCCCTCAGACAACTAGACACTGGCACATCTCTCAGTTCAACCAAGTAGGGGAGCCGGTGGAGCCACGAAAAGTATTGGGCCCATACAAGAGTACCATCGGGGCACTTGTAAGGGACTTCATCCCGATTAAATACAGGAAGTGGAATGGAAGTGAGCAAGACCCGTGGAGGGTTCCAGAAGTTGAGAAGGAACTAGTTTGGAACAAGCTCAGAGGGTATTTCACTTTCCCTAATGATTGTGATGAAGCGTCAGTCAAGAAGAGGGCCAAGGAAATCATGGGTCACTCCTTCAATAATTTCAAGGGAAAGTTGCACAAGCTCATCAAGGAGGAAAAAGAACCAAATTTTGCGGGAGGTGAATTCAGCAAGCAGAGGGACTTCTAGGAGGAGTTCAAGGCTTACAAGCTATCCGATGAGGCCAAGGCATCAAGCAAAAGAAACAAAGCAAACTCGCTTAGGTCAAATAATCCTCACCGCCTAGGATCGCGTGGGTACGTAAGGAAGATTCTGGATTGGGATGCCCAAGTCGAAGCACTAGAGCAGAGCGGCGTTACGCCTGAGACAAGCGATTGGCAGCCCAGATCAGTGAACTACCTCCTCGCAAGGGGGGCACGATACAATCCGGACGGGAGCCTTTCCGCCAGGACTGAACCCATCACCGATCTCCTCCAGAAGATTTCCACGATCACTGAGGAAGTGCATAGAGGGGCCCGCAGGTCGAATAGAGAAAATGACGTGCTCACGCAAGCACTTGGAAACAAGGAGCACCCCGGTCGCACTAGAGGAGCCAGGGTCATTCCTTGGGAGAAAGCATTTGAAAGTGAATCTGCTTCCTATAGGGGCCGGGCAAGGGCTAGAACGCAAAGAGAAGAGGAGTTCCAAAGGATGCGACAGGAGCTAGAATAGAGCATTGAAGCACGGATAGCTGCTCAGGTGGCGAGCGCTATGCAATCCATGTGTTCGAGTCAAGGGCCGCATGCAGTCCCGGTTTTGAATAGCCCAGTGCCCGGCAAGGGCCACAGTAGCTGTGGCTCAACCCCTATGCCTGACGAAGAAGAGGTCAATGCTCCTCATCCGGTGGATGACATCACAGAACCTGTGAATGTTAGGTTGTACATCCGCCAGCAGTGGACCAAAGACAAGGTGGCGGTCGGAGAAGCATTTTCTATAGGAGAGAACGTCATTCATGGCAAGCCAGTGTCACTCGGGTATGCCAGGGTCAGCATTGATAAGATATTGGACAATAAGTACAATAAGATACATATTGGTTTCCCAGTGGAGGAAGATAGGCCGCGTCTAGTTCACAACTTGGGCACTCATGTCGCCTGGCGCAAACGCTTCATCAAGCTAGATGACCAGCCATCTTCGGATGATGATGATGACAGTGAATCATCCCGGTCGCCTCCGCCAAGAGGTTTCTCTCCTCGTCAAGATCCACCGACACCTCCTCCACCGCCAAAGGAGAAGACTCCTTCTCCACCGCCAAAGGAGAAGACTCCTCCTCCTCCTCCACCAGCTTCAAAGTCCTCAGGACTGGGATCTCGACGGCCCTAGCTCTAGATCAGGTTCGACTTCGCAACAGAGGAGGTCATCAGCTTCAGTTGGTAAAGATCTCAAGATGACTAGTAAAAGGACTCCGCCAGTGCCGACTAAGGACGATATTCTATGAGCTCAGATTGCAGAAAAGGCCGCCAAACTTACCTTGTATAAACGATTGGCTTATATACCTGAGAAACATAGCCAATTTGAAAGGCAAAGCAAAAATCCGGGTAACCAAGAAAGAGCTAGAGAAATGCACACCTTTCAGCAGCTAGAGATACAAAACTTGGCCGCAGAACTGGGTATAAGCATGGAGGATGCCGAGAATCTCTATTTTGAAAATACCGAATTTCAAAAGGCCGAAGTTGCATACAAGTTTGAACTAGGCATGCCTATGGTCGCCAGCAAAGAAGAGTATAGAAATTTGCCAACAAACATGCGACAGTTGCATGATTATTACATCATAGACAGTAAAAGAAGCAAAGACAAGAATGCAAACTTTGCAGTATGCATCCCTCCATGTTTTATTTTTAATCATCCTGAAGAAGTTGTGCATACTATTGATTATGAAGAACTCTTTCAACTCTTTCAACGACGCTCGCTGGATGTGCAGATTATGATGTTATGGACTATGTAAGTACCATACCCTAACAACGTTATAATAAACTACGTGATCTGCATTTGAATATATCCATGCATGTTTATTTTGCAGGTCTATAGCAAAATTTTTCCTTCAAAAACGAATAAGCAATTTTGACTTCTTGGACCCCATCTATGTAAATGAGAACACATGCAAAGCCGGTCTTCAAGATCCGTATGTCTCAGCGAGTTTGAAGATAGAGTTTGAAAGAATGTTCTCAGTCGGCAAAACAAACGCATTGCTAACCTACAATTGCGAGTATGTGTTCTCGACCCTTACTTAAGTGTTTTTTTCTTGATATATCATTCAATAACATGAACCTTGTGATTGCAGCAACCATTACGTCCTCGTAGATATAAGTCTTAAAAATTCAACTATCGAGGTGTGGGACTCAAAAAAGAAGCCACTTAAACTTATCAAACCCCTAGTCAAAGTGCTAAATATGTAAGTGAACCCAATATCACCACACTTTTCAATCACATATGATATTATAATTAATAATGTCCTCAGCCTTCACACTTCATTTACATTGTCACATAGAATGAAGGCGTTACCTGATTCGAGAAATGTGGAGCCTAAGATGCAAAAGAAATGGAGAGAACCATTCAGAGCGGAGTATATGAAGAAGGTCAAGACTCTAGATCAACCAATGGGGAACAACGAGTGCGGGTTCTATGTGATGTGGGCAATGCTTGCCTACTTTGGCGCAAAACTAGGAATAGGAGATGGCATGGTACGTACGCGTCGCATTTTAATTCTATTGTTTTATCTTACGTATGTGCATCTCAATATCATCTTGTATCAATTTATAGCGCAAAGAACAGGGCCACAATAGGTTGGTGGATTTTGAGATAAGAGGATTTCAAGAGGAGATAGCAACTCTTATTCTGAACGACATAGTGTATACAAAAGGATGTCTATCCATTGTGAAGAGTAAGGACTTCAAGAAGATCTACGGAAAAGACCGCCTCGAAAGGCTATTGTAATGCGACAATTAATTCGATACTTTAAGTTTTGTTTGGATGTTTTGTAATAATTATTATAAATGTGTCATGGGTTTGTATTGTCGCTAGTCCACAACCACCTTCAATTCACATCGATATCAAATGGTTCGATAGCAAACACCTCCACGATCTCCCACCCCACCACCTCTACCATAAACCCTAAACCAGAAACCCTAAATGAAAATAAAACAATTAAAAAATGCAATTTTAAAAAATAATATCATTGCCGGTTCAAAGTCAAACCGGCAGTGATGTCTCAAGCATCACTGCCGGTTGGTGAAACAAACCGGCAGTGATGGCTCAAGCATCACTGCCGGTTGGTAACACGAACCGGCAGTGATGCTTGAGCTATCACTGCCGGTTTGGCATAACCGGCAGTGATGGCTTGGGCTCATCACTGCCGATTCGCCAGTGCCGGTTCAAAATCCGCCACTGTAGGGGGGTTTTGAACCGGCACTGATTGCCGATTCTGTAGTAGTGTATGTTTTATCGATCACAACTACTTTGCAATGACAGGAAGTAATCATTTGGAGGTAACATAAATAAAGATACCAGACAGATGACAAAACTTCATACAATCTAGCATTTACAGTCACGGACAATATAACTCTGCTACTGCACTATACTACTTTCAAGATTGTGGCCAAATTTCTTGATTTCATATGTCTTCTAGCTATTGTAGCTTTCTATAACCCGTGGAGTGGGGAGTTGGGAGCACTATTGAGTCGGTGTATCTAATCCAAACAAAAAAGTTGATGTTACAATACAATATTGGCATACCCAACTATGTTTTATCTGTATCATATAAGAATCTAAGACCTCTACCATGGTCATAATCCAGCATTGCAAAAATGATAATTCACAAACTGCTCCAATTAATGGAAACCAATAGTGAACCATCACTTAAGATCGATGAGAGATGTTCTAGAGTCAACTTGAGCCCTTCTGCAGAGAAAAAGTTGAGGTGCTAAATGCTGTTGGATCCATAATGAAATGATTTTGATTCCCATGCTACTGAAAAATGATTACATTACAATCAAACTTCCTATCTGCAAAACTATGTGTCCTGCATCTAACTTCAACTCTTGAACCATACATAAGTTAATGTTTTAATTTTTGTTGAATGACTGGAACAGGTGCATGGTGAAGGGCAGCTCCATGCGGTCGCAGCAATGTTCTACAAAGATGCACACCTTCGTGCCAAACCGCACTACCTTGACGAGGCCAAGGTTGCGTCCATGTGCACTGAGCCAATCAGAGGTGAATGCTGGTTGTGTCGACCCTGGTAATGGTGACACAAGCTCTGGGTGGTTCAGCATGTCGATGTTCAAGACTGCATACCACAATGCCATGGATGAGATTCTTGCGGAGCTCGACGCAGCATTGGCTTCATCCTCAGTTCCTCCACTCTCTGTCCTTTGTAATCGCGCCACCGCCCCTCTCCCTTCCATGCTGCCGCGTTGAGCCTCTCCATTCAGGTGAGCTTGCTACCATGATCTATCTCCAGGCACAGTCATTGGTGAAGCTACTGACTCCAGATGCATCTCACTCCCATCACACAATGGCTGGTCTGAGGACGACTATATGCATGC